>CAMTDV010000027.1:24461050-25071357 GCA_947069175.1 Scalesia atractyloides
AAGTTAAGTTTATGATTAAGTAGCTAATTAAGTGAGACTTTTCACTTATTCTCAACTCTTGTAAAAATAGTAGGCCATGTGTCTCATTTTGAGATAGAGAAACACGCTAGAAAAATACAAGAGAAGGGATACAAGAAAAATACATGAATATATGGAGAGTTCTTGGAAAGAAGAAATACTTGAAGACCCATGTGTTGGATACTTAGAGAAATATGTTTTCTCTATACGATTTCATCACCTTCGTATCATAATTTTCCACAAGTTCTAACTCTATAATTTTATCCGGTGTAAGAGCCATCTCCAACAGTCTATGCTGCTACGGCTGTTGTACCCTGGGAACAGACGCGTCGTCTTTAGTAGAGGCGCGAAATCTGTTTTAAGGGAAGCGTGTTGAACATGTGCCTCAACCACAACTGTCAACATCAGTTTGTTTACTTTGCAGCCAAGAAGGATCGCACAAGGAGACACCGTTCAAGTTCTCGTAGCGGAAATTGTACAAGAAGACGCTTCTCAAGCTCTTTTCAGAGAGAATGATTTGAATCGATTTATTTAAATATGTTGTATTTCATATTTCATTTTGTTTAGATTTGTACACGCTACAGGTACTATAATTTCCCAAAATTATGTAAAGAGAGTATATTTACAATTTTATATTTATATATATAATTTTTATTATTATTGTGACCCATGTCTTACAAACTTAAAACCTATTTCATGAGATTGTTGCTACAACATTAAAACCTTATTTATAAGGATTTTGGATTTATGAAAGGATTTATAATACAAAATATTATTTTAGAGATTATGATCTTATAAATAATTTTTTTGGGAAATATGTATGTAGTACAACTTCTTGTGTTTGGATTTATTGAATTGAGATACAGTCTTAAATCCTATGCCGTGGTACAAAACGAATAGTTTTGGTTCAATCGTTTGGTTCTGAAATGATTTTGGAATAGTTAATTTTTTTCTAACCTTTGTGTTAGAACGGGTTTATTAGTGTAAACCATACTTTTTTTGTAAACGTTAAATTCCTCTAACTTGTGTGTGAGACCAGAATTATGGGTGTAAACCATACGTTTTTTGGAAACGTTAAATTCTCTTGAGTAAAATACTATTCATCCACCCATGGATTGATATGAACAAATAACTCTTATAATGATTTTTGTAATCACTTATTTTAGAAAGCGTGTTAGAGTCGCTTAATATAAACTATTTATGTAATCGTTTATTTCTAACGAGCTAGTTAGAACATATTATTAATAAGTTTCATAACAATTTTTGTAATTGTTTACTTCTAACAAAAGTGTTAGAAACGATTTTAAAACCATTAACTATTGATTCTTGTAATAATTTATCTTTACGATGCATGTTAGAAAAGGTTCATAAAAGCTTTAGTTTGAAAGAAGTTTTTAATTGTTTATTTTCTAAAGTGTGTATTAGAAATGACTTATTTATTTGAACCATATATGTGTTTATAACAAGTCGAATTAACATTTTGTGGAAATGTTAATATTTCTTTAACGTGCGCGTTAGAATTTCTTTCATTTTAACATGATTGTTCAAATACAAATGCTTTGAAATGTTTTATGTAACCATTTATATAAGTAATTTGTTATAGCATTCATTTTAATGAATTTAAACACTTATATTATGCATCGCATGGTTTAGAAATAAAATGTCATACATTGAAGTTGATGTTTGATTGGCTTCAAGAATTAAATCACCATAAAGTGATGCTGTTGTTGTGTGGATTTATCACCAACTTTAATTTGTGATTTCTAAATCCAAATGGTCATGTTTTATTTATATAACATGACTTAAATTTTCTAACATGTGTGTTAGAAAATGTGTATCACAAATACAAGTTTAGAGATTGTTCATTGTATAAGCCATAATGAATGAAAATGTTTTGTGTAAACATTTAATTGCATATGTATGCATTAAAAACAATTAAAAATGGTTTATTTTATAAACTATATCTTTAGAAAACGTTTTATTTAACGTTCGATTCTATAATGTGCTTGTTATAACATTTTTTTTCTAACATGCGTGTTAGAAAACGTTTAGTACATGAGTAGTAAGATTAAACAATAAAAAAACCGTTTGATATTTTTGGTTTTGGTCTATGTCATCATATACTCTAATTTATATTATTAATATTTTACATTGCAAAACTAAGGAAATATTTTAAAATGATTTTTAAAACAAAGTTTTGCATCGTTTTGAGAATTCAAATGGTTTATTACTCTTGCTAGAAGTAGCATTTGTTGAACAAAGTAACAATCTCGTGAATATTATTTGGTGGAAAACAACTTGATGTTGTTGTGAACAATTTAATTGTTCAAGTTTACTACTTAAATGTAGCCTTTTTAATAACTTGGTGTTGTTTTGACCAGAATTCTCCAAGTTTAAAATTTCAAGATGAAATGGGGAACTTGTATTTTACAAGTGCATGGAGTCTTATTGAGGGAGTACCTCAAGACATGCTATCGGACGATACCATTGTGAAGATTTCGGTCATATTATAAAGTGTTGAAGATAAAAACACTTTGGTATTTGATGTCTACATATCGTCTATGCTTCCGTTTAAATTTCAAAAGTGTTTGGCACTTGTGATTTAGTTTCCAATGTATTTTATTGTTTGGTGTTCAATATCTTCGGATAACACATGCAATTTCAAATAAATAAATCACTAATGTTTGTGACGTATAAATTATTTTTGTGGAAAGTAATTATAACGTCAACTATATATTGTTTAAAAGAATATGGTTTTAAATGGATAGTACATGAAAATATTTGGACATAAACAACTTGAGAGTTGTTGCATTGACTAAAATTCAAAGACGAGACATTAAATGTGTAACCACATCATGAGTGAGTAGTGAGTGTATTGAGGTGAAATACACAAACGAGATTCATGTTGAAATACTTCGTTAGAAGTCATTGGAAAGTTCACAAGTGTGAATTCTAACATATGAAACTAAAAGTACTATATGTTAATGTATACCTTTGATAAATCTTGCGACATTTATACGTAGATGCGCCTACCACTTGAATATGGAAATTTTACCTTTGCTTGGGAGAGCATCCTAAATATGCATATCTCCTAATAAATAACAATAAATGTGTGCAAATCACTTATGGCAAAATTATGAATGCCATGTTGAGTGTGGATCTAGTTGACTCTATCTCCCACATAATAGTGATTGTAGACGAGGAACATTCATCTTATTGGCGATGAATGTGTTCACCAAGTGACTTGGGTTAAGACTTATGTTTAAGTCCTTATGAGTCAACGGTAAAGCATTGGAGATCAAAGATAAACAAGTTATGTCCTTTAATTGAATGATAAAATTTAGCTATGTGCTATATACAATAATTTGTGAGACCTTCCTAAATATTGATGTTTTAGGATTATGAATAAGTCTCATTATTTTGTCTTAACAAGGGATGAATGTAGCAAAATGATATTATGATATCCTTGGGACTGTGAGAATCAGAATGATGCATCTTCTGTTGACATGCTAAAGCATTGTAGTTTAAAGCGTGCTAGACTAGTACTTGGTTAATTATGGTTCTTGATGGAGACTAATTAACTCTAAATATTCAAATGTGTATAAACATAGAGAATTTGTGTATAGAGAAAGTTGAGGGAGAATTTTCATTCACTTTAAGGAAAAGACATGCAACTTGTCACACCCCGGATTTCAAACCCGAAATCCAAACACCGGTGGGCCCGGGTGGGGAGTATTGTGACGTAAGTTGATAACATCATTGTCAATTAAACATAGCACAGCGGAAGTCTTGGAGTAAAATTACTATTACAAACCGAAATGTTCGAAATCTAAAATAATATACAGGCTCGTAATAAAGGATCCACAGGCGGATCGTAAAATGTACAAGAAAGAATACAAAACAGACTTTAGGCAGATCTAAGGATTTGCAAGATCCTCTTATTCTCTACCAAGCAGCTTCCGGCCTATTTCATATTATACATGCAGATTAGCCTTTGGAAGATACGTCAGCTTACGTTGGTAAATACACCTAACTGACTCATTTTGGAAACATTAAAAATGGTTCTAAGTGGAAACGACACCAAAATCTTTTATTAACTTGGGAAAGTTAACCTTGCAATGGACCAAACGATAATAATTTACCATATCCCAAGCCCGTATAGGGAAAATAAGTCGAGAGTATTTACCTGAGCTAGTCTTCTTCTTTTATTTTTAAATAACTCAGCCGTATATAAAAGTACCAAGTGCAGATAGCATTTACCGGAAAGGCTCTAGTCTGAATTATGGAATAAGCTAGCCAACTAAATACTAACGGTCTTATAAACCGAATAGTGTACATGATCATTACGTATAACGCTTGATTAAACGATGATCAGATAGAATGTAGTTTAAACCTGGCAAGTACTTGACTTGTATAATATTGGTAAACTATAAACATTCTGGATTTTGAGGCTAAATGACAAGGTTAAACCCGTTACGGTTAAATTCTGTAAAATAGTTACATCTACGTAACTGTGCGCATAATAGCGATATCGGGTAACCGGATAAGTTATGGACAGGTTCTATATGCCATTATACTTTAAATAAGTTAAAATATCAGTAGGATGTCAACTTATATGCCCATTAAGGTTTTAAAACGAAACTATGCCTCATAAGGGCATTTTGGTAATTTCATACCATATAAAAAGAACTTGAATATAATTTAATGTTATAATTATAAGTATTCTGGAAAAATACTTTATTTATGACATAATATTAGTAGGATGCCAATTATATGTGTAAATTATCTTTTATAACCAAACTATGCACCGAAGGGGCATTTTGGTCATTTTACACATAGTTTATAAATTATTTGGGATTCTGAGTTTATAACATGTACCTACTGTAATTATGTTTAAAATAAGTTTCAAAATCAGTTGGTATCAAGTTTTGGTCAATAATATGGTTTAAAACCATACTATGCGCCGAAATGGCGCTTATGTCGTAAGATGACGTTGTTAAGCGATGTTTAATGAAATTTGACCTTAGGGTCAGACTTAAAATGTTTAAAATATGTTATTTAATATAACATATCAGTAGGTAAATGATTTACCTTGAAATGATTGATTAAAATCATTTTACGAGTCACAAGGACTAAAACCGTCATTTATGACATAGTTTAAGACCTGCTTGGAAACTCAGTTTACAACTTGGTTTAACATCCAAAATAATCCTACTTATAATATTACATTAGTAGGAAACTCATTTTCAAGTTTATTATCATTAAAACCTTGTTTTGTTCAAAAAGTGCATTTTGGTCAAAATGGCATAATTATGGAACTTGTGCATAAACTTAGATTCAGTTTATGATCATCTAATATAACCTCAGAGGGTTATGCTACATTATATTATGATCATAATGCTACTTTAGATCAGTAGGTAACTAATCTAAGTCGGGGCAGAATCGAAAGTCAAAGCAGAAGTCAAACTTTGCGACTTTCGGTTGCGAACCGACCCTAGAACTGAAATTGACGAGCCGAACATGTTCATACATGTTCTAATAGTTATTACCAACTTGTTGAAGTGTCAAAACAGGTTTTATAACATATATAAGATCAATTTATGATTTTTTCCGAAAAATGGTCTGTTTGACTTTTTAATATCATAACTTTGACCCGTCAATTGGTCTAGCAAACCTGATCTTCAAGAGGTGCCTTTTATAGGGACTAACACCTACCTTATTACGATCACTTAGCCATGTTCATTTTGAACAATGGCTGGACCATAATGGTCTTGACCGTAAGTCAAAGCGTTTTACGAAAACGCTTGACTTTTGGCTATAAAAGCCTATAAACGAAAATGCAAGGGCAAGGAACACTTACAAGAGGTTCCTATAATGCAAGAGAACTAAGTTGGATGCTCCTTTCAGCTAGGAACTTCCAGAGGAGGGAGAAGAGTTATGTTTAAGAAAGGTGCAAGTTGGAATGAACACTTGAACACCTATTTATAGTTGGAGAGCTTAAAGGAGGTGAAGCCAGGTGTTTAGGGGTGTAAGAAGAAGCTTACAAGTGTCCTAAAACGTGGCATAGCAGTTTACAAGTCCATGGTTTCGAATTAAATGGTTTTGGCATTTTTGCTTGACCTCCAAACAATTTTTCTACAGTAGAGCGTGTCTCGCGGGGCGTAAGAGACACAGGCCATGTCTCTCGCGGCCCGCGACCGCCCCATGGCCGTTTTCAAAGTTTGACACTTTTAACCCCTGAACTATATAAAGCCTCTAAAGGCCTTCTAAAACACCCTTTTGGAACTTTTAGCCCTCCGTAGCCAATACTTAGTATACCCGGGATTATGCCCGGACATTGTCGAGCTCTCGGTTCGTTAAAAGGTCACTCAGAGGTATAAATTAACATGTTGACACATTTAATCCCTCCATTATCCAACTTTCACATATTTAGAAAAATTGAACTCTCTCGTCCAACAAATGGCACGTATGAGAGTTTAGGACTCCACAAAGGATCACTCAGAGGCTTATGATAAGCATGTTGATTCCGATGTCACTCAGAGGCTGGGCATATTGACATATCAGTCACTCAGAGGCCAAGTTTCAAGCATGTTGACGTATCAGTCAATCAGAGGCTAATGATTTAAGCATGTTGACATATCAGTCACTCAGAGGCTGTTGTTTATGCATGTTGACATCGGTTCGTCACTCAGAGGTTCAACTTGAGCATGTTGACGCCTTTAGTCCTTATTGGTCTTTAACAAACCATATTTAAAATACAACACTTGTCACTATATTATTGGACATGATATTTTACAGGGTGTTACATCCTCACCCCCTTAAAAGAAATCTCGACCTCGAGATTTTATTCAAAAAGATGGGGGTACATTTGTCGCATAGTGGACTCAACCTCCCATGTATACTCAGGACCTCTAAAAGCGTCCCATTCAACGTTTACTATAGGTATCATCTTTCTTCGGAACTTCTTAACCTGACGATCCTCGATCGAAATTGGTTTCTCAACGAACCTCAGGTTTTCATCAATTTGCACATCCTCGTGCGACATTGCTAGCGACTCATCGGCTAGACATTTCTTAAGATTAGATATGTGGAATACATCATGGATTCCACTAAGCTCCTCTGGCAATCTGAGCTTATAAGCTACAGTGCCGACACGTTCGATTATCTCGAAGGGTCCTATATATCTTGGCTTAACTTGCCCTTCTTTCCAAAACGCATCACCCCTTTCCAGGGTGATACTTTTAGCATAACTTTCTCCCCTATATGGAACTGAAGATGTTTACGCCTCTTGTCAGCATAGCTTTTCTGCCTATCCTTGGCAGCTTTGAGACGATCACGGATTTGCATAATCTTTTCCGTGATCTCTAGGACAATCTCTGTTCCTGATAGTTGGGCTTCCCCAACTTCTGCCCAACATACGGTGTTCTACACTTTCTCCCATATAAGGCCTCAAAAGGAGCAGGCTTGATGCTAGTATGATAGCTGTTATTGTAGGAGAATTCTATTAGGGGTAAGTGGTCATCCCAACTTCCACCTAAATCAATCACACATGCCCTGAGCATGTCTTCAAGAGTCTGAATAGTACGTTCACTTTGACCATCAGTCTGCGGATGGTAAGCCGTAAGTTTAATGGTGTACCTAATGATTGTTGGAAACTTTTCCAAAAGTGATATGTGTATCTAGTATCTCTATCGGATACAATAGATACCGGCACACTGTGCAGGGCCACAATCTTGTGCACATACAACTTAGCCAATTTGTCAGAACTATAAGTCTCTTTAGTTGGCAAGAAATGAGCTGACTTAGTCAGCCCCACTATGACCCAAATAGTGTCATTACCATATTTGGTCTTAGGTAACTTGGTAATCAAATCCATAGTTACCATTTCCCATTTCCAAGTGGGAATCTCTAATTGTTTTAGTAGTCCTGACGGTTTCTGATGTTCGGCCTTAACTTGCGAACACGTCAGACACTTTGCTACATAAGTGGCTATGGATTTCTTCAATCCCATCCACCAATAATTTTTCTTCAAATCTTGATACATCTTGTCACCACCCGGGTGAACAGAGTAGCTTGAATTATGTGCTTCTTGGAGGATTAGATTCCTAAGTCCTCCAAAGATCGGAACCCAAATTCTATCATTAAATCTTAGGATTCCATCCTTTCCAGGCGTTAATTGATCAATGGTTCCACCTAATCCCTCATTAGGGATACTAGCCTCTAACAAGGCTTGCTTCTGCGTATCTAATAGCTTTTCACTCAAGCTATTTCTGAGCTCAATGCTCTTAGCGTTAATCCTTATAGGTTTAACCTTTTTCTTGCGACTTAACGCATCGGCAACTACATTTGCCTTGCCTGGATGGTAGCGAATCTCGCAATGATAATCATTAAGTGTTTCCATCCATCGGCGTTGTCGCGTGTTCAATTCTTTCTGATTGAACAGATGTTGGAGACTTTTATGGTCTGTGTATATAACACACTTTGTGCCATACAAGTAATGTCTCCACAGTTTTAGTGCAAATACAACGACACCCAATTCCAAATCATGGGTGGTGTAATTCCTTTCGTGCACCTTTAGTTGTCGTGATGTATATGCAATTACCTTACCATTTTGCATTAGCACACAGCCCATGCTAGTGTGCGAAGCATCACAATAGACAACAAAGTTCTCAATACCCTCGGATAGAGATAACACAAGAGCGTTGCTTAATTTGTGTTTAAGAATCTCAAAAGATTCTTGTTGCCTTGGACCCCAATTATACTTAATATTCTTACGGGTCAAGGAAGTTAAAGGAGTGGCTATTTCTTGAAAAGTTCTCAATGAACCTCCTATAATAACCAGCCAATCCCAAGAAACTACGAACCTCCGTTGGGGTCTTGGGCACTTCCCAATTCATTATGGCCTTAATTTTGGCGGGATCCACTTGGATACCACGCTCACTTACCATGTGTCCAAGAAATTGGACTTCTCTAAGCCAAAATTCGTATTTAGAGAACTTTGCATAAAGTTTCTCCTGCCTTAATAGTTCTAGGATGCACCGAAGATGTTTCTCGTGATCATTTGGATTACGAGAATAGATAAGTATGTCGTCTATGAAGACAATGACAAGCTTATCCAAATACGGCTTGCAGACTCTATTCATGAGATCCATGAATGTTGCTGGTGCATTTGTGAGCCCAAAAGGCATCACCAAAAACTCAAAATGACCATAGCGGGTCCTGAAGGCTGTCTTAGGAACATCTTCATTTTTAACCTTCAGTTGATGATATCATGATCTCAAATCTATCTTAGAAAAATAACTAGCCCCTTGAAGCTGATCGAATAAATCATCGATCCTGGGCAGAGGATATCTATTTTTTATGGCTAGCTTGTTCAGCTCCCGGTAGTCGATGCACATTCGCATCGAACCGTCTTTCTTCTTCACAAAAAGGATAGGAGCTCCCCAAGGCGAAGAACTAGGCTGAATAAAGCCTTTCTTAAGGAGTTCGTCAAGTTGAACTCTTAGCTTATTCATTTCGGTTGGAGCTAGCCTATATGGAGCTCTAGCTACGGGTGCTGCTCCTGGTATGATATCTATTCTGAACTCCACTTGCCTATCTGGAGCTAGGCCTGGTAATTCTTCAGGGAAAACATCGGGATACTCCGAGATAACTGGTAAGTCTTTAATGCTTGGTTTAGGCTCATTGATGGTTACTTGTGCCATGTAGATGACACAACCTCTTCTCAAACACTTGGATGCCTTAAATAACGACACTTTGTCTGGCAATCCATAGTGTGAGTCTCCAAGGATGGTGATCATTTCACCAGATGGGGTCTTAATCTCGATGAGCTTTTTATCGTAGGCAATGTAGGCTTGGTTACAATCCATGCCTAAGACAACATCAAACCCCGCCAATTTTATTGGTAAAAGAGAGATAGGGATGGAATGATTCTTAATGGATATAGAGCATCCATCAAGAATAGAAGAAGCAGTTTCTAAGGTTCCATCGGCAAGTTCTATCTCATAAGTCTTATCTAGAGTTCTTACGGGCAAATTTAATAGTTTACTAAACTTATGATCAACAAATGATTTATCTGCACCCGAATTAAATAGCACTCTAGCAAAAATATCATTAATGGGGAAAGTACCTGTTATGACGTTATTGTCATTAACAGCTTCCTTAGTAGTTAGCCGAAAGGCGCGCGCATTCCCCTTATTGGCCTCTACAGGCTTCGGATTATTATTCCTTGAATTCTTAGGGCAGCTAGTTGCAATGTACCCCTTTTCATTGCAAATATAACATACAGAATCCTTAAGATCTTTAAAATCTAGGGTCTTATGCCCCCTTCTTTTACATATGCCACAAGGTCTAGCTTGTGGGTTAGGATTACACTTTCCCCAGTGTCTTCGGTTGGAAGGTAGGTAAATGATTTACCTTAGGGTCAGACTTAAAATGTTTAAAATAAGTTATTTAATATAACATATCAGTAGGTAAATGATTTACCTTGAAAATATTGATTAAAATCATTTTATGAGTCACAAGGACTAAAACCGTCATTTATGACATAGTTTAAGACCTGCTTGGAAACTCAGTTTACAACTTGGTTTAACATCCCAAATAATCCTACTTATAATATTACATCAGTAGGAAACTCATTTTCAAGTTTATTATCATTAAAACCTTGTTTTGTTCAAAAAGTGCATTTTGGTCAAAATGGCATAATTATGGAACTTGTGCATAAACTTAGATTCTGATTATGATCATGTAATATAACCTAAGAGGGTTATGCTACATTATATTATGATCATAATGCTACTTTAGATCAGTAGGTAACTAATCTAAATTGGGGCAGAATCAAAAGTCAAAGCAGAAGTCAAACTTTGCGACTTTCGGTTGCGAACCGACCCTAGAACTGAAATTGATGAGCCGAACATGTTCATAGATGTTCTAATAGATATTACCAAGTTGTTTAAGTGTCAAAACAGGTTTCATAACATATATAAGATCAATTTATGATTTTTTCGAAAAATGGCCTGTTTGACTTTTTAATATTATAACTTTGACCCGTCAATTGGTCTAGCAAACCTGATCTTCAAGAGGTACTTTTTATAGGGACTAACACCTACCTTATTACGATCACTTAGCCATGTTCATTTTGAACAATGGCTGGACCATAATGGTCTTGACCGTAAGTCAAAGCGTTTTACGAAAACGCTTGACTTTTGGTTATAAAAGCCTATAAACGAAAATGCAAGGGCAAGGAACACTTACAAGAGGTTCCTATAATGCAAGAGAACTAAGTTGGATGCTCCTTTCAGCTAGGAACTTCCAGAGGAGGGAGAAGAGTTATGTTTAAGAAATGTGCAAGTTGGAATGAACACTTGAACACCTATATATAGTTGGAGAGCTCAAAGGACGTGAAGCCAGGTGTTTAGGGGTGTAAGAAGAAGCTTACAAGTGTCCTAAAACGTGGCATAGCAGTTTACAAGTCCATGGTTTCGAATTAAATGGTTTTGGCATTTTTGCTGGACCTCCAAACAATTTTTCTACAGCAGAGCCTGTCTCGCGGGGCGCAAGAGACACAGGCCATGTCTCTCACGGCCCGCGACCGCCCCATGGCCGTTTTCAAAGTTTGACACTTTTAACCCCTGAACTATATAAAGCCTCTAAAGGCCTTCTAAAACACCCTTTTGGAACTTTAGCCCTCCGTAGCCAATACATGGTATACCCGGGATTATGCCCGGACATTGTCGAGCTCTCGGTTCGTTAAAAGGTCACTCAGAGGTATAAATTAACATGTTGACATTTTTAATCCCTCCATTATCCAACTTTCACATATTTACAAAAATTGAACTCTCTTGTCCAACAAATGGCACGTATGAGAGTTTAGGACTCCACAAAGGATCACTCAGAGGCTTATGATAAGCATGTTGATTCCGATGTCACTTAGAGGCTGGGCATGTTGACATATCAGTCACTCAGAGGCCAAGTATCAAGCATGTTGACGTATCAGTCACTCAGAGGCTAATGATTTAAGCATGTTGACATATCAGTCACTCAGAGGCTGTTATTTATGCATGTTGACATCGGTTCATCACTCAGGGGCTCAACTTGAGCATGTTGACGCCTTTAGTCCTTATTGGTCTTTAACTGGCTATATTTAAAATACAACACGTTTCACTATATTATTGGACATGATTTTTTACAGGGTGTTACACAACTTTTGAAGAGCTTGTTCGAAAAGCTAATGAGGATAACTCATTGTCTAGGCTTATTCTAGATGGTAAATTAGAATTATTCTAAGTTAGTGACAAACTTATAACAATGGCATGTGTTGCTTTGGTCAGCTCGAAAGCTTATGTAAGCTAATGCAATATGAGTTGGATTCACTGATACAATGAGGTTGGTCTTATTCAATCATATGTGTATAATGTCGTCATAAATGAGTTACAAAAATGCTGATCAAGTGACAAGAAATGTGGGGAAGGATCCATTAAAGAAACAACCCTATAAGGGTATGTAGAAATGGTTTTCATTACCTGATATGGATGTTATCCAATAGCACTTAAATGTGGGGGTGTCTTGCATTTGTATCATAAAAGTTTGGCAATAAGGATTTTGTAATCCAATCTAACATGGCAAAAACACGACTAAGTAGAGGACACAAAGGTCGTAGTGCATAATAGAGTTGTGTTTGCCTTAAATGACACATGTATCTTTCAAAGACAGATGTTATAACGAGATTTAGGTTGGCCAATGAGGTTATAGTCTTAAAAGTTGACAATAGGCAAAATCAACTTACGAGTTAACAACACAACATGACAATTATCTCAAATGCGTAAAGTTATTAGTAGTGAGTTGATAAAGTCAACGATAATGTTATGGATCCAACAACCAGAGGGTTTATTAAAGATCAAGTTGTGGAATGAGACTAAAGCCCATGGAAAACAGGGTGTGTGAAGGATACCTAACTTAGTTGACTGGAGATCCCAAGATCTAAGTTCAATAGGACAATGAATTTATATGCCTAAGGATGGTCACTATGGGGGCATAGCTGATAGGCATATGCTAGTATATATGGATATATACCCCCTAAATGATAAAAGGGTGTTTAAATACGTCATAGTTCATTCCAATGAAATTCAGTGACAAATTGTGAGGCTAAGCATATTATGTGGGAAATGATTTTGCGTAATCATGGTAAACACGATGCTTTTAATGATTTAAGGAGAATCACCTATGTTAGAGAGAAGTGGGGTCGCTTCGAATGGAATTGGGGGCACAATTCTTAGAGAGGAAAGTGTTCCATGACCATTATTGGACACAACAATGAGGGATAACTCGGCTAAGGAGAGTATTGTGTGAAGTGTATTGTCGTCTACACGAATGGGGATTTGTTCAAGAACATCGCGTCTACAAATCGCTAGAAGGCTAAGTATGATTCACAATGGAAAGCTCAAAGGGAACACCTACTTATCCGGAAATACTCGACTGTCGAGGTTCCATTGGAAACTTTGTGTGTTTTGAACTATCTCCATTCATATGGGGGATTGTTTGAAATTTCGTGAATGGATATTTAGTGAATTATAATTTACGGAAATTATAATTATTAATAAACACTTCATATGGTGAATTAAAGATTAAACATTTGAATAGAGTTTTTATGTCTTTTAATTTGAGTCTTTATATCTCAATTTAAGTTTATAATTAAGTAAGCTAATTAAGTGAGACTTTTCAATTATTCTCAACTCTTGTAAAAATAGTAGGCTATGTGCCTCATTTTGAGATAGTGAAAAATACTAGAAAAATACAAGAGATGGGATACAAGAAAATACATGAATATATGAAGAGTTCTTGGAAATAAGAAGTACTTGAAGACCCATGTGTTGGGTACTTAGAGAAATATGTTTTCTCTATACGATTTCATCACATTCGTATCATAATTTTCTATAAGTTCTAACATTATAGTTTTATCCGGTGTAACCTCGGGCGCGTGAGCCATTTCCGCCAGTACATGCTGATTCGGCTGTTGTACCCTAGGAACAGACGCGTCATCTTTGGTAGAGGCGCGGAATCTGTTTTAAGGGAAGCGTCTTGAACACGTGCCTCAACCACAACTGTCAACAGAAGTTTGTTTATTTTTTGCAGCCAGAAGGATCGCACAAGGAGACGCGGTTCAAGTTCTCGTAGCAGAAATTGTACAAGAAGACGCTTCGCAAGCTCTTGTCAGAGAGAACGATTTGAATCAATTTATTTAAATATGCTGTATTTCATATTTAATTTTGTTTGGATTTGTACACGGTACGGGTACTACAATTTCCCAAAATTATGTAAAGAGAGTATCTTTACAATTTTGATATTTATATATATAATTTTTATTATACTTATGACCCATGTCCTACATTAGTTATATCCCTTCTATCCCTAATTTGTAAATACTTGCACCATGGCGTTATCTTCCATTAAACTAACCCTATAACTTAAGATCACCTTTATCATTTTACGTGGATTGATGGGTATTCTACTCTTTTGTGTATCTTAAATCCTCCAATAAGACCTAAAAAGGTTATTACTCCCTTTCCCTAAATTTTAAACCACACATATTCATTTAAGTTACACATATTCATTTAAACCACATATATTCATCAATTGAGATAGAAGGAGAGATGTTGGCTGTCACACCCTTCCGATGGTTGGAACACCGGGGCGGGACAAATTATATTGCTTGAGACTTCATAACGCTAATTTGCGATAAGTATTTAATAATCTAAATTTCATTTCATTACTAAAATCAAATGCAATGTTTCAAAGCAAGATACGGCAATTTAACAAAGGACAAATACAACAACAAGTACAAAAAAAATAGATGAGTTTCAAGTTCATGCTACTAAGTTCCATTCGTCATCGTCATCATCAGATTCCAACAATACGTATTAAAGTATAGTTCAATACAAAGGTATTGGCGAGCATACAAGTTTGAATACTAGTATAAATATAAAAGTTTAAACGGGTCCACATGTCATAATAGTTAACTAGAACTAACATATGATACTAGCATGCAACTATAAATGTCAATCCATAGATTTCCTCTAGCGTAATCTAATCATAGCAATAAATTGACCGTTTTGTTTACTTAACATGACCTCAAGAATACGGGCGATGCGTTAATCCTATAGTCCAAAACACTCGTTTTTGACACTATTATTTTAATGTGATTTCATGGGTTGAACTTGCCCTTTAGAATCGTAACGAGAAGTTTAAAACATCGATAATATAACCTATTGTTCATGACGTATAACCATAATCCGGTTAACATCAAGAATTCGGTCATGTATATATTTATATATTATATAGTATATTTTATAATAAGTCCATCAAGAATGTCATAGAAGTCAAGCACGGAGGTAGGATGATAAACATCCATTGAACCTCATTGTATAATTCACCAAAGTATTAAGTTTACCATCTTAGTTGGTAAACCAGGTTGGTCATGAATGAAATAAACTACAACTAATATATTAACATACTAAGTAGCCAAATAAGAACAACCTGGGCGTGTCATACCCAACATGGAAAATGTTGGAGGCGAGACGGGTTAGCTCACTTTAGGACTAGCAAACTACTTAGTGAATATGAATAAAATCATCAAGTGAGGTGGTGGAAAGAGTTTGGATAGCCAAGGCTTCCATATTTCACACCTTTACCAAAACACAAGTCTTGCCATAAGAACTATGGTAAACTTGGATGGTTTCATCACTTGTGGGTTGTCTAAACCTAACAAAAAAGAAAGTTTAGAGCGTGTTTGCACCTCTAAACTCATAAGAATCAACCATACACAAGAACTCAAACCATAGACTTGATTAGAAGCAAGGTAGGTACAAGATTGTATAAGTTTTAACATGTTTATAAAGATTTAATAAAATTTCTTCCAAAACATAAAGTTTAGACCTCAAAATGGTGATGTTCCACCTCTGTTTACCATGGTAAACTTGTGGAAACACTCCTAAAGGTGTTCCAAGTTTTGTAGTAGAAGAAAAGATGAAGAAAGGTTGAAGAAAGCTGAATTTGAACTCACTTTTAGAACTTGGATGATTCTACCAAGAACTTGTAATTTCAGTAGATTGAGAGTGTTTTGAGAGTGTAGGAGAGTTTGGTAAGTGAAAATAGAAGAATGAAGGCTTGTTTATATAGAGATGGGGTAGGGTATGTGTTTAATGGAGGTTGAATGGTGCTTGGGGAAGAAGAAAGGTGGGAAAAATGGCCAACCAGCTCAAAGGAAACAATAGTCTGCGGATCGTTAGGCTTGGCATCACGTGATGGCTAAGGGAGAGGGCCTTCGCGTGACGCGACGCTTATATTAGCCAACCAGTTTCATTTTTGTTACATTTTGGCCCCTGAACTTTGATTATGGTATCATTTTATGTTATGACTTTCATAATTAGCATGTTTTCAAGTATGTACAACGTATATAAGTATAATTCGAGTATCCTAAATGTATGTATGAGTAGTTGCACGTATATCAAGTGTCGGTATGTATGTAAACATGATTGCGTGAATAAAAAGTATGCATAATTATGAACTTTATTACAATCAAAGTCTCGGATTACAAAGTTGGAAACAATTTACGAATATGATACGAATACAAGTTCCCATAAATAGAAATATGATTACACTTTCTAAATAAGGTACGTACAAATTGTGAAGCTTGGCGTAATCTCGAAGGAGTTTTCTATTGGTTAACGACAGTAAATGGTGGTGGTTTGGTGATGGCAATCGCCTCGGACTACACAAAACAATCGAATCCAACGACGAATATGTAGGTCCTACGGTTAAATCATTAACATGCGTGGTGGGGCGGTTTATACTCAATAATCGAAGGTTAAGGTGGTGATGATGAATACTGTCTCATATGGCGGTAGGTTCAGTCGACTCCGGTGGTTTCCTTTGACAATGAAGATGGTGAAAATGACCGACTACTAAGAACCACAAGAAGATAATTTATCTCGATCTAATCTCGTTTATAATCCTTTCAACCATAAATGAACTCACAAAATATGGCTTTAGTCTCAATTTTTGTTCTTTTGCAAATCAGTACGGGAGATTGGGGTGAACCACTACCCCCAATGTTTTAATAACTGGTTTTAAACCATACCGAGTTGCGGTTAGAGATGGTTTAACCATATGCACTAGGTTGTATCGGGTGGTTCAACCGGGTTGACCAGTTAACCATATAATTCCATAAAAATACAGCTTCAACTTAAAAAAACAATCTAAAGTACATGATTATATATTATAGAAAATAAAATTAGAAAGTTAATCCATAATAAAAAAAAAGAAATTTTCCCGGATAGCCCTTGTGATTTACTCAAATTTCACCTACTATCCCAGCTTCCTAAAATTACAGCTATAATCCCCAAATTTTGCTCTCAAATTTCTCGGCTAGTCCCTAACGTGAATCGGGGCTAGTTTTCTTAGTTAAGTGGGTGCGAAATAACAAGATTGCCCCTAATAATAAAATATTGATACAAATATTGTTAATTATCTAATAATAAGAGAAAGTGGCACCCACTTTTACCCACCCCTCTCCCCTTTTCTCTCTTTCTTGTTCTTTTCTACACCCATAATCACTAAATTACAACCACCATTATACCAAACTAAAGCACCACCAGCCCTAAATCCTAACACCACCACCCTCAAATTCCAACTACAGTCACCAACTCACCTCGTCATTAGACCGCCGCCACCACCTCAGCCTGTCATCACTAGTAGGCCACCACTTCCAGACAAACCCACCCCAACCACACCCCTCCGACTGGAAACGTGATTGTAGAGTGGATTATGAAAATTCCTGGCAACGCGATTTGGTCTCCTCGATTTTCTAGGATTTTAAATTTGAACTTTACATCAAACAGGGGTAATAACAGGTTCATGAACGGGTCTTGCAGACAAGGGTGGTAAAATGTTCATGAATGGGTCTTGTAGATGAGATTGGGAAGATTTTCGGTGACGCGAGTTTCCTCGAATTTCTGGTAACGCTAGTTTGGGGTTGGTGAATGGGTGTTAGTGAAGATTTTATTTTTTAAATTAGGGCATGGAGTTTGTTTAAGCGGTGTAGGTTTGTGCAGTAGTGAAGGTGAGGGAGCTTTTGTTTGAGGAGGCGGCGCCGCTTTGATTCATGCAGCTACTATGGTAACAGCTGGCGTTTTCTTGATAGCAAGGTGCTCCCCTTTATTTGAATACCCACCTACGGTTTGATTGTTATTACTTTTGCAGGAGCTATGACGTCATTCCTTGCGTCAACCACGTGTGAGGACTTGCATTTTTTTTGGGAAGAAGAGGGTTGAGATCTCATCCATGTAAAGTTGTAACGGGTTGGGGACTTTGCGATTGTGTGTGTTGCAAGAGGTTAACGATTGTGGGTTGTGTTTATTCGACATGGTGGTTGCAGGTGGTGGTTATGGTGGAGGTGGTGTATGATAGAGAGGTGAGTGTGGGTCCCACGAGGCTTTTTAATGGTAGATACAACTTTTACAATAGCTGTTAAAAAACTAAATTTGTAATAAAATTTCAACCATTAGGAGAAAAAAAATAGATCATGAATATATGCAAATTATTATATAATAAAATTTGTAAAATGACATCTATATCTATATCTATATAGTATATAAAAGAAACCCACTCTTTGATTTAACCTCAATTGTGTTTTCCCGCCTAAATTTACACCCTCTCTCAACCATTTAAATGTTATTTTTTTATCACATTCCCAATTTATAATATGTATAATAAAGTTCTAATTTAATACCATTATTATCTCAATCTCTCTCTTGCAAAACATCACAGAATCATTACGTTCATTCTCGCATCAAGGGTTTCATCGACTTCTCCCTCTCTTAACATCGCCTTCTCAAACTTCTTCAGATCAAGGTAATGTTAGGTTTTGTTTCTATATCAAATCTAAATCTAAATCTAATTTTTTTAGTGTTTAATAATAAATTTTGATCTTGCTTTTATTTGTTTTGTTTAGTTTTGTCATTTAATCATTTTGGATCGGCATCCTTTCATATCTAGGGTTTCTTCATATTCGAGCATATATATTTCTTGCTAATCTAATGGCGTCGTCACTAGGGTACGAATCTAATGTTTTATCTATTTGTTGGATTTATTTAAATCTATTTGGATTATGTTGATTTAAGTATATTGAATAATTAATCTTTTAGGGCTAATTGTGTGTTTTACATTATATCATTCTTTATGGTTCTCATATGTTGATTTTAATTGTCTATTAATGGTTTTTTTGATGTTTTATCAGATCTGATGTTGTTAATCTTTAAACAAGATTAGGTTGTTATGTTATTTGTATATTAGGGGTATACTATACAATAACTAAAGGTGTATGTTATTTGTATATTGGGTTCACGTTTTGATTGTTGTTAATCTTCAAACAAATTACATAACTAATCAATCAACCAAAAAACATTTGTTTTGAATACTTACTGTCGATTAGGTTTCTCATGATGTAATTGGTTTTTTTATACAAATGCATATCTTCTTTAAGACTCTCACTGGAAAAAAAAAGTTAATCTTTCACGTACTTCAGATTATGTAATTGAGATTTAATGTATTTAGGCAATGTATGTTACGGAGGGTGATACAACATCTCTTCAGCATATTGCTAAAGCCATCCACAAGCTTGAAGTTTTGTTTATTTATTTACTTAATCAATTTCTTTTTTATATACATATTATATATATGTTGTAATTATGTATTTTCCGGTTCTCTTTTTATATGATACCAAATGTTAGAGCAAACGTTAAAACAAATGGGAAAGTATCTGTACGTGTTGCTGACATGCTTATCCGTATGAAAGCGAAGAACATGTCAATCCAATTGATGTAATCCTACATCATACACAATAATTATTTTTAAGTATCTGACCAGAGTCACGATGAGACTGGAAGTTTCACATTATATCTTTGTATTATGAGAGTGACTAACGAAAATGCGACGATTCGATTTTTATGCTTAATGAGTTCAAGTTCATAGCTTTTATGAACAAATTATAGTATTATATTAATTTATGTCTCCATTTTCACTCACTCTAACTTGTATTGATGATTGTTGATATATTTATTTTGCAGCAATTATGTTGAACCAAAGCATTAGTTCTAAGGACAAGGTCACACTACTATGGAGGGTGTTGGTTACTCTACATCTAAATTTGGACTTCATGGTTGGTATCTATGTCCATCAGTATGTGAGAATCGGTTATTCCTTAGATAGGTCAGGTCTAAATCTGTAGCCTAGTCCATAACGTGCGAAATCTGTTTTAGTTAGGTGACATTATAACAAGATTACTTTTAAATCAATGTTTCATTGATTTCATAAACGTTTACAATCAGGAAACACTCGGACAGAGCTTCGCCGTCTGATCCACAAAACATACATCCAAACCCAAGACTACACACCTATTTATACTACTTGTTACTCTGTGCGGACTAGGGACACACCTTCATACAAACTAACATTATGTTACCTCCTTACGAAGTAACTACATCATACGAAGTAAACATATTACATCAAAATCAAAATCTAACTTGTAAAACCTATTACACATTCTGACACAACTTGTAGACGCAGGCAGCAGATATATGTATTAACAAACTCCCCCTTGGATGTTGCCGCAGTCTCGATCGGTATTCAAAATCTTCATAACTTTATCTTTAACGCTTGAATAAATTCTTTCTCGGCTTTCGTCTCTCTTCACTTGGAATAGGCGTTTGATCTGTTGGAGGAGCCCACTTCAAAAAATTGAACATTCAAATCAAAGCTTTCTTTATATTTTCAACAGATCTCTTATCTTTTCTAGTTTCTTTCAGAAACTCCTTTCTTTCCAACTCTCTCCAGTTTGATTTCCACATCCTTCTAGAATTTATATCATGAACATATCAAACATTGATGACACTTTAATACTACAACGCTTGTACCTTCTCGTGTACCTGATAACATATCTTGTTATAGAATAGACATTCCACATCCTTCTCAGATAAATTCATGAGCCACCTAGTATCTAAAATCCGTATAACTCTCCATAAACTATATGTCTTCAATGCTATCACAACTTCACCTGTTTCTTTGTCATGCTCCCACCACTTAATATCTTGACATAAATCCCGTTCAATCTTCATTAGTGGCATATTTTTTCATTGCATGTGGCCGTTTCACGATTAACGTCACATTCTTTTGTTACTAGACCAAGCTTAATAATCTTATTAGGATAATGAGGCTTCCAGTAAGGAAAGTCATGATTTGCTGCATATAATCAGCTTCCACAGTTTTTGATCGTCTGGTTTCATCTAGAAATTAATTAACCTCGTTTGGCATAACTCATGCATGTCCCACCACGCTAGAGTTTTAATACCTGATAAGTATCATTAGTATTGAACTCCGGATTCTCGTTTAATAGCAAACACATTCAACTCAGGTAACCAACCCCAACTTATTATAATTCCCAAAGATTTATCTTGATTTCTTGTGATGAAAGCTAGCGGTCATCAAAACTTTCTTTCTTTTGGCAACTCTTTAAACCATGTCTTTCAAACTTCCATAATCTCTTCTTTGCTAAGCCTTGGAGACTTTCCATCTTTGACTGTCTCTTAGATCTTTCTCTTCAATAAATCAATCATTTCTTCATTTAACAACTCCTGAAATGTTGGGAAGTCACCTGTACCTTCACCAGAATACTTAACAGTTTCATCATCAGAATCATCCACCACGACAACATTAGCATCTTCCACATATCTGGATACATAATCATCAGGCTTTGCTATGTTGATATTGTTCAGTTCTTCTTCGAAATCAAACTCAAACGAACTTTCATCAATACCCATCATCTTCGCAATATCTTCTTTAGAGTAGCTATGAACAAACTCTCCTTCTTCTACTCCATGTTCCAGACTAATCGTTTTATGCTGAATTACAGGAACAACCATTAGTGGGACAACGTTTATGAAAGTTCCTAAATTATTTTCATCCTGTACGGTATCAATATCACCTTTCTCCCATTTCAATGAGAATCATCTTCTTGATTTGCGTTGTTGTTCAAGAAATCATCATACTCAAAAGAATTAACAAATTTAGTGTGAACCACCACCAACCCTGTACCACCCTGAGTGTTGTCATCATCACCTTTACTGTCATCATCATCGTCATTATTGTCACCATCAACATCCACATCTTCATTATCCTCTTTATCATCCTCCTCTGTTTCTTTCTCTTGTTCTTTCTTTTTCTCTTTATAATAAAGAACATCTATAACAGGATCAATAATCGCAAACTTTGTAATATCAATCTCTAGCTCTGTTTCTTTTACTGGCTCACGCGTAATAATAGGACTTTTATCAATCTTACCCTTGCCCTTATCCGCATTTGCAACTTCAGCCTCAGCAGTAGCCTTTCGAGCCCAGCCAACAGCCCTTTCCCTAGCTTCATCTATTTCAATTTGATTGTGTTCTGCTTCAAAGTTTATTCCCAACTTCTTTTCCAGAACTTTATGGAGCATATCAAGCTTTAGATCTTTAACAATCCTTTCAGCTTCTAAATCACTTATTATTTTTCGTAGTCTTTCATTGTCAGAAACTTGACTTGTATTTACTGCTTCCATGTGCTTACGATCATTCTCTAAGAACTTGATTCTTCCTTCCAACAACTTAACTCTTTCTTCAAGTGAATCATTCAAGAATTACAGGTTAACACCTTCTGGAAATAACGGTCCTTTTTCAAATATAAATCCAGTATCTCTGAACGCATGACTGGTTGGATTAGGTTGTTGTCGTTGTGAAGATTGAGGAGTTGATTATGGTTGTCTTGGTGGTGATTGTTGTTGTCTTAGGGGTGTCGGTGGTTGTTGTGGTGATGGTGGTTGCGGTGAAGTAGTTGGTGGGGTTTGAATTGGTATTACATTTTCAACTTCAACTTCAACTTCAACTGTTGGCGTCTCTTTTTCAATAACCACTGATTCAACTCTAGTAGTTGTTTTTCTCAGATATTTTCTTGTTGGTTTCTTTGCCGACGGAGACCCTGTTTTCTTCTTGCTTATATCAGTAGCTTTGCTTTTGACTCTCTTTGGAGGCACATATGGCTCATCATCATCACAAGTTTCCTTTTTCTTTCGGATTATGTAATGCTCTTTTGGTAAAAGGATTATCAGGATCACTTTCAGTTTCTTCACTATCTACATCATTCACACCTTCAAGCACTTATCTTTCGATATCGCTAGCAATTTCAGCTGTATCTGTTGTGCACTTTTTAGCTCTTTCATGGTCTGAAGTTGTAAAGAATATTACAACCTCAATATTTTCTTGAACATGCTCTTCCTCATCATCACTACTTTCATCACGTAACAAAGTACGAGCAGCTATCTTCTGTTCACGGTTTCCCTTTGCTTGTTGTCTCTTCTTTTTCTTTTCGACCTCCTTTTCATTCCATCTGCTTCTCTTTGCCACAAACCCTTCTTGCCTCTCATCTTCATCATTCTTAGAATTACTTTCTTCCTTTCTCCATTTATCCTTTGGTAGCGCAATATAGTTTTCATCTTTTATACACCCGAAGAACTTTTTGAATAAAGGAACCATTTTTTGATATAAATATTGATTTAGGCGATCTAGTGACAAATTCATCATGTGTTCAAGAGGTAGTTCATTAGTTTCTTCTTTTGCCAAGTTAGGAAATTGATCATCAAGCATCATCTACACAAACCTCGGATATTGTAAAAAATTTTCGTTTGTGATGTTGGTCTTCATCTTCTCAAAGATTATTCGTGTAAAGTTGTACAGCAGATTTAAAGTCAACGCAACAATCATACACATTTGATAGTCAACCAGCACATCAGAACCACCCTTTCTATACCCTAAAGCATGTATAACTAAATGCACAAAGAATTTGTAGGGCCTTGCCAAGTAAGCTTTTGAAAGTTTGTTTCTATGCCTTAAGGCATGTATCACTGAACGTGACCAACATAACCTATCCAATAAAAATAGCCTTTCACCATACGCTCCGAATAACCTGTAGGATCACTATCTTTATCTTGAAAATCCAGAACTCTCCTGATTAAAGCTTCGGTGATAAACACTTCTTTATCTTCATTATCAATTCTTACAAATGATCGAATAGCTGGTGGATCAGGTATGAACTTCGCATGTTCCCAGAAGCGCTCAACATGGGATCTGTAAGCTTTGTATTAGTCCGTAAGAGCTTTCTTGATCTTTATGGTATGCATAAATTCTAGTATAGATTCAAATGACTTCATTTTTGTCAGCGACTTATTCAGCACACAGCAGATGTGCTTCGCGTAGAAATTTGGAACTTTCGGCTGTCAAAACATGAAAAGTCAACACTTAGTCAAAATTTTAAAAATATCAACTTTGGTGCGGAGGTGCTTTCATGCGGAGGTACTATATCTACCCTCGTACGATGGTATGTTAAAACATTTTTGACCAAAACTAGATTACCTTCATACGGAAGTATTTATAACTTTTTACATTTTTACCTTCGTACAGAGGTATTCATTTTACCTCCGTACAGAGGTAGCTATCTCCATATGAAAACCACTATTATCTAACCTTGATTTTTTATGTCTTTATTCAAATTGAACATTGTAATATAATCTAACATCGTCGATTTACATTATAATGAGTTCAATTTTATCATTTATCGGTTCAGTTAGTCCAGATCTAGGTTTATATCATTCTTAAGTTGATTTGTTCGATTTAGGTCCAAATTCGATCATGTTATACCTTCACCATTGTTCGGGGTGTGCTAATCAACCACTACGATGAAAATTTTGGCAGCAATTCGACGTTCTTAACACTTTTTTTCTCAAAGTCTCTCTTGTGCGAAGTATGTTCTTTGTGTGAATGAGTCACTTCTTACGAATGGAGTTCTATATATATTGTCAGGCTTTATCTTCGTACGAAGGTAACTTTCCTTTGTGCGAGGATGTTCTTTCGTGCGAAGATGTTCCTTCGTACGAGGGTATACCTTGTTTTTCAAAAATTTCAAATTTTCATACATTTTACCAGTTTTAGCAACTCACTCAGTTAACCAAGTCAAGTTAATGACCCTAGTTACCTGATTTGTCTACCAAGTCCAAGTTAATGACCTTTGTTGAACACTTCATGAATAAACTAATGTTTTTCTATCAATTTTTAAGTTTCAAATTAATGAACTTCTGATATTTAAAAACATTTTCTCATTTCAGATAAGCACCCAACCCGTTGTTCTCCAGATTTCGTTCAGCAACTTCGGATTTTGAAGACCAGTCTTCCATCATGGCAGTCAAAAAGAAGATGAAATAAAATATTTTTGATTTTTCCAAAGTTTATGCTAAAACACACTGAAAATCTTTTTGGGTTTCTGAAATGATATAGCTATGTACAAACATATTTATAAACATTTTTGTGAGTTTGTGTAAGAGTATCATATCAGTTTTTGATACTTATCAATAGTACCGTTGATCTGAGTAAACTTTAAGTTTTAAACAAATTCACCTAGATTATCAGTATGCTGGTCCTTTTAAACCTCTACAAATTTCTCAATTGTTTCAAGATATGGTAATTAGATGTCTTAGAACTTGACCTAATAGTGTTTCCCACCTTAGAATATACTCTCGTATCAAGATTCCATGGATTTCATCTTACTAGTGAATATATCTACCTGGTATCTGTATCTGGGTTGTGCGAGGCCATGAGAGCTCAGGTTAGTACCACCGTACAGATAAAGAGACAATTGCTCGACTTAAAAGTGATGTTCCATGTTTTGGAATCTTTTTACTGCAATTGTCAGAAATTACGATACTTTCACTTTAAGGCAATTTTACGGTTTTTAAAGCAAAAGTATTCTACAAGTTCTAAGCCATTACTTACTCGAAATCAGAAGAACTTGTATAGTACCACAAATATCAATTATCTATAAAGACCTAGTATCTCAGAATCCGACAATCTCTTAAACGAAATTTCGGTGTACTAAGACCATATCTCCGAGAGATGTTAAGCCATTAATTAAGAAGTTTTTCTTTATGTTTATATCTCACAAACAATTTACTAAATGTGCAAAGTCTATTAGCACATCATCAGTGAGACGTGTTTAAACACTTTTTGACACTACCTTTGTTTAGCGTACTATGTGTAACACCCTGTAAAATCGTGTCCAATAATATAGTGACACGTGTTGTATTTTTAAAATATAGTCTATTAAGGACTAATAAGGACTAAAGGCGTCAACATGCTCAAACCAGGCCTCTGAGTGACGGTCTGATGTCAACATGCGTAAATCATTAGCCTCCGAGTGACTGATATGTCAACATGCTTGAAATTTGGCCTCTGAGTGACTGATATGTCAATATGCCCAGCCTCTGAGTGACATTGGAGTCAACATGCTTATAATAAGCCTCTGAGTGATCCTTTGCGAAGTCCTAACTCTCATACATGCTAATCGTTGGACGGGAGACTTCAATTCTGTAAATATGTGAAAGTTGGATAATGGAGGGATTAAAAGTATCAACATGTTAATTTATACCTTTGAGTGACCTTTTAACGAACCGAGAGCTCGACAATGTCCGGGCATAATCCCGGGTATGCCAAGAATTGGCTACGGAGGACTAAAAGCGCCAAAAAGGTGTTTAAAAAGGTTTTTAGAAGCTTTATAAAGTTAAGGGGTTAAAAGTGTCAATTTTTGAAACTTGCCAAGGGGCGGTCGCGGTCCGTGAGAGACCTGGCCTAAGTCTCTCGCAGGGCGCGAGAAGCGCTCTGCTGTAGAAAGTTTTGCTTGGTCTCCAAACAAAACTCCAAAAACCATGTATTCGAAACTATGGACTTGTAATCAGCTATGCCATGTTTTGGGACACTTGTAAGCTTCCTCTTACACCCCTAAACACCTGGCATCACCTCCTTTGAGTTCTCCAACTATAAATAGGTGATCAAGTTCACCATTTAAACTTGCACCTTTCTTATTCACACTCTTCTCCCTCCTCTAGAAGTTCCTAGCTAAAAGGAGCATCCAACATAGTTCTTTTGCACCTTAGGAATCACTGGTAAGTGTTCATTCCTTGTGCATTTTTGTTTATATGCTTTTATAGCCAAAAGTCAAGCGTTTTACAGAAAACGCTTTGACTTTCGGTTAAGAACATTATGGTCCAGTCATTATTCGAAATGAACATGGCTAAGTGATCATAATAAGGTAGGTGTTAATTCCTATAAAGGGCACCTCCTGAAGATCACGTTTGCTAGACTAATTGACAGGTCAAATTTATGATATTAAAAAGTCAAACAGGCCATTTTTCGGAAAAATCATAAAATGATCTTATATATGTTATGAAACCTGTTTTGACACTTAAACAAGTTGGTAATAATTATTGGAACATGTAAGAACATGTTCGGCTCGTCAATTTCAGTTCTAGGATCGATTAACCGAAAGTTGCAAAGTTTGACTTCTGCTTTGACTTTCGATTCTGACTTGATTTAGATTAGTTACCTACTAATTTAAAGTTGTATTATTCATAATATAATGTAGCATAACCCTCTGAGGTTATATTACATGATCATAATCAGAATCTAAGTTTATGCGCATGTTCCATATTATGTCATCTTTGACCAAAATGTCCTTTTTGCATAAAACAAGGTTTTAAATGGTAATGAACTTGAAAATAAGTTTCCTACTGATATAATATTATAAGTAGGATTATTTGGGATGTTAAACCAAGTTATAAACTGAGTTTTCAAACAGGTCCTTAAACTATGTCAATAAATGATGATTATAGCCCTTGTGGCTCATAAAATGGTTTAATCAAATCTTTCCAAGGTAAATCATTTACCTACTGATATGTTATATTAAATAACATATTTTAAACATTTTAATTTGACCTTAACATCAGTTTTCATAAACATCGCATAAAGACGCCATTTTACGACATAAGCACCGTTTCGGTGCATAGAATGGTCCTAAACCATATTATTGACCAAGACTTGATACCTATAGTAGGTACATGTTATAAACTCAGAATCCCAAATACTTTATAAACTATTTGTAAAATGACCAAAATGCCCCTTTGGTGCATAATTTAGTCATAAAAGATACAATACACATATAAATGATATCATAATGATATTATATCATAAATAAAATATTTTTTCCAGAATACTTATGGTTATAAACTTAAAATATGTTCAAGTTCTTTTACACTATATGATATTACCAAAACGCCCTTATGAGGCATAGTTGCGTTTTAAAACCTTAACGGGCATAAAAGTTGATATCCTACTGATATTTTAACTTATTTAAAATATAATGGCATATAGCACTTGTCCATGACTTATCTGGTTACCCATTATCGCTTATAAGCGTACGGTTGATTATACGTAACTAGTTTACGAAATTTAACCGAAACGGGTTTAACCTTGTCATTTAAATCTCAAAATCCAGAATGTTTATAGTTTACCCATATTATAAAAGTCAAGGTACTTGTTGGGATTAAACTACATTCTATCCAATCATCGTTTAATCTAGCGTCATATGTTTTGATCAAGTACGCTAGTCGGGTCTGAGTCAATGACTTAAATAAGACCGTTAGTATTTAATTGGTTAGTTTATGCCATAATCCAGACTAGAGACTTGCCGGTAAATGCTATCTGCACTTAGTACTTTTGTGTACGGCTGAGTTATTAAAATTAAAGAAGACTAGCTCAGGTAAATACTCTCGACTTATTTCCCCTATACGGGCCTGGGTTACGGTAAATTATTACTGCTTGGTCGGAAATGGGATCAATCGAATACCGGATTGTGGCTAGTAAATCCGCATATTCTATTTTAATCAGTTTTGTTTGATAACTAAACATCGGGGGTTAACTACCGTGTCCTGGATATCCTCGGCTAGAAATGGCCATGACATTAGCGCGGGTGTAGGCATACACCCGATAGACGCTCAATAATGCATTCCCACAAGGTTGGGAGGAACTGACTCCTTCGTGAGTCCAAAGTGGTGTGTAGGTTAATCATGTCTCGGTCTCCGTACCGGGCCCTGTATGTATAGACAAACATGTAAATCTGTTAACAAGGTTGGACGGTCAACTTTCCCAAGTTATAAAAAGATTTTGTGCTGATACGCACCTAAAATATTTTTGAAATGTTTTCAAAATGAGTCAGTTGGGTGTATTTACCAGCGAAAGCTGACGTATTTTCAAAAGACTAAACTGCAGGTACAATACGAAAATAGGTTGGAAGTGCTCGGTAGTGATAGAGGATCTTGCAAATCCTAGATCTGCCCAAAGTCTGTTTTATATTCTTTCCATGTACAATTTTTGATCCGCCTGTGGATCTTCTAATACGAGCCTGTATATTATTTTATATTTCGAACATTCGGTTTGTAATATTAATTTTACTCCAAGACTTCTGCTCTGCCGTGTTTAATTGACTATGATGATTAATCAACTGACGTCATGATACTCCTCACTCGGGCCCACTGGTGTATGGATTTGGGTTGGAAATCCGGGGTGTGACACTATGATAGTCCACTGATGTACTACTATTTTCTCTTTTACACAAAAACTCTTTTTGTCTTTTTCAATGTTTTTGTATTATTCAATTTTTTATATGTTTTTGTATTTTTCACAACATATTTCTCCCCTTAATCTGCCACACCCAAAGTCAGAGTTGGAGTATCCTCCAAGATTGAAGTCGTTGGTTTGAGGGTACTACAAGTCGGTGCTTGGACAACCCTTAAGATAGCGAAGAATCCTTTTGACGATCATCAGATGCGACACTCTGGGACTTGACTAGTAGAGTGCATAGAGGCATGTTGGATACATAATATCCGATCGTGATGCTATCAAATACATCAAAGAGCCGATCATCAAACAATAGAGAGTTTCATCGATCTTCTCTATAGTTCGGTCCGGTCCGATGCAGTGATTTTGATCTAATGGGGTGGACATTGGTGGAGTCAAACATCTTGAATTTCTCCAAAACATAGTTCCATACTTCATCTATGTATGATGATTCCATCAGGCAATTGATCGATCTGAAGTCCGAAAAAGAACTTCATCTCCCCCATAGAACTCATCTCAAATTTCATCTTAATGACTCTTTCAAAATCTTTGCACAACACATCGTTTGTTGGACCGAATATGATGTCATCCACCTAGATTTGTACAATTAGGATGTGCCCGTTTTCTTTCCGCGTGAAGGGGGTGTTGTCTACTGTTCCTCTGGTGAAGCCGTTGTCCAGGAGATGTTGAGAGAGTATCTCATACCAGGCTCTCTGGGCATGTGTAAGTTGTACAATGCCTTATCCAGTACGTAATCCTTGTCTCTGTGTATCAGATCGACCAACCTTGGTAGTTGGCCAACGTACACCTCCTCTTTCACCTTTCCTTATAGGAACGCAAATTTTACATCTAACTGGTACACTTTGAATCCCTTCTAAGACGCGAATGCGAGGAAGATGCAGATTGCTTCTAATTTGGCTACAGGAGCATAGACTTCAGTGTAATCTATTCCCTCTTGCTGATGAAATCCCTGAACAACGAGTCAAAGCTTTGTTATGCACAACTACTCCTCTGTCATCTCTTTTGCACTTGAAGACCCATTTGTATTTATCTTCTTGTGGTCTTTTGGAAGAACAAATTTCCACACACCATGTTTTTCGAATTGAGACAGTTGTTCCTGCATGGCATTTACCCAGCTTTCCTCTGTCAATGCTTCCTTACACGTTTTAGGCTCTACGTGCGAAGTAAAATATTTATATGAGATCCTATTTTGTAAAGGTGCTACATTAGAATAAAAACAACTAAGATCCTGATTGATTTGATTTCACGTTTTAACATCAGTCTGCAACTCTTCGACAACAAACTCTAGTGGGTGGTAAGACAGTGTCCTCTGCATAACTTTGTTAGATACGCTCACTTCGTGTTCTAGATTTGTAATATTTTGTTCAACGTTCTGATTAACTACAGACACTTCATTCTGAGCACTCGTTCCGTCAGCTTGATTGTAGAGTAAACTTTCATGTTGAACTTCACCATCATCAGAGGTAGATCTGTTGTCATCATATGTCGGTTTAGCATCAGATTCAAAATCATCAGAGTGATCGAACGTGGGAGTTGTTTCATTCATGTCTGGCTCGGCTGTGGGATCACTTGTTCTAGTAGTCTTTGATTCAGGATGTTGAGAACTAGGGCTTGCTTCAGCATCATGTGTACCAACGTGTGTCTCAGTCATAACGATTGATCTAGGAACTTGATCTTGTGAAAAAGATTGTTGTTGCTGATAAAGCACACAAGTTTCTCTTCTGTCGGTTTAGCTGGTAGCTTGAAGGAATTCAAGAGACTTTCATAATTGAACAACCAAGGATTTCCTGGTTTCTGTGTTGGAGATGTGTAACATTGACAATCTACGTTCTTAGCTTCAATAACCAGGTTTATGTTAGGAAGATAAACTCTCTTTAGCGAACTAGCATATCCCACGAAGAAACCTTCCATCGATTTAGCCCCAAATTTGCCATCTACATCGATTACCGTGCATGGTGACCCAAACGGTTCTTGATACTTCAGATTTGACTTTCGCTGGTTGAGTAGCTCGAAACACGTCTTCTTGTGTGCCTTGACTGTCAATATACTGTTCAATGTATAACATGAAGAGGCAACAACTTCGCTCCAAAAACTAACTGGCAGTTTTGAATTGGCAAGCATGGTTCTGGCTGTCTCTATAAATGTTGTGTTTTTTTCTTTCGGCTACACCGCATCGCTGTGGGGTCTATGGTGCATTGAATTCATGCAAAATTCCCTTCTCATTGCAAAACTTAAACATCCTGTTATTCTTGAACTCCGTTCCATTGTTACTTCGAATGCGTCGTATCGGCAAATGGTACAGATTCTCTAATTTTCTATACAAAATCATCAGACTGTCAAATGTTTCATTTTTGCTTTTGAAGAAAAAAACCCTTAAGAACCTTGAGTAGTCATCAATAACAACTAGACAGTACAAGTCTTTTGAGATACTTCGAACATCGACAGGTCCGAAGAGATCCATGTGCAGTCTTTCTATTGGGAGCTTTATTGAGTTTAGAAGCTTCCTTGGTTAAGACTTTTTGTGTGGTTTTCCATTCTTACAACTTATGCAGTCATTGTTCAAGTGAAAGCTTTTTAGATTGACACCATCCACTAGATTGTTGTGTACCAAGAAGTTCATCTTTCGAAGATGAATGTGTCCGATTTTCCTATGATACATGATTGACTCCTTCTCTGTAGCTTTTGATGCAAAACACTGCACGATTTATAATTGTGGTTGCAATGCTCATGTCTAAGACATATATATTGTTTTCATGGGGAGCGCGCATCAAGATCCACTTTTCAGGTATCTTGAATCCTGGCTTCAGAATGAAACATTTTTTATCGGTAAAGTGCGTTGTGAAGTTTTATCACAAATCTGAGAGATACTGAGTAAGTTGTTCTCCAACTCTGCTATGTAGTTGACCTTGTCAAATTACACTACACCATTTGTTAAGATCCCTTCACCTACAATTCTACCTCCCTAGTTCCCTACAAACCCAAGTTTAATCACCCGAGTTTGACCTTTTGAAATTGCACTTTTGCAATAATATTTTGAATTTTTTGTTCTATTTTGAAGATTCACCAGCCTTTTCAGTTGAAACTTTAATGTTTGCTGATTTCACTTCATTTTTAGATTCATTGTTTCTTTTCAAAATCTGAGTAGGAACAAACATTGGGGATTTGTGTTTAGGTCTTCATGAGATTTTTTCACATTGTAAACATGTTTAGGTTTTTTTTTTGTGGACACCAACTTGCGATATGTCCAACTTGGTTGCATCGAAAACAAGTTCTTCTATCTATTACAACAGATGAGCATGTTCACTTTGTTTTCATTGAGCAAAAAATTCTTAGTTTGACTGTTTGCGAAACTGGTTTCTTTTTCACTTTCTGAGCTAGTTCCAGAAACAAACGTCATTTTCTTAAAAAAAAAATAGTTTCCAAACCTGTTGTTATTTCTCTAACCGTACCCTGAACCATCTCTTCCATTATAATAATTTTTCTGTTGGTGATTGGAGTAAGAGTTTTTCGGTTTAGAATAGTAAGATTTATCTTGTTTAAAGTTTGAAAATCTTTGCTCTTTTGTTAAATTCTCAATCTCAGACATCTCAACTTCTACTAACTTGAACACTATCTCAATTCTGTTCATGTTCATGTTCTGAATCGGGAATTCTTTGTCAGAGTATAGATTGTTAGATCCGTACATTTTGTACATCACAACATTAGGATCATCATTCAAACTATTATCTGATTTCAGAATGTATCTTTTAAGAAAGTTGTCATCATATTCAGAATGTGAACTTCCACTTGTTTTCTCAAGAGTTGAATTTACGCTTTCAAAAATCGTATCATCAATCTCATTTTCCAAAACTTTTTCAACAACATTTATAACAACATCTGACTAACACTCATTCTCAGACTTGGTATATGTTACATCGAGATTTTCAGGCAGCTTATTTTTTTTTTAGTTTTTAATTTTAAATTTAGAGTCTTTTCCACCCTGTCAGGCTTTTTCCTTTAATAACTTTTCCACATCAGGGGTGGCACTCGATTATAACCCAAACCATTGTTTTGAAAACCATACACATCATCCCCATTTTCACCTTTTTCTATTGGTTTTGGGATGATATGATCCAAAACATAAGATGTTGAATTACTGATCAGCTTCTTATTAACTCTTTCTATTTCTATTCTAGCAATTTCTAGCTCTTGTTCTAATTTGGCTATCGTGTCAATATGAATATTATCCATGACCGTAGCCTTGAGCATAGATTGTGTTGATTCATATTCGCTGCTAGCATCTCGATATTGGTTGATAGTTCTACTCAGTTTAACATATGCTTCTTTTGTTTCTTTTAAGTCACTTGTGATGTTATCAATGTGTTTTTTTATTTCTATGAATTTTTCGTCTTTTTAAGCACAAGATTTGCATGGTTCGATGCATTTCGTGCATTGAACAATCGTTTCAATTTTCTCACTCTTAACTTCTTTTACCACAGATTCATTTTTCTGTTCAGCTTCAGAGGTTTCAACGACCTCTTTAAGCTGGGCCATTAGAGCTTTATCTGCCATTTCTGCTAAATTCTTGGTATTCATATCCTTTGATACATTTATAATCTCTTCAACATCTTGTTTCATCTCTTCTTTACACTGTGAACCATTACATGTTGCTTTCATTGCTGTTAAAGAAACCTACAAAAGAAGAAAGCAAATCAGGAGGCATTATAGATTTAAATGCATGACATAAATCTTCCTGCGATGCTTTAGAATCATAGTAGTTTTCACAATCTTCTAGAATATCATCAAATGCAATCTTAACACTCGATTCATCACAAACTCAATATCTCTTCCTCCGCTATCTGTTCAGGTTCCTCGATAATCTCTGATAAAAGAGCAAGACTCTCGGTCTTAGGAATGTAATTATTCCAATTAAATCCTTCATGCCCTTGAGTCACGACCAAGGCTTTATCCTTTGATTTCGACGAACCATCTTCAATTAGTATAGGTCTTGAACTACTCAGAGGATTTTGGGAAGGCTTGTGATTAATTGCTCTGTTATAATAATCTTCCCCAAATGGATTATTCTCGTGATTTACTTCCTTGTTTGTGCACTCTGTCTTTAAATGCCCTTTTTTCTTGCAGTTGAAACAGGTCACCTTTGATTTGTCAAAGCCTAATTTTGAACCAGGGTTTCATATGTGATTTATGCCCGTAATTTCTCAGAACCATTGTGCACGTCTGACCACACTTGCCATACACTAGCATATATCTATTAATTCCATCTCTTTAGGGTCTATTTGGTCATAATCTTCCTTTGTTATATTTGGATTACCGATTCACTCTGCGACTAAACTTTCATACGACTCTAAGATCGACGCTAGAAAGACCATGTGTTGTTTAGCAGTGTTTCAATAAAATCTTTTGCATTTTGCAGGTTGACTACGATGTTGCATTGCAACACATGCGGTCTTGGATTTTCCTAGCTTGAAAAGTTATTGGAACTTTGAGAAGATTGAGGACATGGTGTTGGGGTATTTGGTTCAAAATTCTGATACAATTAGAATCCACCACCAACACTTGAATTGTTTGAATAAGATCCAAAAGAATTGTTTGCACTAAACGCAGTTTGGATATTTGGGCTTTGAAAGTTTGTTGCACCTTTGAAATATAAGTCCACATCTTGTTGGACATTTGCATTCTTCATCTTTGCCATTTTGCGAAGTTCCAGCTCTTGTCCTTCAAGTTTTCAATGAATTTTCCCAATGCTAGACTAGAATATTCATTGCTATTCTTCAAGAGCATTAGATATGTTGCCCATTCTTTCTGGGGTAAAGCATCAGCAAGCTTATCAACCCATTCCTCATTCTCTTTTTTAGTCTTTAGGCGCTTCATCTCCGCTACTAAATGACACTACCTTTCAACAATTTGTTTCAACGTTTCTCCCTTTAGAGCTGTGAATATGTCAAATTCCTCTTCTTGCTTTTAATCATAGTCAAACTTCCTTTGAACTTCACAATCAACACATTTTGCCTCATCTTTGCAAGATACAAATCAAATAAATTTTTGGCTTTTCTTCTACAATTTTAAAGTTTCTCCGTGGCTAATTCATGTTAGATTACAGGTGTTAAGGTTTTCTCCATGGCTGACAGGAACAACTATAGTATGATTCTACGACACCATCTAAACCACCAAGCCGTTCAATCGCCTACTTACTCGAGCCCCTAATAGGACTATGGTCCCATGCTATCGCTAGTTGTCTTTTAAGTTGCTCCTACACCACACTATTCTTTTGTAGGACTACAGTCCTCTTGTGTCGCCTTTTAGTTGAGCCATTCTCTCTAGTAGGATTACTGTCCACTAACCACCAGCCGGGTTTCCGCGCCACTTACAGGACAATGGTCCACTGTCCTGCCGGTTATTACTGCCGCGCATTGCAGTCGTGTTGCCACTTTAGATCTCCTTGCAGGACTACGGGATCACTAACATGAAGATTGTAGATGGATGGCCGTAACAAGCAAACTATTAATTTGTTGGCAGTTTGAATTCTGAGTCAAAGCTCGTTTCACATATTTTGTATTATAGTCTCAGCTTTCGGTTTCCTTCCACTATGACTACGGGGAGTATTGGATTGTATGATGAGACCAGGGTTTTAGTTACGTTTCTAGGGTTCTTTGTGATCTTTATATAGTGTAACCTAAGCATTCAATAATATCATTTCAGTATTTCACTATTTATCAGAATTGTGATTGATTACTAATATTTACGGACTTCCCCATTATACAATTAAAACCATGTATGTTCGAATAAAATGTGTGTTACACATCACATTACTTAAAAAGCGTGATTGTTTAGGTTACACGGGATTTTATTTTTGAAATGTTTCGACAAATACTTAGGGACGATTGTTTGAGTGGAACTCGCTATTGTTCAATTTTTCTATTCCGTAATCTAGTTGGTTAAAGGCATGAATATTTTCCTCTCTAACTGAGATGAAGTTGGAAAAGGAGTAGAAAAGTCTCCTGGTGACAGATCCATTCTAGGCTAAGCCTGCTATAACAATATTAGTTGTACACCGATCATGAAAGGGATGGTCATCATTATCCATCTTATGGTAAGGGTATATCATAATACTAGGCATCAATCCATAAAAAATGTATAACTAATCTTTAGAGACATGCTTTATAAAAATATCAAAAACTCATAAGTAGTTTAGCTAATGTTATGAAAATTTATAAGTTATTAAACTTGTCATGTTACCATTTCACATCAACTCTTAACGTCTTAAAACTATATAGCATCATATGTTAAAATCAACTTAAGAGTTTAAAATAATGTGTATGTATATATTATTCTTGAGTATAACTAGTATATGCAGAGTTATTTATAATACTTACGAGAGTTTGCAATAGTGCATGAGTCAGTTAACTCTCTCTCTCTCTATCTATAAAGATGATTGTACTGTTAGAAAGTGTTAGAAAGAAAAGTCTAACCTTGGAGGAAAATTGCAGCTAATCAACAGCAACGTATCCAGCTAATCAACAGCAACGTAAAAGACAGCTAGCAATCAGCTGCTGTCTTCTATATTTAGATTACGTTTTTTTTGTATAAATATGATACCCTTCTTTGTAATGAAACACACGAAAAAACACATCAATTCAGTGTTTATGAATCAACCTTTTGACATGGTATCAGAGCAGTGTCGTTCTTGACCTGTTCATCATTTACCTTGCTCACCCAAAACCAAATCATCCTCTCAACCAAGCTGCCATGGCCGAAGCCGGTAACTTGGGAGAAGATCTATCAATTCAAATCGCCAACCTGCTCAAGAATGGCCTCAACCCACAAAACAGAAACCCAAAACTGTCCGATAACCTTCAAATAAACCTCAAGCTCAACAGCCAGAATTACGCCTTATGGACCCGGATGATGAGGGTAGCCATAGGCGGTAAATCAAAAGCCTTTCTAAACCATCTATCAACCAACCCGCCGAACCAAACCAGCGAGGAATATGAGCAATGGGAACAAGACGACCTAGTCGTCTTCTCATGGCTCATACAGAACATCGAACCAACCCTTGCCAGCAATCTAACCGAATTCCCAACAGCAAAATCGCTGTGGGATGCCCTAGCTATAACATATAGCAGTGGGCGTGACAAGCTCCAAACTTTCAACCTACATGTCAAGGCGAATGAAATCAAACAGAACAATCTCTCCCTAGAAGAATTGTGGATTATACTCCAAGGAGTATGGGGAGAAATTGATCGGATTGACCCAAACCCTATGACTTGCCCAGCCGATATCCAAGCGTATCACAAAATCAGGACGGAACAGAAACTGTTCCAGTTTCTAAACGCCCTCAACGGAAATATGACCCTATAAAAAGGGAAATACTCCGGTTAGAACCCCTTCCAACCGTAGAAACTGCATACGCTACTGTCCGCAAGGAGGCCGCTCACCAGAATATTCTGGGAACACCTCTCAATGACACACAGGGTATCACAGCGGGTCTAATGGCCTCTGAAATTGACGGACTAGGGCTTGCGTCAAAGGGCTACCGACGAGCCGATGGAAAAAGAAACGGAACCAGTAAAGACGACAAAACTCACCTCAAGTGTGATCATTGCGGCATGACGAAACATACCCGGGAACAATGTTTCAAACTCGTCGGGTATCCCGAATGGTGGTCTGATGGTCAGAAGAGAGGCACAAAGACTACGGAAAAGGGGAAGTCATCTAGCACCGGCAGCCGAGATGTCACAGGAGATGGAAGCCGGAGGGTGGGTTTCGGCGGAATGGCCGACGCAACAGATGAAGGAGACGAATGCTTAGGTAAAGGCGGAGAAGAAGAAAGAAAAGGGAACGGTTGTTGGGCGGATGGGTTTAAACCGAACCCATATAATCAAAATGTGAATATGTCACATTTGGTCCCTGAAAATAATGGGAATGCTAATATGGCCCGAAAACATCATGGTAAACAAAAACGATGGATATTCGATTGCGGCGCAACCGACACAATGACTTATGAGTCATCGGATATTATTTCAACAACTAAACCAGAAAAAACACATATTCAAACGGCGAATGGCGGGATAATGGATGTAAAATCGGGAGGGACTATTGAGATTTCACCCACAATAAAAATCTCTAATTGTCTTTATGTTCCCTCGTTATCACATAAGCTGCTTTCCATCAGCCATGTCACAAAGGAACTTAACTGTATTGTCCTAATGTACCCTACGTTTTGTATTTTACAGGATATCAGGACGGGAGTGATCATTGGGCGTGGCACTGAAAGTCAAGGGTTGTACTATGTGGATGAGGTGACTCAAAGTGGTGCTGTGATGCTGACTCATGGGACATCAGAACGAGAAGCTTGGCTGTGGCACCGAAGATTAGGTCATCCTTCTACAAGTTATTCGCATATTTTATTTCCAAAACTATTTCCAGTTAATTCTATGTCACATTGTGAAACATGTGTTTTAGCAAAAAGCCATAGAAAAACTTTTAAACCCAATAATACTAAGGCTGCTTTGCCATTTTCATTAATCCATTCTGACGTATGGGGTCCTGCCCCAGTTCTTGGGGGGAAAAACCTTCGGTGCTTTGTGATGTTCGTTGATGATTGTACCCGAATGACCTGGGTTTATTTTTTGAAAAACAAATCCGAAGTATTTGAAAAGTTCACTATGTTTTACGCCATGATCCAAACCCAATTTCAAACAAACATCCAAATATTCCGATCTGATAATGGCGGTGAGTTTGTTAATACCTCGTTTAAATCCTATTTCCAAGACAAGGGAATAATCCACCAAACTACATGCCCAAACACCCCAGAACAAAACGGTGTCGCCGAAAGGAAAAATCGCATTTTGCTAGAAATGACACGAGCTCTCCTAATTGAATCTCAAGTTCCGAAATATTTTTGGCCTGAAGCCCTTGCTACTGCTACCTATCTTCTCAACCGACTCCCAACAAAAATCCTAAAACTTAACACTCCGTTACACACCCTTTCAAAATTCTTCAAACTACCCTCAGTTCTTACTCTTCAACCACGAGTCTTTGGATGTACTGCCTTTGTTCACATACCCAAATCAGATCGAACCAAGCTTGACCCTTGTGCTGAAAAATGTGTCTTTGTTGGGTATGGAATGAATCAAAAGGGATACAGATGTTATAATCCAAAAACACGTCATATGTTTTCCACGATAAACTGTGACTTTCTTGAAACCGAGTATTACTACAATTCCCAACTCAGTGGTCAGGGGGAGAAGGAATGTTTAGACACACTAAGCTGGTTAAAATATGTTCCCTATGTACCAACTAAAGAGTCACCTACTACAGAGTCACCAGACTCCAATTTCAGTGCCACTGACGATCCTAATGTTCCTCCTAACCTGGTGTCCGAGGTAAGTAATACTCACCCTATTCAGTCTGGTGGTACATTTGAAGTTTCTAATGACTCCGAGGATACCGATATGTCTAACCATGAAACTGCCACAGAACAAACTGAAAATTTGCAGGCAGATGAATCCAGACAAGAAGAACCACCATCAAGATATGTGTTACCCCCTAGAACAAACAGAGGGGTCCCTCCGAAACGGTATTCTCCCGAAAAAGAACCAAGAAGATCTAGCTATCCTATAGCTAGTGTGGCCGATGGAAATTTCACTAAGGAAGCCAAAGCATTTATCTCATATGTTTATTCCGAAGAAACTCCTACAAACGTGGATCAAGCCTTAAAGTCTAAACATTGGAAGGAAGCGATGAAAACAGAAATGGAAGCCCTAATCAAGAACAATACTTGGGAAAAGTGTACTCTCCCGTTGGGAAAGAAATCCGTAGGGTGTCGTTGGGTCTATACGGTCAAGTATAAACCAGATGGTACAATTGAAAGATATAAAGCCCGACTGGTAGCAAAAGGGTATACCCAGACATATGGGATTGACTATGCTGAAACATTCTCCCCGGTTGCAAAAATGAACACAATCAGGGTCCTTTTTTCGATAGCTGCAAATGAAGGGTGGCCACTTCAACAGTTTGACGTAAAAAATGCCTTTTTACACGGAGACCTAGACGAAGAGGTATTTATGGATGCTCCTCCAGGTTTCACAAAAGGTTTCAAAACTGGAGAAGTTTGTCGTCTGAAGAAGTCTCTTTATGGTTTGAAGCAATCTCCCCGGGCTTGGTTTGGCAGATTTACAATAGCTATGAAAAAGTTTGGATATAAACAGAGTAATGCCGATCATACTTTGTTTCTCAAAAAAAGAGGAAAATTCGTAACCTGCCTAATTATCTATGTAGATGATATGATCATTACAGGAAACGATAAAGAAGAAATGGTAAAACTCAAAGAAAACTTGTTTGCTGAATTTGAAATGAAAGATTTAGGCAGACTTAAGTATTTCCTCGGTATTGAAGTACTAAGGTCGAAACAAGGAATCTTCATTAGTCAAAAGAAGTATGTCTTAGACCTGTTGGCAGAAATTGGAATGATCGATTGCAAACCAGCAGATACTCCTATGAGTGTAAACCAAAAGCTTTACATGGAAGAAGGAGCAAAATTAGCAAATAAAGAAAGATACCAACGGCTGGTGGGAAAACTAATATATCTCTCACACACTCGTCCAGACATCGCCTATGCTGTAGGGGTAGTAAGTCAGTTCATGCACCAACCTCAACAGTCACATATGGAAGCAGTTTGGAGAATTATTAGATATATCAAAGGAACAGTGGGTCATAGAGTCCTGTTTCAATCACATGGACACCTAAATGTCCAGATCTATACCGATGCAGACTGGGCAGGAGATAAGGGAAGTCGGAGATCAACAACAGGCTACTTCACTTTAGTTGGAGGGAATCTTGTTACTTGGAGGAGTAAAAAACAAAAAGTGGTTGCTCTTTCAAGTGCAGAAGCTGAATTTAGAGGTATAGCTCGGGGTTTAACAGAAGCCATGTGGATGCGGAGACTCTTAGCTGAGATTGGTTTTCCGCCAAAAGAAACAAGTAAGATTATTTGTGATAATAAAGCTGCAATTCAGATTTCAGAAAACCCAGTACAACATGATCGAACAAAACACGTGGAAGTTGATAGGAACTTCATCAAAGAAAAATTGGAAGATGGTACGATTGAACTACCATTCGTTCGATCAAAGGATCAGCTTGCTGACATTCTAACAAAAGCAGTTAACGGGAAAATTTTCAATGATTGTTTGGGCAAGTTGAATTTTGGAAATCCAACTATTCAACTTGAGGGGGAGTGTTAGAAAGTGTTAGAAAGGAAAGTCTAACCTTGGAGGAAAATTGCAGCTAATCAACAGCAACGTATCCAGCTAATCAACAGCAATCAACAGCAACGTAAAAGACAGCTAGCAATCAGCTGCTGTCTTCTATATTTAGATTACGTTTTTTTTTGTATAAATAGGATACCCTTCTTTGTAATGAAACACACGAAAAAACACATCAATTCAGTGTTTATGAATCAACCTTTTGACATGTACTTGATACGTACTCAATGATTCTATGATATTTTTCTTGATACTCTGCTTTATGATATTTTGTTTAGTGGTTATACAGGATTAAGCTTATTCTTATGGTTTCATTGGTTGGTACAAAGAACGACTTGTTGCCAATTCACTTACCCTTCTCAAATTGCTTGCCATGGTCATCTGTGGCCAAGAACAAAACACTCCTCTTTTCTAAGGTTTTAGACTCGTAAATTACATGAACACCAAAAAGTACATGGAAGCCACCAGACACCCGTTGCAAGTGGTATTAGATTTGCGGTTTCTCTAAGTTAAAAACATTTCTCTTTTTTTATATAATACAAAACAATAGGTATATTAATTTAATTTAGGAAATGTCAATTTAAGAAAAAACTAATAAGTATCCTCTTAAAAGAAAGTTAAAAATTAGCTATATATTTTATGAAAAGATGGACCATGGGACCAATTTATTAGCAATGACTACATGGACCCCGAAAAATCAGTGGAAGACATACAGCATACCAACACAACATTGATACATACGACAAACTCCATGCAGTCACCCTTACCCTTATATATAACTCCATCACCTTCCAACCCTCTGCATATTCTTCTTTTGTTTTCTTCAAAAGAGAATTCAACAATCATCTCTTTCTTTTGCGAACACTTTGATGGCGGCTGAAAAACTGGAAGATTACTCGGTCACAATACCTCTACTGCTCAACCACGAAAACGGAACTAAGGCGGCCGAGCAGGATGTAACCGCCACAACTACCGTCACCACAGGCACTTCTTCATTCTTCAACACATGTTTCAATGGTCTCAGTGCTCTATCAGGTTGCTATCAATTTTTCTTGTGTATTCTATTATTGATCTTGAATGTACGACAGTAAGAGTGATTACTTAGGAATTAGATTGAACCTTGACACTTTATTGTTTCACTTATCTTCGTTGAATACACTTGTAGTTGGGAAATTAATTGGTAATGCTTTAGGTTTTTGTAAAATTGATGAGAATATGATTTTGATTTAATGGCTATTTAGAGATAGGTTTATAGGGTGGGTATTGGAGTTTGGTAGAAAACCTTTCAATGAGATCGGATCGCACGTACTAGAATCAAATTGGGTACAAAAGCGACCTGAACGTCATGGGTTCGCGATCGGATCGGAAAATTAGGGCGTATCCGCTTTTCAACAAATTCAACCCGAATAACTAAAAATCGTGTATCCGATTGATTAATTGTTGTTTCGGAAATGAAAAGGCAGATTCAAACCTGAAATTGGTCTTTGACAATGAACTGTGACATCATTTATAGTTGTCGACCACAAAAGTTATGAATGGGGTGAAGAATTAGCCTTTTTAGGTTTAAATTCGTCTTTGTAATTTTACTATTTATTCCCTCTATTTATCACTAGTATACATTTGTTCTCTAATCTTGTAAATTTTTACATAAAAAAGTGTAAAATTAGTTATTTTATACGATGTACCATTCTATATGGTACACCATACTACATACTGAATTGATGTTCCGAATGAAGCTACCTCCCTCGTACAGGATTTTAGAAATGCACGAACCGCATACCAGTTTTTGTTCCGCGATCCTTGTGACTATGGTTTTGTCCTTCTATGGCTCAACATCTTGTGTTTTGTATTTGTAAACAATATAAATTAAGAGCATCACACTGTAAAATTTGGAGGATGGAGTAAAACAAATGCTTTTATTAGAGTTTTCCTTAAAAGCGTAACTTGAAGGATGTTAGAAATATATTTTACACTCAAAATTATTAATGGTTTTTTTTTCTTTAGGTGTTGGGATTCTGTCAGTTCCATATGCTTTGGCATCAGGAGGGTGGCTAAGCTTGCTACTGCTTTTCACTATAGCCATCTCAACGTTCTACACAGGAATACTTATTAAAAGATGCATGGATACCGATCCGACGATAAGAAGTTATCCTGACATTGGAGATAGAGCGTTTGGTAAAACTGGAAGGATCATAGTGTTACTCATCATGAACATAGAGCTTTATTTAGTTGCTACAGGTTTCTTGATCCTAGAGGGCGATAATCTGAGTAACTTATTACCAGATATAGACTTTGAGATTTATGGGATTCATGTTGGTAGCAAGAAAAGCTTTGTTATTATTGTTGCTGCCATTATACTCCCACAATTTGGCTGAATAATATGAGCATTCTTTCGTATATATCAGCAAGTGGTGTCCTAGCGTCTTTGATCATCTTAGGCTCGATCATGTGGGTTGGTGAGTTTGATGGTGTCGGGTTTCAGGAAAAGGGTAGAATGGTAAATTGGAATGGGATGCCTTCGGCTGTGAGTTTGTATGCTTTCTGCTATTGTGCTCATCCGGTTTTCCCTACTTTGTATACTTCCATGAAAAACCAACACCAATTCTCAAAGGTACTAGCAAACATCTAAATTCATGTGCAATTGTCCCATCCTTTCATTTTTTCTTAATCATAAAGGTATTAGAAAAATTAAGGTGAGAATATAAATAAATATTATCACCCCATTCCTCCTTCAATGTTTCTTGCACTCTAATGCAGTATGATCTATAGTTACAGTATGTTTGTACAAAAAGTGTAACAGGCTCAAAGCAAGTTATTTAATCTTTTTAAATATAGTTTGTGTCAAATATGATTTCTGATTTGTATTATATTAATCATTAATTTTTGAATTTAAGAACCGAGGTCTTATACATTTGATTTAGACTACTGAAGGCTAGTTTGACATGAATCCTTAGATAGTTTGAGCCTTCAGAGATAAAACATTCTACTAGTCTATCATAGAGTCCAAGATTCTTATCTTGCTATAACTATAACTTTCTTTTATGGGTTCTGTAATGCAGGTGCTGCTAGTGTGTTTTGTCTTTTGCACAATTACTTACTCGTCTATGGCAGTTGTTGGTTACCTCATGTTTGGTTCAGAGGTAGAGTCACAAATTACCTTAAACCTTCCTACCGACAAAATAAGCTCAAGAGTGGCTATATGCACCACCTTGGTGAACCCAATAGTTAAATATGCACTGATGGTGACACCAATTGTCCACACAATTGAAGAAACATTTTTATCTTTTTACAATACCAGAAACTTTAGCCTCTTGATCAGAACAGCACTCGTAATAAGCACAGTAGTTGTAGCCTTGGCACTCCCATTGTTTGGGTATTTGATGTCACTAGTGGGAGCGTTTTTAAGTGTCACAGCGTCAGTCATATTGCCATCCTTATGTTACTTAAAGATTTCAGGGACTTACAGAAGATTTGGACTTGAGTTGGTACTTACTGGATTCATTGTGTTCATCGGGTTTGTCGTCGCAATTGTAGGTACTTACACATCGTTGGAAGATATCGCGAGGAATATATAAGGCTAGGAGTTACTATTTGTGAAACTGAAGAATGATATTAGCATATATAATACATTAGAGTATTAATAGTTAGACTTCAGCTTGAGGTTTGTAGGGTGTGTGTAATGCAGTCCATTCATTACCAAACGCTGGTAGTAATTGCTAATGGGTTAGTAGTGAAATAGTTTACCAGGAAATAAAACTTATGCATCATCTTTTATCGGATACTTGAAGCTTGAGAGCATAAACGATCTTACAGAAGTTTAATGGTTAAAAAAGTTGATTCCATGCGTCAAAAAATATACTTTCAAAGAGGTACAAGAAAACAGCATAACAGGCAGAATATCTCCAAGAGTGACAAAGTTATGGATGAAAATTATTTTTCTAAATCTTTGTAACCACTAGTAATCAGGAATTTGCAATTTTGTTTTGACTTTTATGTAAAATCTTAGAATAATAAATTAGACTGTTTTAGTTATCATGGGATATGTTTGATAAATTTTTAATTTTATTCTAATATATTAAAAGAGTAAAAAGGGACCTTGTGAATATAAAGTAATCATAAGCATTCTCGTCTAGTGGTAGCAGACTTGGTGGTAGCAGACTTGGGTTTTCAATGAAAACCTAAATTCAATTTTCACTTGTGTCATATTGGGGTACATATAGGCAATGATGGTGGCAAACCCACTCAGGAGGTTCGATCTTGAGCCACTCCCCGGTTTTCATCCGCCTGTTACTTCAGCGAGGCATCTCCTGTTGAGGCAGTACAGTTTCCAAGGGAACGCTGTAAGCAAGTCTGACAAACCCAGTGCAGGCCCAGTTAAGACAACGTAGTCTAAGCAGATCTTGGCTAGGGCCGCCCAATGGCGGAACCAGAACGATTTAGTTGGAGGGTCATCATAAGCTTATTTTCTATGTTGGTTCGAATTAGGGGGTCAATCTCTAAGTTTGTTTTTCAAAATCTCAAAATTTATAAATAAAAATTTAAAAAGTTCTGGTGACCGGAGGGTCAACGGACCCCTCTTAACCCCCCTCTAGTTCCACCCCTGGGGCCGCCGTTTAGGCGTTGTGACATTGGGTCACTAAAAAAGAAAGTCACCTTTAAAAAAAGAAATTAGTTGGAGCTACCCGCGTTATGACGATGCAACATTGAATATCAAATCGGAGATAAAGAGCACGTGAGGATGATATATTTTAAAATCACCAAAACATGAAGTAACTACATCGTTGTAAAAATATACATTAAGAAATACGAAATTGAACTTAAAAAAATCGTTGAATAAAAAAATAAAACGTGTAAAGCCATATAAATGAAGATCAAAATATAAAAAGAATAATAATAAACTACAAAAGCTTTGATGACTTATTTGGACAAAATTATATGGAGACAGATAAAATAAGTATGCCACAATTACACATTCTGTTGGTACATGTTTGTGACAACAGCTTAATAGTTTAATACTTTAGTCTTTAGATATTTTGTATTGGGCTTAGCATTTGTGTTTAGCTTGTTTAGAGTTGTAATGGGCTTGGAGAATGGCCTAGCCATGATAAAGCCTAGTATGCAAACATGTAGTATATATACATGTGAATTAGGGTTTAGGGTTAGACACAGAGAAGAGACAGTTGGTTGAAAGAATTGCTTCAGAGAATTTTAGAGAGAGAGTCTTGAATTGATTGTAAACACATAGTGTTGGATAGGAATTTGTTCGTGTTCGTGTTCTTGTTCTTGTTTATGTGAAATCTGATCTAGGGGATTCCGTACTCTAGATTAGATAGACGATTCTGTCAAGATCCATAAGAATTAGGGGACCTACAATTGGTATCAGAGCATTCGGCCCTTGATTATTGCTCGGTTCAGAATCGTAACAGTAGAAAAGTTGGGTTTTTGGGCGTTTTAGAGGCTGTTCTTGAAGATTGTGACGGCTGAATTAGGGTTTTGACGGCTTTTTAAGGGTTTTTGCAGGTATTTCGGATTGTCTGCATGTATTTCAGATTAACAGCAAGCAATTCGGATTGAAGAAAGGCATTCCGAATCAAAAAACTTACATTTCGGATAAAAAAAGTTGAATTTCGGATCAGCAAAGTGCATTTCGGATTCAATCAGTTCATTTCGGATTGCATTTCGGATTCTAGCAGTCCCTCTCGGATCAGAACAGTCCATTTCGGATTGAATTACGGATCAGAAGCAATTTCGGATTCCATTTCGGATTTCTTTGCAGATCAGAAGTTATTCCGGATTCCATCTCGGATTCAGAACTATTCCGGATTCCATCTCGGATCGGAATAGTCTATTCCGGATTCTATTTCGGATCAGAACAGTGCATTTCAGATTTCATCTCGGATCACTATTCCGGATCACTATCTCGGATTAGTAGTTCGGATTATTGTTCCGGATTTTCATTTCAGATTGTTAATCAGAGTTACCATTTCGGATTTTACACTGTTCTGGATTATCTTCAGAAAGGTGGAAAGTTAACCAGCTGACGTAACAAGAGTTAAACATTTTCGGACATAGAATTTGATCCTTAGACAGTGACGAACCGATTGGACAGATAGACTCGTGTGATTTTTAGGAAAAAAAAGGAAAGGCACAGAAAATTCTAAAATCACTATCAGACAATATATATCATTGGATTTGTATCATCGAGACGAGTCTAACGGTACAATTTGGTAATAACACTTTTCAGACAAATTTTGAACGTTTTTTTGTACGGTTATGGTAAAACACGAAGAAGGACCAAAAGAGAGGTTAGATTTGGGTTTTGATACAGGTATACCAAAATCCATTTAAACTGATACTCTGCATGGTAAAGATGGTCAGAATGAAGAATAGCAGTGAGTGTCTTAATAACTGCCCGAAGTTGATGATGGTGAACAATATGTAGACTGGAAAGAGAAGTTTGAGGCATTTGTTCAATGTGAAGACTCTAAGATGTGGAGCTGTATGATTGATGGGTATATTGCTCCCACACGTCGAGTTAACGAGAGAATTATGGTTCTCTCATATGAGAAGATGGAAGATTCTGAGAAACGTGTATATGATGCTGAGAAAAAGGCCTTAGCGGCGATAAAGATGTCCTTGCCCTTTGATATGAAAAACATTTATAATAGGTATGAAACATCTAGAGAGCTGTGGGAAGCTTTAGAAAAACGTTATCAGAGTACTTCAAGACAAAGTACTGTTGGAATTTTTGGAGACCGTTTGTACTTGATAAACCATAGTTTGAGCTGATTCTGTAATAATAATTAGAAAAACAAAAGGGTCAAAAGTGTCATTTTGTGAAACATCTATGTACGCGGCGTAATTAATTGCCCAACGTATTTAATAAATACGTTGGGTGATCAGTCTGTATAAATACCATGTTCAATGAAGTTATGTCCAAGTTTCTTGGACAGATTTTGATGATCTTCTTGTGATTTTTGCTATTGTGCTCTTATCCGAATATCCAGGTGCTGTTATTGATTACATGTTATTGGGATTTTATATACAACACTAGTTGTTTGATCCAAACAAGATTCTTCATCTTCTTTGCTTGGTTTTTCTTAGTATTTGCACATTTAAACAACTAATCCATAGTTGTTTGGCTGAAAACAATTAACCACTATGATCCGAATCTGTTTTGGGACTCACAATTTGGTATCAGAGCCTTTGTGCTCTTGATTGTTTAAGTTTCTGTTAAGATTTGTCAAGTTTTGAAGGTTTTACAAAAGTTTTTCAAAGTTTCATGGTTTTTCAAATTTTTGGGATTAAAATGGCTTGATCTGGTGCGTTTAATCTTTGAGTTGTTGTTAATCAGTAGTTTGGTAAACATTTTGGTCATTTAGCTGCAAAGAAACATGAATTTTGGGTCGTTTTTGGGTGATTAGAGGGTTTTTGTTCGTACTAAAACCCTTCTGGGCGTAATTATTCTTAAAGCCAGCGTAGATATTCTTGAAGATAGCGTAATTGTCTTTGAAGCTGGCGTATTTAACTTGAATCTCGCGTAGTTAACAAATAGGCTGGTTCTTAAACCAGCGGATTTATATTATTGTCAGCGTAATTACCCCAATGAATTTAATCGAAGGCGACTTCGAAATCAGTGATACTAATCCTCAGCGATTTTATCATAGTGTTCAGCGAAATTAACTAAACCTTTGCTTGTTTTCGAATATCCAGCGGATTTAGCATTTTGAAGGACAAAGTGCAGCGTATTTGATCTCTGGTCCAGCGTAATTGTCTCTTAGTGCAGCGTATTTGATTTCTGGTCCAGCGTATTTACCTCCTAGCAAGCGTAATTATTCTCTGATTCACCAAAGCCCAACGTATTTAATCATCAATCATCCATTATGTCTCTCAATCAACTCAATCCGATTGCTCAAGCCGAAATAGAAACTGGAACTGCTACAAGGCCACCAAAGTTGAAAGGTTCGGAAGATTTCAGCAGCTGGAAAAACAGGATCAAGTCCTTTTTTGAGTATACCGATTATACTCAATGGATGTCAGTCACTGTGGGCTCGTATGTTCCCATGATAATACGTGACGATACCCGTACTATCAATGAAGATCCTTCAACGTTCACAGATGAAGATAGGATACTCGTTCAACGTGATCGGAGGGCTCACGCTGCTCTCACTATGGCTCTGTCAAAGGATGATAACAATCTGTTTGAATAATACACCTCGTCACATGAACTGTGGTTGGCTCTAATCGACCATTATGAAGGCAATGAGGAACTCAGGGAGAACAAACGAGACATGGTGCAGAAAGAATATGATATGTTTGGAAGTATTCGTGGCGAAAGCTTGTCCGACCACATAAGCAGATTTCTGGGGGTAAGATGAAGAAGGTGGGAAACCCAGTTGCAAATTATGCATCGATCAAGAAGCTGCTAGATTCTCTACCAAAAGAATGGAGTCTTCAATGCATGATGATTAAGAGAACTTTCCTCAGCAGCACAACTCCAGTTACTCTCTCAGAATTGATTAACACCTTAAAAGCCTTTAACATCGTGAAACGAGAGATGAATCAAACTGGATATTCTCAGAAGACGTCTCAGCAAGCTGCTGCAACCTCGGTCCCCAAGAATATGGCATTTCTTGCTCCTGTCACCTCATGTGGATTAAATTCCCAAAGTGCTGTCGAATCCTATTCAAATGCTTCCACAAACTCTGTGAATCGTCATCTTCCGAGAAGACCACCGTGGCCAGCGACACTCAAGCACTTAAAATTTCCATAGAACATATAGCTCTTTTTTAATACTTTCTTAAGTAGCTATGAGGCGCTTATGTCAGCAGAGTTGAAAAGAGAATTCCTCATAGCAGAGGACATGTATCAAGTAGATCCAGACGACATGGAGGAGATGGATCTGAAGTGGCAGATGGCAATGATTACTCTACGGTTGAAGAAATTCTAAGATAAAACGGGAAAGAGGTTGGCTCTTGGAAAAGCTGGATTTAACAAATCCAAGCTTAGATGTTATAACTACAAAGACTTGGGCCACTTCAAAAGAGAGTGTTCGTTGCTGAAGAACGAGAATACCGAAATCAACCAGACAAGGAGGCCGATTGCCATTGAAGGAAATAATAATGCTGCTGAAAATAATCATAAGGCTTTAGTGGTGGAAGATTATGATTGGTCGGAGGAGATAGCTGAGGCAAAGGGAGAAGTAAACAAGGCCCTCATGGCAAACATTACCACTGTCGCTGCCACGTCTGCTTCAAATGGGGTTGAAAAACAAACCTTCAAGATTCCAAAAGATGACACTGGTTTGAAAAGCATCATCTCTCCTGCCTCAGAGAAGAGACAACAGAAAGCTGAAATGAATGAGTCGAAGCCTGCTGTTCAAGAAGTCATCAGTACCAGCAAGAATGAAGCGGTTGGAACATCCTCTACCACCATGAAATCAGAAGCCGAGGATAAGGATTTGGTAAACAACATTCCATATGATTCAAAGCAAAGCTGTGCTCAAAACCATGTTTGAACGTTGTGGTACACTACAAATCACTCAACCGTGATATAATTAAGGAAAAAGAAAAAGTTTTGAAAATAAATCAAGAACTAAAAGAAATGAGGCTGCATATCAGCGAAAGTTGAATTCAACCACAGCTGAAATGCAGACTCTAAAGGAATTTGTCTTCAGAAAAGACTTTATCATAAATGATTTGACAGAAAAAGCTAGAAAAATCCCAAAACGAAAATAACAAATTGCAAATCACTATTAATAAATAGAAAATTAGTCAAAAAGCACTGGTTGATATTGTAACTGCCAATGACCGACATTCATGAAGGATGGAATTGGATATAAAGATAAATTCGGAAACGAAAGAAAATTATTTCCTCCCCCGCACAGCAAAAATTATGTTCCTATGCCATCTCCTCATCCTAAAAACGACATAATCAATAAAAATGATCTTTTGGATCAAAGTATCTTTTATAAATTCGAAAACAAAACAAACTTTTCTGAAAGTAATGCAGATCTGTGCGAGAGTAAGGAAGATGTGTACGATGGGGAAAATGATTATGGAGGGATGAAAATAGGAATAGGCTATTCAGGCGACATTTATTCAACTGTTAACTGGTTTGCCTGGAATTGTGATAAGACGAACAAAATTTCTATTCGAGATAACTGTAATAGTTTATCTAGGATGGATGATTGTAATGGCTGTATGCCTGAATTGACAATTCAGGATGACTGTAATGACAATGTGCCTACACTTAAGGCTCACAACCAAGGGATTGCTAAGGTTGAGGGTCATGACCTAAACTTTGTTCTTAATAATGAAAATGTTATGCTTGAATCTCCTGTATTTGTGCCAGAGTTAAAGAAAAACAGTTTTGGAAAATTCCTTACTGAGAAATTCCAGAATTTGTTCCATCAGTTGAAGGTACATCAGAGACTGATAAAGATTTCCCTGAAGATTCAAGCACAACAACTTCAGAAAGTGATGAAAAAAGGTCATATAAAAGTCAAGAATCAAGCTCCTCATCAGACAGTGAGCACAGTGAAGTCGACATTGAAGATAAACATAATCCTGATAAGAAACTGAAGAAAGCTAAAGATTCAAGCCACATTACATCATCAAACTCCTCAAGATGCTCCAGACTCTCATCACATACATCATCTTCACACTCAACACCCAGGAAGAAAAGATCGAGTCAAAAACAATGTTTTCGCTGTCGTCATTTAGGACATACGGCGAAACATTGTAAAAGCAAGAAATTTTCTAAACCTAGTCAAGATCTAGTTAAAAGTTTTACTGATCAATTTGACAAGTTAAAGAATTCAATAAAATGCATAGTTGATTCAACCTGTTTTTGGAAAAGAAAACACAACACTCTTGCTCAAAATCATGATAGAACTAATGTAAAGCAAGTCTGGGTTCCAAAAACTAGCGATTTTGTACATATTTTTGTTGTTGTTGTATAACAGAATAAGATTCAGAAATGTCTTCAGATGTTCATGGAATATATCTGGCATGTTGACAGCGGTCGCTCTAGGCACATGACCGGGCTAAAGGATCTGCTTACCAACTTTTGAGTTTTTGATGGTGACTTTGTATCCTTTGCCGGAGATGAAAAGGGAGGAAAAATCGTCGGAATGGGTGACGTCGTGTCAGAAGCACTCACTTTGGAGAATGTGAACTATGTTCCAGAATTGTGTTACAATCTTATGAGTGTTTCACAAGTCTGTGACAAAGGAATCGCGGTGCTGTTCAATGACATGGAGTGCTTATTCCTCCCCCGGTTACTCCATCCCAAAAGAGATGATCATGCTTAGAGCTCCCCGTCAAAATAACACCTACGTGCTAAATATGAAGAATGCCAAATCAAATGAGCCAATGACATGTCTTATGTCAAAAGCATCTGAATTGGAATCACTGTTGTGGCACAGGCGTTTGGGGCATGTGAATTTTAAGAACATAAATAAACTTTCAAAATTAAATCTAGTAAGAGGTTTAGCTATGAAAGATTTTCCTTTTTCTGAAAAGTGTATCACATGCGCCCAAGGAAAGCAACATAAAAAGCCTCATAAGTCCAAAGCAGTGAATACGATTTCTGCCCCTCTGCAATTACATCATATGGATCTTTTCGGCCCAATTAGCATTAAAAGTTTAGCTAAAAGATCTTATTGTTTGGTGATTACAGATGATTTCTCATGGTTTTCATGGGTATTCTTTCTTGAAGCCAAAAGCGAAACGACATCCATTCTGAAGAGCTTCATTCCCATGATTGAAAACGTGATCAAGCTGAAAGTCATCTCCATCAGAAGCGACAACGGTTCTGAATTCAAAAATCATACGTTTGTCTCCTTCTGTGAAGATAAGGGAATTCGCCTCCAATACAGCGTTGCCAGGACTCCTCAGCAAAACGGAGTAGCAGAACGCAAAAATAGAACTCTCATCGAAGCTGCAAGAACTATGCTTGTCGACTCTAAGCTTCCCATAATCTTCTGGGCTGAAGCAGTCAACACAGCATGCTATGTTTTGAATCGTGTTCTTATCGTCAAACCTCACGGAAACACAGCCTATGAACTACTTTTCAAAAGGAAGCCTCTGATAGATTTCTTCAAACCGTTCGGGTGTTCATGCACACTTCTCAACACTGAAGACAATCTCATCAAGTTTGAAGCAGTCGGTGACGTGTGCTACTTCATGGGCTATTCATTTTCTCAAAAGGCATATCGAGTCTACAACAACGTCGATTTTCAAGAAGGAAACTCCACTAACACTGGAAGCGCTCCGAACTGGTTTTATGACGTGGATATTTTATTCAATACTTTCACCATCGATGAACCCATCACTGAATCCGAACCTGCAGAATCCACTCCTTTGGAACCTTTGTTTGATGCCTCGGACATTGGTTTTACTCCTTTCACAACCCGTTTCACCCTTGCCTCTGCCTCTCCTACTCTTCCGGTGTTCAAAGAAATTGGTGACACATCTGCTGAGAATGCATCCGCACATGATGATTCTTCTTCACAGCAGGCTGTGGATGAACCACCCAAAGAAGACGAAACTCCAATTATCTACGTCGATGACCATTTTTCTAATATGCCTCATCAAATTGAAACTCACACCAATGCAGGGTACAAGACCAATCGAAACCATCCAATTGAAAACGCCATTGGTTCTATTGAAGATGGAGTTCGAACACGTGGTCAAACACATACCATCAACACAGGACTGTATGTAGCCTTTCTTTCGCAGTCTGTCCCAAGGGATATCGAAGAAGCTATTAAAGATTCAAGTTGGGTACCAGCTCTGCAGGAAGAATTGGCACAATTTCGGAAACTTAAAGTTTGGGAACTCGTTGACCTACCAGACGGAAAGTATCCAATTGGTACCAAGTGGGTGTTTAAGATGGACGATCGTGGTGTAGTTATCAAGGATAAGGCTAGATTAGTGGTTCAAGGGTTTAGATAAGAAGAGGGGATTGACTACAAGGAAGTTTTTGCACATGTTGCACGTTTAGAAGCCATCAGAATCTTCCTAGCCTATGCTTCGTTTAAAAACTTTAAGTGTTTCAAATGGATGTAAAGAGTGCTTTTCTTTATGGGAAAGTGAAAGAAGAAGTTTATGTTTGTCAACCTTCAGGTTTTGAAGATCCTCATTCTCCCATGAAATACTACAAGCTTGACAAAGCTCTCTATGGTCTTCACCAAGCTCCTAGAGCATGGTACGAGACGTTGTCAACATATCTTCTGGAGTGTGGATACTCAAGAGGAAAAATTGACATGACTCTCTTCACAAAAAGGATTGGAGGAGATGTGATGTTGGTTCAAATCTACGTAGACGATATCATTTTTGGGTCGACAAATGAAGCCCTTTGCAGAGAATTCGAGAAGGTGATGAAAGCGAAGTTCGAGATGACTATGATGGGAGAACTCACGTTTTTCTTAGGACTAAAAGTGAAACAACGAAAGGATGGTATTCTCATTCATCAGGCTAAGTATTTCAGAGATATTCTTTCAAAATACAGCATGAATGACTGCAAATCCGCCAGCACTCCTTTTGCAGCTCAGACGGAACTCACTTCAGATCTTTAAGGAAAGCCAATGAACAAATCTCTCTATCGCTCAATGATTGGGTCGTTAATGTATCTGACCGCTAGTAGGCCTGACATAATGTGGGCTGTCTGTCTCTGTGCCCGCTTTCAGACAAATCCCAAAGAATCGCATGATGTTGCCGTCAAGAGAATCTTTCGCTATCTCAAAGGAACTCCAAAGCTTGGTTTGTGGTATCCTAAAGATATTAATTTTGATCTAATAGCTTACTCTGACAGTGATCATGCAGCTTGCAAAGTAGACAGAAAATCTGTCTCCGGAGGCTGCCAATTCTTGGGAAATCGTCTTATTTCGTGGCAGAGCAAAAAGTAGACAACAGTCTCTACATCTACCGCTCAGGCTGAATACACGGCAGCTTACAGTTGCTGTTCACAAGTCCTTTGGATACAGAATCAGTTGTTGGATTATGGGATCAACATCATGAAGACTCCTATATTCATCGACAATGAAGCGAGTCTGGGGATTGTGAAGAATCCCATCCACCACTCAAGAACGAAACACATCGAAATTCGCATTCATTCAATTAGAGATGCGTACGAGAAAGGATACATCCAAGTGGTGCCAGTGGATTCAGTGCAACAAAAAGCTGATATATTTACGAAACCCTTCGATAAAGCTCGATTCAACCAGTTGGTAACCTGGTTGGAAATGGTGAACTTCGTTGAGTGGAATTGACTTTTGGTGAAAAAAAAGGTCTTTAAAATAAATAACAATCTCATAAAATGTGTCCAACAAAAAGATTTTCTGCAAGGTTAAAATTTCTTTTCAAGCAATGGATTCTCGAAATAAAATTTTAAGGGGGGAAGTTTTCCAGAAAATATTGTTGAGACTGATTTCCTCTTTGGCACCTGCACGAGAAATGATAGAAAAACTGTTAACACTTTTGTTCTGATCTTAAAACAGAAAAAGATTAAGGCCTCAAGCAACGACGTGTCGGTAGATTCAGCAATACCTTGAAGTAAATTGCGAAATGGAGACAAACTCTAATGATCACACAAGAATTCTGAATACCCACAATGTTGTGCAACTTGCGGGTAACACGTTGCGGCGTATGGCTTAATGGTCTTAAATCTTGCGTTGATAGATTGCCAAAGTCTGAGATTTCGGGTCTTTATATTGGCTAATTATTCGGGGATATCATAGTTGCTCTTCTGCTGCATCCAGATATATGCTGACCTAGACACAGCTATGATATCTTTTCAAAAAGAGCCTATGCGGCCAAAACCCTACACAAATGAATCTGTCATTGAGAATTATTCAAGTGCTTAAATCGTACCGCATCTGGTATCTGCCATAGCCCTCGTTAGACCTTGGTCTCTCTGCTATATGGAAGTACTGACCTGAACACCAACTGTCTAACGTTGAAATCGCCAAAACGAATAAAGTCAGTATACTCACCTGTTATGAGGAATTTTTGCGCATACCTTGATCGCGGGGGTATGTCCTAACGTGGGACTCACTTGCATAACATTCTGACTGTTTTAGCATGAGTGGGGGAACATTGAACTTCTTGTCAATATTACTACAACATGATAAAAAGGCTCTCCGATCGCATGCCGAAATATAGGTGCATGGATTTAAAAGGACGAGCATACTGACAGTTTTTCTTGTGCCTTAATTATTTTATATATCTAACATTTTATCTCAAACGAACGAAGTGTCACCAGTATGATCTTTTGCAAGAAAGTCACAAGATTCAAGTCAGTTAGCTTAAATTTTGTGTGAAAAAGGAAGCTTCCTGGCCCCAAAAACAAATTTCTGGATCCATTCTGCAATTTTCATTTTTATTAAGCTTATTTTTAAAATTCTTGCACTATTTTTGATCAAAAAGGGGCACATTTTTCGAGAAATGTTAAAATTTTCGAGCGTATTTGTTTCTAAGATTTCTTAAAGATGAAGATATCTCACAAATGCATCATCGCAGCGTATTTACTGTTCCAGTGTATTTAATAATACGCTGGAAGGTAACCATGCATATATGTATTTCAATCTCGTTTTGTGCAACCTTTTTCAAATTCATTTCATCATCTTCTTATCACTCAACAACCCTCTTTCATTTTCAATCTTCAATAAGCAATCTGATCAAAAGTTGGTAAAATCGATATCGAAATGATCAAGGAGATTATTTGGGATAAAACTCGAAAGCACAATCATCCATGCAAGCTGGTCCCACCTCCAATCGATTTTGAAGACGTAGCAGAGTGGATAAATTCAAGTAGGATCAGCTGCGCTGTACAAGCCGATCCGATCATCTACAGCATCCACATCGAAGAGTTTTGGAAGATAACCAAAGTGTCAACCGTAAACAAAGTTAAAAGAATCACAGCTACAGTCAGAAATAAGAAAATCGTAGTTAGAGAGGAGAACGTACGCAGAGTCCTCAGTCTTGGAGACAAGAACAGTGATCTGCTCAGAATGAAGAAGGACGACATCCTAGATGGATTTAAGGGGATGAGGTATATTGGAGACTTCAGAGAGAAAAATGAGATCAAAAGAAAGGGGCTTACAAAGGACTGGAGATTCATTCTTCATGTATTCGCTATGAGCTTGGCGCATAGGAAAGGAGGATCTGACGGGTTGAACTTGGAATGGTTGGCTGCTATGCTTAGCCTCTACATAAAGCAGTCATTCAATATCTCTGGTTTTATTTTTTTACTGCATGGTTGATAATGCTAATTCCTCCACATGGGCCATGTACCCTCGTTTTGTTCAGCTCCTCATCAATGACCAACATCCAAATCTTCCTCATGATGGCGACCTATACAAGTTCCAGCTGCCAACAGGGCGTCAGACTACCGAGCTAAAGACTGAGGAATGGGTATTGTTGCATCAGTGGATGTATAGGGAGGAAAGATACCCTGTCGTAAAAGCAGCCTATGAGAAATACAGAGAACGTGTTAAAAAAAAAGACAAGAAGATGGTGATGAGGAAGTGGAGGAGGAGGAAGTGGAAACTGAGCAGCTAGTTAGAAAGAATAAAGGAAAGCAAATCATGAAGGAAGGGGACTCCTCGAAGAAATGGAAAGATACTGCTCCTCAAGAATGATTGATGGAAAGCATCTTCAAGGCCGGAGGCACCAGAGAACATCGCGAGCATATTGAGAATCTGCATGCGATTCATGAGGCCGAAAAAAGAGAGAAGAGAGAAGCTAGAAGAAAGAGGCGTCACATGACATAATCCAGAACACCGGTGACGGTCACTACCGAGCAAGAGCAGTTAGACGAGTTTGTTGATCAGTTGATTGTCGATCCAGAATCCCCAATTCTATCTCCCCCACAGAAGCGTAAGAAAACAGGGGAAGGACCATCGACAGAGGAACAACCAAGACAAATGCCGCAACAAGCTCCTCGAAGACCTCGTCCATTTCAGGAGTTGTACGATAAGCTAGCAAAAGATATTGGGAAAGGCCCAGCTCAGGAAATCTGTCTGTTGAAGCATCAAGTAAGCAACACAAACGTTATTCGTGAGAAGCTGAGGGAACAAAGAAAGAAAAACAAAGAGCTTCATGCATACATCAAAGAACAGACGAGATTTGTGAGATTTCAGCAAGATGGGATGGAAAAGATGTATCGTATGATCAGAGAACTTTGCACCAAAGTGGACATACCACCGATGTTCTCATCTACTTATATTTTTTATTATGAAAAGTTCAAGACTAAAGAGGAAAGACAAAAAGCTGAGGCTGCAGAAAAGAAGAAAAAGCGCTTAGAATCGGCCGTGAACGTCACTGAGGATGACGAAAGTGAAGAGGAGGAGGTAGACAGAGATGAAATGCCAGCGAGATTTGTTGAGTGGGGTTTGGAAGATGATACTATTTATGAAACTGAGGATGGTGACGCAATAACTCCAATGCACCCTGAATGGTTCAGAAAAGAAAGGGAAAAGCTTCCAGATTTCTATCAGGTGGTAACCGTTGAAAAATATGAAGTCACTGATAGAATAATAAGCTGGATGTACAACAATCTTAAAGGGATGTTCATCATAAAGAGACAATGTAGTGTTATTCAGCATTTCAAGACTGGAGCTGACATGAAAAGCCTTCCAAGATGGGACATTCGAGAACTGGGGAGGCTAGACCTGATAAACCCGACCAACAGCAGCATCAGAGCTGACTTTGAAAGACTCATTTTAAGAGAATGCAATTGGAGCTTCACAGTTTTCAAGCCGCAACGACCTCGAAGAAGAGTGTCAAAGACGACAAAAGATCCCATCACAGGAAAAGCGATGGTTACATGGGTAATAGATCCTGCTAAGGTCGAAACAAAAGTCAAAATTTCACCTGAACAGCCTGTCATGCTTACACACTTCAAGAAATGGTTTACGATAGGAAGACAGGAGAAGCAGTGATCCGATTAGTGTCTAACGAAGATATTCAAATTCTAGACCCGATGGATGTTTTCATGTTCCGCCTCTCCGATCTCAACATTCTCTTTTGTCACAAAATCCACGTTGGAGCTGGAAATGAGTACAGAGAAGAAGGAATGCTATTCCAAAGGGCTGTGGAACGAGCTCGAGAGAGGAAGATAGAGATGATGGAAATTGTTCTCAGGATTTAGAAGCAGACAAAAAAGGAGGAGGCAAGAAAAAGAAAGAGAAAGTATAAGTCATCATCACAACAGAAAGCCTCCTCACCATCTCAAGCTGCATCTCACCCTCAAACTCCGGTTTCATCCATATATGAAGCCACTATGGAGTTACAACAACCCTCAAGTGAAGCTATTGTTAATCTAAGCTCTGAAGAAACAATCGAAGCAACCACAGATCAACCTACCGTTCAAGCTGCACAAGACAAGGATGAAGGACCTGCCGCAGACCCAGATGCTCGGAAACAAGATTGAAGAAAATCAAGCACGCAACGGTCTAGGGGGGATATTGTTGGAACTTTTGGAGACCGTTGGTACTTGATAAACCATAGTTTGAGCTGATTCTGTAATAGTTAGAAAAACAAAAGGGTCAAAAGTGTCATTTTGTGAAACATCTATGTACGCGGCGTAATTAATTGCCTAGCGTATTTAATAAATACGCTGGGTGATCAGTCTGTATAAATACCATGTTCAATGAAGTTATGTCCAAGTTTCTTGGACAGATTTTGGGGATCTTCTTGTGTTGTGATTTTTGCTATTATGCTCTCATCCGAATATCCAGGTGCTGTTATTGATTACATGTTATTGCGATTTCATATACAACACTAGTTGTTTGATCCAAACAAGATTCTTCATCTTCTTTGCTTGGTTTTTCTTAGTATTTGAACATTCAAACAACTAATCCAGAGTTGTTTGGGTGAAAACAATCAACCACTGTGATCCGAAGTTGTTTTGGGACTCACAAGTACACGTGTGGCTGAGACTGCAGCTGTGAAGATTGGTGAAGAAGCTGCTAAGATAGAATAGAAGAAGGAAGCTGCAAAGGAGAGAGTGGAAGTCAAGGATGCAAAAGCTACAGTGTGCATGGATGATATAGATGAGCTTACAGCAAAGGTACAGGCACAATTTCAATCTGTAAGTCATTCTTGTCATAATTGAACTGAACTACAAGGTAAAGTTGACAAACTATTAGAGCAAAACAAAATTTTGTTAGCTGAATTAGAAAAACTGAAAGAGTCAAATGTTCTTTTGAGTAAAGGGAGTCAAATTTTTTAAATACACTCAATTCAAATGAACAAGAAATCATCAGTTTGAACAGCAAAGTCAATGAACTTTTACAGATCATTAATTTGGCTCGTGATACTGTGAAGGATAAGACTAACGAGCTTTCTGAAAAGTGCATAGAATTGGCTGGTGCACAGGCCAAAATTGTTGAACTTCATAGATAGTTAGACAAATTTGGAGAATCCTCGGTAGTCAGGACTCAAATTCAGAAAAGTTTGAAAAAGAGTAGTGATAAACGGGAGTGGGGTTTAGTAAAGCTTCACCTTCTGATGATTGGGATTACTCCTTTTTACCAAATGAAAATGAGCTAACAGATTTTGTTCCTACTACACCAGCTATAGTTGATCTGATAACTATTGACATACCTGATAGTCCAGGCTCTTTTAAAAAATCTGTTAGGTCTAATAGTACACCTCATAAAGTGGATGAGGATACTATAGACAAAACAATCAAATCATTTAAAAAGGAATCTAACAGAAAGAAAACTTTAAGAAGAGATCCTGCTTTAAATGTCACAACAAAGGGCATATGGCTAGTTTTTGTCCTTTTAAAAAGGGTAAGAAAGTAGAGGTTGAGGTTGAGGTTAAGGATGGAAATCAGGTTGGGTCAACTAAGAATGTTAAACCAAGTTCTCAGACAAATCAACCAAGATTTCAATCTAAGCCTTCAACATCAAGAAGATTTGTTGGTTTAAGAAACTCTTCTCCTAAATCATATCATAATAATGGTCAATCAAATTGTTTTCAAAGTACAAATTTTGGATGTCGAAATCGATACGAGTCTTCTGGTAATCAAAACTTTCATAGAAGAAATGAATATAGGGGTTTTAGTAACTCAAATGTTCAAAATAATCCAAAATTTTTTCAAAATTCAGATTATGATAATGGGAGAAGAAGGTTTCGAGATAATAATTTTCAATGGTAGGCAAATCCGAGAGTTTATTGGAACTCCAACGATCAAAGACCTCGTGGAAATTATAAATTTGGTTCAACAACTTGGAATACATCCAAGACACCGGTAGGGTGTGATGGATATTGGATTGATGTTCTAGTGGTTGATGAATCTGGACGACCCAAGACCTTTAAGGCTTGGGTCCCCTAGTCTAACTAAGTTGTTGAGTGTGTGCAGGATGACCAAGAAGGACTGTTGATGTGTTCAACAATGGTTATTCCTGTCAATCATCTGAGGTGAATATTAGGTTCCACATGGTAACGAATTATTTACTGCTGTGATAGAAAATGTTTACTAACAGTGAAAAACCTTTTGTCAGGTTGAAGTGGGAGTCTGTTTGTGTTTAAATTTCTGTTTTTAAACCTTACTCCATAAAAACAAAAATTTAGGGGGAAATATTTCCTTAAGCCAAAAAGAGTTTTAGTTAGTGCGTGAGTTTAGGGAGAGTAAGTTGAAAAGTTTTAAAGTGTTTTCAAAAATCAAAAACATAAACAAATAGAAAATCAAAAATGAGTTGTCACTGTGTGAAAAAGAAGAAATGATAGTACATCAGCAAGTTAGACTGTCACACTGAAATTTAAATTAAAATTGCTTAATTGTGATAGCAGCTTCATCATATGATGTACCAGTAGGCAAAAGGCATGAAATAATAAACTTACCTTGATGATATAAAATAACAAACGGTGTTGAGTGGGGAACATATCAGTGGCGTATGGTTTTATAACCTTAAATCTTGCGTTTTTAGGTCTTTATATCGTTATTTCATCCAGGGTATCAAGGTTGTCCTTCTGCTGCATCCAGATATATGCTGACCTAGGCACAACCAGGATATCTTAAAAGAGCTAAAATGCCAAATCCAAAAAATTGAAGAAGCTCTCCTAGAGAGTCATTCAAAAGTGCAAATTGCATTATTCGTACCAAAATTTGGTATTTGTCCTAACCCTCGTTGGATATTTGTCTCTTTGTTGTACGGAAGTACTGACCTGATCACCAATTATCAAACGTTGTAAATCAAAACGGATGAATTTCGGTATACTCACCTACTACGATGAATTTTTGTGCATACCTTGATCGCGGGGGTATGTCCTGAAGTGGGACACACTAGTATATCAGTATAACTTATCTAAACAGATCACAAGGTAATGGTACTTGAAATGGTCATGTATTTTATTTAAGTGGACAAACAATACTGGTAATCGTAATCAGATAGTGTGAAAACAGTTTGATGTTGCTGATATGATCTTCTTGACAGTGATTCTCACAAAAATAGAGTGTTTATTTTCTTGTTAGTTATTTGTTTTCAGAAAATATAAAAATACAAAAAGATTTGTTTTAAAGTCTCCCAGTTTGATCTGATAAGTTGTTTATTTTTGCATGATAAGATAAAATATTGGTTTATCTTTAATGTGGAAAAGAATTAATGGTTTTTCGAGTTACTTGCTTGTGTTTCTAAACAGATTGATGCAGTTATCAAAATAAAGTGCAGAATTCAAGTAAAGTACATTTTAAGAATAGAGTGAAGAATGTGTGCAGATGCATGGTAGGATCCTTCTACTACATTGCAAAGGGAGATATAGATGAATTTTGTGATATGAGCTTAGCCAGAGAAAGCTAGCTTACTAATCTACAATGAATGAAGATTTGGTGATTGGATGCATCAGCTTAGGGGGAGTCAGTTAATGTTAGTATTTGAGTGTAGCTGAAGCCATTTAAAGACCAAAAGATCACAAGATGTTTGAAGACAAAGTTACACTATGAAGCTATTGTCAAGGGGGAGTCTGTTGGTATATATTTGTGACAACAGTTTAATAGTTTAATAGTTTAGTCTTTGGATATTTTGTATTGGGCTTAGCATTTGTGTTTAGCTTGTTTAGAGTTGTAATGGGCTTGGAGAATGGCCTAGCCCATGATAACGCCTAGTATGCAAACATGTAGTATATATACATGTGGTGCATTAGGGTTTAGGGTTAGACATAGAGAAGAGATAGTTGGTTGAAAGAATTGCTTCAGAGAGTTTTAGAGAGAGAGTCTTGAATTGATTGTAAACACAAAGTGTTGGATAACTAATAGAAGACTGTTTAAAGGAATTTGTTCGTGTTCTTGTTCTTGTTTCTGTGAAATCTAATCTAGGGGATTCCGCACTCTAGATTAGATAGACGATTCTGTCAAGATCCATAAGGATTAGGGGACTTACACATCTGAAACTCTATAAAATTGTAAGTTAAAAGTTACGAGAGAAAAATAAAACTCGCTCAAAAGTAATTATAAAAATAACTGTCGTCAGTTCTAAAACTAGTGTTATTTAGACGATATGGTTCGTTCGTCACGCTAAAAAAAATCTAGTATATTTGACTCCTTCGATTTTGAACAAACATTTTATTGAAACACAGATGAAATTAAACACGTCATATTCATATAAATGGTGCCAAATTAAAAAACAAAAAACCTAAACCGTGAGTCAACTTTGTTGGAAGGTTTCGTACCATTCATACCAGATATACAAAGACCAGGGCCTTTTGTGTAATTAAGCTATAGTTACAAGTCAAGGGACTTCTTGTGTAATAGTTAATAGTTTTTTTATGTGTTTTGACAATGTTACGCACTTAGCAAGACGCGCTAACTTTATAAAGTCACCGGTGCGTCAGTTCTGGCTACCTATTTATAGGTAACCGAAGACTATTTTCGGGTTTGAAACCGTGTGCGTGTCTTATAGTGTGTGTGTAATTAGGAGCTTAACAAGTGTATTTCCAGGAACATTATTGATTAATATCACTGGGGAATGTTATCTATTATGGATTCATGTGTAGTTATCCGATTTTCATCCGGCTCTTATGTTTTATTTGACTGTACATGTTCAAACCCTAATCGATAGGTGTTTGGATTTGTATTCGATCACTACCACTATAGATCTAGGATTTGAGACATACAATTTGGTATCAGATTCTTAGTCTCTTGATCGATTTGGTTTTATTTCAAAATTTTGTAGTTTTTGAGTCCTTACTAGTTTTATATTTTTTTTCAAAATCTAATTTGAAAATGGTTTGAATTGATGTTTTGATTATTGGGGATTAATTGGTTAGTGATTTCGATCAGTTTGTGTGACTTTACAAATCATTTGAAAGAAATTTGGATCTGATCATAATAGTTTTTAGTGAGTTCTTGTGAATTTTGAACTTGTGTTGGGTAGATTTGTCCTAGTTCTGACGTACTTATTCATAGTTTGGCGTATTTGTTATTTTGGTTAAAATAGATTCACTAAAAAACCAATGCTTTTGTCTGCGTATATACCAAAGATGACTTTGGTTCCAGTAACTTTGTCTTATACGACTTTGTCATGGTGTTTTTATTTTGTTTTGACGTACTTGGGATTTGTGTATGCATCATGCATTCTTAGAGGAGTTTTTTTTTATTCATAAACGCTAGTGTTTGTATCAGATTGTTCGAGCGTTTTTATCTTGTGTCTTTGTCATATATTTAGCATTTGTTTTTTTTCAAAAATGTGTTTGAATTAATTAGTTCCCATAAGTCAAGCGAAATTTGTTGGACCTACAAAATAACATATTATATTCAAAAACTAAAACATGATTAAGAAATAAATAGAATTTTGAACCAGATTTCTCCCAAAGATAGTGAATGTTGAATACTTAAATCAAAGAATCTGTTGGAAATAAGCAAACATAGGTTCAAAGCCTTGGAACCTCTGTTCATGAAGAAATGAGGCATGTTCAAGCCCTAAAGTTTGTTTAAGAAAAGGCCTGATGAAGAAGACCAAACATCTGTCTGGCCAAACAAAAGTTTGGGTCAAAGCAACAAAGGATAAGCCTAAACAGATCTTTCTCAATGTGACATTACTTGCTTTTTAACAGTGTTTAGCATAGTTTGATAAATTGTTTGATTTGCACAGATGTTTGCAACATCTGTGGAATCTTTTCTGTTAGGAATATTAGATGTCACTATCAGGGTGATGTCAGTCAATCACGAACAGAGCTTTCGTTTTAAAAAATGATGATGGTCATGGTCCTGATAGTTTGTCGTTTGTCCTTGATGATCTTAAGCGCATAGACCTAACTAACCTAGAGGAAATGGATATATTGCGTCAAGTGGCAGTACTAAGTCTAAGAGCAAATAACTTTTACAAAGGACCGGTAGGACATATCCAAGGTTAATTAGGAGGTCAAAAGTAGGGTTAGATAAATCTAAACTCAAACGTTTCAAGTGTAATAGATTATGTCAGTTTGCAAAAGTGTGCAAGTGTCAATCAAACAACTCTGCACTAATGATCGCATATCCTAATCAAAGATCTCAATCGAATTCAAAATCACAATTTTATCAAAATACCCAAACTACCCTTGGACCAAGTATACGAATCACAGTCCAATATGTTCAGAGCATGAACCATGTGACTGTGCATTATGTTCAAACAATTATAGTTCCTTAGTTTCAATATGTTCAGATGCCTTTTGCACATGTTCAAGCACCACAAGTTGCTCTTGCACCTGTAGAGCCTAATCAACAAAACGTTTTCACTCAAGGCTATGTTGATTGGAGCAGCTTGCCAGAAAACTTAACTGATGAAAACTTTGCTTTAATAGCAAATGATTGTGATGAACATACAAAATTTTGTTTCATGGCACTTGAACATACCTCAGGTGAAGAAGATCAAGTTCAAACTACTGTAGGTGAAAGTATTGTTGTTGAAACTACTAAAAGCCCTGGTCAAACATTTGTTTGTGACCAGGAGAATCCAGAAAGGATTGAAGAAGACTATCTCAAAAGTTCCACTGAATGCATCAGTGTGGATCAAGTTCAAATAGTTGCCTCTAAGGTATCACCTCAAACTCTCAAAGGGTTATGTTCTAATAAATGTATCATAGCATTTGCTAATATTAAAGAGGTACATGAAAACTTAAGAAAAAAAGGTTCAGATCAGTGTAATAATTCTTGAAAATTTAAAAAGAGATTTCAAAACAAGAATTGTTAAAAAGGACCTTGAAATAAGCAGTCTTAAGCGTTAAGCAACTATAACCAATGACCAACTCCAAACAATGATAGAAAAATATCAAAGTTGCCAAAAGGATTCGTAATCCACACAGATCACCTGTGAAAGATGGGTTGAATCATGTGATGATTATGAGATGCTTTTGGAAAAATAAAGAAAAAACAATGTGAAATTTGGTGTTGGGTTCAAAAAATATGATCTAGAACAAATTACCAACACTTCCATTGACTTAGAATTGGTTAAAATCGTACCAACCACCACAACTGCTGAAGAAATCAAGATCACTGAACTTAGCGGGAAGAAGATTATTCTTGAAAAGCCACAAGGTTCCATTCAACTTGAATGTGATGTTCTTGAAACTTCAAACCAATTGATTTCACCAACCTACATGGTCTTAAGCCACCCAAGATAAAAATCATTCTCATTACAACTCTCAAACAAATGTTAAAATATCTCATGCTGGAAAAAGAGATAAGGGTAACAAGAAAGATAAGACCTCAGATCTGTCGTGTGAATTTTGTGGAAAGAAACATCATTTGACAAAAGACTCTTTCAAGTTAAAAGCTTATGATATTAAAAGTGGAAAGTCCTATCTGGGTGCACCATCTGTGGAAAAATTAATAATGTGACCCAACAGTACTAATTTTTAAACCTTATCGTATCAACAAAAATAAGTCAAGAGGAAAAATGAGTTTCAAAAGGGATGATGGCCCTATCAGTAGGGGATTTACAATTATTTCCCAAAAGAGTTGAGTCTAGTCACACACCTGTCACACAAAGCTTAAACCAATACCTTGCACATAGGGATGGTCAAGTATCTGTTGCACCACACAACACACTTCCAAGAGGATATGGGTAACTACCATGCACCAGGGTACCTTATAGGTATGAAGAACCTGTGCACATGCCTTAGAAGCCAAGAGTCAATAGACACCCTCATGGGTACAATTACCTCATTGGGAATCGTCAAACAACTGTTGACCCAAGTGTGAAAATACTTGAAAAGGGATAGAAACAACTATTTGAGATGGTACAAAAACTTCTTGTTACAAATGACCAATCCCAAAGAGCTGATGCAGTGGAAGAAAACCCCAAAGCCAAAGAAAAAAATGCATTGGATCATCAGCATAACTGACTCATTTTCCATTGTCTTCAGGGAACATTTGTTGGCAATTTGAAAATGCAAATAAAGGTTACCCTAGCACATATCTCTATCTTAATAAAAGAAAGAATGTTTTAAAAAAGTACCAAAAGGTTCTTGCAACATTAATACCTTGTTTCTAATTTAAGAAAATAAAAAATTGCAGTTTAAAAATCAAGAAAAGATTTTTAGAAATCACCAAAAACAAAACTCTGTTGAAATGAGTAAAACATCTGTTATCAGTGGTTCAAAACTTTATTTAACCATAACTCGTAGTCCATAACCCAAATTTATACCTTTTATGTTTTATGCTACCGATACACGGTTTGTGCATTCAATTATTCAACTAGTTTCTCGCACCAAGTCAATCTTTTCGTTTATAGCTTTAACCACATCTTTATGGGCGAGTTCTCGAGGACCCACCTCACCTCCAACATATCGGGGTTTGACATTTTCGATTGCAAAGCATCTCGTACGGGGCTGCCAATGCTTGAATGGTGAATGTTGTATGAAAATTCGACTAACGATAAGTAAGCATCCTAACTGTCGCAGAAGTCTATGCTGCATGCTCGAAGCATGTCTTCCAATGTTTGAATCGTCTGTTCACTTTGCCCGTCTGTTTGTGGGTGATATTTGTACTGATCAACAGTTTAGTACCCATCTATTCTTGAAAATCATGCCAAAATTTTGAAGTAAACCGAGTGTCCATGTCAGACACGATTGATACCAGTACTTCGTGGCGTGCCACAATCTCATTTATATACACCTCTGACATCTTTTCAGGAGTATAAGTTTCACGGATAGGAATTGTCAAGCTTATAGTATCTTGCAGGGAAGTGAGGATCTTCGAAACCTGGAGGTTGACAGACATAGACTTCTTCTTTCACTTTCCCATATAGAAATCCACTCTTTACATCCATCTGAAACACCTTAAAGTTTTTTAACGAAGCTTAGGATAAGAAGATTCTGATAGCTTCTAAGCATGCAACCTGTGCAAAAACTTCCTCATAGTCAATCCCCTCCTCATGCCGAAAACCTTGAACTACCAATCTTGCCTTGTTCTTGATAACTACACCACGATCATCCATTTTGTTACGAAACACCCACTTGGTACCAATGGGATACTTTCCATCTGGCAAATAAAAAAGTTCCCAGACTTTAAGCTTCCGAAATTGAGCTAATTCTTCTTGCATTGCTTGTACCCAGCTGGAGTCTTGAATGGCTTCTTCAATGTCTCATGGGATAGACTGCGAGAGAAAAGCTGCATACAGTCCTATGTTGATGGTATTTCTTTGACCGCGAGTTCGAACTCCATCTTCCACAGAACCGATGACATTTTCAATTGGATGGTTTCTACTTGTCTTGTATCCTGCGTTGGTGTGAGTTTCTACTTGTTGAGGCGGATTAAAGAAATGTTCTTGACGTAGATAATCAGAGTTTGGTCTTCTTTAGGTGGTTCATCCACGATCTACTGTGAAGAAGAATCATCATGTCCAGATGCATTGTATCACCATCTACTTCGATAACAGGAAGGGTAGGAGAGGCAGAGACTGGGGTGAAACGAGTTGTAAAAGGAGTGAAACCATTGTCTAAAGGATCAAACAATTGCTCAAATGGGGTTGATTCTGCAGGTTCGGATTTAGTACAGGTCCAGCGATGTCGAAAGTGTTGAATACAATGTCTACGTCATAAAACCAGTTTGGAGCGCTTCCAGTGTTAGTGGAGTTTCCTTCTTGAAAGTCGACGTAATATGACTCAATCACCATCTTGGTTTGTTTGTTGTAGACTCGATATGCCTTTTGAGAAGATGAGTAGCCCATGAAGTAGCACACATCACCGACTGCTTCAAACTTGATGAGATTATCTTCAGTGTTGAGAAGTGTACAGGAACACCCGATACGGTCTAAAGAAATCTATCAGAGGATTCCTTTTGAAAAGGATTTCATACGTTGTCTTTCCATGATGTTTGACAATGAGAACTCGATTCAAAACATAGCATGCTGTTTTGACTACTTCAGCCCAGAAGATTATGGGAAGCTTGGAGTCTACAAGCATAGTTCGAGCTGCTTCAATGAGTGTCCTGTTCTTTCGTTCCGCTACCCCATTTTTCTGAGGTGTTCTGGCAGCACTGTATTGAAGGCGAATTCCTTTTTCTTCACAGAAGGAGACAAACGTATGATTCTTGAATTTTGTCCCGTTTTCACTTCTTACGGATTTCACCGTCAGCTTGATTACGTTTTCAATCATAGGGATGAAGCTTTTCAGAATGGAAGTTGTCTCACTTTTGGTTTCGAGGAAATATACCCATGAAAAACGTGAGAAATCATCTGTAATTACTAAACAATAAGATCTTTTAGCTAAACTTTTAAAACTTATAGGGCCGAAAAGATCCATGTGAAGTAATTGCAGTGGGGCAGATATCGTATTCACAGCTTTGGATTTATGAGGCTTTTTATGTTGCTTTCCTTGGGCACATGCGATGCATTTTTCTGAAAAAGGAATCTTTCATAGGTAAACCTCTTACTAGATTTAATTTAGAAAGCTTATTTATATTTTGAAGTTCACATGCCCCAAATGCCTATGCCAAAGTAGTGATTCCGATTCAGATGCTCTTGAAATAAGACATGTCATTTGCTCATTTGATTTAGTATTTTTCATATTTAGCACATAGGTGTTGTTTTGACAGGGAGCTCTGAGCATGATCATTTCCGCAAGGACGGAGCATTCGGGTTTGAGGAATAAGCACTCCATGTCATTGAACAGCACCGAAGTTCCTTTGTCACAGACTTGTGATACACTCATGAGATTGTAACACAACTCTGGAACATAGTTTACATTCTCTAAAGTAGGTGCTTCAGACACGAAGTCACCCATTCCTATGATCTTCCCTCCCTTTTCATCTCCGGCAAAGGATACAAAATCACCATCAATAACTCGAAAGTTTTTAAGAAGATCCTTTAAGCCGGTCATATGCCTGGAGCATCCACTGTCGACATGCCAAATATATTCCATTAGCATCCGAAGCCATTTTTGAAGTTTATTCTGTTATACAACAACAACAACAACAACAACAACAAAATATGTAGAAGTTAGTTAGTTTTTGGAACCGAGACTTGCTTTACGTTAGTTCTATCATGATTTTGAGCAAGAGTATTTTGTTTTCTTTTTCAAAAACAAGTTGAATTAACTATGCATTTCACTGATTTCTTCAGATTGTCAAATTGATCAGTGAAACTTTTAACCAAATCTTGATTAGGTTTAGAAAATTTCTTGCTTTTGTAATGTTTCGCAGTATGTCCTAAATGACCACAGCGAAAGCATTGTTTGCAATTCGATCTTTTCTTCCTGGGTGTGATGATTTAGCAATTAAGGAACGATGTTATTGTTCGTATGATGTAGCAAGTATAATTGTTATTATTGTATGTTTTAGTGAGTTTAGTAGGTTTTCCAAGCAAGAGGCGTCTTGCTTGGAGGACAAGGCTAAAGGATCTATAAATAGTGGACTACACCTCACTTGTAGGGTGTGCATTGGTGAGCCACCACCCCGGGGGAGCTCACCCGAGGTGGACCATTATCTTGTATTCGTTCTTATCACAATCAATGAAGGTTTCTCTTGTTAAATCATATGTTCAACTATCTTTTTATCTTTGTTCATGGATCGAATCACCCGTCTCGCTATTATTCACCAAACCAACACTGAAACTGGATCGTTTCGGACCTATCATTTGGTATCAGAGCTTCGGTGGCTCGTTTTAGTTTTGGTTTGGTCGGATCTACACTGGAAAACCCGCCGGAGACGTAAACCAGTTGCAGGTCTGTGTTTTGATGAAGTTAAAGATATGGAAACCTTTCCAGCGCATTTGTTCAGCAACTTTGTTCTTAGAGCATGTTATCTTTATTCATCAGCAACTATGATGATTCCTACGATTTTGCTCATCATCATTTTGTTCAAGAAACACATCAGTTAGTGTGTGTTTTTGTTGTAGAGAGAGAAGCAGGTCACACAGAAGAAAGGGAGCTGGTTAAAAAGAGAAAACGTAGAGTGAGAAGTTTAACGGAAATGTATTAGGGTTTCAACTAGTGAATGTCGATAGACATCGCTTCTGTATCATCCTCTGTTATATCTCGTCGGCTTCTGATTAATGCACTCAAGTGATTCCTGGTTGAATGGGTGTCTTAAAACAAAGATTGGTGTTTGGAAAAGGACCAAAGGAGATAGAAGATTAAAACTGGTGTCCGGTACCTCCGGCACGACGAGGTTGACGGATCCGTAGAATTTCGGTGATGGCAGCTAGATTCGGATGATGCGGCTAGGGTTTGCCAACACAACAATTGCATGGGCTTGGGTGCATGATTGGGTCAACGATTGGCACAAGTTATGAGGTCTGGTAATATTTCTTGGGCCCACAAGAAACAATTGTTATATTCGTTGATTGCAGCGGTGTTCATTTGGGCTGTCATTTAATTATTACTAGACCACATGTGATAATTCAAGAAGTTTACATTATATTTTTTTGTGTGCGCCCACCTGCTACAAATGCCACGCAACCAGAAGTTAGGTTCTAGATCTCTCTATTTTTTTGCTTGTGGTTTAGTATATCTTACAGGTAAGTATTTGTGGATTTAATTTGATATGAGGTGGGATGATTTATTTGTTGTGTTGGGGCCCACTACATTATATATGAGATATTGAGATTTTTTTTGGGCATACGTAATTTGAATATTTCTTTTGACATGGATATATTTTGAGGAAGTAAATTAATGGGGATGTCCTGATTGGACCGATTATTGTATGAGCCCTATTTCTTTGAATATGCTTTGAGTCCACATTTAAATGATTAGTGCTCAAGAAATGGTCTTCACATAGACGCTTAATTGGGCTTCTAATTTACATATCCATGTTGTCTGTTGATTGGGCCTAATGTCTACTTGGGCCAAGTTGTGCAAGGTATCATTTTTATATTTGGACCATATTTTGAAGATGGATCACATTATCAGTCTTGGGTCTCGGTCTGTCGCTACATTTGTTGATCTTTGGGCTTCATTGAATGATGACTTTGGTTATTTTTGAATAGAGGTTCAAAAGAATTATTGGCATTAGTGGATCAAGGGCTAAAATTTAGTTTGAATCTTTTTAATGAAGTTGACTATTCTATTTCAATCATTGGAGTTCGAACCCTATCATATGCCTATTACAATTTTATCTTCAAAAATAAGATTAGGAGCTTTGATCGACAAAATATAGGAGGGTCTACATTTGTGGGGGAAAACGACAATGAAGGTTTGGGTATTTAGCTGAGTTGCGCAGATTCAAAGACAACGTCAGATATATTTTTGAAGATCATATGAAGAATTGATAGCATCATTCTCCAAAATGACCCAACAGGAATAAAGTGAGCTTTTATAGTCAATCAATCCATGCCCCAAATGGCGTCAAAACCCCGAACCATTCTCGACAATTTGGTTAATAGGTCCATAGTAATATATTCCCATTTCCAAACAGGTATGTCTAACGGTTGGAACTTGCCACCAGGATTTTGATGCTCTGCTTTTATTTGTAAACAAGTTAAGCATTTTTTGACATACTTCTCTACATCTCTTTTCTTTTCGGGCCACCAATAATTTTGTTTTAAGTCCTTGTACATCTTGCTCACCCTAGAGTGAATCGAATAATGCGATTTATGAGCCTCCTTAAGTAGCAGATCCTTAACACTTCACGTGTTTGGAATCAAAATCCTACCGAACTGGGATTTTAAGCCGTCATCACCATCTACAATATCTTTCACTAAGCCCTTCACACGTTCCTTTTTCCAGTTCTCTTCCTTTGTCACTTCGACTTGTGCCACACAGATGGGACCATATCGTTCCCTTCAGTTAAAGCGCATCTGCCACACATTGGCCTTTCTTGGGTGATAATGGATCTCGCAGTCATAGTCTTTCACCGTTTCTAGTCAAGTCTGTGTCTCATGTTCAACTCCTTTTGATCAAATAAGTACTTTAGATTCTTATGGTTGGTGAAAATATTGCACTTCACCCTATACAAATAATTCCTCAAAATTTTTAATGCAAAAACAATCACCGCCAACTCAAGATCATGAGTCGGGTACATTGTTTCGTGTAGGTTCAACTGTCTTAAGGCGTAATCAATTACCTTGCTTCTTTGCATAAGTACACATCTGAGTCCATGTTGAGACGCGTCGAAATATACTACCATATCATCGGTGCCATCCGACAAAGTCAACACCTGTGCACTAGTTAACTTTTCCTTTAGCCTTTGGAATGCATGTTCTTGTTCGTCCTTCCAAAAGAACTTTTCATCATTGTGAGTTAATTTAATCAATGATGACGCAATTTTGGAGAAATCTTGGATGAATCTCCTATAATAACCCGCGAGCTCCAAGAAGCTTCTAATCTCTGAGGGATTTTTTGGAAGGTTCCATTTTGACACAACTTCGATGTTCTCGAGGAATTGTAATTCTTGAAGTTAAAAGGCGCACTTGAAGAATTTAGGGTAAAGCTTTTCCCGCATGGGCGTTTCCAATACTTCTCGTAAATGACGTGCATGATCCGCTTCGTTTTTCGAGTAGATAAGTATATAGTCGATGAAAACTATCACCGACTTATCTAGCATTGGTTTGCGAACCCGGTTCAAGAGATCCATGAAAGCCGCAAGTGCATTCGTTAGCCCGAAGGACATCACGAGGAACTCATAGTGCTCGTACCACGTACAAAAAGCCCTTTTTGGCACGTCTTCCTCTTTCACTCTTAACTGGTTATAGCCTGACCTTAAGTCGATTTTCGAAAACCAACTCGCGCCCTTCAATTAGTCAAATAAATAAGCGATTCTCGGAAGTGGGTATTTGTTCTTTACCGGTAAACTTGTTTAACAAGCAGTAATCTATGCACATGTGCATACTTCCATTTTTCTTATTCATGAACAATACCAGCGCTCCCGACGGGGAAACACTTGGTCAGCTAAACCGTTTGTGAAGCAAGTCTTGCAATTGGGACAACGATCCATGAAATTCCGATGGTGCTAACCTATATGGTGCTTTGGCCACCGGTTTCGCATCTGGGACTAGTTCAATCCCAAACTCCACCTTGCGCTTGGGTGGTATCCCTAGTATGTCTTCCGGGAACACGTCTTCAAATTCTCGTACGACGGGTACTTCCTCAGTCTTTGGCGACTCTTTTCCGAATCCCATACCTAAATCAAATAAGCCTTGTACCCATGTTGAATGAGCCTACGAGCTTCCATCATTGAGCATACTATGGGGTTGCAACTTTTTTCCCCATAATGATAACATGCCTTCCGCTTGGAGATGTTAGTTGTATCTCCTTACGGAAGCACATCACATTGGCGTGGTAGCGGGAAAACCAATCCATCCCAACCACCACTTAGAATTCCCCCATTGACATGGGTATTAAATCAATCGGGTAATCTTCACTCTCGATATTAATTTTGTAACCTCGGCACACATCACAAACAATGAAACTTTTGTTATTACCCACCTCTACTTCTAAAGGCATAGGTAGCTTTGTTAATATAAATGAAAGGTGTTGAATAAATCCATGTGAAACAAAAGATTTGTTCGCACTCGTATCAAATTAAACATGAGCGGGAAATTAAATTTATGGTAAAAGTACGTGTGACCACATCGGGTTCAATCTTTGCCTCGGTCGAGGTTATTTGGAAAGATCTTTCCCGCCACTTGGGACTTCTATCTTCGTGTCGGCTACTTCCTTCTTTCCAACCAATTCCGGGAAATCGGATTTCTTGTGTTTCGGTTAGTAGCATTTGTAACACACTGACAATTTACCGGGGCAATTTGAAACCCTATGTCTCATCTTCCTGCATATAACACATGGCTTGTTTTCGTAGTATCGCTCGCCCGATTGTAACGCTTCGCATTTCTGAACCTTCCTTATTTCGAAAGTGTAGTCGTAAATCTATTTTTAGAAAGTTATATCCGTATTCTTTCTCAACCTCGTAATCCAAGACTTTGATCTTAGCAAAACCTCCTATTTTATACATACGTGTTTTACGTACAATCAATCATTAAATACGTGTTTTCTCACAAATCTTACTTATTATACGTGCAATACTTATACGTCACGAATTTATGCTTAAAATACTTAAAACCGACTAAAGCACGTAAAAACCAGCCTCAACTGACCCCTTCGTACGAAGTGGAGCACACTTCGCACGAAGTGGCACACTTCGCACGAAGCGGAGTTGGCAGCCGTTTTTCCTATAAAAACAGACGCACTTCACCACATCCAACCTTTCGTTCACTCTCACTCTTGAATTTCTTGATCCTCGGCAGAACTAACTTCTTCTAAGTGAGTTTAACTCACTACCATTTTGCAATTATATAAACCTCTTCTTTTGCTAGTTTTCTTTGTACCAAGTGTTGTAAGCTAACCTAGTTCATCATCCTCATAGGATTTGATTAGTGTTCTAAGCTAGTGAGAACATTGGGAGCTTTGGCTACCCGAATTAAGTTCCACACCCCACCTAAACATTTTGCATTTACTTTCTGTACGTTCATGACTAACCGGGTTATTGTAACCTAGTGCTTTGGTGAATCATATAACGAGATTTGACATTCCCATGCTTAACATCTATGATCAACTTGAATATCTATATACTTAAACTACACATAATTGTCAGATTTTCTTAATAAACTAACAGAATCTTAATCGCTTTCTGATTAAGTATTATGATCCTAGATTGTTTAGCCTTATAGCCAATACCCTGTTCACGAAAATTAGTGTCGAAACGGGTGCAAAATGAGCTAAAATGTTACAAAACAGACCCTTCGCACGAAGTGGACTGTCACTTCGGATGAAGTGGTCACCTCGTACGAAGTGGCATTTTTTCCCCCGCTTTCTTTCTGTACTTTCTGATTCAGAACCTGGATCTATCGTCCGACTTTATATACTCATGCCCACCTCTTTACCCCATGTAGGGTAACTTCGGATTGCGTCACTTGAATACTCTACGCAAGGAATATCATCCAAACTTGACGATATTCAATAAAACTAAAAAGATGGAAGAACTATAAGAATCAACTTTAACACCTTGCACATTATTCTATTACTTGAACAAGCAAAACCGTCGGGTACAAGATGGAGGCTCTCTAGAGAAAACCCAAAAGTCCAACCCTAGAAATGACAGAAGCTTAGCTTATATACCTAGGGTAAGGGCATGCCCCTCATGGGCTTGCCTACGGGCTTGACTCGCCCACATGGCCTATGGCATGCCCAAATGACCTATAAAGGTCCAAACCTAATACAAACTAACCCAGTTAATCCCAGTTAACTACCATATTGCGTTGCGTATATTTAATATGTCAGTCTAACACTTCTAGGACCTAACAATCTCCCCTTAGACTGATGCATCACATTGTCTTCATAGCATAAATTCAGCAACGTCTTCAACAGAGTCTATGGTTGTCGCTATGTTGTAAGTGTTGTGGAAGTCAGTCTCAAACTTCTAGGACCTCACAATCTTCAACAAACTCTAAGCACGGGGTATTTTTCTTCTACTCTTATGGTTAGCTTCATATCAGGATCTTGATCAGCTTTGCTTAAAACATCTTTGTCAAAAAGAATGTGAGAGGAGGAATCTCAGCAGCTCTTTCCTTCTTCAATCTTACATTTTCAATCAAGCAGGTTCACAGGTACTTTTTCAAATGTACTATCACTGTTAGACTATGACTGGCATCTGGTACTTCTGACTCAGGTACACTTTGTTATTGTGATGCTTCATGCTTTGTCGGCAACTAACAGCATCTCAATTTCAGCAACCCCTGTTTCTTGATCTAAATCAAGATCTGCACAATTCTCAGAAATTTATAAGAAAACATTCTTATGCAACAGAGAGAGTACCGCATGAACACTTGGTACATCCAAGCATTTGTACTTGGATCAAAATTCAAATTTCTTTCATCACTTGATGATTAGTCAAAACTTCAAGAACGGTTAATATTTTTAATGAAACAAAGAAAGCACTCTATTTTTGGATTTTTTGAATTTTCTTTATTTTTAATATTAGAATATAAGAAAATAAACAGAAACGCGAATAAATGAAGAAAATAACCTAGTAGTTACAACTATACAATTGCAATGGGATCAAATCATTTTCAGACAGACCAAGGAACACTTTTTAGTGTGAACTTATTCAGACTGGTCTAAGTGATTGCCAATATGTTTGTCCACTTAAACTTTGACGCTCAACTTTCATTTTTTAACTTCGTGATATGCTTATGGTATGATTATAATATAATACCCGTGCGTCCCATACCATGACATACCCCTGCGATCAAGGTAAGCATAACGATTCATCATAGCAGGTGAGTATGCTGAGATCATCCTTTATGTTTTACAACATCAGACTATTGGTGAACAGGTCAGTACTTTCGTATAGCAGAGTGACCAATAATATCTTACGAGGATTAGGCAAATACCTTATAGGTATGTTTGACTTTTCAAGCACATGGAATTTTCTCGTGCCTAGGTCTGCATATAATTTGGATGCAACAGAAGGGCAACCAAGATATCCCCTGGATGACTCATCAGCATGAAAACCCGAAACTTTAAACGTTGGCTATCTATCAACGCAAGATTTAAGACCATGAATTCATACGCCGATGGTATGTTACCCACAAGATACATAGTTTGTTATGTTTATATCACTTAGTATCTTTTAATCACTTTGAGCCTTAAGCCTACCGACATATCACATTAGATCTAGTCTTTTTAGCTATGACACCTTACATGTATCAGTCAAGCCCTTTATTACGAATATTCATTTCATTTCCCTTTTAATGCAAAAATACTTTTTTTGTATTTTTCTGTTTTTCAAATGTTTTTGTATTTTTATGATTCTCTCCCCCTCAAACAACGCATATATCTCCCTCTTCCCCCCTAAATTTGTGCATCACACTTTATGCACAAATTTACCTAATAAAGAAAACGTATGTACAAAGTTTTAAACGAAAGAAAAGGAAAATATTTTTGTTGTGTTTGCTTAACCGTTCCGTCATTAGATTAAAGACTAATCAATTTCAAAATTAAAGCACGGAATTTAAATTTGTACTTTTTCGCTGATCTTTTCTTACCTTATCTCCTCCAAAGGAAACATCGTACTCGTAAAAAAAATTTTGAACCTTTTGCAACAGTGAGATGTTATCCGATATGTCCCTGGAACAACCGCTATCAATATTCCAGAGATTGTCAACAACTCCTCCTTGGTTATTCCTGAAAAATAAGGAGATTAGTAAGACAGTGGGACCCAAGCCATCGTGGTCCTGGGTTTCCCTTAAGCATCAAAATAAGACACTTTGTTCAGACACAAGTCCCCTTTTGTTTCGAGGATTGGTGATGTTGCTGCCACTTTGGATTTGGGTTTCCAAATTATTTCGTTTTAACAAACGCGGTTGTTGCCTTTGATTGAGCAACTTTGGCTGTTTCTGGTTTAGTCGTTTTAAAAACAGATTTTTGTTTCTGAACAGCCTTGCGTTTGTTTTTGGCAATATTCCAGTCCCCATCAGACACAAGTCTCTTCATCAGTTTTGATAAAATCTGAGAGCCTAGTTTATCAGATGAAACACCGACACTCCAGCTGAATCATTAGAAGGGTTAACAACACCAGATGGTTCCCGTGTGTCTGAAGTATAATCATTGGGCTTGCCGTACACCATATGTTGTGCTCTCTCAATATCTTAGTCGGTTTCAGGCATTGTCGTGTAGTTGTGATTATACGGTGGGGCTACCTGATTGAATCCCAAACCCTTCCCCTTGTTCTCCGTATATGCCAGCTGCAGATTGCACACGTCTTGAACGAGCTAACTAGATGTATCAAAGTTCTTTATATTAACTTCGTTTTGTTGATATTTTCCAATAAGAAGTCCCAGCTCAACTCTTACCAAGTCGCATTCCATGGTTTTTGAATCTAATCTTGTTTTGTAATCATGGACCCAACATTTCTGTTGATTTACGTCTAGGTGGAGCTGAGCTATCTCTTTCTTTTGTGCTTCAAGCTTTTCTCTGAGTAACTTGTTACTTTCTCGAAGGTCGATGCACTGAGCCATTGCATTGTTGTAATCATCAGCCATTTTGGAATTAAGTGCCCTGGGTTGAGCAACCCTATTCCTGCAAGGTTCAGTGCACAAAAGGTTGTTGACTGTGTCAATGTGCAATCTTGGTTTGTCAGCGTGGTTTGGGTTTGAGGTAGAGTTTGGGGTTGTGGGCTATTGATTGCTGCTTGCTTGGCTTGAGGTTTATGTTCGGACACTTCTTCAGGATGAGACTCTGTTGATTTAGCGTATAGATCTTGGAGATCTTAGTTTGATTGTAAATGATCCCACAACCAAGATACAAAGGAGTCTTTGTCATCACCCAAAAAGCTATTCATCTTATCTCTTACTTCCTCTTTTCACCTCCCACGTTCAAGCAAACGCATCACATAGTCAGCAACCGGATCAACATTGTAATTTTCACTAAATTCATTCAGCTTTTCCTTCACTTGATCGCGCAGATTCGGGTTTTAATTTTGTGTTGGGCTGAAAACTAAGTTCGAGTGCTGAGTTTCGGCTGTAACCATCTTCGGATAACCGAAACCATACTGGTAAAAACGATAAAAAATGTCCGAAATTGTTTTTACCAAAATGTGCCGTTAGACTCGTCTCGACGATACGAATCTAATGATATATAATGTCAAAGACCTTTTTTCGAAAATTTCGTGCTTTTTTCTTCAAAAAATGTTTTTCTATGAAAGCAAGAGATGGAAAGTTTTGTTCTAAATTCTGCCTTATTCCATGAGATCAACAGCCCAAGGACTTGGAGCGCATCTTTTGTTGTTTCCACTGCTTGAAGTGATTGTTACGACCACTTCGGATACAATTCGATCCTTCTACGGCCAAATCTCAATTTGTGGAAAGCCTTCGATGGCCTAAAAATCAGACGAGTCTAACCGTATAACCGGTTTGTCAAGATTATCTATGGATCAAATTCTGCGTACGAAAACGTTAATTCTGGTTATGTCAGCTGGTTAACTTTCCACATTTGTGGATACAATTCGGAATAGTACCGAATTCGAAACACTAACTCGGATTAACAATCCGAGATGGAATCTCGAAACAGTGATCCAAGATGCTAATCTGAGATGGTGATTTGGAACAGTGATCCGAGATGCACTGTTTCAATCCGAGTTGCTTCCTTGTTTATCCGAGATACTTCACAAATTCAAAATGTAATCCGAGATGAACACCTATGATCCGAGATGCTATCCGAGATGCATTGTTCTGATCCGAGATGCACCTATTCTGATCCGAAATACAACTATGATGATCCGAAAAGCAAGTTTTCTGATCCGAAATACAACTCTGATGATCCGAAATGCAAGCTTTCTGATCCGAAATACAACTCTGATGATCCGAAATGCAAGCTTTCTGATCCGAGATGCTTCTCTAATAATCCGAGATAGATTCGAGATGCATGTTCATCAATCCGAGATGATCCAAGATGGTTCGAGATGTTCAACCGAAACCCAAAACAGAAGCAGATACGAACCGAAATACGTGTGATATTAGATCTGAGCCTGGAAACAGGTTCAAACAGGCTATGATACCTATTGTAAGTCCCGATAATCCGGATCTGACAATGATATCACACAATCACCAAGGATGGGCGGAATCCAAACTTGATAATATGAATCAAATTTAACACCTTGCACACGATTCTATTACTTGAACAAGCAAAACCGTCTGGTACAAGATGGAGGCTCTCTAGAGAAAACCCAAAAGTCCAACCCTAGAAATGACATAAGCTTAGCTTATATACCTAGGATAAGGGCATGCCCCTCATGGGCTTGCCTGGCCCACATGGCCTATGGTATGCCCAAATGACCTATAAAGGTCCAAACCTAATACAAACTAACTCAGTTAATCCCAGTTAACTACCATAGTCCGTTGCGTATATTTGATGCGTCAGTGTCACACTTCTAGGACCTAACAACATGTACTATATCAATTCTCACACACATGCTTATTCATAAATCACAAAACAATCTTTATACATGCTCTTTATGCTAAACTTGAAATCACACATGCTTATACTTGAATTTTCATACTTAGTCATTAACTTTGATCAAGCCTCCCTTAACATGCATAGCGCTATAGGAGTAACGTACTGCCTGTATTTGTGAGGTCATGTTAAGTTAACACATACGGTCTTTTCATTACTATGATTAGATTACGCTAGCGGAAACTTTGGGTTAACTAGTATATTCACATGTGCGTATATTATATGTTATCCTTGAGAATAGACATTCATGCATAAGGATTCGTTTAAAACTTTATACTATGTTATTTATTTAAACTTGTATGCTTGCTAATGCCTTGTGTATTGAACTATACTTTAACATGTATTGTAGGTTGATATTGATGATGAGACTCATGGGATCAAGTAGGATGACTTAGATACTCACCTAGAATACATTAGAAGGTCGTTGTATTTGTATTTTGTCTTTAATGAAGATGTATTCAAATTTGAAACTCTGTCTTTGCTACTCAATTAATGAAATGGAATCTTATTATTAAATTACTTGTCATATTTTAGCGTTATGAAGTCTCAAGCAATCTCGTTCGTCCCGCCCCGATGTTTCCGCCATCGGTTGGGGTGTGACACCGATGGGCACGACCACATATTTTGCAACTCGACGAACCCCCTTTCACATTTGTTTTCTTTTTGGACTCGGTCTTCTTTACCTTCTTTGTGGGCTTGGGTTTGGATCTACCCCACCTCTCAACCCTTTCAACTTGTTTCTTCAACTCAATTTAACGTTATCGCGCAACATTGATAATCTCCGTGAGATTCTTCTAACTTGAGGGTGTCATAAATTCCCTATATTCCACACTCAACATGTTGTGGTCGTAATATATATCTTCTGTTCTTCGGCTTGCACCAACTCGCCACTAAATTTCAAGTTGTCGATGAACGTCCCCGTGATCTTGTTGATCATTTCACCTTTATACCTTAGTTGCATAAACTCTTCCTTGATCTTGTTAATCACGGATTTGGGCCTATGATGTTTGAGGAAAGGTACTTTGAACTTTTCTCATGTCATGGTTCGCGAAACCTCAACCCCATGTTCATTCTTGAGGTTATCCCACCAATCTTTAGCTTGGCTTCTTAGTTGGATGGTTCCATAAGCTACGAATTCATTTGTGTCACAATGAGTTCGTTAAAATACCCTCCATGTCACTTATCCATCTTTGACAAAAAATTAGATCTACCAGATGGGAGGTTTACATGCCATGAACTTGTCATGTAGACAAGCTTTCCTTTCTTTAGTTTTATCATACTCTTGGATAAGACTCTCCCTCAATTTGTTCATTGTATCTTCTACCGCTGTTAAGATTGTGGTTTGTAGTCTCTCCATAAACTGGGGTAGACTAGCCTCTAAGGCTTCCGACTTCATCAGAAATCTTTTCTCTTATCTCTTCGGTAATTAGAGATATAGTATCATCATATTTTCCACCCAACATTGTTATATCTGCAGCGTTTACGATAAACTGATATACATTTCATTTGATTATTCTCACATTACTATATGAGAATTTATCCTTATCTTTTGTTTCTACACACGATTTATCTTTCTTTTTCGGTTACCTTAACTGTTTATGTTTGTGCAAACCAAGGGTTCGAGAGTATAAATATACTCCTCCCATGCATTTTTAATCTTTTTCTTCACTAATATATTTTATTGAAATTTGTTTTATAACTATTTCTTACCAGATGTCTTGATCAAACATCAAGCCGAACACATTCAATTTTTTACCTTAAGCTCTGAATACCACTTGTAAGACCCATTCTTAATAAACAATTTCTTTTGTAGAAATTTTGTTATATATATATATAATAAAATACATAAATATAACCTTACATCATCCGGACCGATTAAAAACACTATTTGTACAAAAGAGATTTTACAACTATTCAGTTTCGTTTGTTCAAATATGAAGATAAACAAAATGGGTTTTGATCATTGTCCGGGTGTTAGTTAGAAATACCTAAATACGTAAAACACATTACGTTAGTATATACGAGACATAAATATGTTAAATGAATCTGGAAACTTAAAACAATAAATGAATCGGTTTGCATCACGCGACGAGTGAAAGCAACATGGTCGCGCGATGCGAGCCCCATCACGTCACACGAGGTGTGATGCTTTGGTAATCGCGTAGCACGAGTCTTAAAATTCACAGAAAGTTTCCAGGTCTAGGCTACATTTTCCCATCTTAACCATGTTTCACTCTTTTTGGCATAACTTGGCTAAAAGTCCTCTGATTGACCCAAAACTTGTTTCTAAACACTCATAATTCATTTACCTACATTTGAACTCGTAATCCATAACATGGATTTATAACTTTTATGTTTTACGCTACAGACACACACTTTGTGCATTCGAATATTCAACCCGTTTCTATGTTCAAGCATTTAAACTCATGTTAATCACATATTTTCGCAAGAAATAACTTGTTGGTGCATATTTGTGACAACAGCTTAGATTTGGTCTTTGGATATCTTGTAATTAATAAAATGATAAAAGGTTAGCGGGTTTAGTTTTGTAATAGTGAATTAGAAGGAATTGGGCTGAACTAGACACAAAATAGTGCATGGTAGGCGAATTGGGCTTTAAACCCATTAGTAGTCCATGTAGGAAACCCTAGCCCATGAGCATAACCTATCTCTATATATGGGGAGGTTGTGATTGGGGTTAAGGTTGCTCAATAGTTGTTCAGTGCTCGTTCTATTGCTATGTTGCTGGTTTAGAGAAAGAGTCTTGAATTGATTGTAAACACTTTGTGTTAGACAATCAATAGAAGACAGTTTGAAGGAATTGTTCGTGTTTGTGTTCTTGTGTTTTCTGTGAAATCTAATCTAGGGGATTCCGCACTCTAGATTAGATAGACGATTTTGTCAAGATCCATAAGGACTAGGGACCTACATAACTTCTTACGGCTTTACCCCACTACCCGGTTTGCGTTTACACTTATTTATCCTGTTTAACCTTCTAGTGATCAAACTCAATTAGTTTGAATTCATTTCAAGAATTCACATTCTTCTGATTACGAACCATTACTCGGGTTCATTGATTCATAGTTCACGAACCGTTACCCAGTTTATGCTCGCCTTTGCAACTTAACCCATTATATGGGTTTGTGCCAAAGTCATATTCATACTCTCATTACCCGGTTTGCGTTATACTTTATTTTGACCCGTTTGGTTTTTTCATTTGAATACCATCACTTATGAAGATCCAAACTTAAATATATTACATTCCAAACCAATACATAACTTATTCATGATAACTTAATAAAGAAAATTAACGGGCATGCAGCCACGTACCTTAGAGCTTGCCTTTAGTCGCATATCGCTTCCGGCTTCATCATTACCATTTTGCCATATTTGCTAACAATTAATTTGTATGGCTCACATCATTGTTTTTCTCATATATTATTAGCGATCAAGTTTCACTTAGGCATTTTATCATACACCTTCATCTTCCAACAATGCTTCTAGTGATACTACAACTATGTTTCTCTCATGTGAGAATGAACAGATTGTGACAAATTCTGAGGGTGAAGTATGTTTTGTTGCTGCTTCAGGAGGCTCTTCAAGGGCTAAGAGACAACAATCAAGTAACAGCAGTTCTAAGTGCATGCCTCTGAGTGTCAAAAGTGCTGAACATCACCTGGCATTGCTTGCTTCTTTCTTTGCTTCCTACGAGAACTATATTCAGGGAAAAATATCTGATCCTGCTATGTTTGATGAAGATTATTATCAGATCGACCCTGATGACTTAGAGGAGATGGATTTGCAATGGCAGATGACCATGATCTCTAGAAGGGTGAAGAGGTTCATGAACAGAACGGGCAGGAAGTTCGTTGGAAAGAGTGTGGGCTTTGACAACTCGAAAGTGAAGTGTTACAATTGTCACAACTACGGACATTTCGCTAGAGAGTGTCAAAGAGCTAAGTCTGAATTTCGTTCTACTTCATCCTTTCAAGATTCTCCTGGTCATGGTTCAAGCAACAGGAATCGTCAAACAACACCGGATCAAAGGCCCTGATTTCTACTGCTAGAGAGGGTTCTTATGATTGGAGTGTTCATCTGGAGAGTGATAACAACGCCTCACAGGCGTTCATGGCTGAGATAGCTCTAGTTGCTGATGAAGAAATGAAAGCTGATGCTGAGGGAGAGCAAGAGAAGGTAGCTGAGAAAGCGAGGTATGTTCTAACTCTGGTAGTTCTGTTTGTTTGAAGTGTCGTGAACTGCAAAGTGAAGTTGACACATTAACCAAGCAAAACCAAAGTCTGGCTAATGAGCTCTCAAACCTAAAAGAATTAAACTTTTTCATAAAATGAAATGAGTCATTATACTTAAAGAAAATTAAAGGTTATGAAGAAGAAATAAATATTATAACCTGTAAGCTTAATAAAAAACTTCAAGTTATTGACTTAGCTCATGATACGATGAATGAGAAAACAAAAGAAATTTCTGAAAAATGCAAATAGTTGTCGGAAGCACAACTTAAAATTTGTGAGCTTGAAAAGAAATTAAATCAATTCAGAGATTCATCTTTTGTCATGAAACACATGATGAATGGCTTGAAGAAGAGTAATGACAAGACGTGTGTGGGATTCAAGGGTTAGAATGAAGTTCCACCACCACTTGGTCATGACTATTCTTTCTTGCCAGATGAAGAAGAGCTTACAGACTTTGTGTCAGCTACACCTGGTAGTTCCACATCAGGAAGTGTTGATGATTCTGAGAATGCCAAGAAGGATAATAACAGGGAACCAGTTTTGAAAACAAAAAATACACACCCTAAGAATCAAAAACAAATTTTTGTTAAAAAGGTTGATTTTATCAAAGGGAGTGACATGAATGAAGAGGTCCCTGTTATTACAAAAGAGTCTAATATGGAGTTTGCTAAGAACAAAAACAAAGAAAAATCAGAAGTTAAGCAAACTAAACAAGATCCTTCGAAGGCATCGTCATCATCATCATCATCATCGCCTGATGAATCTAAGCGAGAGGCTTCTGTAAAGAAGTCTTCGGCTAGAAAATCTTGTTTCAAATGTCACGAAAAGGGACATGTAGCTAGCTGTTGTCCTAACAAAAAGAGTGAAGCACAGGTAAGTGAGAAACAGAAAGAAAAATCAGTAGCAAAATGTGGTGATGGTGAGAAGAAGGTCAACTCACCAAAGATATCTGCTACCAGGCAACAGAGTGTTGTTGTTGGTGTAGATAAGGCTGAAAAAGGAACTCACCAAGTTCCTCGTTTTCAAAGAAATCAACAAAGATTTCAGCCTGCATCTACATCAAGCAGATAGGATAGACCTACAAGTAGTTCACCTAGAATGAATAACTTTAATGGTCCATCAAATAATTTCAGAAGTCAAGGTCAATATCAAAATCGATACCAGAATGCTAGTAGTCGAAATTTTTGTAACGATGGCTTTAGAAATTATCATCATCAAAATTCATGGAACCAAAATCATAATTTCCATAGGTCACAAAGTCCAAACTTGCTTAGGAAACCTCAGGAACACAGACCTAGTGGAAATCAAAAACCATTACCATCAACAGGTCTAAGATCCAAGACTCCTATTAGGAGTGATGGATATTGGATGGATGTCCCCGTGGTTGATGAATCTGGAAGACCCAAGACCATTAAGTCTTGGGTCCCCCAATCTAACTAATTTTGTCGGGTTGTGCAGGAGCTACTAAGGAGGATTATCAACTTGTGGTATGTTGATAGTGGCTGCTCCAGGCACATGACGGGGGATGCGAGGTTGCTGACTGAGTTTGAGAATATAGATGGTGGTTATGTGAATTTTGCATGTGCTAAAGGAGGGCACATTACCGGTCGAGGAAAAGTGACTAACGGGAAGATCACACTGGATAAAGTGAACTATGTTGAGCAGCTGAAGCACAATCTGATGAGCGTGTCTCAAGTCTGCGACAAGGGTCACCCGGTCCACTTTACAAAGTCTGAAGCTTTGGTGTTGAAACCTGGTTTGGAGATACCGGATGACTGGATAGTGATGAGAGCGCCAAGGAGAAATGACACTTATGTCATGGACATGGGTGCTAAGGATTCTTCGTCTGTGGTGGCGTGTTTATTATCAAAAGCATCTGAGGCTGAGTCATTGTTGTGGCACAGACGCATGGCCCATATCCACTACCGCAAAATTAACTACATTATTAAAAATGGTTTAGTGGAAGGGGTGCCAGTGCAGAGGTTTCACGTGGAAGACAAATGTCTTCCATCTCAAAAGGGAAAACAACATAAGAAACCTCACAAGTCTAAAACAGTAATTTCCATAGATGCCCCTTATAAATTACTTCATATGGATCTATTCAGTCTGGTGAACGTAAGGAGCATAGGTGGAAAGTACTATTGTTTAGTTGTCACTGATGATTACTCACGATACTCATGGGTTTTCTTTTTAGGTACAAAAGATGAGACAGCGGAGATGCTGATGTATCTTTTTACAAAATTGGAAACTGTCCATGATGCTCGGATCAAGAGGATAAGGAGTGATAATGGCACGGAGTTCAAGAATCAAGTTCTGGATCTCTATTGTCTTCGCAAGGGAATTGAACATCAATATTCTGCTCCTTATACACCTCAACAGAATGGAGTCGCTGAGAGGAAGAACAGGACGTTGATTGAAGCCGCAAGGACTATGCTTTCTGATTCAAAGCTTCTAGTTCTTTTCTGGGGAGAAGCTGTGAACACAGCTTGCTATGTCCTGAACAAAGTTTTGACAGTTAAACGGTTTAACAAAACATGTCACGAACTATTATTTAATCGAAAACCAAACTTTAAAGGCTTTGAACCATTTGGATTACCCTGCACCATTATGCGAAACAAAGATGAGCAAAAATTCGGTGAGGTAGCTGATGAGGGTTACTTTCTAGGCTATATGCCTGGAACACCGAATAAAAGGGTTTTCAATCTAAAAACTGGTTAAATTGAGGTGGCGTTTAACATGGAAATCACTAGTTATTCACCTCAACAATCAACGAATGGTCCTCCTATATTATACGATTATGACAGTGTTTTTAAATCATTTAATATTCCTGATTTTTCCAATGCAGATGAATCTCAAGTGATCTATACTGTGATCAGTGAAGATGGATAGTGTGATTTCATGCCTAGATCGAGTATATCGATGACAGATGCTCCAGAAACTTCTTCCAGTGAAGCTCCAGAGGATTCCAGTGATAGTGCGTCTGAACCTATTCAGGGGGAGGACTTCACTAATCCGTTTGCTAATGCTAATATTCAGGGGGAGGTTGGATCTAATATGGGAGATAATCTGGTTGTTGACACCATTGCTACCACACGTATACACAGAGATCATCCAGTTGGAAACATCATAGGTGATGCTACTGCAGGTGTTCAGACAAGAAGAGGTGTGCTCGAAGGTTCCTGTTTGTTTACTTCGACTCAGAAGACTGGGTTGATTCATGAGTGTTTGTGTAGGTGCTTTATTGCCCAAGAGGAGCCGAAAAAATGTTCATATGGCTCTAAAAGATAATTGTTGGGTTGAAGCAATGCAAGAGGAACTAGCTTAGTTCAAGAAGTTGAAAGTTTAGGAGCTAGTTAACTTGTCTGTAGGAGAGAAGGAAATAGGCACTAAGTGGGTGTTCAAGTGCAAGAAAGACGACCGTGGGGGATAGTGATAGGGAATAAGGCTCGGTTGGTGGTAAAAGGCTTCAATCAGCAAGAAGGGATTGATTATAATGAAGTGTTTGCACCAGTATCAAGGTTGGAAGGAATTCGTTTATTCCTAGCTTTTGCTTCATTCAAGGGCTTCAAAGTTTACCAACTTGACGTGAAGAGTGCGTTTCTTTACGGGAAGGTCCAAGAAGTGGTGTATGTCTCACAACCAGACGGGTTTACTGATCCAAACTATCCAAATCGAGTATATCGACTTGATAAGGCATTGTATGGGTTGCATCAGGCACCTAGAGCGTGGTATGAGACAAAGTCAGCACATTTGTTAAAACATGGTTTCGAAAGAGGTCAGATTGACAATACACTTTTCATTAAAAGGAAGAAGGAAGATTTCTACTGGTACAGGTATACGTAGATGACATCATCTTTGGGTCATCTGATGAGAACATGTCATGATTTCGAAGAGGTAATGAAGAGCAAGTTTGAGATGAGTGCGATGGGTGAGCTATCTTACTTTCTGGGTTTACAAGTTGAACAAAAAAAGGATGGGATGTTCATACATCAGACGAAGTATGTGTATAACATTTTGTCTCGTTTCAAGATGGAGGATTGCGCTACTTTCAATACACATATCTGTGAGAATCACAATATTGGTCCATATCATGAGAGTGTGGAGGATGTTGATCCAACTCAATATAGGGCAATGATTGGTTCTCTGATGTACTTGACTGCTTCAAGACCCGACATCATGTTCGTAGTACGTCTGTGTGCCAGATATCAAGCGAATCTAAAAGAGTCCCACATGAAAGCGGTGAAGCGGATTCTTCGTTACTTGAAGGGGAAACCTAAACTTGGGTTATGGTATCAAGCTGCTAGTGATTTGAAGTTTGTTGCTTTCACTAATTCGGACTTTGGAGGATGCAAATCTACAAGGAAGTCTACCACAGGTGGTTGTCAGTTCTTAGGAGGGAGGCTCGTTTCATGGCAATGCAAGAAGCAGTCTTGCGTGTCTACCTCGACGTGTGAAGCTGAATATATTGTTGCGGGTAGCTGTTGCTCTCAGGTTCTTTGGATCCAACAGCAGATGCGTGATTATGGATTGAATTTCACTCGTACTCCTATTATGATAGACAATAATGCCACTATATCAATCACCAACAATCCCGTAAAACACAGTCGCACAAAACATATTGACATTCGTCATCATTTTATACGGGATTGTGCTGAAAAGAAATTAATTGAACTGCATCGAGTCGACACACATGATAACCTGACAGATCTTTACACAAAAGCATTTGACATGGCTCGTTTTGAACATTTAGTCGAACTCAACGGGATGAGGAATCTTGAATAATCATTTTTCCATAAAAATAGTTTGTAAATAATTTACTTCTTTTCAAAAATCAAAAACATAAAAAATAGAAAATCAAAAATGAGTTTTCACTGTGTGAAAAAGAAAGAATGATAGTACATCAGCATGTCAGACTATCGCACTGAAATTAAAATTAAAATTGCTTAAGTGTGATAGCAGCTTCATCATATGATGTACCAGTAGGCAAAAGGCATGAAATAATCAACTTACCTTGGTGATACAAATATAATGAACTGTGTATGAGTGGGTAACAAATCAGTGGTGTATGCTTTTATAACCTTAAATCTTGCGTTGATAGATTGCCAAAATCTGAGGTTTTAGGTCTTTATATCGTTATTTCATCCGGGGTATCAAGGTTGTCCTTCTGCTGCATCCAGATATATGCTAACCTAGGCACAACCAGGATATCTTAAAAGAGCTAAAATGTCAAATCCCAAATATTGAAGAAGCTCTCCTAGAGAGTCATTCAAATGTGCAAAATTGCATTATTCGTACCAATATTTGGTAATTTGCCCTAACCCTCGTTGGATATTGGTCTCTTTGTTGTACGGAAGTACTGACCTGATCACTAACTATCTAACGTTGTAATTCAAAAGGATGAATTTCGTTATACTCACCTACTATGATGAATTTTTGTGCATACCTTGATCGCGGGGGTATGTCCTGAAGTGGGACACACTAGTATATCAGTATAAATTATCTAAACAGATCACGAGGTATTGGTACTTGAAATGTTCATGTATTTTGTTTAAGTGGATTAACAATACTGGTAATCGTTTTGAACTGCTTTTCCTAAATATTGTATATAGAATAATCAGATAGTGTGAAAACAATTTGACGTTGCTGATATGATCTTCTTAACGGTGATACTCACAAAAACAAAATGTTTATTATTTCGTACTTTATTTGCTTTCAGAAAATATGAAAATCCAAAAATATTTCATTTTCTTGTAAATTCTTAATGTATAGAATATGGTTGTTCATGGAGGAGTTGTTACCGATAGGGGAAGACAGTGTTAGAAGATGAGTTCAAAATATCTACGATCTTGCAGGTTATGTGTACTTAAAATTTTGAGTATATGGTTTGAGTTGAGAAATGCTTAATCTGTGATACAGTTTTACTATCTCTTGAATAATAATAATTTGTTTAACTTGTATTGAAAAATTCTTTTGGTTTCTCGAGATGTTTGTTTTATAGTATACAGATTGTAGTAGTGTGTTGCTGAGAAGTTTGGTGAAGGGAGTTTGCTTGGATGCATGGTAAAACCTCCTTTCTATATTGCAGACAAAGTTGCAGAGTTAGAAGATTGCTATGCAAGGACTAAACTGGAGTTTTACTCAACGCTAACGATTTAGAAGATTTGGTGATTAGATACATCAGCTTAGGGGGAGTCTGTTGCTGACAGAAGCTATTAAAGCTGAAGCTATCCAAAGACCAACGTTTTTCAAAGATGCTGAAATTGCACGAATATTGAAGACTAAGTTATTTTATGAAGCTATTGTCAAGGGAGAGTTTGTGGGTGCATATTTATGACAACAGCTTAGATTTGGTCTTTGGATATCTTGTAATTAGTAAAATGATAAAAGGTTAGCGGGATTAGTTTTGTAATAGTGAATTAGAAGGAATTGGGCTGAACTAGACACAAAATAGTGCATGGTAGGCGAATTGGGCTTTAAACCCATTAGCAGTCCATGTAGGAAACCCTAGCCCATGAGCATAACCTATCTCTATATATAGGGAGGTTGTGATTAGGGTTTAGGTTGCTCAGATAGTTGTTCTGTGCTGGTTCTATTGCTGTGTTGCTGGTTTAGAGAAAGAGTCTTGAATTGATTGTAAACACTTTGTGTTAGATAATCAATAAAAGACAGTTTGAAGGAATAGTTCGTGTTCATGTTCTTGTGTTTTTTGTGAAATTTGATCTAGGGGATTCCGCACTCTAGATTAGATAGACGATTCTGTCAAGATCCATAAGGACTAGGGGACCTACATAACTTCTTACGACTTTACCCCATTACCCGGGTTATTAACCTTGTGTCTCACGCTCCCGTTACCCGGTTTGCGTTTACACTTATTTATCCCGTTCAACCTTCTAGTGATCGAACTCAATTAGTTTGAATTAATTTCAAGAATTCACGTTCTTCTGATTACGATCCATTACTCGGGTTCATTGATTCATAGTTCACGATCCCGTTACCCAGTTTATGCTCGCCTTTGCAACTTAACCCGTTATCTGGATTTGTGCCAAAGTCATATTGACACTCTCATTACCCGGTTTGCGTTATACTTTATTTTGACCCATTTGGTTTTTTCGTTTGAATACCATCACTTATGAAGATCCAAACTTAAATATATTACATTCCAAACCAATACATAACTTTTTCGTGATAACTTAATAAAGAAAATTAACAGGTATGCAGCCACATACCTTAGAGCTTGTCTTTAGTCGTGTATCGCTTCCGGCTTCATCATGACCATTTTGCCATATTTGCTAACAATTAATTTGTATGGCTCACATCATTGTTTTTCTCATACATTATTAGCGATCAAGTTTCACTTAGGCATTTTATCATACAACTTAAGGGCATACCTTTCTTAGCTTTTCATTTAGATAGGTTTTTGTTTTTCTACACCTAAATTCCATGGCATAAAGAACATGTTTTCACTAAAGTAAATTCAATCATGAACATATGTCAATCAAGAGTATCACCCTTGACTAATTTAAATAACAAAATTAAGGTTTTTCATTCTATGATCAAAAACCGATTTCATAATACACTTGAATGATCATATAAACAAGTTATGGAGCAAAAATTCATATACTTTTCAAATAAGACTACCATAGTTGCTCCTACATACATTTATTCACATCTTTAAGATGATTGGCCCTTTAAGACATTCGAATTTCATGAAATTCTCAAACTAGATAATTCCATAAATCATAAATCATAAATCATGAAATTGAAACATACCTTGTGTTAGGATGAATTAGTACTTATCAAAACTTTAAACATGCACTATAATCACTTCAATTTCAGTTTGCATTGAATGATTTGAGAAGATTATCAAGAACAAGGGTTCATCCCTTCTATTTCTCTTGTACGTGCACACACACCTACATGTGTGTGTTTTATGTTTTTTTTAATCAAACTAGTTTTCCAATTTCTCACTTTGGTCCCTCATTTTTGGGTTTTTATTTTAAAAGGCCATTGACTATTCACGTATCACAATTATTTTAACTTGTTTCATTTATCTTAATTACCATACTTGTATATAATATTGACCAATTATACATATCTATTAGGTATAATAGTGAACACAAGTATATTTGCGAATGGAGCGAACTAATCCTGGCTTACACGTGTGTAAATCAATGGCCAAGATTTGATGATGAAATACACTAGTGTATTTTACGATTTGATGATGAAATCCTGGCCTTACATGTGTGTAAATCAATTGCCAGGATTAGTTCGCTCAGTTCGTAAATACACTTGTGTTCGTAAAACACACTTAAAACCCATAAAATACCACAATTTGGGGTTTTGTGTTGTGTTTTGCATGATAATGCTTTGATTATCGAATGACTAACATTAGTGTGTTTTACGTTGATTATCGTGTTGTGTTTTATATTGATAGTTCTATGATGGTGTGTTTGAAGTTTTTATGGACTGCTAGGGTTTGGATATTGTGTTTTAGTGATCTTCACTTTGTTAATTCTGAGTTTTGAATGTGTTTTATGACCGGAATTGTGTTGTTTTATAACTTTGTACACTTTGTAGGAAAAATGGACTTTGTAGCCAAACCCAACCCTATATATATATATATATATATATATATATATATATATATATATATATATATATATATATATAAAATATATAATACTAAAAATAAGAAAATAAACCTTATCAAATCACTATTCATCAAAAGTTAATAATAATAATAATAAAATAATAATAATAATAATAATAATAATTTTGTGATTCAATCAAATTTTATTATTTTTTTTTCACCGAAGACAGGTTTCAAGTAATTAATATTTTTAAATAACTCTTAAAATACGATATTATTTAAAGTTTCGAAGATGTCGTTGCGACGTGTGACAATCAACAATTTACGGGTTTAATTACGCAAATAAAAAATGTTAAGACGAATAAAAAATAGTGTTTTAAGACATAAATCAACTTAATTAGGCCTCCGGAATGCCTAGGAACGTCTAGTGGTATTGTACGCTACGCGATTGGTGACATCAGGAATTTTGCGCGCACTTAAACGGTAACGAACTGACACTGGACAAAATACTAACAACGTCGAAAAATACAAGTCTTATACATGTATTTTAAACACATGAATTGGTTTTGATGAATTATCATGCTTTCGAACATCTCAAAACACATATGTGAACGAAAAACGCGACTGTAGGAACACACCGACAACGAAACAGAAGCATCGGACCCGTTTATTATCTTAAAAACTTAAAATTTATGATATATTTAGCTTCGTAACTTGATTTTAATATACGCAGTCGAAAACGATCGAAAAACGAATAAGAAACGATCACCGAAGCATTTTACACGATTTTAACGCAACCGACGAACGAACGAGTCAAACGTCGACTACCGACACTATTTTACATATTTTTGATCCTAAAATAATGTTATACGGCATTTTATGATGTTCGAGTTTGAAAACAGGCCTCGTAGACGCGATTAGGCCGCTCAAAACACAAGAAACGGACTTATGGGCCTTGGGCCCAACCTACACTAATTCTAGCTATAAGAGGAACATTACACACACACACCATTCTTACACACACCACTCTCTCTCAAAACTCAACTCTCTCTACTCTCTTTCTCTCTCTAGAACACATTTCTGGCACCGAAGTCCAGCGACTAGCGGCGGCTGGCCACGACGGCGTAGTGCCGACGCCACCGCCGACGGCGGCGATGGAAGTTTTCTGGCGAACTTTCCGGCTACCGTTTTCCGGCCAAAAGCACACTTTTTCGACTATCTTCGACGTTCCGGATTGCGTGGTGATGTTAGTTTTAGCAGATTCAAAGCCGTTTGAGCACAGGAGCAACTCCGACGACACTCCGACCAAACTCCGACGAACCCATTTTGGGCTTTTCACTTCGTGCATGTTTAGATCGGTTGGTTAGAGACCTTTCTGCAAGTTTTCATGAATTTTATTCTCCAGCGAAAAATTCCGACTTCTAGCATGGCTCTTGGGAGGTTCCGGGCATCCATTTTCAACGAAAATATATTTTTGGGCTCCTAATAACCCGTAGAGTCCATACGAAACACTTTCGTCTCGGGTGAAAAATAAATTTCGGGACACTCTTGGGCTCGGGTAAACTTTGTCAACATGTCAAACACGGGTCAAGGGACAGTTTTGGGTCATTTTGGTTGCCACAATTCAGTTTTGGGTTCAGTCAAACCCGGTCAACACCGGGTCAACTCAGTCAACGCGGTCAGATTTTGGTTCGGGTCAAACTGTGGTTAACGAGGTCAAATTCGGGTACGGTCAATGGAGGTCAAAGTAAGGTCAACATGGTCAAACCCGATCAACTCATTCAACACGGGTCAAACCCGGTCGACACGCGACTTGGTAAAGTTTAGCGACTCGAAAATAGAATAATAAAGTTTACATAATTAATATTTCATTGCGAAACCGAGCTCGATCCGACCCGCTTACAATTATATATCGTCAAATTTTAAAAATAATCGATTATTTCGTAGTTCGACCAATTATATGAAGATTGTCCGTATATAATATATAACATACGTATTTCAAACTTGACACGTTGGCGTTATTATTATCTAAACATCCGATATAGAGTAATATTTGGTTGTATAGTGTTTGTATGAATTATTGAACTTTAAAAATGTTGAGTTTTGACGAAATATCGACAATTTGATTTGTCGGGTTATCCTAAAAACAGAGGAAACTCTTCCCGGTTTTCGTTTAAATATAAATTTATATGTTATACTTATTATTTCAAAACCAACGGAAACATATCTGGAATTCGAAAATTATACAAAAGAAATATATTGTTCTATATTTATTTCAAACGTCGACGATTCAAATACTTTAAAAAATAAATATAATGGTTTATATTTATTTCAAACGTCGACGATTCGGATATTATATAAAATAAATATATTGTTTTATATTTATTCCAAACGTCGACAATTCAGGTACTTTTATTTCAGTGTCGACAATTCGGAGATTATATAATATAAATATAATTATTTATATTTATTTCAAACGTCTAAACGAAGTACGACATTTTATCGTAAGAGTATAACAAGCGTACAATTATATAAATTTATATTAATTATAAACGAGACGCAAGACGCTTATTTCGGACACGTAACGTTTTGCATATATATATATATATACACATACTTACATCTGACAAAAATTACGACGAGTCGTACCATTATTCATCTACGTATTTCTATTAACGATAGCTAACACGACTTTGTAAATATATTTATATTATATATAAATATATATTTTATATAACTCGGAAACTAAGTCGTACCGAGACTTAGTATTTATCCTGATTATAAAAGGGATCAAGCAACCATGGATTGGTTATTTCAAATCAAGATAGTAACGGCTTCATAGAATCCTATGGTTAATGATTCGGTAGAGCTCGGTTAAGGTTATTATTACACATATACCTCCGATAGGAACTTATATCCTTGCTTTTTATTAAGGATACCTTAATATTAGCATACACGTAGCGGGTTTACGATTGAAGATAAGTTTATCATACACAAGAACATCAAGGTGAGTTCATAACCCCCACTTTTTACGGTTTTTTACATTTTTATAAATGTTTCTGGGGGTAGAAAGACATGCAAGTTTTGCAAAAGCATACAATATTGTGATGAACGAATATTACATATTTCTAAACCATCTTACGAAAGAATTTCAAGTCACACAAGTGATTTACGAAAGGTTTATGCTAAACATACCAGTTTTACAAAAACATTCGCGTTATCTTTTTCGAAACATGCATGAGTTTCATGACTAGTGATGGGATTGTCTTAGCTATAGTTAGGGACTTGGTTGTCTTACATCTAAACATAGGGATTGGGATGCCCTATATCTGAACATTGGACTGGGTTGTCCTACATACAAACACAAGGACTAGGTTGTCCTCTACTCAACTATAAGGGTCGTAGGGTCCTCATAACTTTTCAGTGAAGTCCTCGCTACATAATGGAACTATAAGCGCCTGCTAGTCTACTGTCTTGAGGCTCATGCGGACATTTTGTCTTTGTCGTACGAGTACATTAATGGTTAAACAAGTTTTACAAGTTCAAAGTTTTCAAATGACATGCCGAGAAAAATGGTTTTATTACGTTTTCTCAACATTACTTGAATCCGTTATCAAAAAGATTTATTTCAAATCTTTTCAAACAAATTATGAACTCACCAACTTTATGTTTAATGTTCGCATGTTTCTTTCTTAGGTTACAATTTCAAAATATGGCACGGTTGGAATAGGAGAACCCATGGGGATTCGAGTACTTAGCAGGCGTTCACTTTCTAGAAGTCTTAGCATTTATTACTTCCGCTGTGCACTGAAGATACTGGTCAGATCACACCAACTCTGATTTTGAAGGGTGTGACACGAAATATGTATTTTTATATACGTATCAAGATATTTTTTTCGTATTATAATGTTTAAGATATGGTGCTATATAAAATATTGAGATGGGATGCTATATAACAAATGTGTATTTCGCAACATCTATAGCTTGATGTAACTTTTTAATAATCAATATACTTTTCAACATATAATGATTTTGTATTTTGGTTATTATTTTTTTATTTTTATAACGTTTATTGGTACTTTACCAATACCAGAATAATTCAAATTGCTAATGATCGTATTTTCAACGTAACACACGAGTATTCCATTAGTTATATACATATTTATTTAATTTCATATATCCAATATTTTCATAGAATAATCAACAACTCCTTAGCTTTTTATAAGTCACCATGTGGTGGCCAATATACAGAAAAAAATAAAATTTTGTCGCCAACAACCGAAAAAATTATTGTTGCCATTAAAAAAAGAAAAACAGACTTAAAAGAATGTGACGTCTCAATGACATTGCATTTTCATCCTTTAAACTATTTTAATGAAAAATTTGAATTACCTACAAACTACTATAATATCATTATGTTACTACTAGAACCATCCAGTTATATTTATTTTCACAATATCATAATACATATGTACAAATTTAGAAGAAACCCAATAAATTTAAAAAAAATCTTTTATGAGAATCAAACGTAGGATCTAACAGTCTCTAAACCTTATCCTTAAATAAATTAATTTTATTTAAAATGAATTTATTTGTTACTTTTTAAACCGGGTTTATTATCAAATAGAAAATATCTTTATTTTAATATTTGCTTTTTACTTTAAATATATTTTTAAGTTAATCAATATTTTTCTTTAACTTAGATTTGCTAAACATTCTCATAAAATTAAATCTTACTTCAAATGTATCTTTAATTTTTTATTTATTTGGATGTTGATATTTTTATATTAAACCTTACCAAAAACAATATTAGATTTATAAAGATAATCATAATTTTGCATATTTTTATTCAAATATGTAACAAATCCGCTAATGTATTTGATAAAACTTTATTTCATTATTGTAAAAAATTATTAAAAAGCTTTTTAAAAAATTGATAACTGTGAAAAAGTTGTTAAACGCTTTAAAAACAGATTGGAATATTCTTGTGATACATGTGTTCTCTAAAAACAATTAATTTTTATTATTTAATCCGTATGATATATAAGAAAATATTATTTATTAAATGATCTTGTGAAATATTCTTGTAGCTCAATATGTCCGTGCAAGTATTATGGTGTGAAATCGGTTAAACCCAAATAAATTATTCTCATACTTTCCAGTTGTTATATATAAAACAATAAATTATTGTTCTTAAAAGTTCTACAACTTTCCAGTTGTTATATATAAAACAATAAATAAATTATTGCTCTTAAAAGTTCTACAACTTTCCCGTTGTTATATTATTGTCTTAAACGTTCTACAACAATATATTATTATCATAAATAAATGGAAAGTCTCCAAATTAATTTGTTCGATCTTATGAGATTACACGCTCAATAAAAGTTTATATATTCAATACTTTTGAACCTTTGAAGACGGTTTTTAAACATTCATAATCAAATAAAAATATATGATAAAAATGTATATATTTTATAAGGATAATTTCATGGATGAACTCAAATATTCGATCTCCAAAAGTCAGTCTTATGGTTTTTTTTTACTTGAAGTCGTGAGTTAGAGTCTTGCACATACGAATTTATTTTGGGTTAAGTGTGAAGTTTTTCAGTTATGGGTTTCCTTTCAACGGGTGGCCTAGGTCACACTTAGGGCCAAATGGTAGTCTAAAGGTAACTCGCGCTACTCCTCAACTTTGTCAAAGGAGTCTAAAATTATTGTAATTTTTTCTTGATCTTTGTTTTGTGTATCGAGATACTTCGAAGTAAATATGAGGATACCTCTAGATCTATAAATAAACTTTTTACCATTACTAATTTTTTTTTTCTAAATCCACGGCTATCAGCATCTTTTGTTGTTCGGGTAGAAGTTATCCTTTTGCCTTGTGATCCTGCATTTGCAGGTGTTCAAAGCTTTGTTGTTAAAAATAATTATCATCATATTATAAATATAATATTACAAAATTTATGATGTTACCTTGGTCCAATGTTACTTGTCTTTAATGTTACAAAATTTATGATTTTACCTTTGAAGCAATATTACAATTACTTTTTTTGTTTGAAATTTAAGTGCTTTTGGAAATATGTAATCTAGGAGTAGATCAAATACAAACCTGATTTCGTGTATAAACTATAAGAACCATTTAAAGAGAGTCATGTGGCATTCAATCAGTTATAAAGAAATGATTAAATAATAACCTAAATAATATTAATTATATTGAATTCTTTATAATTATGCTAACAAACATTTAATTTTTTATTTGAATCTTCAAAATTCTGATTTCAATATGCTGAATAATTCATCATAAAGAAAAGTGTCGATATCATTCACATATGTGCTAATCAAATATCGTGGTTAATTCTAATGTGATAATATAATTCAAAAAATATGATTAATTTTTATGTGCTAATATAATTCAAATACTACTTTTATGTATGTATTATCTTAGTATGTGCTAATATCATTCACACATGATTAACTTTTATGTGATAATATAATTCAAAAACTGATAGGATTTATTCTTACAATTTGTAGGATAAATATAGTTTGTATCGTAACAAACCCCTCTAAATCTAAACACGCGTCATAGGTGTTGAAATGTTATCATCTGACTGTTGTTTCTTTAGCTTAGAATTTGACTTAAAAATTATGAGTAACAATTTAAAATAATAAGTCAAGTAATCAAAACCGAGCATTAATTTTTTACTTTATTGTTAAACCGTATATATATAAATTAGATGTTTATATTATTCTTTTTCTTTACTTTTACTAAAAAACTCAAGACCACACAATTTTTTTTAATATGCAATCAATATATTGTTTAAAAAAAATGCTAACTATTAAAATAAAGACATATTTAAAATGATATTAAATTATAACTTTCTCATAAATGTTGTCGGATATCATGAACATTCGCCTGTATGGTATAATCAATTATCGATTGTTATACCAAGTGTTGGTACTATAGCGATTCCCGCCGCATTGCGTGGTGGAATTTTCCTAGTTAAAACTATTTTATACGAGATCTAAGTTTGTATCTGGTTTTATCTACGCTTGGTAAAATATATATGTTGTTGGGGAAGTAAATCATGTGCAAGAACTAATGTGCTTGTACGTCTACACTTCTAAGAGTAGATAAACTGCTTTGAGGAACTAGATGTTCGCCACCAGAAACATTTTTTAACCGAAATTGTTACTAATAACCTCATATACATAGATTATTTATAAAACTGGTATATGTTTTTTGGCGCATGCTCCTTGGCCGGTTTTAAAAACAAAGCCAACCTCAAACCAAGGTGTCATAACTAGTACCAAACCCTTCCATCGCACCTAGATGTTGCAAATAGTATTAAGAAAATCAAATCTAAAAGTGACAACGTAGAGAAACATGTAAAGCAATACCAATATTTCTAAAAGACGTCTATAGTTTCCACTTTCTACAGAAGTGACATTTTATATAGCCTAACCACATTTAGCACTTAGCAACCATAACTAAATATAGATTCACCTTTTAACAAACAACTGTAAACAAAGTGTTCCCTGTAGAGTTGAAAAAAACAAATAACTAAGCCTCCCTTCATAATGCACTCTCAAGACTCCAATTGATAAAGTATACAGCAGAAAATGTGGAAGTGTAGCAACCAAGACCAAATACTATCCAACCATCCTCGAGGAAGCTGCGCTTGGAGCGGCCCATTTAATTTGGGGCCTGCTCGAACAAGAACAATTTTAAAACAACTTAAGCTTAAATTGCATAAGATTTTAAAGTGGTTAAAAGAAAAAGTTAAGGATACTTACATCGACACGTGTATCTAGACTCGTCATACGTGTCATAACCAACGGCTTCTGTAAACATTGTTTTCTCCATATTTTCCTTCCACCCAGTATTATGGTGTTGTTAAAGCTAGGCATAGTGGTGGTCCTTGCAATGTCCTCAATGGGTATTATGGTGCTTTTAATGGTGGTGGCGCAATGTCGTCTACCAGCTCGTCACATACCATACTGACGATTGATATTCCACAAAAAAACATGCAACTGTGCCAAAATACGTATATAAGGTCAAAAATTAATAAAGTAAATAGGATACCAAAGAAATTGCAAGACAACATAAATGAAGGATGGTTTAAAAGTTCAGAAAAATAACTAACGATTGAATGGATATTACAATTGATTGATTGTAATGTTAAAAATGTATAATAGATGCATTTAAAAAAATAGCAACATAAAACTGAATATGAATATGCCAATACATGATTACCTTGTTACTGATACCATCGGCTTTTTGCTGTTTTTGATGTTGAAGTTGCCCCACCATTAGAAGTTTGTGGCTGAGATGTACGAATTGTCTTTATACTAATCAAGTACAAACTCAAAAAATCAGATCACTAACATAATAATACCTAATGGAAGAGTAGTCTATTTGTGCTTAGAAGTTTTATATGAAAATCCGGTACCTCCCACTAGGTTCTGATGACGGTCATCAGGCAAATTTTAGGTCGGAATGCATTGGCTCTATGTTCTTCTTGAAAGCAATCTAATCCAATGTGTTTCTAACAAAATATACAAGGTTAAAAAGGCCGGAACTGAGCCTCAAAGCATTTATCCTTCGACTAACGAGGCGAAAACAAAAAATAAAACAATTGACACCGGAAGTCTAAAACATAAAAAACACACATAGAAAATAAAATAATTGACACATAAAGTTGAAACATCAAAAACACACATAACCCCTTGAAACGCCCCTCAGGCACACATTTTTTTCCGCCTAAGCTCTTAGAAGCGTACGTACAAACATAACCCTATAAGGTGGGCGTCACACAAGTCTTCTTACAGCCTAGCCTCAAGCGACTCAACCGTGTTTTTAAACCATCAAAATATATAAAAAAATGTTCAATAAAATAATAATTGCAACCATGGCTAACATTTATTAGGAGTAAAATCAAAACCGTTGAAAAGCCTACATATATCTCCCCTTTCTAATAATGGATACTAGAGCATGACATCACTATGCTTACATGTCAATCCCATATTTCGCCAACAATGCTTTACTTATCTCATTATTTCTTCACCTCATTTAATAAAAAATCTTCTTTTTAAAGTTTGAATTGAGATACTTTCAAATTTAAATTGAAACCCTAAGCCTCTTTACAATTTAAAATTTAAATTGAGATACTTCCAAATTCAAATTTAAACCATGAGATCCCCACTTAACTCCAAATTCAAAAATCAAATCCTCTTATTTTCTCTCCACGCTTCTTTATTGCTCCCCTGCTACTTCGCCTTAAACTTAATAGCCCGATTTCACAATACACGATGATTCTCAAATCACAACTAATTCGACCCATTGAATATATATGTTGCCACGTGGTATCCATACCCATTGATTTGGGTATGCAGAAAGTGCAAACGGATTTCAGAAAATTATTCGTTAGGGTTTCTGTGTGGTACATGTAGCAGAGCTTGGCTGACTTTATGCTTTGTAATTACTCTATATGACTCATATTGGTCTATACGAGTGGTTTATAGGGTATCAAAATAAGAAGTCAGGGTGTTCCAATAATACGACCTTTATTTATATGTAAAGTATGGGATTACTTGATTTGATCAATAAATACATAGGTGATCCTTTCCCTATTTAATTATTATTTAATTAAATAATTATAGTTAAACTAGACATAAATTGAGTGTAATAAAAAAATGATGGTTTTTAAATGGCTTGATTCAAAGATCAAAATAGTCGGAGAGGTGGGAGAGAGGTGAGGGTGGTTGTGAATGATGTCATTGGAGTTGAGGTGGGACACACTTCTAAATGTATTTTGATATGCCGATCGAGGTGTGAATGTGTTGGATGGAATGTGGGTCTAGGTTTTATTAGATGTTAGATATTGTTATTAGAGTTAAGCCGTTAGGATTGAGCCTATTAGAGTTTTTTTTCTCATGGTTGTGTTTTCACTATGTATATGTTTGTATGTTGCTTTACTAACAAACATACACATATGCGTACTTTTAGGTTTGGGTAAGGGACATGGTTTGAGGGAGGGGAAGAAGGAAGACGATGGTGATTATGATGGTGTAAGGTGTTGTTAACAATGGTGAGATATAGGTTGGTGGTGGTTTCTAGCTCATCACTTGAACCCCATATATTATAATAACACTAACCGTCTATCTCGGTGTAATTATGATATCGTATGAAATCGCTTACATTGGGTAGCTCCTGATCCAGTATATCATCTTTGTTGTCCGGTTTGACCACTAGAGCGTTATTCGGTTTTGACCACCAGAGGGTTGTCGCGTTCAACCACTAATCATCTTTGGGTTTGGGCACTAGATCTTCTTTGAGTTCGAACACCAGACCGTCTTCAGGTTCGCCTAAGGAGAGGTTCCAGAATAAAAAAAAATGTTACCATGACGATTTTGTGGGTTGTTCGGGTCCATTTCTTGATTTGTTAAAAGAAAACTTGAGAGATAAAGAAGTTTGGATTTGCTTGAATGTTAGATGGGTTAATTTACTTTGGAGTGTGTATGTATGGGAGGAATCATTTAGGTGGGAAGAAAAGAAGAAATGACATAATAGTAAAATAATAAATAGTTTACTTTTCCTATTAATTATTTTTTCTCGCATTAATTAAGCAAAAACACTTTATCATACATATTTCAAAATTTATCCTACAAATATCGATTTATTTAAAATTTTAAAAAAATGTTAGATTTTTCTGTACAATAACGAAAAGAGTAAATAATGTTATTTTATAAAAATAAAAAAACTAGAAAATAAAAAAATAAATGACAAGGAAACTTTGAAAACATAAATCACAACTCAGGAGTAAAAGTTATATATAAACATAAATAAAAATAAGTACATCTCAGTTTTTAATTATATATATATATATATATATATATATATATATAATTATGGTAGATTTTTAAATGTGAAAATCAATAGTCAAAGTGGATCTTGCTGAATTTTGAATGAAAAATTCTTAGTTGATGAATTATTTTGATTTCTTAGTTGATGAATTATTTTGATTAGTGTTTGGTTAATTTTTATGTCAACAATAAGGTAAAATAATATTGGTTTAATTGGTAATGTCTAATTTTCATTTAGTTTTGGAATTGGCCCTCATTTCTCAAAACATTTTTTTTTATATTTTAAAGTACAATGTTTTTGTAAAGTGTTGGAGAATGGGGATAAAGCTAAATGAAAAGAATGCTTTGCATAAAATAAAGAATTCTCGTTTCTTACATAGTGATACTAAAAACATTTATAATCATCATCCTGTTGCAACGTATGGGTTGTCGTCTAACTCATATACAAATCAAAAACTAAATAAATAAGCATTAATTATTCAACTAGTTCTATAGGTCTTATTTTGCCTTTATTTTGACATGTTTTTATGGTATGCAAATGTTTCTGGTCTATTTGGCTTGTATCTTTCTAAAGGACTTCTTGTTCACTCCAGCCACTCGAACATTATAATTATCCTACCATTTTTGGCATTGAATTGATGCATTACAACCGAATTTTCCGAGCATATTACTATGTCTAGCATGCAGTAAGATCATATACGTGATCCAGCCCTAACTTTCTTTATGCCCGGGTAATTTATCAGCATTAATTTGATAATCCTTGACCTACAAATGAGTATTAAAGTTAAGGTCAAAACAAGTTTTAGCGTCTGACAAAGTGTGTGCACCTAAAGTAGATCTCTTCAGCTATTGGCTTCAATATGTTTTTTCTACTTCAAAGAGTATTCACTCACAAAATCGTGTTTATGCAAGTTTTAGTATAACTAGGCAATGGCATCATCATTTGTAATCAATTCGTTCAATGTAAAAATCATTAGTTCTACACAAAATCGTGTTTATGCAAGCTTGATTCTATATAACCGATACTTTGGGCCATCACTCACATTCCTCATCCATGATCGTTTGTGCGACGGACAAAATCCCCCCCCCCCTCTAAGTTCGTAGACTTGCCACATTGTCAGTGCCATAAGGGATATAGACGCACCCACGGAAGCGTTGTGGTCTTAGACACATGCTTTAACCTAGAACATTTCTTTTTATATATACAATACAACATAATCAGTATATTAATCTAATTTTAGGAAATGTCAAGTATAAACTAATACATGTCCACTTTAACTTTTGTTGTACATATTCTAAAGAGAAATTGAATTTTAAAAATCTCATCTAGAGGTAGTTGGCCAATATTAGACCTACTTTTAAGTATTTTCATTGAAAGGTCTACCCTATATATAAGTTTTTCTCCCTCCACTTCTGTCAAAGAAAAAAAAACTTAACTTCATTAAGTTTTTTTTTTTTGAATTTCAACTAATGTTTTAGGGATTTTGATCAGAATGCGAATACAAGTCGGTTGATGTAAAATTACCTCGACATGGTGCTCCAACGAGGAAAATGATGCTTTAATTCAATTGTTTAAATTTCCAATCAACAAAAAATAAGTCGTTATGAAAATTAGAAAAAAAGGTGAAGTAAAAAAATATTTAAAAGATGGATTGATAGTAACAATATTTAAAACTAAATCTAATATTGCCAGCCATGATTAGACTATCTCCAATGCAGGAGAAAAACACATATCCGTTCATGCCCTTGATGATATGGCTAGATGACTTGGATGAGAGAGAAGGGGAGAATTTGAAGTTAAGGGCGTGAGAGAGAGGTTCCTGTTGCAGAGAAAAAGGATGTTGTGAGAGGAGAGATGGGTCCCACTGTTCTTGCGCCTTTGTAACAGAGAAGAGGAAGAAAGGTTGGGCAGCTGAGGTGGCATCGGGCAGGTAATATGGGCGAAGGGGAAGGGCTGGAGGCGTTGGAGAAACTCTTATTAAAATCCAATTTCAATAAAGATTGACCAAAATAGTAGCAACGGCTACATGAGTGGTTGGTACTGGGCCGCCCCAAGACATATATATGAATATGACAAACTCCATGCAGTCACCAGTCCTATTTTATATTTGTAACTCCAAAATTTTCCAACCCTCAGCATATTATCCTTTATTTTATGCAAACGGAATTCAACAATCATCTCTTTCTCTCTTTAAGACTTTGATGGCGGCAGAAAAACTGCAAGATTACTCGATCACAATACCTCTACTGCTTAACCACGAAAACGGGACGGAGGCGGAGGAGCAGCATGTAACCACCACAGCCATTGCCACAACCGTAGCCACCACAGGCACATCCTCTTTCTTCAGCACATGTTTCAATGGTCTCAATGCTCTATCAGGTTAGTATTAATGTTCCTTTTTGTATGATATTGATTTTGAATGTAATTAAGAGTGAGTAATTAGATCATCAGACTGAAACTTGGGCAAACCCAGTGCATGATGCTCCCTACTGGGGGTGTCGGGCCAACTTAGGCCTGATGTATTTCTACAAGAGGTCGTTTTCACGACTCAAACATTTGACTTTAAATTCGGGCATTAGTAGTAATCTTACTCTTGTTCCTAGGTCCACCACATATTTAAATTTAGAATACACTTTTGGTTATGTTTTCTTCCACTGAATACACTTGTAATTATGGATTTGTGGTTTTTTTAGGTTAGACATATGTAGGGTATGGAGTGAGATAATTGATTAATTGCAACATAAAAATATAAAACTATTGAATATCAAGAAAAGTCTTGTTGACATTCAAAATTATTGATGGTTTTTTCCTTAGGTGTTGGGATTCTATCAGTTTCATATGCATTGGCATCAGGAGGGCGGTTAAGCTTGCTAATGCTTTTCATAATCGCCATCTCAACTTTCTACACCGGGATACTTATTAAAGATGATTGGATACCGATCCAATGATAAGAAGTTATCCACACATTGGAGATCGTGCGTTTGGTAAAACAGGAAGGATCATAGTATTAGTCACCATGAACATAGAGCCTTATTTAGTTGCTACAGGTTTTTTTGATCCTAGAAGGCGACAATCTAAGTAACTTATTACCAGAAATAGACTTTAATCTTTATGGGATTCATGTTTGTGGGAAGAAAAGCTTTGTTATTATTGTTGCTACCATCATACTCCCTACAATTTGGCTGAATAATTTGAGCATTCTTTCGTATATGCAAGTGGTGTCCTAGCATCTTTGATCATCTTAGGCTCCATCATGTGGGTTGGCGAGTTTGATCGTGTTGGGTTTCAGGAAAAGTGTAAAATGATAAATTGGAATGGGATGCCTCGGCTGTAAGTTTGTATGTTTTCTGCTATTGTGCTCATCCGGTTTTCCCTACTTTGTATACTTTCATGAGAAGCCAACATCAATTCTCAAAGGTATTTGCAAACATCTAATTTCTTGTACAATTTTATTGGATATAATTAAGCTACACTTATTTTTGTTATTATTAATTTTGTTATGTAATTAGCAAACTAATTAGAATCGAAGATGGCTGCTATATTGGTTTTTTCATTCGTTCTCACGCTTCTCGCAATATTTAGCGTTCTCATTTAAACATTCCCATACACACACACGATGTATTAACAAAACCCTAATACAACTTAGTAAATTAGATACAAACAAATTGCTCTAACAAATTGATATCTGAGCACAAAACCACGTCAAAAAACCTCTTGATACACACGATTGATCCAAAAACACAATTCTTGCAAAATTAAACAAACACACAAATCGATACACGAAGAAGATAGGATAAATCTGAAAACCCCATTCATATGCAAATACTCAAGGATGGCTTCAACTGGTGAAATTCAAACCCAAATACTGAAATTGATAAGTCAAAATTATTATCATTGGTATATTCAAATGAAAGTTCTACTTGAGTCACAAAGTTTATGGAATGTAATTGAAGAAGGATATCAAGAACCACCAAAAGATGCATCGGAGAACAAAGTAAATGAATTTAAAGAAAACCTGAAACGTGATAAAAAGACCCCTTTTAGGCAATGGCATAGTACTCAAACGGATTGATATATCTATAATAGCGATAGACACTTGGGAAACTCTGCATAAAGCATATCCTGGAGAAAACAGTGTAAAAACTATCAAACTGCAAACCTTACGGTGTGACTTCAATGGCCCAAAGATGAAGGTAACTGAAAAAATATATAATTAATTTAATCGAACCACAAAAATCATTAACCGGTTATGGTGAATAAAGAAAAGATCAAGGAACAAATATTGGTTGTGAAATACTCGTAAATTTAACACTAAAATTCAAATCTGTTGTTGTACAAATATTGGTTGTGCCTCTTGTTATAATTTAATATGTGATGTAAGTGAAAACCTAATTAGAATAGAAGATGAAAGTTATACCAATTCATACTAGGTTTCATGCTATATATATAGGGTTAGGGTAGACTAAGAAGCACCTTAAGTTGTGAGAACTATGAAAACTATGTTATCTAAAAGGTTTTTCCAAAAAACATTTTCTCAAAAATCATAAAAAATTACTTGTTTCAGCAAAAGTTTGTTTTTTTTTTTACCAAATGGCGCATAGACACATTTACATGAGATGTAAAAAATATTTATCTTGGTAAAAAAATTTACATCAGCGCGTAAACAAAACTTACATCAGCCAAAACTACCGACTCGATAATTCTTGTTGCTTTTTATAAGATGTGTTTATAATATTTTCATCTATGTTTATGCAAAACCAACTCGTGCGGGAAGTAGCAGTTCTCATGGTTCTCGCAACTCGTGGTGGTTCTCATTTGAACCGAAGCATATATATATATATATATATATATATATATATATATATATACACCCTTTGATTATGAACATTAGTGAACTAATCCTAGCCCTCGATTATCAATACACAAACGCATACACAAGTGTAATCAATCACTAGGATTTATGATTTAATGATGTAAATCAATGGTCAAGATTTGGTCACTCAGTTCACAAATACACTTGTGTTCATTCTAGAACCCCACCCTATATGTTACACCGTGACCCGCAACGGATAAGGTAGTCGGGGCATGATTGAGTTTTCATCAAAGCTCATAACATTTACTAATATAAACGTTTAATATTTATTAATCCAAATTTGATTAAAACATTCCAATCAACACATAATTCATACAGACACTATAATGTTCCAAACAAACTTGCAAATAATATTTTATTTTCTTCTAAGGCCAATGTCCTATGTGATCCACGCTTCAAACCTGTTTACCTGTATCATGTGTAAAAATAAAGTTTTTGGTCAACATAAGTTGGCGAGTGAATCCCATTTTATCATTAAGAAAAATGATATGTCTAGTATTTTATAAAAATGTGCATTAACCAAATATGGGAACATCGTGTATGTAATCTAAATCACAAACCACATCATCACTTATAATGTACATGTGAGCACGATAAGCGATGTGCTGTGAGATCAAGGCTCAATCAAACGGAGCCGATCTAGTATATTAGGCTACGCGACGCTTCACCCGTAGGTAACGGGGAACAAATGGGCCTAATGTGAGAGATTGACTGTAATGAGAATATAAACACAAAATAAAAATAAACAAACAATATCACATACACGTTAGATCACATAATGGTAATAGCACGAGATTTAAAATAACGAGATAATAATAGCGACACATGATACACCCCAAAAACGTGACATAAAAGGGGAGTTGTAAGATTCACTCACAGTGGGTGCAATTACGATTCAATGAAGATTGTTCACAATTGAGTGGTTGAGAATATCAAGCGACGGTATAATTAACCTAAATATTCACATAATAATTTAGATGAAAATATATTCTTTTTGGTTGAATTTAATATTTTTACTTACTTATTATTTACACATTTTATTAGCTAATTTAGATAAATTATATTGTGTTGATTACTATATTTTTATTTGTTTAAACTTTTATTTGCAAATAATATTATTTGGTTATAAAATAGTTTGGTTTTGGAGAGAATAATTAAAGGTTTAGTTAATTAAAAAAATATGCTTTTCCTTGAATTAAATCATATAGAACCGGTCGGGTACGCAGCGTGTGGGAGCCGAACCGGCGACCTCTCGTTCGTGTGCACACAGCCTGGCCAACTGGGCTGAGTGTCTAACCCGAAATATATTGGATTTTAATTATATTTATACACTTACTAGATCAAACCATATTCTGATTTAATAAAAAGGTTAGTATATTATAAGGACAGTGTCATGAAACCGGCTCGAACTCACGACCTTTGCTTCGTGTGTGCACACAGCCGACCAATTGGGCTGTGTGTCTAACCCGTTGAATATAAGATATTAATTAATCTTATACACTTACTGTTTTGTTTCATTATTGGGTTATAAAAAGGTTTTGTTAAATACAGTGGATCAAAACGTATACAAGACTCGAACCCGGGACCTTGACTTCATATGCACACAGTTCGACCAATTGGATTGTGTGTCTAACCCGGTTTATATACCATTTTTAATACATTTAAACAATAACTCCAGTTCATCTTCTTTATAAAAAAAAGCAGAATCTGTTAACCCGATTGAATATATGAGTTTGATGATTCTTTTATGAATCCCTATTAACTACTCATGATATAAATAGAATGAAAGTGGTTAGAGGAGTGATATACCGAACAGGGAGTTTCTTCTGAATTCCGGCGAGGATTCCGGAGATTGGCTAGTGATTCCGGCGAAGGTTCCCATGAACAGAGATTTGCAAGGAGATTTGGGAGTGTGTATGCATTCTAATGGCTCCAGAACTCCCTATTTATAGATGAGGAGGGTCGCACTATTTAAGCTTCGGTTTCGAGAGTTTCAGTTATGGCGGTTTGTTAGCAATCACAATTGAATGTGGTTTGACTCGTGATTGAGTCCAGGTTCACGTTTAGAAACGGTTTCCTTCAATTAATTGCAAGAAAACGGCTATTTGATGATTGTCGGTGATTACAGTCGTTACTGGGCGGCTTTTTTGGAATTTAGATCAAAGGAAAGATGATATAACAGATTATTGGGTTTAATCATTTCAGATGTTGGGCGAATGGTGTAGCGGGGTGTTGTCCGTTTGTACTCTTGTGCGACCCGGGTTTGAGTCCCGAGGTCAGCACATTTTATTTATTTTCAATTTTTTGTGTATAATATCCTTGTATTAGTACTAATATTTTTTATATATTATTTGTTATTATTTATATTATTCATATAATAAATCTATTAAACGATTAACATAAATACGCAACAAAAATAGATTAAAATATAAACTTGGTTACAAAATGGTGCGGGTTTTAGAACCCGTTTTTTATGGATGTTACATATATATATATATATATATATATATATATATATATATATACAACTTAGTAAATTTGATACAAACAAACTGTTCTAACGAATTGGTAACAGAGACATAAAACCACTTTATACACACGATGATCCAAGAACACAATTCTCGCAAAAACAAACAGACACACGAATCAATACATGAAGAAGATGGACACTTCTAGAAAAACCATTCTTACATAGGTACACAGTTATGGCTTCAACTAGTGGAATTCAAACTCAAATACCAAAATCAATAAGCCAAGGTATTATCATTGGCACGACCAAATGATAGTTCTACTTGAATCACAAGATCTATGGAATGTAATTAAAGAAGGATATCGAGAACCACCACAAGACGCTCCAGAGAACATAGTAAATGAATTTAAATAAAAGGTGAAACACAATAAAAAGGCCCCTCATATATTGTTTCAAGCAGTGGCATAGAATTCTAATGAATTGCTACATCCAAAATAGTGAAGGACACTTGGGAAAATCTGCATAAAGCATATTCAGGAGAAACAGTGTAATAACTATCAAACTTCAAACCCTACGGGGTGAGTTCAATGGCTCGAAGAAGAAGGAAACCAAAACAATAGAAAATTACTTTAATTGAACCACAACAACCATTACTCAGTTGTGGTTGAATGAAGAAAAGACTAAGGAACAAATACTTGTTGTGAAAATACTCATAAGTTTAACACCAAAATTCGAATTCGTTGTTGTAGTGTGGAAAAATCAAAAGATATGAGCACTAATGGAACAAGCTTTCCAAATGCAAAATTCAAACTTTGAAAAGACGAGAACTCCTAGACATCAAAACTCTTTTAGAAGAAGAGGAGGATGAAATCAAAGATCTCTTGCAAAAAAAATACAATGTTATCACTAGCAAAAACTTGGATGTATTTCATAGTTTTGCCAAAAGATAATCAAAGTTGAATTAGATGAAGAAGAGAACGATACGATGTTCATGATATTCAATATAGATTAAAATCCAAACAATGACTATTGGTATATTACAATGGATGTAGCAACCACATGTTAGGTGATATGATATCTTGTTTTAATCTCAAGGAGTCTGAGAAACAAGAGGTTAGAACTAGGGATGATTCAAAGCTCGAAGTCTTGGGTGTGATGACTGTCGTTAATGTCATACAAAAACCTAAATAAACTATGTAGATAGAGTAAATGGGGTATCGAATAAGATGAGTATTATGGAAAGTGTTATGAACTAAGTATCAAAAACTAATTGCAAGAAATGTAAAATCTGTAGTTTGGTTGTTTGATTAAACTAAGAATTACGAAAAATCAGTTGGAACAATGGGAGAAAACAATGGTTCCTCCGGATTTTAGATTCAAAGCAAACTTCAATTACGTGTTTAACTGGTTACAATCACATAGGCATGATTGAATAATTTGATTAATTGATTATGATTATCTAATGACTACTTACTTCGATTTTAAACAATAGAAGGTTATCATGTAAATGATCAATTGGACTTACCAACCCTAAACCCTTATCAAATAGATTCCAATTACTAGAATTCTCGGGATTGAATGAGTTCGAATCAAGAATTAAATAAAATCAATCAAACAAATCCAACAGTAAAAAGCATCGAATGCTTAGATTACCGAATCCAAGTACACGTTCAAACACATAAATCAGTTCACTTACAAGAATCCTCCACCCGGAGGAAACCATAAAGAGATTAGCCGCTCATGTTGATCACGTGATGTTTAAAAGCTTGATATACGGTTGAATTCATGATCGTTGCTTGGAATTGATGAAGAATGATGATGATGGAAGGTGAAGATCACCCAAAGTTGCTACTATCTATCTCCAATTTCATCCCAAGGGTTAATGATACTTAACTAGCCTTCAAGAAACCCTAATATACCTCTATAATACAAAGCGCGCGTTTTTCCCGGAACCTGACCCTAAGCTACGGTCTTCAGACCGTAAACTACGGTCAGATGTTGCTATTTCAAACTTGTCGCCTGATCGTAAGTCACGGTCCACCACATAACTTACAGTGGTGATCTGCTACACTTTTGTCTTTGCTGGACATTACCGTAACTTACAGTATGCCAACCGTAAGCTACGCTGAGATCCACAAGTTCAATATTTCTTCACATACCAACTTTCCAATAATGACCAGAAGGTCCCTGGACTTTGTATACTCACATTCTTTTCACTTTCAAACTATCATTCAACCTGAAACAACTCCCGGTTTGTACATTTTGCTATGTAAATTATTCACGGGTGTTCCGCATCATCTCTAACTGCTCCAACTTCATCGAATTATGTGTAGAGAAGTACCTTATTCAACGTACATAATCACTTAAAACGCACATAAAACTCATTATATAAACACATTAAAGCTCGAGATTCACCCTCTCCATCAGGGTGTAGAGAAGTAAGCAAAAAACTTTGAAACCAAAAGAGAAGGTTACATAATGTCTATTATGTAAACGGTTTAAAGCACATTCTATTAGTGTAGCAAACTAACACAAAAAGGATACAATGTGCACTTCTAGAACAAAAGTTGGGTTATAAAGGAGTACAGGACCTATCTTGTTCTTTGATAGCGTCAATTCAAATTCAAATGACAGGAAATAAAATGTTTACTTTGTAACCTATCCAAATATTTATCACTTGCCCGTAGTGAAATAACAAAAGACTCGTCTTTATTGTAGCATCAACGCTATGGTCATATCAGTTTGACACATCAGTTGATACAGAAAATAATGAAGTAGTGAAAGGACTGCTTCACTTGGTAACATAGATAAATAAAAACGAGGCTGGTAAACGATCGAGAAACCATTTTCGAATCAGTTAACATGGTAACATAGATAAACAAAAAACAAGGTTGGTGGTGAAAGGGTACAAATACAAATATGGGATTAACTACCAAATGTTATTTCCCCAGTTATTCGCTTCGATACAGTACAACTAGTATTGGCACTAGAAAGCTCAATATGAATGGTACTTGCATTAAATGGACGTAAAATCAACCTTCCTAAATGTAAATCTTACCAAACAAGTTTATATATAACAAGTTGAAGGATATGTTAAGCGAGGTGAAGAACAAAAGATATGTACTCTTAAGAAGTCACTATACAAGTTGAAACAAGCCCTAATAGCTTGGTACAATAAAATAGACGCACTACTGCTTTACAATCATGGCTTTTAAAAGTGAGTTTCAAACATACATTATTCATGAAACAAACTAGGAATATGAGACTATTCATGTGCCTATATGTGGATGATCTTATCATAGAAAACAATTCTCTTAGAAGAATATCTGCCTTTAAAGAATCAATGTAAAAGGAAGTTAAATTGACATACATGGTAATATTAAAGTACTTAGGGTATGGAAGTTACCCATGATCAAGGAAACACTGAAATTTCACAACAAAAATATGTTTAAGATCTACTTGATTGATTCGAATGACGGTTTGCTCATCTCTTTCCACACCTATGGAATATGGTTTAAGGTTGTCCAAGGATGACTTCGAATAAGATGCAAATGCCAACATCTATCAGAGCTTAGTAGGGAGTCTTATGTACATAACAAACACTCCTAGTGACATCATGTTTGCAATTACCAAAGTAAGTTGTTTTATGGAGCAACCAAAGAAAACCCATTGGGAAGCAGGGAAACAAATCGTAAAATACATTAGACGAACTTTGGATCATGGCATCATTTACACTAAAAGTAATGACAACATATTAACCGGTTTAGCGATTGTGATTATGCTGGAAATCTTGATGATAGTAAAAGCCCATCGCGTTATATATTTCATTTAGGGTCAAGAGCCATATCCAAAGTGAGTACTTTGCTTTGTCCATGGTAGGTTGTCAAGCCCTTTGACTACAAGAAATTCTCGAAGAGCTCCATATCCCGGTTTATCATCTAATAGTCAAATACTGTGATAATAAATCTACAATTTGTTGCCGAAGACCCTAGATCCTTTCTATCATGGCAAGAGTAAAGATATACGTATCAGGTATCATTTTATTCGTGATCTAGAATCGAAGATGACATTATACCCTATATACATGTATGTACTAGGCATTGACAAAACCCTAATACAGTTCATCAAATTTGATACAAACAAATTGCTCTAACAATTCCCCTCCTTTCAATTTTTCTTTTTTCAATCGTAGAGGAATACAAAAAATTTGGTTATAATATAAATTAATAATTTTCACCCCATTCCTCCATCATGTTTCTTGCTTTCTAATGTGGTATGATCAGTATGTTTGTACAAGAGATGCAACAGGTTCAAAGCAAGTTATTCATTGTTAGAGTTAATGTGTCAAGTATGATTACGTACTTGTATTATATAAATCATAATCTATTGCTTTGAATATAATAATTGAGGAGGTCTTATACATTAGTTTTAGACTACTAAAGATCCATTTGAATTGGTGGTTTGAGATAAAACATCCTACTAGTTCATAAAGTTCAAGATTCTTATCTTGCTATAACTATAACTTTCTTTTATGCGTTCTATAATGCAGGTGCTACTAGTTTGTTTTGTCTTCTGCACAATTACTTACTCGTCGATGGCGGTTGTTGGTTACCTTATGTTTGTCTTAGAGGTGCAGTCACAGATTACCTTAAACCTTCCTACCGATAAAATAAGCTCAAGGGTGGCTATATGCACCACCCTCGTGAACCCAATAGCCAAATATGCACCGATGATGACACCAATTATCCACACTACTGAAGAAAGACTTATCGTTTTACAAGACTAGAAAGTTTAGCCTCTTGATCAGAACATCACTCGTAATAAGCACAATAGTTGTAGCCTTGGCACTCCCTTTCTTTGGCTATTTCCTGTCACTTGTGGGGGGGGGGGGGGGGGGGGCGCATTTTTAAGTGTCACAGCATCAGTCATATTGCCATCTTTGTGTTACTTAAAGCTTTCGGGAACTTACAAGAGAGTCGGACTAGAGTGGGTACTTATTAGATTCATTGTGTTCATCGGGATTATGGTTGCAGTTGTAGGTACTTACACGTCGTTGGCGGATATAGCGAGGAATATATAAGCTAGGAGTCACTATTTGTGAACTTGAAGAAGGATGTTAAATTACCTAATTTATCATCAATATATTATTAGTTTTCAGCCTGAGGTTTGTAGGGTATGCGTACGTAATTCCTTCCATTATTTACCAAACTCTGGTAATATGGTCGATGGATTAGAAGTGAAATAGTTTACCAGGAATTTAAGTTATTTCTGGCATTTTATCGTACTCTTGTGAGAATAAGCGATCTTGCGGAAGTTTAATGGTTAGTTTTTTAGCATGCTTGACATCAGAAACCAATCCATGCTTCAATCCATCAACAGATAAGGGTTTTCTTATTAGGTTCCCAAGCATCCAAGAATACACTTTTAAAGAGGTACAAGAATTGAAGAGATAACCAGGAAGAAAATCTCCAAGTTCAACCAAGTTATATTTGTAACCAGGAAATTTGAATTTTGTTTTAATATTTAAGTAAAATCATTAGAATAATAAAATGGATTGTTTTAGATTCCATGGGATATGTTTAATAAGCTCTTACTTTTATCAGATCTAATATTTTAAATGAGTAATAAGGGCCTTTGTGAAAATAAAGTAAGCATAATGTATAAAGGGAGAATCAAGTGTCCTATATTAAATTTATTTTCCTCTTTTAAAAGCTGAATATGTGAACCTAAGCATCATCTTTAAATTGTTAAGTGTAACTTCACTTGATTTTGCCTTTTTATTCTGGAGAATGTTCAAGCTTGTTGGGTTTTGATTTGATTTCATATCCGAGCTACAATATAGTTAAACTTTACAAGCTATTAAAAAGAATGCATTTAGTTTGTCATATAGAGCGATTATTGATACTAAACAGATCCAAGAATCAGCATATTACTGCATGTACCAAATACACATAGGCAAGCAGGGTCGAAGGCAGACTTCTCCTTGCCGAAGCTACCTTCTCTATACTATATTCTCCTAACTTGTGAAGTTAAAGATTTAATTAATTTATGTACTTTACTTGTAAAAAACATGAATCATTGATTTGAATATTCATGCATCTATTTAGTAAGTCAATTTGTTTTTAGATAGGTACTTTCAGATTTCATGATTGGTTCATGACTAGGCTTATAAAAGAGAGATTGATGTAATGGGTTAAGGGGCATTATTATTAAATGTGATATATTTTGTTCCCTTTTGAATTATTCCCTGTTTATTAGCTTACGCTCAGCGTTAGTTGGTATAATATGCAAGTTGTGTTGGAGTAAATCAACCTCTTCATTCTTTTGATTGAGATGATGAGGTTGATGGTTTGTGGTGTGCGTTAAACAGTCACTTTGCTAGGGCCAACAAACTCGACGTGATCTTTGAATAACTACATGCACTTTACCTAGGAGGTGGAAACCACAAAAATCATGAGGTTGGTTACTATGGTGCTATTCGGAATTCCATTGGAGCAAGGATGTCGTTGGTAGAACCAGTCACAAAAATCGACATCTTGTTAACAAAGGTCCATATCCCTTTTTGTGACCTGATCACCAAACCATAATAGGACTTATAAAAATACTCAAGGTTTTTTATACTGACCTTGATATTAACAAACTTGAGAAAATTGATTCAAAGTTCTTAAGAAAAAAGTTTTTCTAATCAAACAAAAGAACAAGAATGACCAACCCGAACCGATTGAATGATTTTATATCAAAAACAACAACAGGGTGTTGTGTTCTTTAAGATGCAACACCGAAGTTCCTCTTGTGTTTTGTATATTTTGAGTACTAGAGAACAAAATTTCCCTTCCGATATTTGCACTCGGTTATTATATTTCAGTTTATTTGTTTCCATTCATTATGTATTGGTGTAAAGTTTGTGATGAATATCGAGAGACATGTTATCATCCTTCTTCCACTCGTTCATGGTCCTGGGAGAATCAAGACTTTGACACCAACATTAACAATTAAGGCTAACAGATTATCCCTTTAGATTTTGTTTGTTTATTTGCAGGTAATTTAGTTTTTGCACGTTGGATCCGAATTCATTAAATTTTGTATACATGATGGACCACTACTTGATTGTTGGTACATTTACAAACAGTGCGAATTATGAAGTTTCTAGAATACACTCAAACATCCATTGATCACATGAGAATTTTACAGTCAATACATGATTGTTGATGCCAATATACTGGCTATTTTACAGAACCATTTGGATATATTACTGCAACATGTTCATTAATATTGCTTTTCATTCTACCAAATTTTGGCAAAGAAACCTCCTGATCTGGTAGGTTTGTTGCTCGAATAAAACTGTAGCACATAACCCCTGATAATGTTCCTGTTATTGGGCCAACGAGGTACACCCATAGACCGTTATAGTTGTTACTAGCTAATGCTGGTCCAATGGTGCGTGCTGGGTTCATTGATCCTCCGGATACTGGCCTGAAAAATTATAGATTTCGTTGTGGAAACTATTTTTAATTTGTATAGAGTTATATTAGATAGTTAAGTTTACCCTGCTAAGATGGAAGTAATGCATACTGCTGATCCTACTGCTATACCTGCTAGCTCTCCTACCTGCAATTGTTTTAGTTACTTAATAGCATTACATTTTTTCTTGAAATAGAAACGCGAGTAGAATTCTTACGGCTTTACAATCTGTGGCTACAGCTGAAGTGACAAACATCATTATGAAAGTTACAATGATTTCCATGATAAGAGCTTGTAAGTCTGTCCCTGAAGGTGTTGTTGTGCCCAAATGTTTTATTGGTTGTAACATTATCCGTAGCGCGAATGAAGCCGATATGGATCCTGTGAACTGGGCTGCTACATAGAGAGGAACCTGTTCATACACAATGTTTGTAAAAATTAGTTGAATGATACATACATTAAGGATACTTGATAGTCCATATAAGGATTGAGTAGGTACTAGGTTGGTACCTGATTCCATGGAAAATGTCTAACAGTTGCAAAAGCTATGGTGACTGCAGGATTCATATGTGCACCTGAGATGTGTCCAACTGCATAGATCATCACAGTTACAATTAGACCACCCGCAAGCGAAACTCCTAGCTGAGACACCATGTGCTCATTGCTAGTACCGACTGCGGCACATCCACATGTAACAAACACCATCAGGAAGGTTGCGACCATCTCTGCCACCACCTGTCAGATAAAATACAGTGAAACCACCACAACTAGTAGCATGCATGGAATAATTTTGAATAAGAGCAAAGTGAGGAGAGAATCAAGAGGAGTTTGACGATAAAGTAAAAATTTAACTAGTGTAATAGTTTAAGTGTTTGGAACGTATCAGCTAAGTTTTATTTGTTTGTTTGAGTATAAGTTGAGTTAGGTTTAGTATAGGTTGAGTGAAAATAGATGCCAGGCTATTCATTGTATGGTGTGGTTTTTTTTTTCCGATTTATCGACAATAACAGACTGGAGTCGTGGATAGTTATTCATAAAATATTGCGTGTTGCGTTTATGTTTCTATAGAACATATTTCTACATTCTGATTGGCTAAAAATAAGTCAAATATTCATTAGGGACATAATAGTTTATTTTTCATTAGAGCGGAGTTGCATTGATAACAAAAGGGAAAGTTGGGAGTGTCATTAATCACATTACAGGTATGGATTATTATTGGCAAATAAATTATGATATAGATTACTAAAATGCAATTTTCTTATACACAATGGTCACAGGTGACGGAAATGGTAACTTACCTTTCGAATAAAACCCAGAGGATAGTAAACTTGTGACATTGTAGTGTCTTTGAGGTGTTGCTTTACCGGTGTTTCTATCACAATGGGGGGCAACTCGTTAGTGCCACCACTTGAATGTGCTATCGGCATGATATGCGATGTATATAGATACAATCAAGGTTTAGAAAACGCTGGGTGTGTACTAACTAGAAGTGAGCATATGTTTATCTTCTCAAATGGCTAACGTTATATATACAATGTAGTGATTGTACGTCCATCCCTTCTCTCCTAAAAAATGTATTATTATATGAACACACCGAACTATGGGACAAATATCTTCTGCACTTTATCTTCACTGATCTTCAATTCCGTTAGAACCTAAAAGCAACAAACGTATATGGATAACAAATGAGGGAGTGACATCAGTCAAGTGATATGCTTAAAACTGAGTTCTTTTATAAAGTTAAACAAGCATTTTATATAACAGGCATAATTTAAGTGACATATGTTACATCAAATCATATATGATTTTATGTTAATGGTGCGGGTAAAATCTGGTATCTACAGAGTATCTACCTAAATTTATCTGTATCCAGCTATATGGGGGTGAGTGGATAATCTAATTCTTAGTGGTCTATGATCTTATCTCTGACTTGAGATATGTCGGCCTACCAGCTTGACCGGCATTAGAAATCAAGGGGATAGTTTGAATTATAAAATAACTAGAGGTCCTGAATGTATTTCACCACATATTTATGAATAAGTGAATCAAGTTAATAATTATGTTCTTACGGTTGTTTACTTGTTTGTTTATCATTTTTATTCTGTCGTGTATAACAATTTTTTAGAAGTGTTTTGAGGTCCTAAGGTTGTGAATGTGGTTCCCAGTCAGGCCGATAATGACAAATCAGATTGAGAGATCGATTATTTTAAATATGCCGGTGTTAATGTTGCGGTCTGGGTCTAGTCGGACATCGTTTGGTGGCAAAGATTGATATATTGGTACACTACTAGAAATTAAACATAGTAATGTCGACGCATCATCACCAATACCAAATGAATAGGAAGAAAAAAAAAAGAAAACTGAAAAATGTAATCATCTACTTCGGTACCGAGGGAATGTCGTCACGTTAGTACAAATTTGCCGTCAGTGGTGGGAAGCAATTTCCGACGGATTATTGCTTAGCAGTTCATCCTAATCATAAACCCGCTCAGGTGCTTTTAGACACCTATCAATGTGAACAATTTTGCAACGAAATATACTTCGGTAAATCATTGTTATTCTTAAAGATAAGATATTTCAAACAAGATTCCCACCCAAGTTCCAAGCGTTTTTCGAGGGTGTTCACTTAGAAACATTTACTATAAACGGAAACCGAATTACATCAGTTATTTTATATATGAATTTGATACCTAGTACACTGGTAACACTCATGAATGGGTCCCCCTGACTTCTACATGTCTAGATACTAAGTGGTGGCAATATCTGTGTTAGTAAGTGATAAGCTAGTAAAACACTTGACTGGGTAAGAGACTCTGAGCCGGTAAGTGTTGAGCTAGTAGGAGGCTTGGTGGTTGGTGGTGGAGCAGGAGGTCGTAGTGGGTCTAGGAGGTGGTGTGTGAGTGGTCGGACGAGGGTCACGAAGACATGTGAAGGGACAAAGAGCTAAAATTATTATATATACAATCTATGAACTTATTAGCTAAAGTGATTTTTGTATTTTTATGATTTTTGTTTTTTGTGAAAAAAAAAATCATCTTTCTTTTTTCTTTTCTATTTTTTGGTTTTCTTTTTATTTTTTAAGTTTCAATTGAACCAGGTGTTATACATGTAACAAAACGAACGGTCTAATACTGACCGAATAACGTTTGTACGAAATTCATATTCGTTTTTATAGCATCGATTGATGTAATCACATCTTGGTATTTTTGTGGTCGTATCAAGACTTTTTTGTTTCTTTTTCGGTAAGTGTCGGCATTTTAATGAACTGAACCAATATCAAACGAATTCCTGCAATTAACATTATTTTTACTATTGCGTTTACGTTTCATAAAAAAATGGGTCGCCTTTGCCGCAGAGCGCGGGTGAAACCCACTAGTTTTCATTAAACATCATTTTAAAACTTAATGAGTAAGAAACTTGTTGGTAGATTCAGAGATATCATACTAGTGAACCAAATACATTTAATATTAACTAATTATGAGGTAACCTCTTAATAAAATTATTAAGAGACTACTAAACAACCCTTTTAAGTGAAATTGAGTTTTCACAAGTATGCATGGTTTCTAATATGTTTTAGAGTATGCGGAGTACACCGAAACCTATGTTGTACGTGTGTATCCTTGTTTCAACACTTTCGAGGAATATGTTTGATGAATGATAGAATTAGTGGACTCTGAATAAAGATTCCCATTTTTTTTTGTAACGGCCTATATATATTTAGAAGATGTGTACATCGTCATTAACATTAGTTTTTTTTTTACCTCTAGAATTGATTTGCTCACTAGTTCGTCGAGATAAATTAAGCTAGAAAATACATGATGTGTTATATGATCCAAGCCAATATACTACATGCCGCAACGACAAACGCCACCTTATGATTTTTGCAAAAGTCAAAAAATAGAAATGTATTATTTAAGAAATAAGCGAACGACTCGGAGGAATTTAAAAGTCTTAGCATTGAACACGGACCACCTGGAAAAGGTGTCTTGCAAATGAGCTTAATTGTTAAGGTCGAAGATTCTTAAACAGCTTGGGTTGGATTGGTTAATCTTTTTTTATTATAGTGTAATGTTTTTAATTTTTTATTATTATTATTATTATTATTATTATTATTATTATTATTATTATTATTACTACTACTACGTAATATTTTTAGTTACAATTATGTAATGTTTTTAGTTATTTATTATGTAATGTTTTTATTTAATTTTTAAATTGTTGAAAAATAAAATTGATGTGGATTTTTCCACTCAAGTGAAGTTTGAAACCATGCCCGATCAGGTAGGGATGAACCAAAGGAAGGACGAGGATGGGTGTGTGTCCCTTTAGAAAAATTAGTGTATTTTATAGATAAAAATCAAGATTGCATTCTTAGAAAATAGTTTTTAAGTCTGCTACTACGATCAAGTGAGAAAAAATGGAAATAGTGTGGAATCTAATGTGGTGATGATGTAACAATTCCCTCAAGTAGAAAATGGAACTATACTAAATTGTCTGACAAACCCAACTATAGGATTAGAGTGTTTGAGGCTAGAAGAATGGCCTCTTTTTCGGTTTTAGGACCACTCATGAATCCTACTATGCCATTAGCGGTGATGTTGGGGGTATTTTTAACACTATAAGTTACGACAAACCTCGTAGTTATTCGGAGGTATACAATTCTTTTATATAATACAATTAGTTTTTGTTCACCAAACTCTAATAACCTATTTATTGTTTATAGATTGACACCTTACGACAACACGTGGAGGCAATGAAGAGTGAACATTGGAACTAGAGGCGGAACGAAAACGCGAAGATTGTAAGTGCAGTTTGTAACATCCGTCGAAAAACGGGTTTTCAAAACCCGCTTCGTTTATTAATCGAATAGTCAGTTTCAAGTTTTCTTTGCTCATTTAATGCTCATTTTAATTTTAAACAATACATAATTAATAAACATTTTAGAATATGGGAACTAAAATTGTTAAAAAGTAAAAATAAGGGAAATAAAAAAATAAAATGGGCTGCCGGGTTTCGAACCCGGGTCAGCCGAGAGACACAATCAACCAACACTTAACCACTCCGCCACTTGGTGCTTTTGTGTAATCAAGGAAACAAATAAAACTTAAGTTACCGTGAATCTATCTGTTTGCGCCAAAACTGAAACCGATCATCGGCTTTCAACTATCCAAAGACGTTTGAGTGATCGTGGGTTACTGATTGTAAACGATAAAACCATTACAACCCACGTTTTAATCAATTCAGTCTTCAATTGAACTCGATTCATATGATTTTCGAGTTTGATAACCGAAATCATTCACTTCCAAATTACACCGGTAATACCATTGTCTCGCAACTCAGAAACACTCACAGAACCTCCAATTTCATTTGCGCTCTAATTTCTGTTCGTCGGAATCGCTATCTGATATCGCCGGACTTTCGCCGGAAAACCGTGACATTCATCGAATCGCTTAATTTCTCACTTCTTTCATCTTCTATCTATAGTTAGACTTATACTAACTCAAATCCTTCAACCAGAATCGGTCCCAGACGACGATACCGGATAATCTGCACCCGCCGGAAAATCTCTGAAAATTCCGAAATCACACTGTGAATCGGTACGAGCATCTAAACTCTCTGATAATTCTTGTTTAGTCACTAAATTTCACAATTAGTTAATCAAAACTGTTAATTGGTCCGCTCAGACGGAATTCGTAAACAGAGCCGACGACCTTTGCCGGAGTTCTGAGAAAAGTCATCTTTCCGGTACATTCATTTCCAAAACTTTCTCTATCCATTACATTTCAATCATTTATAACTTCCGTTAATCGAATTAAACAAGAACTGTCGAACATCGGTTGTCTTTGTCTTTGAACGAAGAAGATGAAGTCGAACCTAATGTATAAGTTTAATTAAAACAAGATATTAAACCGGGTTAGACACACAGTCCAGCGGTGGACTGTGTGCAAACACATAGCGCACGTCTCGAGTTCGATCCCTGACACGACCCTATCCTCTGAAATAAAAATGTTCTTTTTTAAACCAAACCGGATCGACTTGCTGTAAGATGTTGAGTTTAATAAAAACCGGTAGACACACAGTCCAGCGGTGGACTGTGTGCAACGTTAAACAACGGGTCCCGGGTTCGAGACCTGTTATGTGCACCGGTTCGACATATTTAAAATCCTTTTTAAAATAAATGAATTCTGAATAAATTAAATAGTATATAAATATAATTAAAAACAGAAATATTTCGGGTTAGACACGTAGCTCAGTTGGTAGAGCTGCGTGCACGCGTACGGGAGGTCACAAGTTCGAGCCTCACCCAGCATACATACACAAGTCCGAACCGGTCAACAGTCAAAGTCAATGGTCAACGGTCAACCCAAAAAGTCAACATTTTTTTGTATTTTTATTTATTTATTTAATTTAAAAATCAATTAAAAATACTTAAAAATAATATTTTTAAAGTTAGAAAATGACCTTAAACTCACAAAAATATATCTAAAAAAAATCCTATTAAAACTGTTAATAAAATCCACTTATTTACCGTACCTTTCCGTTATTATTTAGGTTAGTTATTCCTCGTCGATCAACTCTCTAAAATCGTGCGCATTCAACACCATCAAACGAACGCAGCCAATGTGAGTGAATCTCTACAAATTCCTCGTTTTAATCACATTTTTGGGGTGTATCATGTGTCTTATTATTTATTACATTTAAACACTTGTGCATCCATCATATCCATGATCAAATGTGTATTCAATATGTATCAACTGTTTGTGTGGTTAATGTTTAGATTAAATTTATCATTTTCAGTACATACATCATCATAGGCCGTCTGTTCCCCATTACCTATGAGCGGAACCGTTCCACATTACCTATGAGCGTGAACGAGGCGTTGCCAACATACTATCGGCTCCGTTTGATTGAGCCTTGATCGCACATACATCATCATAGGCCGTCCGTTCCCCATTACCTATGAGCGGAACGTGACGTTGCCAACATATACATTATCATTCATGTCATATACTCATGCAAGGTGGTTTGTTATTGTATGTTTATTTACGTTTGCTCACATATGATTATTGCACAATTTTTCCATATTAAATATAACAAGAAATCAATAATAAATGTTTTCTAACATGGTTCACTCGCCAACTTTTGTTGACCCAAAAACCCTCATTTTTACACATGATACAGGTGATCCAGTTGCAGCAAGAAACATATAGGACGGCTTAGAAGAATAAATCGGTTTAGCCTTTGGATTGTTTATTTAGTTACTTTTTCCTTGTAATTGTATGAACTTGTTTGGAATATTGAAGTTGAAATTTTGAATTTAATAAATATGAAACATATTAGTAAACATCATGAGCTTTGGTGATAACCCAATTATACCCCGACTCTTATTCCGCTGCAGGTCGGGGTGTGACACAGTTTCTGTCGGGTAACTGTCGCTTTATCAGTTCTGGTCAACGAAGTCAAAGACAAGTCAATAAGTTCTGAATTTCTGAATTCCGAGTTTATGTGTTAAACTCGAAATTCAGTATTGTAGACATTTCGAGTTTGTTGTTTGAATATGTATTGGTTCTGAGTTTGTTTAGTAAATTCGGAACATAGTGAGTAGCCTTGGTCAGTCCGAATTTTTAAAGATGCTTGGTCTATCCGAGTTTAGGCCCTAGTATTTATATATGCGTGTTGTATAGGATAGATTAGTACAAGCCTTTTTGAGTAGACCGTGGAGATTTCTAGGTGAGCCTAGGGTGGAAGATTGTGTGTCTAGAGAGAGTGAGAGTCCTGGTTTAGGTTTGTGTGACCTAAACCAGGTTGGGAGGATGATGTATACTCTTTTGGTTTGTATTGTAAATCTGTGATGATTGAAATGAAATGAATGAGTTTCTCCTATATCTTCTACACTTTCTTCTATGTTTTTGTTGTTTCATGTCTTGTTCAAATGCAATGGATGTTGTATGTTATCGATCCATAAAGCTTCGATGCTTTCACAAAGATGCAGGCGGAGCGAAAAAAATCCTAATAGTTGCTTCAACCACCTTGGAAGAAGTATTTCGCTGATCATGAAAGTCGCCACCCAAGAAGACTCATGCGATGGTGTATAGTGTTTGTTATTACATATTTTTAAATAAATAAAAAATTTGGTTGTAATAAGAGCTTTTTTATTTACAATAGTTCTTTTAATTATTTAAAACTTCTTATTTATCGAAAACTAAAAACAATACATTTAGATATATATTTTAATAAAAACAAACGAGAGTTGCCAATGGTAATTCGTTTATATCCAACAGTAAAATGTTTGTAGTTGATCCTTATGAGATATTGACACGTGAACTACAAGCAATATACCATCGTTATCCTTTGATGACAACACCCATCAGTAACACGTAATCTCCATTGGTGATCTCTCACTCAATTAGGGATGAGTACGGTACCCGTTCAGTACAGACTCGGTACTGGTACCGAAAGTATCGGTTCTGAAAAACGGGAAAAGTGGGTACCGGTAATGCTCATCCCTAGGCTCCATTGTTAACTGGCTTGCAGTGGGATAAAGCCCCCATAAAGCTACTGCAATCATTACATTATTATTATTATTATTATTATTATTATTCTAAAAACTAAACCATTTTATTAAACTAGAATAAAAAATATTACGTACAACACAACTTAATTAAAAACAATACATAGCAATTTATTTAAAACAAACGGTAATTGTTGGTTGAAACGTGGAAGCAGGCTAAAATGTTTCCTAAAGACAAATGGGCCATTTGTGTTCTCAGTTGGGTTGTGAGCCCAAAATGGATTATTAAAATGTTTATAAAGACCATATGGGAGTTGAATTTGGCCTATGACAGATGGGCTATGGTTGGAGTTAATGATCAAAGAAGGTTGCTTGTTTAGGAAGGAGCTTGGATTTTGCTACTTGAAGGGCTTGAGCTTTGAGAGATGGACAGAAAACTTAATTTTGGGCCATATGGTGCATTATTGGAGTATGAAAGATATATTGATAACTATAGACACTTTTGTGACTGTTTTTGTTGTTGTATTTTCGTTTTTGTTTTAGGATTTGGATCTAAGTGATGCGCCTTAGTTGGTTTCTATACAAACTTAATTTAAAACTTTAGACAAACTTGGTTCTCGTTCTCAGCCAATTTGGTTCGAACCATCTAAACATATAATCCGTTCCTTGAGCTCGAAGAGCCTAAAATGATCAAATCCGTTAGAAGACCACTTATATATATATAGGGTGAGGTTATTGTAAAAACAATTAAAAGTGTAAAAATGATAAGAAAGAATCTAAACTATTAGATATTTAATTTAATGGTTGAGATCATAGTGTCAATTCTCTAAATAATGTTGACTATTAAACTGACTAATTTTCTAGATTAAGGGTATAAAGGTAAATTTAATATTTTTAAATTAAGAAACTAACATTAATACACGTGCAAAGTTCCCTCCTTTTTTTAAACATCAATTACTTTTTATACGTAACTTTTTTTAAAAAAATTACACCTTAATAACGAATGTTTTTTTATCTTTAATATGAGTACCATATTGATATACTTATGTAGATTTATTTCTGTTTTTATATATTAGGTTGTTATTTCTATTTTGATTCTGATTAAAGTGTTGACTGGTGTTATATTAGGGTGTTATTTCTGTTATACTCAATATTATAGTGTTCTTTATAAGATGTGTGTCTTCAATATAACTGTTGGGGTGTTTTTATGAGTTATGATGTTATTTTTGTTATATTTCTGTTGTTTATAAGATGTATGCCTTCAATATAAATGTTATGGTGATTTTTTGAGTTAGGGTGTTTTTATGAGTTATAGTTCTGTTCTTTAAAAGATGTATGCCTTCAATATACATGATGTGGTATTTTTATGAGTTAGCGTGTTATTTCAAATTCGAAAATCACTACAATAACTGTCAAAAATCGGTTGCATATATTCATTCCATAATTAGATTTTATTAGTTAAATTACACTTATACCCTTAAACTACCAAAATAAAAAGGGACACATGTCACCTCCATAATCTTTCTTGTCCTTCTCACACTTTTAAATTTTCTCACATGAACCTCTACCTATATATATATATATATATATATATATATATATATATATATATATATATATATTGTTTAAATTGAGTTTTGATCATGGTATAAAACATGGTGAATTTATTAACGACATCAGATTTGTTTTTTAGAAAATAAATCCATGCCATTCGTGTGCAATCATCAACAAAGAGAAGAAAGTATCTAAAGTTTTGTCCACCATTGACAGGAGCCGAACCCCAAACATCCGAATGGTTTAATGAAAAAGGTAATTCAACCCTTGTGTTATTTGGTTTAAAAGTTGATCGATGAGTTTTGGCAAGTAAACAAGTTTCACAATTTATTTTTGCATTTGAAGGAAAAAACTGAGGAAATAAGAGATGTAGGTAACCGGTGGAAGGGTGCCCCAATCGCTTATGCCATAACCATGTTTCTCTACTTGTAGTTCCATGAGCAAGCATCACAGCACCACCTTGAGCCACTTCATCCACGTAGTACAATCCTTGGCGTTCAGTGCCACGCCCAATTATCGCTCCCGTCCTGATATCCTGCAAGATACATATTTTGTGGGGTGCATCAAAACCGTACAATTCAATTCTTTCGTTACATGGCTAATTGACAATAACTTGTGTGATAATGATGGCACATAAGGAAAATTCGAAAGTTTGAGTGTTGGCGATATTTCGATAGTTCCTCCCCCGGTAACATTAATCACATTCCCATTAGCCGTTTGAATGTGCGTTCTTTTCGGTCTAGACTGAGAAATGAAACCCGACTTCTCAAAGGTCATAGTGCATGTGGCCCCGCTATCAAAAATCCATTTTTCTTCAACCTTTTTATCATTTGTGTGTTACACCAATATTAAAAACTTTTCCACTATGGATTGAAGGGTCTATTTGCAATTTCTCAAAATATTTGGGGGTCATAAGATGATTAGTGAGTTCATAAGGGTTTGAGAGAAAACTCTTAACCCTTTTACCTAGAATCTTATCATCTTCTTCTTCATAACCTGCAGCCACTGCCACAAAATCTCCAGTGTTGTTAGTGCCGGAGCCGATAGCCTCCGGGTCGCCCACGGTAATCGCTACCTTACCAGGTTGGCCTTCAGTTTTTTTTCTTTCTTGTGCCCGTCGCTCCACCATTCCGGGTAGCCGACTAGCCTGAAGCATTGCTCCTTAGTATGCTTGGACATGCCACAATGGTCACACTTTAGCTTGGTTTATTTATCTGAGGTGGCGGTTCGGTATTGGGTTTTATCTGGCCTATCTGTCCTCTTGACAGAAGCCTTAACCCCTCCGGCTGATGTGACCCGTCGGCGGCCAATCCCGCTGCCACGCCGGTTTGGAGAGAGTCCTGGGTGGTTGAACAAAGTATCCCTTGATGCGCCATTTCTTTTCTGACTGCTGCGTAGGCGCCTTCTGCCGAAGGTAACGGGTCCCACCGAAGAACTTCCCTTTTTTATCGGATCATATCTTCGATCTAGGGCATTGAGAAACTGAAAAAGTTTTTGTTCTGATCGGAGGCGATTGTATGTTTCTATATCGGTTGTGCAGGTCATAGGATTTGGATCCTTTCTTTCAATCTCTCCCCAAATACCCTGCATAGTAATCCAGAAATCCTCCAGCGATGAGCCATTTTGTTTAAGTTCATTTTCTTTGACGTGTAAATCAAAAGTTTGCAATTTGTCTTCCCGCTACTATAGGTAACCACCAAAGCGTCCCATAGCGTTTTTGCTGTGGGAAACTCGGTTAGGTTGCTTGCAAGAGAGGGTTCGATGTTTTGTATCAACCACGAAAAAACTACTAGATAATCTTGCTCCCATGATTCATACTTTGCATCGAGTTTGTCGGGTGGGTTCTCGGACAGATGACTCAGAAGAGTTTTTTATTTTCCCCCTATGGCTACTCGAATCATTTGAGCCCACAAGGCATAATTTTGAAAGGTAAGTTCTATACTAATTTTCAAACTATCCGACAGGCTTTGTTTTGGAGAGTTGTTTTGATTATTGAGGGTGGTTTTAAGAAGGTTGGTAATTTGTAAGGCAAGATCATTGCTTGGCATTTCATCTTCGGACATGGTGACTGCCCGTTTGAAGATGGGTTGTTACGGAGTGAAGGTAATGAGCAGGTCAGTCCTAAGACCATACACAGTGCTCTGATACCATGATTTTAAGAGTAATCGATGGTATTGAAGATGATTGAATATTATTGCTTGTGTATCTTTTTACATATGATGACCCACTATATATAGTTCTTTACAAGGCTATATGAAAGGAAACGAACAGCAAATCACAACTACTAATTAGGCTGTAATAGAGGGATTAGTGACAACTAAATGATTGCTAGTGATTGACCCAATCTTGGTTAACTTGGGAAATGATGTAAAACTGATCCCTTGAATGTGTTTCCTTTTAACAGTTTTTAATTTTTATCATATTTGTTGATTGGAACTAGATGTCTTTAGGTATTACTTTGTATGCTTTCTGCTTTGATGTTCATCGGCTCATCCGGTTGTTGTTCCTTTGCATACCTTCATGCGAAACCAATATATATTCTCAAAGGTAGTAAGCAAACATCTTGTTTCTATGCAATTTTCTCAGCCTTTTACCTTTTGTTGTCCATATAAAAATATAATTTACATAGTTTTCAACAATTTTGCTTCATAATTTTAGGCAATTGATCCTTTTCGCTATTATTTTCGCCCATTGATCTTATGAGGCTTCCCAGCCTTGCTATTGTATTATGCATAGAAATGTTATACGATCTATGTTAACACAAAAGCTGTTTGTACTAGAGGTGAAATATGAGCGGATTAAGTAAAGGGTATTGTTTTTATACGCTTTACAACAAGTCGGATTTGTCAGAACCAGATGGTCCAAAATTTTACAATTTTCTATACTTCAAAAAATCTCATTCTTTAATTAATATAATAATTGAGAGGATGGTGCGCCTCAAATTTACGTTTTGGACAAATATGGACCCATTAATCCATTCGACGTGTTTTCTATGTTTGATGCTAGTTAGCAAATCGTTGGGGTAACATTGCACCTAAAAATTGGATACAAACTTTATTTTGAATTTTTTTTTATCATTTTTATGTTAAAATAATCAATTACCTTCATTTACGACAAAGGTCGGAGGGGTTAATTGAACACCCACCCGACGTTGACTATATTATTATGTTGTACAAAAGAATTTTGTACCGCTATAACAATTTGCATCATGGGTTCTTAAATGTGTTTAGCCTTCTACACAATTACATAGTCGTTAATGATATCATGGGGGTTGGTTACTTAGTCATAGGTTATCTCAAACCATCCCATCGACAAAGTAAGCTCAAGTGGTCAATAAACATACACTATCGGTGACACTAATTGTCAACACATTCGTAAACGATTCCAATCTTATTATAATGCTAGAAAGTATAGCCTGTTGATAAGAACAAAACCCATAATAAGCATAGTAGATCTAACCCTCACAGTACCCTTCTTTTAGTATTTGAGGTCACTTATGGGATCGTTCATTTTCTGTCTAAATGTCAATTATATTGTTATCCTTGAGTTACAAAAAAGACTTCATACACTTACACTTACTGGAGATAATTGGACCTGAGTTTGTGCTTATAAGATTCATGGTGATAATCAAGATTTTGATTCAATTGTGCGTACTTTGCACATCGTTTAAACTGTGATTTTTAAAAGGATATAGTCAAGGGTTAGAGTGTAACTTTAGTGGGGCAAAACTATCATTTGATCTAAAATATGTAAATGTAAGTGATTCCACTTTTATACCCCTAATATATTTTCACGTACATTTATAACCTGACGCTTAAATTTATGAAAACAGTATATTTAAACAAGTAACAAAACATGTCAACTTTAATAAAGTCTTTAATATTTATAACACACCCCTCAATCCATGTCACAACTTAGTGCAAATCACCTTTTAAATCTTACCTACAGTCCCCGAAGTGAGAGGAATCATATCTGTCACACCCTCAAATTCCACCTGTACGATTTTTATCATGAGGCATCTAACAAACAAAGATCATTGCCATTAGTTACTTCGAACGACCTCTAAATGATCTTTAGAAAATGTCGTTGCTCAAATTAGTGAGGAAATACTTGTTTGAAAGTTTAAATGATATGCAAAAGTGTTAACAAAATAAAAATCTAACTATTAAATGCTTAAAAAATTGCGGCCAAATAACCATGCAATAATGCATGAAAAACAAGTTTAAATGTTTAATAGTGATGAGACTCCATGCGATGCCTAAATCGTGTGCATACCTTGCGACCTACGAAAACATGCTAACAAGTGTCAACACAAAGTTGGTTCAAATTTCAACAATAAATAAATAGAGTTGCCAGATAATGTAAAGTTTCAATTATATCTTAAGTAGCTAGCTTGTTACAACTTATTAAATGTTTTGAACCGAAGCTTACTGAATGAGTTGTTGCCCTCCACCACGTCTATCAAAAACGATGGTGTAAATATTAGGTCATTGTTACTCCCGTTCGACTCCCAGTCATACTAGCACGACTAACCTGGAGGGGTTTGTCAAACCCAGTAGGACTACTAAAATGACCTTGCTAAGTCTCTATATTAATGGTTTGATGTGTGTAAGGAATTTCATAATAGTGTTGTGTTTAGTACACAAGTGATATAAAGGAAATTACAAGATCATAAAAGTGTGTTCATGTTTTCTCCATGAAAAGCATATGTAAAAGAGATAGTGAAACTCACCTTAGGGAGTGTGTAAGAATATCCAACAAAAGCAATAAGGAATAAGTGACCCGCTAACGCTACCTATTACAATATGATATTCTATAATTGTGTTTTCATGTTAGTCATAGCTAAACAATCTCATTTGTTCAAGTTTCGAAGAAAGACTCACACATTTAACCAAATTGACCCGACGACCCGCTAGTTAGTCATTAAGTGAATGAGCATTTATTCATGTTCATGAAATCATAATCAAGCAATGGCATACATCACATTGCATGTATGACAATATTAATTATAGTTTCACATTTTATTGACACATTGCCAAGTTAATAAGATGTAAGTTTTAATGTTAAAAGAATGTTCCAGCAATCTTAGTTCAAATCCATTTTTAGGTCAGTTTGTGTATTTGATTTAAAATACTAAACAATCGAGATAAATTTTGAACATTTTATAAGAGTGACAAATTAGCCTATTTGAGTTTGTGTATTTTTTTTTCGGCCTAATTGTTTATAGAAAATCCATGAAAAAAACCACATCACAGAATGGGCAAAAGGTTATTTTCTGATGATAGTTTACCATTAAATTTATAAAACAATCTACGTTCCTCCGATTGACGCATGACCAATGAAAGTGTGTTAAAGTCTCTTAGAGGTACCTTATGCAAAAAATCATTTACATTTTCTCATAATTGGTCAAGTTATAGTTTCCGTGATAGACCCAATTTTCATATATATTTCCTCAAAGTTATATTTTTCTAAAAATTTCTTCAATGTAATAAAACATGAAACCAAGTAATTATGCGAAAAAATACGCAATTTCATGAAAGTTCACAAAATCACACATAATGCACGAAAATACCGAAAAACGTATAATTTCACATAGTTTATATTTATTTAATTTTTAAAGAATTTTTATTTCACTTAATCACCAACGTCCAGGGACAAACTTGTGTATGGTTCGGTAATTCTCCGAATTACCATTATGTGAGTGTTCATGTAAAAGCTAACACACTCAAAATAACTCGAATCAAGTGTAATGCATAAATAAATGTTAGTGATAACATTAGAGATAGAGAAGTTGGGTTAACGATGTTAACCTGAAAATGTCGAATGTCACAGTATCTTACCTATTGTCCCCTAGGTGATACAAAGCACGTCTTACTAACTTTGACCTTCATATCTTTCACCTATGCCTCAACCTAAACACCATATAAAGTTACAAATGCTCCATCTTGCATATTACAACCTCTCATTTTCTTTTACCTTTGTTCTACACTTCTATGTATTATTACAAGTCAATTATACTCAATTCCTTTCTTATGAACCGATAGAGGAAACTAATTTGCTAACAATCATTGTCTTTGCATTTATATAAGAGAGGATGGTTATGCTACTACTTTTCACAATAGCAATCGCAACTTATCATCCAATATTATTCATTAATAGGTTTATAAATATTGGTCCCACAGTAAGAAATTATGTAAAAATTAGTGATCAAGCATATTTAGCTATTCACATCGTGTATAGTGCATACATGCATATAGCCACTCTTGAGCTTATTTTCAGAAGAAAGGTTTAAGGTAATGCATGAATCTAACTTTGAACCAAACTTGAAGTAACCAACATTTGCAATTTGAGTAAGTAATCGATGAGTAAGTAATTGTGCATAAGACTATAGCAACACAACATTCTAGAACACATGATAGAAAGTTATAGAAGCATAAGAATCTCTTGATCTGCAACATAATAAAGTAAGCTAACTTGGTGGTAGTAGAAGGTGTAGTTAACCCCTCCGAATTTTGTAGTTTATTAAGGTATTAGGAACTTTTAATATTAAGTCATAACTAAACAATATGTAGAATTTGCCCCCATTTTCTAGTTATATAAATGGTGCAAAAATCACTATTACTACTTGAGGTTATAATATTGATCTATGTATTGAGTTGATTAGGGTATGTAATGTTCACTCACACAACTCAAATAGTCAAATCAAAAGATAATTTAAAGAATACATTTCAAATGGATCAATAATTGATACTGGTCCAAAAAGTAATTCTAAGCATGATATCTTCTCAATTATGTATTTTATTAAAATATTTAAATTATTATACAAGATTAGAGGCTATATAATTATGCAACCAAAATTAGTGGAATATAAATGGTTGGAAACAATCTAAATTAGCTAAGAAGATGGTTGAAGTTGATGTTAAAGAGATAATGAAGAATCGCCTAAGGACATCATCCGAGGATGATTTTAAAACAAGAGTCTCTTTTATCATATTACATTAGATGATGCATGGGAGCTATGAAGCTACTCATTCAAACAAGCAATGGGCAGGGCGCCACATGGTGATACATAAATTTTGGTGTACTATACAACCCAAGTGTCTCTACACACCAGAAGTTGTCGGTTCATGCCATGGATGTCTCTACACATCAGAAGCTACCGGTTCTTAATGGTGTTCACAAAAAGGAGCTTGAGAAAAAAAAATGATCGGCTTTAATTTTAAGTTGTGGTTAATAGTTGTTTTTGTTTACTTATATATATATATATATATATATATAATGCTCACATGGTTGTGGGTTTGTTTAATGATTAATATTTATAACTTTATTTACTATTTTGCAGCACATCTACAAAGAAAGTTTCAAGATCTCATGAATTTTGAGTTGTCTCGAAGCGTAAGCGATAATCTTGTCTCGTTGCATAAGAACACAACCAAGACCTTGGTTAGATGCATTGCAATACACGACAAAATCATCGTTTCTATCGTGAAGAGCAAGGATAGGAGCATTACAAAGCATGTCCTCGAGTGTGTGGAAAGACTCCTCTTTTTTAGAACCCTAAACAAAAGGTTTATCCTTCTGAGTCAAGTAGGTGAGAGGAACAGTAATTTTCACAAAGTTTGAGATGAATCGATGATTGTAACCCGCTAATCCAAGGAATGCACGAATCTCAGACGGGTTCTTTGGTGCAATCTAATTTTTAACAGCTTCGATTTTAGCGGGATCCACATGGATGCCATTCTTGTTCACAACATGTCTGAGAAACTGAATTCGTTTAGCCAGAATTCACACTTGGAGAACTTAACGTATAGTCGCTCACCAAGTAGGAGTTCAAGGATTAGACACAAGTGTCGCTCATGCACTTCCTGCGTTTTGCTTGTAGATAAGGATACCATCTATTAAAACGATTATGAATCGATCCAAGTATATCTTACACACACGGTTCATCAAGTCCATGAAGACCACAAGTGCATTGGTTAAACCGAATGGCATGACTACAAACTCTTAGTGGCCATAACGAGTACGAAAAGCGGTTTTGGGAATATCTTCTTCGAGAATTCGAAGTTGATGATAGCGAGAACGAAGGTCAAGCTTGGAAAAGCACGTTGCGCCTTGGAGTTGATTGAAGAGATCATCGATATGAAGAAGAGGATAGCGATTCTTAAAAGTGAGTTTGTTAAGTTCGCAAGAATCGATGCACATGCGAAAGGATCCATTTTTCTTCTTGACGAATAAAACGGGAGTGCCCCAAGGAGAAGTACTAGGGCGTGTAAAGCCTTTATCAAGAAGCTCTTGAAGTTGGCTAGATAGCTCTTGTATTTCGAGGGTACTAAACGATAAGGGGATTTAGCGACAGGAGTAGCGCCGGGGATGAGATCGATACGAAAGTCCACGGAACTAGGAGTAGGAAGACCAGGTAAGTCTTCAAAAAAACGTCAGGGAAAATCGCAAACGATAGGAACGTCATTCACGCTTTTTCCTTTATCTCTCTTTTCCACAACGTGGGCAAGAAAGGCAAAGTACTCTTTGCGTATGTACTTGTTTGCTTGAGTACACGACATGAGCTTAAGACCTTTAGAAGGTTTCTCACCACAAACGTGTAACGAATCACCAAAAGGTAAAGGAAGACGAATTAATTTCTCCGCACAGATAACTTCAGCACAAACTTGCCTAAGCCAATCCATGCCTACTATGATATACCTAGCTGCATGGGTATGAGGTCAATCAAAAACTTATGATCGTTGAGATTGAGAGAACAATTAAGAAAAATGGAATTGACATTGATGGATTTACCATAAGCGACTTCGACAGCGAAAGATTTTGGTAACGTAGAGCGTTTACACTTAAGCAATGGTTCGAATTTTATAGATACAAAACTTTTATCTGCGCCAGTATCAAATAAGCATGAAGCATAGACATTGTTGACGGCATACGTACCGTTAATGACGTCATTGTTGTTATGGGCTTGGGCAGCTGCGATGACAAAAGCTCGTCCACGAGGAGCTTACTGTTGAGTCTGGTTGCGTTGGGGACAGACGTTGGCGAAATGGTTAGGGTCACCACATTTGTAGCAAGTGCGACCGTTGTTGGCTGGATGAATTTGGTTTTGGGTGAGGGGTTGGTTTTGGTTTCCTAGAGGCTTTGGTCCAAAACGACAATGGATGTTGAAGTGCCCAAACCTATTGCACGTAGTGCAAAGGCGGCATGGTGCGGTGGTAGGGTGGTGGTAGGTGCAAGTTGAGCACTGGGGAAGGTTCCCAGTGTAGCCTCGCTTGGCTGGCTAAGGGTTTTGGGTTAGGGCTAGCTGCTGATGTGGAGGGTTTTGCGGAGTAACAATCGCAAAATTTTGGTTTGAAGCCTCCCGCTCCTACCATTCCTGTTGTTCCTCGTGGGTGGTTTAGTGGGTGTTGTGTAACATCCGTCGAAAAACGGGTTTCCAAAACCCGCTTCGTTTATTAATCGAATAGTCAGTTATAATTTTCGTTGCGTAAATATTGTTCATTTTAATTTTAAACAATACATAATTAATAAACATATAAGATTTAAAAACTATAATTATTAAAAAGTAAAAATAAGTGAAGAAAAAAAATAAAAGAAGCTGCCGGGTTTCGAACCCGGGTCAGCCCGTTCAACAAACAACCACAACACCACTCCGCCACATGAGTCTTTTGTTAATATACTGAAACAATTAATAGTATAATAAAACTCGAAATCAAATCCAGTAATCAGCGCGCCCAATCCGCAGTCGCCGGAAATATCGACGATTTCGCTAAATTTCGACCGTTTCCTTTGACTGAACGCGTGAATTAACTTCGGCATCGGTTATAACCGATGTCTAATCCCCCAATTCAAGTCGTAACCGCCGGAGAAACATTGACCACGAATCAAGATCAAATTCGGACTCGATTCATTCTGTTTCTTCCTTATAAATACTCACCCAAGTCTCTGGTAATCTTTTCGCTCAAAATCGCACAATTTCTCGAAGTCTTAGCACTCGCCGGAGATATTCTGCATTCGCCGGACTTTCACCAGAAAACCGAGACTTACACCAAATCGGTAATTTTCTCGACTCTTTCGTTTTCAAACCATTGTTAGACATATATTAACTTCATTCCTTCAACTAGAATCGGTCTCAGACGACGTTGCCGGAAATTCCTGCACTAGCCGGAAAATCTCTGTAAATTCCAAAGTCACGCTGTGAATCGGTACAATCATCTAAACCCCCTGATAACCCTTGCTTAATAACTTAATTTCACAATTCGTTGATCAAAACTGTTAATTGATCCACTCAGACGGAATTCACAAATCAGAGCCGACGACCCTTGCCGGAATCTGAGAAAAACATCATGTTCGGTACATTCGATTCCGTAACACTCTTTATCCATTACATTTCAATCAATTATATGTTAGACGAACGATTTAAACAAGAACAGTCGGACATCTTTGTCTGTGTCTTTGTGAATGAAGAAGAATTGTGTATAAGTTTAATTAAAACAGAATATTTAACCAGGTTAGACACACAGTCCAGCGGTGGACTGTGTGCAATCACACAGCGCACGTCACGAGTTCGAACCTTACAACGCAACGATTTTTAGAATTAAAACCAACCTTTTTAAAACTGAATCAGAACAAGTCACAATATGTTTATAAGAGTTACGAACCGAAGGATCCGAGTTCGACTCCGGGTCCCTGCAACCGGTTCGACATATAAATCCTTTTTAATATAAACCAAATAAAATAACAAGCTAATCAGTATATATATATAATTAAAACATAGAATATTTCAGGTTAGACACGTAGCTCAGTTGGTAGAGCTGCGTGCACGCGTACGAGAGGTCCCGGGTTCGAACCTCACTCAGCGCACAACATTTCCACAGTCCGACCAGTCAACGGTCCGGTCAACGGCCGATCAACGGTCAAAAAGTCAAAAATTTTAATTTCTTTTTATTTATTTATTTAATTTAAAATTCAATTAAAATTTACTTAAAAATAATATTTTTAAAGTTAGGAAATGGTCTTAAATTCACAAAAATAAATCTAAAAATCCTATTAAGTTTCTTAATTAAAAGTATTAGTCTCAAATAAAATCCATTTATTTACCGAACCATTTCGTTATTATTTTAGGTTAGTTTTCCTCGTCGATCAAATCCCAAAACTCGTGCGCATCCAACATCATCAAAAGAACGCACCCAATGTGAGTGAATCTCTACCAATTCCCCGTTTTAATCACATTTTTGGGGTGTATCATGTGTCGTTTAATTCCTTATTATATTTAAACACTTGTGCATCCATCATATCCGTGATCAAATGTGTATCCAACATGTATCAATTGTTGCGTGGATTATGTTTAGATTAAAGTTATCATTTTCAGTACATGCATTTCATTAGGCCCATCAGCTCCCCGTGGGAGACGGGTTGAGTATCAGGTGCCTCATTCGATCGGCTCCGTTTGATTGAGCCTTGATCTCACATACATCATCATTCATGTCATACGATTGAGCCTTGATCTCACAATACATTTTCATTCATGTCATATACTCATTCAAGGTGGTTGGTGATTGTTTATTTATATATGTTTGCTCACATGTGATCATTGCACAACTTTTCAATATTAAATACAACAAGAAATCAATAACAAAGTTTTTAATAAGGTTCACTCGCCAACTTTTGTTGACCCAAAATTTTCCCCATTTTACATATAATACAGGTGATCCAGTTGAGGCAAGAAACACATAGGAAGGCCTAGAAGAATAAATCAGTTTAAGCTTTGGATTGTTTTACTTAGTTTCATTTCCTTGTAATTGTATGAATTTGATTCGAACATTTAAGTTGTAATTTGAATTTAATAAATATGAAACATTTTAGTAAACATCATGAGCTTTGGTGATAACCCAATTATGCCCCGACTCTTATTCCGCTGCGGGTCGGGGTTTGACAGATTGGTATCAGAGCCATGACTATAGGGATATAGGATAGGTTATTAGACCCTTAGAGCCTATACTATAGTTGATTAGAATTTTAAAATTTTTTTTATGTGTTACATACAAAATTCATCATGTTTATATGCTTTATGTTTATTGTTACATTCAATGTTATGCAAGTATGTTCATAAGTACATATTATTATACAATGCTCATCATGAATCATATCCTCATAACATACCATATCCATGAGAGCACACACCACACAATTCCTATGATTTTTGCAACGATTTTTGTATTTTCAAATCACATCAAAGTGAGTTCCCATGACGGGCATGTAGTAACTGGAAGGGTACGAGTACCGGTAGTCGGAACGTCCTGTCTAGGCTTGGCATTCGTATAAATCCAAAATAAAGGACCAGTTTGCCTACCTGGGGACTAACGATGAGAGTACGAAGGACCTATTAGGCCAAAGCATGCTATACCAAACGTTGTGTGAGCTAACCCCACTTTGAGTTGTCATTGTGTCTATACCTGGACACCCTCCTACCATACATCTCGCAATCATATTTCATGGTTTTCATTCGGGTGATGCGAGTGTTAAACCGCCAACACCAATGTGAATCCTACTAAGCCAATAGTCATGGGGCCCACGTGACTATACAAGCGATGGTATGGGGGACATTGGAGGCCCAAACATGAGCAAACCCAAGACATCCTATGGATGTAGTTGCATTATTGATGATTATGTTATTTTTTTATTTTTCTTAACGACACATGACACCTAAAAAGACTCCTTAAAATCACAATCTTCCTATGTATGTTCCTGTAGATGTCGGCTAGGCAGCTACGTGGAGGTAGAAAGTCAGGAAGGTCAAACGAACGCTTGGCCACCCATATTGCAAAACAAATGGCCGCGGTGCTTCCTGACATCGTAATTCAAGTCCAACAAGCTCTCACCGCGAATCCCATCAACCCTCCCAATCAAGAAGACCAGAACGTCGACAACCCTCCCTCCAAAAAGTGCTCCTACAAACACTTCAAGTCTTGCGATCCCCCGAAATATGAAGGGACCGAAGGTGTCACTGCTCTCCTCCACTGGTTTGAGGAAATGGAAAACACCTTCCTCAATTGCGATTGTCCCGAGGATCGCAAGGTACTTTACGCAACCGGAAGACTGTTTGGGATAGCCCTTACCTGGTGGAATACAGAAAAGGGTAAGAGAGGAGTCGAAGATGCCATGGCTTTAACATGGGAAGAGCTACGGGAAATAATGACAAGACGCTTCTGTCCAAGAAGCGAAATCAAGAAGTTGGAAGATGAATTCCACTTGTTAAACAAAAGGAAGGAGATCATACTTCCTACACAAAAGATTTCTCGAGCTGAATCAGATGATCCCAAATTTGTTCACCCCCGTGTACCGCTTGGTTGAACACTACATTCGAGGCCTCCTCTCGAAAATTCAAGACTCGGTTCTAAACACTTCGCCTGCAACACTTGAAGTCGCAATGGAACTAGCTACCGAACTTACCAAGAATCGCATCCGAAACGGTAAATTCAAGGAGGAGAAAAAGAAAGCCCCCATTGAGGCCCAAACTCCAAACCATTATGTCTCCTCTTTGAAGTTTGCTGGTAAGAGGAAGCGAAACAACAGAAACTTTGTTGTCACACAAACAAACCCTCCTATCACTGCTGCACCCATTACCCAAATTGCCCCCTCAGCTGCACCGTTTAAAAAGCCATACACCGGCCCATACCCAAAATGCAACCGTTGCCAATACCATCACCTTCCCGAACATCCCTGCCAACATTGTACTAGCTGTGGCTGTGCGGGTCACACCATCCAAACCTGTCGCACACTTCAGCGAATGAACCGCAATCAACCCTCAACCCAAACCCACCATCAGATAGTGGGTCAAGCCCAACAACCCTTACTTCTACCATCTACACAACATACGGCCCAATCCTACTACCAACCCAACTACCCCATGATGCAACCCATGCGAGCTTGTTACAACTGTGGAGACCCAAACCACTTTAGAAACACTTGTCCACGCTTGGTAAACATCATTCATGCCCAAGCTCAAGCAAATCCGGTGAACCAAGCTAACCAAGCTCCTCTACCTGCTAGAGGAAGAGCTTTCAACATCAACGCCAACCAAGCTAGGGCTGACAACAACGTGGTTAACGGTACGTTTCTCATCAATGGTAGTTATGCATCTATGTTATTTGATACTGACGCGGATAAGAGTTTTGTGTCCTTAGAATTTGAACCCATCCTCAACCAAACTCGTGATAATCTCATGGAATCTCTAACGGTGGAAGTTGCTGACGGAAAACCGGTCTCATTAAACTCTATTATACGAGATTGTACCCTCACTCTAAACGATCACGATTTTCCAGTTGACCTCATCCCTATGAAGTTGGGAAGTTTCGATATTATAATTGGTATGGACTGGCTCAGCCAACATCATGCTGATGTAGTATGCCGTGAAAAGTTCATTCGCATTCCTCTTGCAGACGGTCAAACCCTACGAATCTTTGGTGAAACCCCTTCGAAAGGACTCAAATTGATGTCCTGCCTTCAAGCCCGAAAATATCTTCGCAAGAACTATGTCGCATTCCTAACTCACGTCGTCAAGAAGGGAAACAAGGAGAAGAAACTCGAAGATATACCTGTAGTGAAAGAATTCCCACAAGTCTTTCCCAACGACATCTCAGGACTTCCTCCCATGAGGGAAGTCGAATTCCGCATTGATCTTATACCTGGCGCTACACCAGTCGCAAAATCTCCTTATAGGTTAGCCCCATCCGAAATGCAAGGGCTGGCCAGTCAACTGCAAGAGCTGACTGACAAAGGATTCATACGTCCTAGCTCATCGCCTTGGGGTGCACCTGTTCTTTTTGTGAAGAAGAAAGATGGAACGTTTCGCATGTGTATCGACTACAGAGAACTCCACAAGTTAACGGTCAAGAACCGCTACCCATTACCTCGCATCGATGACCTTCTAGACCAGCTGCAAGGCGCCACCTGTTTTTCAAAAATCGACCTTCGTTCTGGATATCATCAACTCAGAGTACATGAAGAAGACGTCCCAAAGACCGCCTTCCGAACTCGTTATGGTCATTACGAATTCATGGTCATGCCATTTGGTTTAACCAACGCCCCAGCAGTATTCATGGATTTAATGAATAGGGTATGCCAACCCTACCTCGACCGCTTTGTCATAGTCTTCATCGACGACATCCTCATCTACTCAAAGTCTAAGTCTGATCATGAACGACACCTTCGACTCATCCTTACACTCTTAAGGACAGAAAAGCTGTACGCTAAGTTCTCGAAATGTGAATTCTGGTTAAGGGAAGTACAATTCCTTGGACACGTCGTCAATGACAAGGGAATTCATGTTGATCCCTCAAAAATCAAGGCAGTACAGGAATGGCAAGCGCCACGTACCCCTACCGAAGTAAGATCATTTCTTGGTTTGGCTGGTTACTATCGCCGCTTCATTGCAAATTTCTCCCTATTGCTGTACCACTCACGGCTTTGACTCATAAGGGAAAACCCTTCATATGGGGACCTAAACAAGAAGAAGCCTTCCAAACTCTAAAGCAAAAACTTTGTGACGCACCTATCCTCACACTTCCTGAAGGTTGCGATGACTTTGTAGTATATTGCGATGCGTCAGGGCAAGGACTAGGCTGTGTATTAATGCAAAGAGGAAAAGTGATAGCCTATGCTTCTAGACAACTTAAAGTTCATGAGAAAACTACACTACCCACGACCTGGAACTTGGAGCCGTTGTGTTCGCTCTCAAGATATGGAGACATTACCTCTACGGTACCAAGTGTGAAATATACACTGACCACAAGAGTCTCCAACATATCTTCAATCAAAAGGAGTTGAATATGAGGCAACGCAGATGGGTCGAACTGCTTAACGACTACGACTGTGAAATTCGGTATCATCCTGGCAAGGCAAACGTGGTGGCCGATGCGCTCAGTCGAAAGGGTTATGCGAACTCCATTCATCTTCTATGTTCGCAAATCATAACCGACATCAAAGATCGAATCCGAGAAGCTCAACATGTTTCTGTAACAGAAAACGACGTACGCGATGAGCTGTCTTGTGGAGCGGAACTTAAAATCGAAACCAAATCCGACGGTATTCTGTACTATCTAAATCGCATATGGATTCCCGATCACAATAACCTTTGTGATTTCCTTATGAATGAGGCGCACAAAACACGGTACTTTGTACACCCAGGATCCGACAAGATGTATCAAGACCTTCGATACACCTATTGGTGGCCTGGCATGAAAAAGGATATTGCTGTTTTTGTTTCCAAATGCCTTACCTGTTCCAAAGTAAAAGCTGAACATCAAAGACCTTCAGGACTTCTAGTCCAACCCGAAATACCTGTGTGGAAGTGGGAAAACATAACCATGGATTTCATTACCGGGTTACCTCGCACCTCCAGTGGGTATGACACCATATGGGTAATCATTGATCGTCTTACAAAATCAGCTCACTTCATTCCGATTCGCGAGGACTTCAAGAACGAGAAGTTAGCTCGTATCTACATCAGCGAGATCGTAAGCCGTCATGGTGTACCTTTAAACATCATTTCAGACCGTGATGGTCGTTTCATTTCACGAACATGGCAAGCTGTACAAACCGCCTTGGGTACACGATTAGACCTCAGTACCGCTTTTCATCCTCAAACTGATGGACAATCTGAACGCACCATCCAAACTCTTGAAGACATGCTTCGAGCATGTGTCATAGACTTCAAAGGGAATTGGGACGCTCATCTACCATTAGTTGAATTTTCGTACAACAATAGCTATCATTCAAGTATCAGCATGGCTCCTTTCGAAGCTTTATATGGTCGTAAGTGCCGATATCCAGTATGTTGGCACGAAATTGGAGAAGCACAAATCACCGGTCCAGAATTAATTCAAGAAACAATGGACAAGATCCATCAAATTCGAAACAATCTTCTAGCGGCACAAAGTCGTCAAAAGAGTTATGCAGACAAACGACGAAAGCCCTTGGAGTTTAAGACTCGTGATCAAGTACTTTTAAAAGTATCACCGTGGAAGGGAATGGTTCGTTTTGGCCAGAAGGGAAAGCTAGCACCACGCTACGTAGGACCTTTCAAGATACTCGAAAGAGTAGGACCTGTAGCATACAAGCTTGACCTACCAGAAGAGCTCAACAGAATTCATCCCACATTCCACGTATCAAACTTGAAGAAGTGCCTCGCCGATGAAAACCTCCATATACCCCTAGAAGACATTCAAGTCGATAAATCTATGCATTTCATTGAAAGACCAGTAGAAATTATGGACTTCGGAGAGAAGCGTTTAAGACGAAGTCGTATTCCAATTGTCAGGGTACGCTGGGAGTCGAAACGAGGACCTAAGTTTACTTGGGAACCTGAAGACTCAATGCGCGAGAAGTACCCGCATCTTTTTCCTGTTACCACTACTACATAAATTTCGGGACGAAATTTCTAAAAGTAGGGGATACTGTAACATCCGTCGAAAAACGGTTTCCAAAACCCGCTTCGTTTATTAATCGAATAGTCAGTTATAATTTTCGTTGCGTAAATATTGTTCATTTTAATTTTAAACAATACATAATTAATAAACATATTAGAATTTAAAAACTATAATTATTAAAAAGTAAAAATAAGTGAAGAAAAAAAATAAAAGAAGCTGCCGAACCCGGGTCAACCCGTTCAACAAACAACCACAACACCACTCCGCCACATGAGTCTTTTGTTAATAAACTGAAACAATTAATACTTATAATAAAACTCGAAATCAAATCCAGTAATCAGCGCGCCCAATCCGCAGTCGCCGGAAATATCGACGATTTCGCTATATTTCGACCGTTTCCTTTGACTGAACACATGAATTAACTTCGGCATCGGTTATAATCGATGTCTAATCCCCCAATTCAAGTCGTAACCGCCAGAGAAACATTGACCACGAATCAAGATCAAATTCGGACTCGATTCATTCTGTTTCTTCCTTATAAATACTCACCCAAGTCTCTGGTAATCTTTTCGCTCAAAATCGCACAATTTCTCGAAGTCTTAGCACTCGCCGGAGATATTCTGCATTCGCCGGACTTTCACCGGAAAACCGAGACTTACACCAAATCGGTAATTTTCTTGACTCTTTCGTTTTCAAACCATTGTTAGACATATATTAACTTCATTCCTACAACCAGAATCGGTCTCAGACGACGTTGCCGAAAATTCCTGCACTCGCCGGAAAATCTCTGTAAATTCCGAAGTCACGCTGTGAATCGGTACAATCATCTAAACCCCCTGATAACCCTTGCTAATAACTTAATTTCACAATTCGTTGATCAAAACTGTTAATTGATACACTCAGACGGAATTCACAAATCAGAGCCGACGACCCTTGCCGGAAATCTGAGAAAAACATCCTTTTCGGTACATTCGATTCCGTAACTCTCTTTATCCATTACATTTCAATCAATTATATGTTAGACGAACGATTTAAACAAGAACAGTCGGACATCTTTGTCTGTGTCTTTATGAATGAAGAAGATGAAGTCGAACATTGTGTATAAGTTTAATTAAAACAGAATATTTAACCAGGTTAGACACACAGTCCAGTGGTGGACTGTGTGCAATCACACAGCGCACGTCACGAGTTCGAACCTTACAACGCACCGATTTTCAGAATTAAAAACAACCTTTTTAAAACTGAATCAGAACAAGTCACAGTATGTTTATAAGAGTAATATAAACCATAAGTTAAACAGATTAGACACACAGCCCAACTGGTTGGGCTGTGCGCTTACGAACCGAAGGACCCGAGTTCGACTCCGGGTCCCTGCAACCGGTTCGACATATAAATCCTTTTTAATATAAACCAAATAAAATAACAAGCTAATCAGTATATATATATAATTAAAACATAGAATATTTCGGGTTAGACACGTAGCTCAGTTGGTAGAGCTGCGTGCACGCGTACGAGAGGTCCCGGGTTCGAACCTCACTCAGCGCACAACATTTCCACAGTCCGACCGGTCAACGGTCCGGTCAACGGCCGGTCAACGGTCAAAAAGTCAAAAATTTTATTTTCTTTTTATTTATTTATTTAATTTAAAAATCAATTAAAAATTACTTAAAAATAATATTTTTAAAGTTAGGAAATGGCCTTAAACTCACAAAAATAAATCTAAAAATCCTATTAAGTTTGTTAATTAAAAGTATTAGTCTCAAATAAAATTCATTTATTTACCGAACCATTTCGTTATTATTTTAGATTAGTTTTCCTCGTCGATCAAATCCCAAAACTCGTGCGCATCCAACATCATCAAAAGAACGCACCCAATGTGAGTGAATCTCTACCAATTCCCCGTTTTAATCATATTTTTGGGGTGTATCATGTGTCGTTTAATTCCTTATTATATTTAAACACTTGTGCATCCATCATATCCGTGATCAAATGTGTATCCAATATGTATCTATTGTTGCGTGGATTATGTTTAGATTAAAGTTATCATTTTCAGTACATGCATTTCATTAGGCCCATCAGCTCCCCATGGGAGACGGGTTGAGTATCAGGTGCCTCATTCGATCGGCTCCGTTTGATTGAGCCTTGATCTCACATACATCATCATTCATGTCATACGATCGGCTCCGTTTGATTGAGCCTTGATCTCACAATACATTATCATTCATGTCATATACTCATTCAAGGTGGTTGGTGATTGTTTATTTATATATGTTTGCTCACATGTGATCATTGCACAACTTTTCAATATTAAATACAACAAGAAATCAATAACAAAGTTTTTAACAAGGTTCACTCGCCAACTTTTGTTGACCCAAAATTTTCCCCATTTTACACATGATACAGGTGATCCAGTTGAGGCAAGAAACACATAGGAAGGCCTAGAAGAATAAATCAGTTTAAGCTTTGGATTGTTTTACTTAGTTTCATTTCCTTGTAATTGTATGAATTTGATTCGAACATTTAAGTTGTAATTTGAATTTAATAAATATGAAACATTTTAGTAAACATCATGAGCTTTGGTGATAACCCAATTATGCCCCGACTCTTATTCCGATGCGGGTCGGGGTGTGACATGTGGGTTCAGGGTTTGGTTCAGCAGTGGCTTGGTGAGCTGATTTGGTTGAACCCCTCGCTTCGAAGGCTCCTTCCATCATCAGGTTATGGTTAAACTTGGCTGAGAGACGATAGGCGTCTTCGATGGTTTTGGGTTGAGAAGACTCGACGTAATTGGAAAAGGAGGAGGGCAGGGCTCGAATGTACTTGGCGATGGCCTTGTCGGTTGAATCGACTTGGCAAGGGCACAAGGTACTGAGCTGTTTAAACCTAGTGGTAAGCCCAAGGTACTCACTGCCAACTTCCTTGATATTCGAAAACTCGTTTTTGAGTTGCTGGTGCTCGTGGGGAGGACAAAACTCGTATTCCATGAGGTTCTTAAGCTCGAATCAGGTTAAGGCATACGTAGCAGTGTCTTCGCCACGTATGTTACGTTAATCGAGTGCCCTTGATTGGAACACGCTTGTGGCGTTTGTGGTGCGCAGGTTTTCAAGGCATTCCGCTTTGGCGGAAGGTGACTTCAATGGCGTCAAACCATTGGAGTAGTTTCGTTGCCCCTTCTTCGTCTGTGAAAGGTTTTGTGCTACAGGAGTTGAAGTGTTTAAAGGTAAAGGAAGGTTTAGGTACCACGACCTTCGTGTCAGTCGTCTTGTGAGGGGAAACGTGTGTTGGTAAGGCTAGAAGTAGGGTGAATCCGACCAATGATGTTAGGGATCACCTTGGCCATTTGCTTGGCCATGAACTTCATCATCTCCTTTTTAGTCATCGAATCACCGTTGTTGCTAGTGATCTTCTTGGAGTCTGAGTTTTCACTGTCAGAAGACATCTAAAGGAGTTAAAGTAAGGAAAGGATGAGACTTGATCACAATGGTTTTGTAAAATAGCGTTTTGTTTGCACGATATTTCACGTATCACATAAGTTTCACGTAGTTTCACATAAGTATTCCACATAGTTTGCATAAATATAGCATGTGTTTGCATGAAATAAGCGTGTATAAAAACGTTAAGAGTAGTAAATTTAGTTGGTTCACGATTATTAGAGTTGTTTTAGATTGCGAGGGATAGTGCGATTCGTGCATTAAAATGATAAACATATCAAAGTAAAATACATAGAAATTGATTCACATAAAAGGAGAGGTTCGATAAAACATTGGAGTGCTTCGGGTTAGAAACTTCGACTATTCCAAATCGAATCGTAAGTCCTTCCAAATTAGGAAGACATGTTTTGGCGTAATAGGTAAAATACTCTCACTGAGGAGTGGTTAACGATATTTTACCCTTCCAGTTACTACATGTCCCTAATTGATCGACAATTTGAAACTTTGGCGGGATTGAAAATCGAGGAATGGGACTAGTTATCAAGATGTGGGTTTAACCCCTAACTTGATAGCATCTTACCCTAAATGTGGTCTGTACTTACCAAACAAGGAGCGTGACTCGTTGGTCAGGGTCCACTAGAGTATGAAATGGAAATTTCATCAAGATAAGGATATCACTCCTAACTTGAGGGTAAAATTTCGTGAAAGATCAAGGTTCGTGGATTGGGAGTGTTCACCAAATTGCAGGTTTCACCCTATTTTGGCGAGGTCATCTCGATTATAAAGTATTAGTGTCTTCACGTCTTCAAGTGTGTGTTCATGGTAGCCTTAGGAAAGACATGTAATAATTAAGACAAAAGAGTAGATAAGAAGCAAAATAGAAAGAATTTAAGCATTTTAAACGGACCGAACAGTCCACTTCGCACAAAGTAGTTGTCAACTTCGCACGAAGTGAACAAACTTTACTTCGCACGAAGTGGATGACTCCACTTGGCACGAGGCTGATTTGTCCTCTTCGTGCGAAGCTGGTTTCACTTCATACGAAGTGTCCAGTTCGCACAGAATGGTCTAAATTTGGTCCTAGACTATAGACTAATAAAATCATGCAATTTTCCTAATCTCTGTAGTTATGGCTCTGATACCAATCTGTCACACCCGAACCGCTGGTGAAAAAATCAGGGCGGGACGAATGAGATTGCTCGAGACTTCATAATGCTAAAATATGACAAGTAATTTAAATAACAAGATTCCAATTCATTGTTTGAATACCAAGTACATAGTTTCACATTTGAATACAACATCATGAAAAACAAAATACAAATACAACTTTCTAATGTATTCTAGGTGAGTATCTAAGTCGTCCTACTTGATTCCATGAGCCTCATCATCAATATCAACCTGCAATACATGTCAAAGCATAGTTCAATACACAAGGCATTAGCGAGCAAACAAGTTTGAATAAATAACATAGTATAAAGTTTTAAATGAATCCTTATGCATCAATGTCTATTCTCGAGGCTAACATGTAATATACGAGCATATGAATATATTAGTCAACCCAAAGTTTACCATAAGCGTAATCTAATCATAGCAATGAATAAACCGTATGTGTTTAATTTAACATAACCTCACGAATACTGGCGGTGCGTTACTCCTATAGCGCCATACATGTTAAGGGAGGCTTGATCAAAGTTAATGACTGAGTATGAGAATTCAAGTATAAGCATGTGTGATTTTAAGTTTAGCACAAAGAGCGTGTATAAAGATTGTTTTGTGATTTCTGAATAAGCATGTTTGTGTGAATTGATAAAGTACATGTATTGCACCTAAATGTGTAAAAGTAAAATGGGTTCGAGTATACTCACAATTTTGCGAGCTTCCTAGTATTCCGTGTGTAGAGTGTTTAGGTGATGCAACCTGAAGTTACCCTGCATGGGGTAAACTGGTGGGCATGAGTATACTGATTCGGACAATAGATCCAGATTCTGAAGTAGAAAGTACGGAAAGAAACGGGAAAATGCCATTTCGTACGAGGTGACCACTTCGTGCGAAGTGATAGTCCACTTCGTGCAAAAGGTCTGTTTTTGTAATGTTTTAACTCATTTTGCACCCGTTTCGACACTGATTTTCATGAACAGGGTATTGGAAATGAGACTGAACAGTCTAGGACCATAATACTTAATCAGAAAGTGATTAAGATTCTGTTCTGACTAGTTTATTAAGAAAATACGAAAATTAGGTGTAGTTTAAGTATATAGATATTCAAGTTGGTCATAGATGTCAAGCTGGGAGATGTCAAATCTCGTTATATGATTCACCAAAGCACAATGTTGCAATAAGCGGGTTGGTTATGAACGTACCGAAAGTAAATGTAAACTGTTCAAGTGAGGTGTAGAACTTAATTCAGGTAGCCATGGCTCCCAATGTTCTCACTAGCTAGAACACTAATCCAATCCTATGCAGATGATGAACTAGGTTATCTTACAACACTTGGTACAAAGAAAAGTAGTAAAAGAAGAAGTTATACGATTGCAAAATGTTAGTGAATTAAACTCACTTACAAGAAGATAGTTCTTCCGAGATTCAAGAAATCCGAGAGTAAGAGTGAGAGTGAACGAAAGGTTGGATGTGGTGAAGTGCGTCTGTATTTATAGGAAAAGCGGCTGTCAGCTCCGCTTTGTGCGAGGTGTGCCACTTCGTGCGAGGCATGTTCAACTTTGTACGAAGGGGTCAGTTGAGGCTGGTTTATACGTATTTTAGTTGGTTTTAATTATTTTGAGCATGCATGAATGATGTAAGTGTAATTGTACATAAAACTGTGTATTTGGATATTCTAAGTATGAATCTCTTGCATATAATCATGTATTCAAGATTGTAACGCATAGCTTGTATGTAGCATGTGTAAGTATCAAATAAGTTTCCATTATGATCATAATCCCGGAGTACAACGGCTGAAAATGAAAGATACGAATATGATTGCAAGTTTCCAAAAATAGAATTACAACAATACTTTCTAAATGTTGAAAGTACAAGAACACGAGGCGTTCAATTTGATAGACCAAGAAATATTTCTTAACAATTTAGTCATTTTTATGGTAAATCAAATCAATTTCAAAATAAAAATTCTGGATAACCGATACAAGACTTCTAGTAATCAAAATTTTCAAAGAAGAAAGGAATATAGGGATTTTAGTAACTCAAATGTTCAAAACAATCCAAATTTTTTTCAAAATTCGTGATATAATAATGAGAGAAGAAGGTTTCAAAATAGTAATTTTCAAAGGTTGGAAAATCTGGGAGTTTATTGGAACCCTCGTGACCAACGACCTAGTGGAAATCAATCTTGGAAAGAAGTTCAAATTTGTGATGAATCTGGACAACCCAAGACTATCTGGGCTTGGGTTCTTCATTCTATCTAATTGTTGAGTGAGTGCCGGACGATCAATGAAGGACTGTTGATGTGTTCAACATTGGTTGTTCCTATAAAGCATCTGAGGTGAATAGTAGGTTAAAATTGGTAACGATTTATTTACTCTAGTGATTTTTATGATTATTCTATATTTCAAAATTGAAAAACTTATTGTCAGACTGAAGTGGGAGTCTGTTTGTGTTTTAAATTTCCATTTTTGAAACTTACTCCGTAAAACCAAAAATTTAGAGGGAGAAATTTCCCTAAGCCAAAAAGAGTTTAGTGAGTGCGTGAGTTTAGGAGGAGTAAGTTAAAATTTTTAAAAATAAAAAAATATTGAAAAATGAAAAACATAAAAAATGAAAAATGGAAAATGGAAAAAAGAGATTTCATGGTGCGGGTTCGACTGTCACACATGAATTGAAATTAAAATTGCATAAGTGTGATAGCAGCTTCATCATATGATGTACCAGTAGGCAAGAAACATGAAATAATCAACTTACCAAGGTGATATAAACATAACGAACTATGTACTGAGTAGGTAACATATCAGTGGCGTATGGTTTTATAACCTTAAATCTTGAGTTGATAGATTGCAAAAATCCGAGATTTTAGATCTTCATACTGTTATTTCATTTAGGGAAATCAGGGTTGTCCTTTTGCTGCATCCAGATATATGATGGCCTAGGTACAACCAAGATATCTCCAAAGTGATAAAATGCCAAAAACCTAGAAATTGTAGAAGCTCTCCTAGAGAGTCATTCATATGTGCAAAAAGCATAAATCAAAACCTTTGTTATTTGCCTTACCCTCGTTGGATATTGATCTCTTTGTTGTATGGAAGTACTGACCTGATTACCAATTAGCTAACGTTGTAAAACAAAAAGGATGAATTCGGTATCCTCACCTACTACAAGGAAGCTTTGTGCATACCTTGATTGCGGGGGTATATCCTGAAGTGGGACACACTAGTACATCAGTATAATAATACACTTAATCAAATCACAAGGTAATGGAACTTGTAATGGTAATCCTCTTGGACTGCTTTTCACGAAAATTAATAGAAAAATTTAACTGGAAGTGTGAAACAGTTTGATTTGGCTGATACGATCTTATTGCACATGATTCTCACAAAAAGATGCAGTGTAAATATTTTGAGTTTTGTTTAGTTGTTTTATTTATAAAAAACCAAAAAGATTTTCTTTTTAAAAGACTTCCATATTGAACTGACAGTTTGTTGTTTTTACATATCTAGATAAAATATTGGTTTATATTTGATGTGAAAAAAACTAATAGTTTTTCGAGATACTTGCTTGTGTTTCTAAACAGATTGATGCAGTAATCAAAATGAAGTGGATAATTCAAGTAAAGTGTAGATTGAGAGTGAAGTGCAGAACATGTGAAGATGCATGGTAGGATGCTTCTACTATATTACAAAGAGATATGGAAGAGTTGGAGCTCACTTGCTTAACCAAAGATTGCAAGTTCACTTATGTACAACGAATGAAATTTTGGAGATTGGAAGCATTAGCTAAGGAGGAGTTTGTAGATGTCATAAACTATGTGTAGCTGAAGCTATCGAAAGACCAAAAGACCGCAAGATGTGAAAACATCTGTGAGAGAGAAATAGGCAAGATCACAGAGATAGGCTGTTAGGTTGTGTGAGGTCTAGGTTGATTATAAATGTATCTGTTGGACCAGTTTTAATTTAATTATGTTTTTACTATTTTCTGTTACAATCTGATCTAGAGGACTCCACACTCTTGGTTAGATAGATAATTCTGTCAAGATCCATAGGATTAAGAGACCTACACATAATCACTCCAAAACACGTTGCATATAAGTAATATATTCTCAAAACAACACTCCCACTGCCTCTTTCTTCAACATCTTCTTCAATCTCCTCAATGCTCTTTCAGGTATACTCTTTTACGTAGCTTTTCTATAATAGTAAAATGTGATAACTCTCATTTACTGTTCGTGTTAAAGTTCTTGGTTTCCGTTGTAATGATGTAAATGCAATTGTGGGTTAAAAGAATAAATGATCCTAAGTAGACCTTTTAATTCATTAGAACCATACAATGATTAATTAGAAAACATAGATCGAACTTTCTAACCTTTTAGAAAAAAAACCATAACTTTGTATATATATACATTGAGAACCATGTGATTAGGCTTGTAGATGAGCCAAGCCTGGTTGGGCTTGAGGTTAAACAAGCCAGCTTATGCGAAAATAAAATAATCCAAAATTTGGGATTTGGATTTCTTAAAATTGCAGATAAACGGATTATCCGATATCCAAAACTTAACTATGGTATATATACATTATATGCTCATACTAATTGTTACTTTGTATTAAATACAAAGATCTCCAAAATTTCAAATATGCACAAGGCCCAAGTATACCCTAAAAATAAAGTATACTCTCACTTCATAATTCACCAAACCTGTATCAAACTACCAATAAACCAACATGTGTTGTATCCATGCTATTGTAATATCTCCATTTGAAAAAACAAACATCCTCCATAAGTTCATGCTTGAGCTCATTCTCTCTCTAAATGACAACCACTCCAAAACACATTGTACACACGTATAAGATTCTCAAAACATCACTCCCACTGCCTCTTTCCTCAACATCTTTTTCAATCTCCTCAATGCTCTTTTAGGTATACTTTTTTATGTAACTTTCCTATAATAGTAAAATGAGTTAACTCTCATTTACTGTTCGTGTTAAAGTTCTTAGTTTCCGTTGTAATGATGCAAATGTAATTGTGGGTTAAAAGAACAAATGATCCTAGATAGGCTTTTTTATTTGCTAGAACCGAGCCTGGTAACGAGTCAACCTATCCGAAAATAGGATAATCCAAATTTTCGGATCTGAATGAGGATTTCTAAAAAGTCCAGATAATCGGATTATCAAATGTCCGAAAACCAAAAATAGTAAATATATATTATATGCAACTACTAATTGTTACTTTGTATTAAATACAAAGATCTCCAAAATTTCAAATATGCACAGGGCCCAAGTGTACCCTAAAACAAAGTATACAATCACTTAATAATTCAAAAAACAAGCATTACACTACCATTAAATCATCAAAATTGTCTCCATGCCATTGTAGACATCCTCAATGAGTTCATGCTTGAGCTTGTTCTCTCTATAAATGACACCCACTCCAAAACACGTTGCACATAAGTAATAGATCCTAAAAACATCACTTCCACCACCTCTTTCCTCAACCCCATTTTCAATCTACTCAATGCTATTTCATGTACACCTTTTTACGTAACTTTTCTATAATAGCAAAATGTGATAACTCTCCTTTATTGTTCGTGTTAAAGTTCTTGATTTCCCTTGTAATTATTCAAATGCAATTGTTGGTTAAAATAACAAATGATCCTAAGTATGCCTTTTAATTTGCTAGAATGATATAATGCTTAGAAAGCATAGATCAACCTTTCAACATCTGAGAAAAAACCCTAACCTTGTATAAAAATACAATAGACAACCACATGATTTGGGCGGTAATTGAGCCAAGCCCGACTGGGCTTGAATTTAAACGAGCTAGCCTATCCAAAAATAGGATAATCCGAATTTTTGGATTCGGATGAGGATTTCTAAAAAGTTTTCGATAATCGGATATCCGATATCCGAAAAATAAAATATAGTAAATATATATTATATGTGGCTTCTATTTTGTTTTTTTTCTTTGCACTATGGCATACTCTTCAATGGGAGCCATCGATTGGCGAATGTTCGATCCAAATGCACATTCTCAGGTTACTTAAACCTCCCCATGTAAAATAGGAGCTCAAGAATGGCCGTATTCACCACCCTAGTGAACCCCATAGTCAAATATGTCATACTATTAAAACCAATCGAGGATACAGTTGAAGAAGGATTTCCATCATTTAAAACAAGAAACACTCGTAGTGACACAATTCTCATAGTCCTCACATTCCATGTCTTTGAATATCTGATGTCCATAGTGGGAGTGCTTCTAGATCTCTTTGCATCCATTATACTACCATCCATGTTTTACATGAGGATCTCAGGTAGTTACAAGGTGTTTTGACTTGAGTTGGTGAAGATCCGATTTGTTTTCTTCATAGGAATTTTGATTGCAGTTGTGAGAACATACACGTCGATTGCCGATATGTTAAGAATCCTTTAATCAGAGAGTTACTATGGTTGAAAACTTGAGAACAATATTAGCTAGTTATCATATAGGGATTTGTAATTTGTCCTAGTCTTTACTGAAATATTTAAAAACCGTAATTCATTCTAGTCTTAAATGTTACAGCCATTATTAATTTATTCGTTACATATACCTTTATTAACTACAAAGGTATGGGGTGGGTGTTGGGCCCTTGAAGGTTTAACATTATTAGCTATTTAGTATTTTGGGCTAATAGCTAGTTAAAGGTTTTGGGCTTATATCTGAGCTTGGTTGTGGCCATTCGGGCTTAGGGTTTGGGGAGTGTTGGGTTTATCTCCATTATAAATACACATGTTAGCATACTTTTTTAGGTTGTTGATTCTCTGGTGTTTTGCTAAAATTTGTATTAGCCAATTCTTACTGTATGCAAGTTGAAGTTTTGATAATCTTTTTCATCTCCATCATTCTACAGCTTGTTCAAGAATCATGTTTAATTGTGTGATTCCGCCATTCAATTAAACTCGTTGTGGTATCGTTGTATTGATCCGATTTCGGGACTAACAGTAGGGTAGGGGTGGGGTGGTTCGAGTTCATAAAAATAAAAATCCGAAACCAAATCCGAATAGAAAATCTTCATCTTAAATAACCGAAATTTTGGATATCCGAAAATAGGATAATCCCAATTTTCGGATAGATGTGGATTACAAAAAAATGTTCAGATAATCGGATTATCCAGTATCTGAAAAATAATAAAAAATAAATATATATATATATGCTACTACTAATTGTTACTTCGTGTTAAATACAAGGATCTCCAAAATTTCAAATATGCACAAGGCCTAAGTATAACCTAAACAAAGTATACACTCACTTCATAATTCATAAAACCAGCATTGTAACATCCATCAAAAACGGATTTTACCAAACCCGCTCCGTTTATTAACCGAACAGTCAGTTAAAAATTTCGTTGCGAATTTAATGCCCAAAATAATTTTAAACGATACATAATCAATTATTATATTGGAATATATAAATTGTTTTTGAAAAACTGTTAAAAATCAGAAAATAAAAATGATTTGGCACTGCCGGGTTCCGAACCCGGGTCAGTCAGCCGGTCAACACAACTTAACACTCAACTCTCCAACCACTGCGCCACTAGTGTTTCTTGGTAATTGTTAGACTCAATTAATTCATAACATGTTTTCCGAATTCAAAAACCGGCGCCCAAATTTCAGTCGTCGGAAATCCCGACTAACTCGCCAATATTTTACGACTTCTTCAGTCATAACGTAAACGTTTAAACCTACATCGGTTATAACCGACGCCTAAGTCCGCAACACAAGCTATAACCGCCGGAGGATTTCTAACCGACGAATCAAGTCGGAAATAGGACCAAATTCATCGACGACTTGCCTTATAAATACCCCCTCGAACCTCTGCAAGCTTTTTCGCTCAAAACTGCACCTTTACCCGACGTAATTTCACTCGCCGGAAAACTTCTGTACCTCGCCGGAAAACCGAACCTTTCACTTCTGAGCTTTACTGAACCCCTGAGCTTATACCGAAGTCACCCACATCCTTTTCAAGCTTTCTGAAGACTCGCTGCTGCAAGACACACGACGCCGGAACCTGTTGCTGTCGGCGGAGTTCTGCCGGAGAAACAGAGGAGTCCAGTCGGTATACCTTACGCCTAATTTCTCTTTCTTTTTATTTATATCTCACCTGTAATTAACTGAAAAACGCTAACGAACATGATTAAAGACTTCGAACCAGTCAGTCATCGTTTCTGGTTAAAATCAACGAAGAATACGAAGTTTCTGTAGTGTTTAAGTATAATTAAAATCAAGTTATAACTCGGGTTAGACACACAGTCCAGCGGTGGACTGTGTGCACAATAAACACGTAAACGTCTCGAGTTCGAATCTTGTCCCACGCACGCTGCCTTAATAAAAATGTCTTTTTTTGTTAACCGAACCGGAGTCACCGCTGATATATGTTAAGTTTAATAATAATCGGAATAATAACCAAGTTAGACACACAGTCCAGTGGTGGACTGTGTGTATGTTTAATCACACGTCACGAGTTCGAGTCCGGTCTACTGCACCGATTCGGACAATTATCTAACTTTTTAAATAAGTCAGAAATGAAAATACTTAGTTTGTATTTAAGTATAATAAAAATCGGTTTATATAACAAGTTAAACACACAATCCAGCGGTGGACTGTGTGTTAACTCAACCCACAGGTCCCGGGTTCGAGACCTGTTGAGCGCACCGGTCCGATTCAGTAAAATCTTTTTAGAAATAAATTGATTTTCGGATTAATCTAATTAATATATAAATATAATTAAAAACAGAAATATTTCGAGTTAGACACGTAGCTCAGTTGGTAGAGCTGCGTGCACGCGTACGGGAGGTCTCGGGTTCGAGCCTCACTCAGCGCACACTTACACGCATACGAACCGGTCAAACAGTCAAGGTCAACGATCAACGGTCAACGGTCAAAAAAGTCAACTTTTTTAATTATTTTTATTTATTTATTTTAATTAAAAATCAATTAAAAATACTTAAAAATAACATTTTTAAGGTTAGAAAATAGCCTTAAACTCACAAAAATACACCCAACAATCCTACTAAAATGGATTAATAAAATCCGTTTACTTACCGAACCATAATGCTATTTATCTAGGTTAATTTCACTCGTGGTTAAAACCACTTCGCGTACATTCAACATCATCAACCGAACGCACCCACTGTGAGTGAATCTTACAACTCCCCCTTTTTAATTACACGTTTTGGGGTGTGTCATATGTCACAAAATAATTAACTCGTTTATTTAAACTTGTGCCATACCATATCGTGAACTAAACTTAGATTGTTTATATTGTTGTAATTATGTATTTCATTTTGTCAACTTATATGAAATTCATTCATTAAGCCCATCAGTTCCTCGTGGTAGACGAGTTGAGCAACGCGTGCCTCAAAACAAATCCATTATTGTTCATGTGTGTATTATTGAGTTTTTATTGTTGTAGTTATGTCTTTCATATTATCATGTTTATGCAATTCATTCATTAGGCCCATCAGTTCCTCGTGAGAGACGAGTTGAGCAACACGTGCCTCTAAACGACCCATTATTGTTCATGTGTGTATTGGTTAATATTAAATTGAGTTATGAATAAGTTTACATCTATTTTTACTCATGTGTGGTTGTGCACTTTATTTCATAATCAATTAAATAAACTTGTTCAAATGTTTTCCATAGGATTCACTCGCCAACTTTTTGTTGATCCAAAAAAAACCCTTTTACACATGATACAGGTGAACAGGATGAAGCAAGGAAAACATAGGAAATGCCTTAGAAGAAAACAAAGAAGCTTAGACTGATGTTTAGGTCATTGATGTAATTATGATTGTAAATTTCCATTAAATTGTATTAATGAATATGAAACGTTAAAAGAAATGTCATGAGCTTTGATGATAACCCAATCATGCCCCGATCACCTTTTCCGCTGCGGGTCGGGGTGTGACAAGCATCACACTACAATTAAACCAACATATGGTGTTTCCATGCCAAGGTAACAACTCCATTTGACAAAACAAACATCCTCCATGAGTTCATGCTTGAGCTTGTTCTCTCTCTAAATGACACCCACTCCAAAACACGTTGCACATAAGTAATAGATCCTCAAAACATCATTTCCATTGCCGTTTTCCTCAACCTCCTTTTCAATCTACTCAATGCTATTTCACGTACACCTTTTTACGTAACTTTCCTATAATTTAAAAGTGATAGCTCTCATTTATTGTTCGTGTTGAAGTTCTTGATATCCATTGTTATGATGCAAATGCCATTGTTGGTTAAAAGAACAAATGATCTTAAGTAGGCCTTTTAATTCACTAGAACAATACAATGACTAGAAAACATAGATCGATGTTTCAACATTTGAGAAAAAACCCTAACCTTGTATATAAATACATTAGACAACCATGTTATTTGGACGGTAGATGAGCCAAGCCCAATTGGGCTTGAATTTAAACGAGCCAGCCTATCCAAAAATAGGATAATCCAAATTTTTGGATTCGGATGAGGATTTCTAAAAAGTTTCCAATAATCAGATATCTGAAATCTGAAAAATAAAATATAGTAAATATATATTATATGCGGCTTCTATTTTGTTTTCTTCTTTGCACTATGACATACTCTTCAATGGGAGCCGTCGATTGACGAATGATGGATCCAAATGCACATTCTCGGATTACTTTAAACCTCCCCATAGTCACCACCCTAGTGAACCCCATAGTCAAATACGTCATACCAGTTAAAACCAATCGTGGATACAATTGAAGAAGGATTTTCATCATTTAAAACAAGAAACATTAGCATCTTCATTAGAACAACACTGGTAGTGAGCACAGCTGTCATAGCCCTCGCATTCCATGTCTTCAAATATCTGATGTCCATTATGGGGGTGCTTCTAATCCTCTCAGCATCCAGTATACTACCATCCATGTTTTAAGTGAGGATCTCAGGGAGTTACAAGGTGTTTGGACTTGATTTGGTGAAGATTCAGTTTGTTTTCTTCATAGGAATTTTGATTGCAGTTGTTAGTACATACACGTCGATATGTCAACAATCCTTTAAGCAGTGAGTTACATTGTATAAAACATAAGAACAATATTAGCTAGTTAACATATGGGGATTTGTAATTTGTCCTAGTGTTTATTGAAATCTTTAAAAACCGTAATTCGTTCTAGTCTTAAATGTGACAACCATTATGCATTGATCCATTACATATACCTTTATTAACTACAAAGGTTGTGGGGTGGGGGCGGCCGGAGTTCACAAAAATATAAATACGCAACCGAATCCGAATATCCGAAAATCCGTAGGATGTCCATAAATAGGATAATCCAAAATTTTGGATTTGGATGTGGATTACAAAATATGTTTAGATAATCGGTTTATCCGATATCCGGAAACTAAAAAAACAAATATATATTATATGCTACTACTAATTGTTACCTTGTGTTAATACAAGGATCTCCAAAATTTGAAATATGCACAAAGCCGAAGTATACCCTAAAACAAAGTATACACTCACGAGCATCACACTACCATTAAACCAACATATGTTATCTCCATGTCAATGTAACAACCGCATTTGACAAAACCAGCATCCTCCATGAGTTCATGCTTGAGCTTATTCTCTCTCTAAATGACACCCATTCCAAAACACATTGCACATAAGCAATAAAGCCTCAAAACATCACTCCCATTGCTTTTTTTCCTCAACACCTTCTAACATCTCCTTAATGCTCTTCAAGTATATATACTTTTTTTTACGTAACTTTCCTATAATAGTAAAATGGGTTAAATCTCATTTATGTTCGTGTTAAAGTTCTTGATTTTCCTTGTAATGATGCAAATTCAATTGTTAGTTAAAAGAACAAATGATCCTAAGTAGGCCTTTTAATTCGCTAGAATGATACAATTAGAAAACATAGATCAACCTTTCAACATTTGAAAAATAAACCTAACCTTTTATATAAATATATTAGGCAACCATGTGATTTGTGTGGTCTGGTAGGACTTGAAGTTAAACAAGCCAGCCTATCTGAAAATAGGATAATCCAATTTTTGGATTCAGATGAGGATTTCTAAAAAGTTTCAGATAACCGTGGATACAATTGAAGAAGGATTTCCATCATTTGAAAAGAAGAAACATTAGCATTTTCATCAGAACAACTGTCACACCCCGACCCGCAGCGGAATAAAAGTGGGGCATGATTGGGTTATCACCAAAGCTCATGATATTTACTAAGAAGTTTCATATTTATTAATTCAAATTACAAATTTAAATATCCAATAAACAAAATTCATACAAATACAAATAAATAAAAAAAATCTAAATGTTTATTCCAACGCAATAACTTGTTTATTCTTCTAGGCCATTCTAAGTGTTTCTTTCCTCAACTGGATCACCTGTATCATGTGTAAAACAGGGGAGATTTTGGGTCAACAAAAGTTGGCGAGTGATCCTTGATAAAAACATTTTAAATAATTGCTTGTTTTATTTATTAAAGAAAATCCGTGCATGAATCACATGTGAGCAAATATATATATGTAAACAATCACAAACCACATTGAATGAATATATGACATGAATGATGATGTATTTGAGATCAAGGCTCAATCAAACGGAGCCGATCTAATGAGGCACCTGATGCTCAACCCGTATCCCACGAGGAACTGATGGGCCTAATGAAATGAGTGCACTGAAATGATAAAATGTATCCATATATAAACCACACTACAAACAATACACATTTGATCACAAAATGATATAAGCACAAGTGTTTAAATTAAATAAAGGAATGGTACGACACATGATACACCCCAAAACGTGATTAAAATGAGGAATTTGAAGATATTCACTCACAGTGGGTGCGTAGTCTTGATTGATGACGGGTGCGCACGAGTTGAGAAATTGGACCGATGAAAGAATACTAACCTAAAATACAACGCGATAACTTGATAAATAAATAAACTAACTTTTTGATTAAAGACCTTTGTTTAGATTTTTGAGTTTATTTTTGTGATTTTTATTAATATTTAAGCCTTTGTATTTTAGGTATTTTTAAATAACTTCTCTTTTAATCTAACTATGAAATAATAAATAAATAATAAATGGAATAATAAAAAGAAAAAGAGAAAAGAAAAAAAATATAAGCTGTCAGTCTGACAATGTCTGTCAGACCGGCCGAGCAGCGGGCTTGTATGAGGGGGGGGGGAGACTCGAACCCGCGACCTCTAGTTCGTGTGCACGCAGCTCTTCCAACTGAGCTACGTGTCTAACCCGTAAGATTTCGGATTTTAATTATTCTTATATACATCTTGGGTTCATTCAAATTTAGTCAAGGTTTTAAAAAGGTTATACTGGATCGAACCCGACGCGCATCAAGGGTTTCGAACCCGGGACCTTGGTGGTGTTTTGCACACAGTCCACCGCTGGACTGTGTGTCTAACCCGGTTAAATCTTGGATTTTAATTATATTTGTATACATACTGCCACTGCTATATTTCATTCAAAATAAAAACGGTTATGTGCATTGATGCGGTCATGAGCCGGATTGAACCAGAGATGTGAAAGCTGTGTTTTGCACACAGTCCACCGCTGGGCTGTGTGTCTAACCCGTTTAAATCTTGAATTTTAATTACATATAACCCGTAACCCACTTCGTCTCCTTCATTCAAATTCTTTTACCATCCACCCGCCTAAGAAAAACAGTCTCCAAATTCCCTTAAATGGTTTATATAAGATAATTAAGATAATATTATATCAAAGTATCAAGAACTTTTACCGAATTGATTTAATCGGCGGTGACTGATTCGGCTCCTGCTGAAATCCGGCGAACAGGGCTTCCGGCGAACAGAGGGGAAAGTTATAGAGTGGAGGAAAAACAAATTGAAGACTGGGCGAATTTGGATGGGAGGCTGCATTCAGTATTTATAGAGTGGGACTTGGGCTCGGTTTTAGGAAAGCCACGTGCTAAGATTGATGATTGCTTGCGGGAATGACAGCTACTCGATTGAAGTTGCCAAGAATAACTCGGCGCCAGTTGTCGGAAGGTTCAAACAGAAAAGGAAAGGCGCGTGTGGTGATTTGGCGATGATTTGCAGGTTTTCCCGCTCACATATAAGTGAATATAAGTGATGGCGCGCGAGATTTGTTACAATGTGTGTGTGTGGTCTAGTGGTGTTGGTGGTGTGTGGGCAACTGGGCGACCCGGGTTCGATTCCCGGTTCACCTATTTTTTTGTTACACTTTTTAATTATCTATTATGAATTAAATATTTATTATATAATTGATTATTTATTATATTATTTTATTAAGCTTATTTAAAACATTAATTATTTTATATAAGAAAAAAATAATGAAAATAACCGAAAGACAAGAATAAATGCACTTTGATTGATAATTTGGGGCGGGTTTTCGAAACCCGATTTGTACAAATGTTACAACAACACACAACACTAGTAGTGAGCATAGTTGTCATAGCCCTCGCCTGCCATGTCTTTGAGGATCTCGGGTAGTTACAAGGTGTTTGTACTTGAGTTGGTGAAGATTCTATTTTTTTATCTTCATATGAATTTTGATTGCAGTTGTCAGTACATACACGTCGATTGCCAATATGTCAAGAATCCTTTAAGCATAGAGTTGCTATGTGTGAAAACTTGGGAACTATAATTAGCTAGTTAACATATGGGGATTTATAATTTGTCCTAGTCTTTATCAAAATCTTTAAAAACCATAATTCATTCTACTCTTAAATTTGACAACCATTATGCATTTATTCATTACATATACCTTTATTAACTACAAAAGTTATGGGGTGGGGTGGGGTGGGGGTGGTTTGAGTTCAATAAAATACAAATACACAACCGAATCTGAATATTCGAAAATCCGTATCCGAAATAACTAAAATTTTGGATATCCGAAAATAGGATAATCCAAATTTTCGGATTCGGATGTGGGTTACAAAAAATGTTTAGATAATTGGATTATCGATATTTGAAAACTATATATATATATATATATATATATATATATATGCTAATACTAATTGTTACTTTGTGTTAAATATAAGGATCTTCAAAATTTCAAATATGCACAAGGCCCATGTATACTCTAAAACAAAGTATACGCTCACTTCATAATTCTCAAAACGAGCATCACACTACCATTAAACCATCATATGTTGTCTCCATGCCAATGTAACAATTCCATTTGACAAAAACTACATCCTCCAGTATTTGACTATGATGATTAATGGTGTAAAATCGAATAATTGACAGTTAACTTTCCACCTAGTTAATTGCTAGTTATGGGTTTTTTAAAAAATAATTATTTCAATGGTTAATTTTAAACGAGTCATTGAAATTATAAGAACGTAATCCCAATCATTGTTGATTACAAATAAAACAACTAAGAAATCAAGTAGAAATTTAATAACTCAAAATTGTATAATCAAACAAACTAATCATAAATATTTGACTAATTGAATGATTAAAACAAAATTTAAATCCAAAAGTAGGTAAGAATATGTTGATGCCAACTACTAATACAAACCTTAAGCTTTGAAGATGTACTAAACCGTAGTTATTGCCTAAAATCAAGATTAGTAACTCCTTCAAAACATTGAGGGGTTATTCTCAATTTAGAGTCAAATAGGGCATTCCATATACAATATCCTATCTATTTACCACGTAAGCGTTCCAACAGTACACTAACCTTTTACCTTTGGTATAAACAATCGTTTCAATAGTACACATACGCTTAGTGGCGGATCTAAGAACTTTTTTCACTGGGTTCCTTTTGGTAGATTCTCACTAATTCTTACTATTTTTTTACAAATCATATAAGGTTCTCACTAATTTGTTTCCGTTTTTTTCAAACCAAATGGTTTCAAGGGAACCCACAAAAGTGGCCTAGATCCGCCCTAAGTACGCTAACCCTATACCTTTACAGTTTGATCAATAACTAATCAAACTGATTCAAGATCATGTCGGAGTTTGATCTATTTCTTCACCACTTCTTCACATCCTTCCCCAGAACCATCTTCAAACCCGTTACTCCATCGCAAGATCACGAACAACAAAAACAACCACTCATCTTCACCTTCCCATCCATCCTTCCTTCAAATCTGACCGCATATGGACGGTTTCCGGCATCAAGATCAACAATAGAGGCCTTGCCGATGGTTAAGGTAACCGAAGAAGAAGATTGTACCATATGATGAGTGATTAAAGTTTAGGAGAAGCAAAAGAATTGCCATGCAAGCACAGGTACCATTTGGACTATATAAAAAGTGGTTGGGTATCCATATATCAAGTCCGGTGTGTAGATACCAAATGCAGGTGGATGAAGCGGATTACAGGCCAAGACCCAAGAGGCGGTGGTTTCGGGTGGCAACTGATGATCACGTTAACAAGTAGGACTCCAGGTCGAGTTGAGTCGGATTTAATAGAGAACAATGGAGAATCACTTGAAGATATGGATATTGATATTGATATGGATGGTAATAACGATTGGAGTACTCAAGATATGGATATTGATATATGGATGGTAATAACGATGAGAGTCATGAAATGGATATGGATTGATGTATAGGTCGTAACAGTGATTGGAATGAAGATATCATGGTCTGTGTAGTAAAAAAGTTTCAATCTTTATATATGCAATGGCTTTACAAACTGAAAATAGTTGGACATGAGGCTTGACTTCTTCAATAAACGGATTAAAAATGTTATGGTTTAATTGATTAGAAATATGGTATCCCTAAACTATGCACCATTAGCGTAACCCGAAAACATGTTTAATCTGTTTATTTGAATGTGTCAAATGGGTTGATGGGTAACAATCAAGACGTAAATGTGTTAAGCAGGTTGGTGGATTCTAAAACATATGTGTTAAGCAAGTCACAAATCGGTTAGTAAGTCAACGTGATTAATTAAACGGGTTAAACAAGTTTAACTGAACACAACGTGTTTATTAAGGGATTGTCACAACCCAAAACATGAGTACTTTGGTATTGTGTTGAAAATTGTCACCCTATCTAGACCATCCATTCTTGGACATTTGTGAAGCCCACAAATGCATAGGTGATAGGTTACTAACCCGCAGTTACCACTTGTGCATATGGTAAAGAACATATCTGTGGTGCAGTGACCGTAGGTGACTAACGCACAGTGACCCATTGGCACCGCCATATCCGTGGGTCTTTCCACATATGTGGGTAGCATATGGTAAAGAACCCCACTGGACACAACCGGGCGAGGCCAGGGGTTTTACACATCCATGGTTTCATGGTTTTCTCCTGAAAGGGACCGCGGTGAGAATTAAATGCCTATGATATCTATTTTTAGTGGTGTTCTATCTATGGTGGATTGAGGGTCAGGATGTACCAAGCCCAAAATGACGGGTCTCCTGGTTTCGAACCCAGGTCTGTCGTGTACCACTAAAGTTGATGCGAAAGCCCAACCAGTTAGTCTAGCATCTACGTCGGATACCCTCACATCACATCTTTTTTAAATAGTGTATTTTATGATCACAACAAAGATCTTCATTTTACATGGAGAGTGATTACATATATTAAGTTTTCTTAAAAAGAATTTCACCATGGTTAAAATATAATCATTTTCTATAGTTTTTTTCAATATCTGAACCTGCCAATTGTTTTATTTCTTTAAAACTTTAAATCAAGATTCGTTTTCTTTATATAAATATCAATCAACTCTACACACCGGGCTGATCCATAAATTGCATAAATATTCTTTTTAACAACAAATTTTATTTTCACTTCTTTTGGGAGTTGAACCCATAACCTCTATAGAGTATGTGGTCCTAGAAGATTTGCTTCTCTCATTGGGCCAATAATTGATACATTATTGTTTAATATAGCTAATGACGAAAACAAAATTAAACTATGAAATGACATCGCGACATCAGAAGTGAGGGACTGAGTGAGAAAGGAAGAAATCAGACAAGGATAGCAATATAAAGTTCTTTGGTGCCTTTCAAAAAATTATAAAGTTCTTTGGTAACGGGTATTTTGATTTTGATTTCATCAATAAAATCAGTAAAAACAGAAGACTTGAGGATTGAGTTTTTATTTTATTTTTAAATTGTAAATAGACAACTTGAGAAGGGGCCTACATCAAAATAAGGCATAAGTCAAAATAGATAAGAGGCATGATCCATGTAAGATTCTGTAAAATTCTGTCATGTTTTCCCTGTTAAGCTAGTTCATGTAAGATTCTGTCAGTTCATGGACCCGTTTTTTATTAATAGTCTATTGATGATTCCAAGCATCATCGTCGGCTAGAGCATGTGAAAAGTAGCAATATGGGTAAGGGGGAGGAGATTTTGAGTTGAGATGAATTGCCCAACTCAAATAGAACTTATGATGGAAGGATATTACATGCCATTAACATTTTATTCCTTGAAGAGATCGATAGTTCCGGAAAGAAAAACAAATCTTGCTAGAGAGAAACCTAAAGGGAAGAGGGGATTATATACGAAGGATTGTAAGACACTGATATCATAAATGTTCATATATTTAATGATAGATAAAAAAAGTTATAGATTATTACTGAAAACCTAGGACAAGAACACCCTAGACCCATTTGACTAATGGGCTAACTAATGGCCCTAGCCTAACATACGTTATTAATGAGTTATTTTCAAACACTTCGAACTGTTTATCGGATTGAATTATTTAATTTGATTTTAACTATGCTAAACGAGAAACAACATTAACACAAACATTCACAAAAGAAATATTAGAATATCAAACATTAAAGCATTGTATTATATTATAACCATAAAATATTCAAGTATATACAAAACTCTTTAAACATGACCTTTATTCCATAACCTTAAACTATATACCCCATATCTACATCATCACACATCTACTTCTGGATCTTCCTATTACTCTTCTTAGGACCCGGAACCTCAACTTGAACAACGGGACACCCGCACCGGCCTCTAAAAACAAGAACCACACGACCATTAACCGGGGCCATCTTCTTCAACTCCGCCTCCAACTCCTTCTCATAATCCCTTGGCAATTCATACAATCCCTTCTTCAGTCCACACTTTCCCAAACTCGAATTCTTGACACAATCTTCATTTTCAATCTTGATATCAAACTCAACCGCCTTTTGCAGCCCACGACAGCCTGGCTGACCACATTTTCGACTCTCAAATAACGTAACAGCTAACATAGCCATAGACACGATTAACACCCCAAGTCCTAAAAGCCCATAAACAATTGGACCACTTATAACTTCTTGTTTAACCATAACCCATTGGACCAATGATAACAAGAACGTTATATAGGGGTGTATCAAGAACCCACAAGCACCGATCACAACAATCAAGATGATCAAATCAACCAAAGCTGATCGAGACTGATCACAATCCGAAAAGGGTATTTTCTTAGACAATTTGTTTGTCTGGTGGACTGAATTTGAATTCTGTAAATTGACTAAATTCATCATGTAGATCAAGAATTCAAGATTCAAGAAACGAGATCAAGATCCAATTTTGATCGAGACCCAATTGAGTACTCCGGATTACAAATCAACCCTTTTAACCGATCGATTGAATTCAAAACATAACTGTAGATTTCACCTGATGATTGAGGATTTGACGATGATAAATTGATGAGACTTAAAAGGGGTTTTGAAGGATTACGGAGATAGATGAAAACATGGTGTGTAATTTGATTAATGAGAGGGGGATTTGGAGGGTCCAACACGTTAAGAAAGACTAAAAGTAAGAATCATTAAAACGCCTGACTATGTTGGAGGTTTAGGACGTGTGTTTTTAGTGTTTGGGCTCAAGTGGGCCCAGTACTTATTTACCCTCATCCTTATTCTATAATAAACAAAATAAATTTTGTTTAAATGTTTACTTGTATTTGTGGGACCCTCATCCTTCCTAATATAATAAACAAAATAAATTTTGTTTTGAATGTTTACTATTGTTATATATGTGTTTGTTATATATGTGGGACCCTCATCCTTATTATAATAAACAAAATAATTTTGTTTTAAACTAGTTCATGCCTCATTCGTGTTGCGGGACGGTAAGCGAAATATTTCTCAGTTTAATAAAATGTACATATCTATTTTGGTTACTTGTACATACCATTTATAATACGATCTTAATAAAAGTTAGATATAAATATAAATACATTTGTCAAAGATTTTTTGTTTTAATAAAGTTTAGGAATTATAAAGTAAATTTATTAAAGCTCAAGAATAGTAGCAGTTGTCCACCAATAGCTAACAGTAACTATTCCTCCGGGTTGATTTGTTATGGTAGCAAAGGAAAAAGACTAAAAGATAAAATATTAAAATGAATAAAAGTAGAAGTACTATACATGTACACTACCAAAAGTTAAACAGAAGGGAGTAAATCCATATATAAACAAAGTTAACCAATAAAAAGAAAGTATTTTAATTTTTCTAAAAACAAAGGGGCTAAACACTTATATTAACGAAGTTGAAAGTGTAAAAGTAAAATACAAAAAGCAAAAAATCAATCACTTAAAAGAATAAAAGTAGAGATAGTAAACATGTACAACACCAAAGTTAAAGCGAAGGGACTAAACACGCATATGAACAAAGTTAACTAATATAAAGAATACATTTTAAAAACGGAGAGTCGAAACTCGTGTATTAACGAAGCTGAAAGTTTAAAAATTAAATATAAAAAAAATTAACTAATGAGGGGGTGTCAGTCAGCTGCCTAACGCTATTCACCCTCATGGTAAATGTGGTATATATAAATGTTTAGTATTACCACACTATAAATGAGCAACATGTGGTTGCTTCATATTTTTGTATCCTATGTATAGGGTGTTTTTAAAAAAAACTGATTTTTCACTTTCAACCTAAAAGTTTTTTATCTTTTACATTTTAACCCCTCGGAATTTTCTTACTTTTAACCCAAAACTTTTTATCTTTTACAATTTAACACACTTTTTTATGTTCAACGTTAGTCCCTCATACTTTTATCTTCGCAAGTTTTTCGTTTTACGGTTCGTTCTAAATTAGCGAGTCAACACGCCGCAACATGCGTGTGGTGTTCAATGTTTTTTTCTTCTATTTTTTCCATTTGAAAGACCCGTCGCAACGAATCTGTGTTTCTCCGTTTGACAAGTTCATCGCATCGTGTGAGTCCTAGATCGACTAAGTTATTCTTTTCTATGTTTTACGTTACGGACTAAGTTTTCGCATTAACAGGACGCAACGGGTGCGTGGTTCAACAAATTTACACCTGTTTTTCATTCGATGTTATTTATTCCTTTTTTAATTATTTTATCTTTACAAGCTTTTCCAATGTCCGTGGTCGCTAGCAGTGGTGTCGCATTGGTGCTACTTGGCACGATTTTACGAACGTATTTAACCTATTAAATTTTTTACTAATAGATTGTTTTGAGTTTACCACTATACCTCCTTTACTTAAAAAACTATTTTTTACGTGCATGTATGTGTCGGTGTGAATTCGATTTGCTTTACGTTTCGACGTAAACTTTTTCTGAAAATGAATTAGGTCAAATATAATACATTTTCCTATAAAAAAAACCATTTTTACGTACATAATTTTATGTACGTTTTGGTATAAATTCAAGTTGGTATATGTTTCAATGTAAACTTTTTTAGGAAACGAGTCAGGTCAAAGATAATATGTTTTTGTGCTTATTTTATAAATGTTTCGTAAAATTTGTTTTGAACTGAGTGGAGTCAGATCGGGGTTTCGTTTTTCCCTTATTTTCAAAAGCTCTAATCAATCTCTTTAAATTATACATCTCAACTTTTCCCTTACATGTGTTACGTTTTCTATGTATAAGTCGGGTCACATATAATACGTTATGATTGTACGGTATAAATTTGATTTACTTTATGTTTTAATCCAATCACAATGCTTATACAGGTTACATTGAGTTCCATCGGATACGTCGAAACACACGTTTTCATATGATTAACGTATCACATAATATTTGGACTAATCCATTCGATGTTTGCGACGTACCCGCGCTGCAACGCGCGCAGGTCTTATTGCTAGTTGTTACAAAATACTAGAGAGAACCCCGCATGATGCGACTTACTAGACAATTTCACTACACTAAGAATGTCACACCCCAACCGATGGCGGAAACATCGGGTGAGACGAAATAGATTGCTTGAGACATCATAACACTATTTGCGACAATATTGAATTCAAACCCATTTCATTTCCTCGATCGAATTGTCAAATACAACATTAACTCAAATACAACATAAATTCAAATACGATAAGTTTAACAAAATTATAACATAAATCTAGCATTTTAGATGCGTTTCTAGGCGTCCCTACTAAGATTCCATCATATTCAACATCCTCAACCTACAACATGTTAAAAGTATAGTTCAACACAAAAATGCATTGGCGAGTACACAAGTTTAACTATAGCATAAGTATAAAATCGTTTAAACAAATCCACATGTTAAGCTAGCATACTAGATTAATGTGAACATAGCAGTTGATCTACAAGTCAATCCTCTAGTGTCACTGCAAAATAGAATAACTTAACCTGACCACAAGAATACGGGTGGTGCGTTACTCCTATGGTGCTATACATGTTAAGGGGAGGCTCGTATGAAGTTAATGACAAGGCGTATCTGTCACACCCTGACCCGCAACAGAATTGGTAGTCGGAACATGATTGGGTTTTCATCAAAGCTCATGACATTTACTATACAAAGTTTCATATTTAATAATTCAAATTAAAAAGAGAAATTTCATCAAACACATAAACCATACAAACACAAGATCGTTCTAAACATGACATTTATGAAATTCTTTATTTTTCTTCTAAGGCAAATTCCTATGTGTTCCTTGCTTCAACCTGTTCACCTGTATCATGTGTAAAAATAGAAATTTGGGTCAACAAAAGTTGACGAGTGAATCCCGTTTAAACATTTGAAAGAATAATTATGTTGATTAATTTAATAAAAATGTGCATAACCAAGTATGAGCAAACGTATATGTAAACAATCTTCAAACCACATAAACATCTAACAATGAACACATAAGCATGATAAATGATGTGATATGAGATCAAGGCTCAATCAAACGGAGCTGGTCTAATTAGGCAACGCGATGCTCTACTCGTATCCAATGGGGAACTGATGGGCCTAATGTGAATGCTTGACTGAAATGAGAAGATATAACCACATATAACAATAAACCAAACAGTACATAACACGTTAGATCATATAATGGTAGTAGCACAAGTGTTTGTATAAACGTTATAAATAAACGACACATGATACACCCCAAAACATGAATAAAAAGGGGAAGTTTGCAAGAATTCACTCACAGTGAGTGCGTTTTTTGAGTTGATAACAAATGCGCGCGATTAAAGATTCCAACCGACGAGAAAACTAACCTAAATAATCACGTAAAAATTCGGTAAATATATTTCTTTTATTTGAAATTAATATTTATATTTTATGCCTTTTATTAGACTTTTAAGAATATTTTTAAAGTATTTATTACAAATTTAATGCTTAAAAAGTCTTATATATATATATATATATATATATATATATATATATATATATATATATATATTTAGGGTTTTTGGAGAAAAATAAAGAAAATATGTATTAAAAAAATATACCCTTTTTAGGGTTGAACCGGTCATTTATGCGATTTTGGCAGCGTGTGAGGATCGAACTCGTGACCTCCCGTTTACGTGCACGCATCTCTACCGACTGAGCTTCGTGTTTAACCCGAAATAATCTGGATTTTAATTATATATATACTAACTCAGTTAAACTATATTTTGTTTTTATTTTAAAAAGATTTTTATGTTGCAAAGCCGGTTACACAACCGGTTCGAACCTACGCCTCCATGTTACGTTGCACACAGCCCTACCAACTGGGGCTGTGTGACTAACACGGAATATCTACGATTCATATTAATTTTATACACTTACTAGCAGTTAATATATGTAAGTATTAAAAACTTTGGTTAAATTAGGGGATTGGCATCGTGTTAAGACCCGAACCCGGAACCTCTGCTTTAACTTTGCACATAGTCCACCACTGGACCGTGTGTCTAACCCGGTATAAACATCAAATTTAATTATACTAATTAACTATCACAACATCATCTTATTCATGTTTGAAACCCAGAACATTAACCCGGCTTGTTAAAATCAAACAACTTTATTAAATTCACTACTGATAAATAAAAGATAAAAAAGGAGATTCAAGTGATTATACCATACCGTCATGATCTTAACTTCTCCGGCAATGTTTTCCGGTGATAAAACCAAGTTCCGGCGAAGTGAGAATTGAGACAGAAGGTATCTCTCAGAGAGTTTAGAGTGGTGTTGAGAGTATGAGCGAGTTTTAGAATAGGTTTGGACTGATATTTATAGGTGAATGCGGGTTCTGGAATTCGGTTTCAACCGATTTCAGTTATTAAACTGATTGCCACAGTTACTTTGTAACTGAATTGAGCCATGATTGGGTCTTAGGTCATGATTTGAGGTCGGTTTCTTTGATTTAAATCGAAGAAGAAACGACAATTGAATGTGGATTTTGGAGTTACAGTCGTTGATGTTGGTCGGTTGATTTTGAACAGATTTAATAGCTTGTTTTTGTATAAAATTTATTTGTTTTCAGAATAACTCACATGTGTATGTAGCTCAGTGGTGTAGAGTTTGTTGGTTTAGTGGTGACCCGGGTTCGAAACCCGTGGTCACCTTTTGTGTGATTTTTATTTTTATTATTATTTTTAGTTTTATTTATTAATATTATTATTAATTTCTATTTATTTGTTATTTTAACTCTTTTAATTTATAAATTACATAATTTTATATAACGAAATTGAATGATTAACATAAATACGTAATGAAACCTTATATCAAATATTTGAATTATTTAAACAGAGCGGGTTTAAGAACCCGTTTTACAACAAATGTTACAGTATCACATAAGAATGTTCCAAGTATATAAATCACGTATCACATATCTTTAGCATGTATGATGGATTGTTTGTGTGTTTGCATAAAAGTATAAGGTGACTGTGTGTATTTTTTTATAGATAAAACATGTTGCACCCAAAAGTGTAAAACAAAAACAGTGTTCGAGTGTACTCACGATTTTGCAAAGCTTCCTTTGTTAAATCCCATAAAGAGTTTGAATGGTTGGAGAACGGAACACCGAGTTTATCCTATACGAGGAAACGTAGGTGTGTGAGTATTGGAATGATAATAGAGGATTCGGATTAGGAGTTTAAGGTATGCAAAACTATGTATTCTTAAAAGTATTTATCTAGACGTTAACACTCGTTTTTGACACTATAAACCCCGTAGGGTGGTTTTCATTTCATGGGTCATGCCCATTAGTATCGTAACGAGGAGATTAAGTCCTAGATAATATAACCTAATATTAAGACAAGTAACCATATGATGATTGTCAAAAGTTTGGTTATGTATAAGTCTTATTTATGTATATATTATATAATATATCATTAAGTTCATCATATAAGTCATAGATTTCATAGATGTCATGCATGAGGTAGGAGGGTAATTGTCCTTTAACCTCTTTCGTAAGATTAATCAAGACACAAATTGTTACAAGGATAATTCGGATGGTCATGAATGGAATAAAAAGAAATACTTCGCTAAACTATGTATCGACCAAGTAAGTAAGCTAGGTGCGTGCATCCCGAACATGGTAATGTTTGGGGACGTGTCGTAGCCTTGTTATTCAATTGAAGGTTAAACATAGTTTAGTGGTTACACATAGAAATCATCAAGTGAGGTGGTGGATTGAAAGTAGGATAGCCAAGGCTTCCAAGTAATCACACCTTTACCAAAACACAAGCTTTGTCAAGCTTGGATGGTTCCAACACTTGTGGGTTAAAACCCTTTACAAAACAAAGATTAGAGGTATTTTACACCTCCTAATTTGTATGAAACAACTCTGGCTAACTCACTAACCATGGGCTTGATTAGAGGCACAAGTAGCATAAGTTTGTCTAGAGAAAGCATGTTTAAATAAAGTTTATATGTTCATGTTCTAAAACAGAAAGTTTAGCCTTAAAAATGGTATTGTTCTACCTTGGTTTTCCATAGAAAATCTATGGTAACATCCCTAGAGGTATTACAACCATTGTAGAGGAAGAAAATGTGAAGAAAACATGAAATTAATGAAGTTATAAAAAGATAAAATCAAGAAGAAAGTTTATGGCACTTTGGACCTAAAAAATGGTGAGGTTTCACCTTAGTTTGCCCAAGCAAACTTGTGAAAACCTTCCTAGAGGTTATCCAAGTGTTTTAGAAGAAGAAACAAGGAACAAATAGTAGGAGAAGTGAGTTAGAACTCACTAAAAACTCAGATGTCGCTGCTATGTTTTCTGAAAGTGTTAGGGACTTTGAGAGTGTTCTTGAAGTGTTTGAAGGTATGTAAAAGTGGGAAATGGATGGGGAAAGGGTTGCTTATATAGGGAAGGGGATCGGGTTAGTGTTGGTGAGCATTTAAGACAATTAGGTGAGTGTTTAAACTTGTAACAAGTCAAACCATACATCCTAGCAGCTTGTGGCCGCAAGCTGCCTTTTTTTTGTTAATTACTTGGTATTATTTGGTTATTTGATGTCATTTTATGTATAAGTGACATATATTAACGGGTGGCTTGATATCTTAAGCATACGAGCATTATAATCTAGACTTTTTCCTAGTAAAAAGAACACGATTTTTAAGAGTTCAAAGAAACGAAGTGTATAATAAGTGTGAATCGTTTAGTGAGGTGCTAAATAATTATAAATCTCGCGATTGAATAACCAAGTATTTCGCATGAAAGGAACGTGCAAGAAATATGGATATACGATAATTGCTTGCGATTTAAACTTGCATCATGTATCATGTAACAACGGGTGATTGAACTAATGTATAAGCATGTATAGAAGATTAATTGCATGATCGAAGCCTCGGATTTATAATGATTCCACTGAGATAAGATTACAATAACAATAAGTTTCTGAAAACAGAATCACAATACATTTTTTCTAAAAATGGTAAGCTGCAAAAAATGAAGCATTACAAATAAAATTTAAATAAGGTTCAGAAAATGAAAAAAATAAGATGTAGATTTCAGTTATTGAAAGGCTAAACAATTGTTACATTTAAGGAAAGAAGTTGAAAAGTCTTTAAGTTAGAATGATGGAAGATTAAATTTCAAACTTTCACTTTATAACCAATATATCATATCGTCTTAATATCTCGCGTCTTAATATATGTGAAAATCACCTTTTTATGCCAAAGAGTTGTATAATAATAATAATAATAATAATAATAATAATAATAATAATAATAATAGTAGATATAGTTAACTAATACCTGACTTCACTAAATTTAAATCTATTAAATTGACGGTTGAATTAATACTCTGTGTTAAAACTAACATGTTGATATAGTACAATAGATAAAGATAGTGTGAATGTACTATACTAGAGGTGTGAACTTTTGGTACGACACAAAATAACATGTAATACACGGGTTTAGGCTTAGTTTAAATGGAGTCGGTTTAGTTTCGTGTCAAACCAATGAACATGTATTTACCTAATTGGGTCGTGCTTGTATAAACATGACAAGTGAGTGAGTTAACCCGTTTAACTCATATATATATAGCGCTTTTGTTTTCTTTTTTTCAAAACGTTCGTTAACATGTAACTTATATTCCCTAAATATTATATATATAATTTTGTGGGAGAGTTCAAATGAAAAGAAATTTTTTGCAAGAAGAAAAAAAATCAACCAATATGAATGCTTCATTTAATATTTATAATTAATATTACTATAAGAGCATATTGGTAAACTTACATATATCATTAATATGAAGTCATACTTTTTAATAACTAAGTATATTAAATTTGTAACTCATTTTGAAAATATATATTTAAAAAAATTAATTCAGAGTGTAGGATAAATTATGAGGTGTTTAAGATAGGTGTGTAGAATAAAATGTATGATAAATTTCGATGCATGTAGCCAAAACTTTTGGTGTGTAGAATAATAGTGTTTATAACTTATTGTTCAGTCAAAGATTATAATTAACGATATGAGAGACTAAATATTTATTGTTTTACATTTATACTCTTTATTCTTTTTCTTCTCACTTTATTTTTTTCTCAAATATCCCTTATATATTATTCATTTATTAAAAATGTGCTTTATTTGATAATAAAAAAATGTTATTTTGTTTTTTTTACCAAAATTTAAAAATATATTGGCATGCTAACGACAAAAACTGCAAAAAAAATAAGAATAATGTGTAAATCTAATGTTTTAAAGTAATAATACGTCAAAGATCAAACATATTTCAAGATCAAACATATTTCATGTTGATGTCAATTCATGAATACTTGTGCCGTGTTCGTGTTCACGTGCATATGACATCTATCATCTTTGGGATTGACTTGCCAATTTGACTTGTTTAGCAACCTTAATTAAAAGTTGTTTTGCTAACATAATAGTTTAAAGAGAGAATTTGATACGAAAGACCTTGACACAATAAAATTATGCGTCGTTTTGTAGTTCCAATATATGTGAAATAGTGAACTTTTCAAGATGTCAAAACTACATTCAAATCAAGTACAAAGGTTATCTGTTGAGCAAACTCAAATTCATGGTTGTCCGATGCACTTATGTTTCTTGTAAAAGTACGGGATTTGATATTTTGATCTTGGTGTATGTGCTAGTGATATATGATTCAACCCTAACTCATATACAGATATTTGAACGAATGATGCACATATTTTGATGTGGTTTCTAGACATGAGACTTATGTCTCTTCCACCATAATAAAAAAAAACAAATTGCAGGTCGTTAACTATGTTGATGTTGGATATTTATGAGATCGAAAATAAGTATGATCGATCTCAGTCAGGTTGCACGTTCACATACGATGACACAACATGTTCTTGGAGTTTGGCCAAGATCGATGGAAGAACACATACTAGAAGCATGTGGGTTCGGACAAATTAAGAAGGATAACGCGATTATCTATGAAACAATGTAACTTGCATTCTTACGTTAGAAACGACTAAATTTTAAGGTGTTGTCAAAAATTTTCTCAACTTATGATCTACATAAAGGAAAATCGATGTTTGTTAGATCAAGCCAAGCAGTTTTAACTAAGGACCGCATTTCGTAAGCAGGAAGACGTTTACACACTGGACTCTTTTTCTCTTCCCTTAGATTTGTCTAGCCGAGATTTCTTTGTAAGATTATTAATGGGGTAACATAAGTGTCTGTTTATTTTCTAGGTCTCAAAGTAATTTACTTAACATCATTTAAAGCTGTGTTGTTTTAGTTGTTAATAATGCTATGCAACTCTAAGTGCTAATGTGGGGCTAGCCCACTTGTTAGAGGCATACGTCTCTTAAACGAGAGGCCTTGATTCAAACTTAGGCAATGTGTCATTTTGATTTATTTGTATAATTTATACTAGGTAACATTTGCTATTAGAAAAACTTTTTAAGTAATATGTCTAAACAGAATATTATCAAACTCATACGTAATACAAACATTTGTAGTACTGGACACCATATTCTTGATTCAATGAAGTTTCTTCGTCATCTTTAACAATTATATTATTATATTAATATCTAGATAACTTGCTAAATGTGTAGAGTATACTCTTGAATTGGAAAAGGTAAACCAAAGCCGAAAGTCAAGTCCCTTGAAATACGACACGGACATTTTCAAACTCAAAAGTCTTGTTCATAGTCGTAATAGCCTTTATAGTTTCAGTAATCTTGGACACAATTTCTGATGTTATTCAAGAAGAATATCAATTCATATTGTCACATAGTTTATACAGTCATTATAGAAAGGTAACTGTCACTAAACAAATTTCTTTTGTAATGGTAAAATTATTTTAATTTTATTGTTTATGGGACTTGAACCTAAGAACTCCTCCTCTCAAGAAGTTATAAAGACTTCGTCTTTTCTAATGTACCACCACTTCATTAGTCGTCGTTAAACAGTTAACTTTTGATTCCGACAACCAAAGTGTTATCAAATATTACGGTGGAAAGTGTTTAAAATAAAATTTAAGACTTATTAACAAAAAAGAGTAATTTTGATAGTTTTTTTCTTATATACAAAATTAGGTTAGAACACCGTGTATTATACAGGTTGACTAAATGTAATTTTATATATTAAATAATAAAACAATATATTTTTAAAAACCTCGTTTATTACACGGGTTGATTAAATATAATTTTATATAATCAAATAATAATGAAGTTATATTTTTAAAAACCATGTGTATTATACTAGTTGAATAAATGTAACTTTTAACACCAAATAACAAAAAAGTTATATCTTTTAAAACCCTGTGCATTATATGGGTTGAATAATATTATTTTGTATACAAAATGCTAAAAACGTTATATCTTTAAAAAAAACTTGTTTATTGTACGAGTTGAATCAATCCAATTTTATATAACAAATAGTAAAAAAGTTATATTTTTAAAAACCCTTTGTTATACACAGGTTAAATAAATGTAATTTTGTATATTAATAAAAAAAGTTATTTATTAAAACATTGTGTACTACACGGATTGAATAAATCAAATTTTATATCAAATAATAAAAAAAGTTATATCATAAAAAACTAACGACAATATATATATATATATATGAAAATTTTTAAGTTTGTAAGGGTATATATAAAATTAATCCTTAAATTTAAACTAAATAATAATTATCTATAAGAGATTGGCGGTAAAACCAAAAGATATGTGACCTAATATTATGACAAATGTGCCCAAATGGTTTTTTTGATAAAAAAATAATATGGTTGAATAGTTGGGAGGTTGTATGATGATAAATCGATTAACTGTATTATAAAGTCATATGTTTTTAGTTATATATATTTTTGAGTTATTTTAAAAAAAAATAATATTTTGTTATTGTTATTAGTAAAATGAATGATTTTATGGTATTTGGATAATGGAGCCAACATCCATATGACGAATAATTTATCCTTTTTCTCTTAATTAAATAAGTGCATTAATGGCGTCATTGACACGAGAAATGAGTCGGTTAATACGGAGTCCAACAAATCTAACACACAACACGAATGCAAACTGTGGCAGATTCAATGGGGTCAAGTAATACTAAAAGCCAAAATGGTGTTGATATTGTTTCTAAAAATCTTCTCATGGAACAAATAACTCAACAGTGGCATTGGCACTGGCATATGAATGACAACATGCCAGCGTGAATATTGTGTGCACCTCACACCAAAGTCAACGAATGAAAGATGTTGATGCTCATGGTCAAACTAAGCAAGTCTCAAGGGCCTCAAATCCAGATATTGTGCTTGTTACTAGCCCAATTCAGCAAGGCCCAACTGGGCATGACTTGGCCAAGTGAACAAAATCAATAATCGTAGAAGCACAAGTGGTTTTGATAATGTGTTTATTAATCCTAATGGCCTACTTTGAAATAATAGTTCACAAAAGTCAAAAAGTAACAGTGAGTTTTTAGATCGAAATCGTGAAGGGCATGTAGGTGATCTTATGACGCACGAGCCAGTTGTTCATAGATTCAATTGAAACACGGTTACACCGGTATAACGATTACGTTTTAAATTCATGTATTATTGATGAAGATCTTTTATTGCTTGCGGATGATGAACCGTTTCGTTTTGACGATGTAAAATCTAAACCGGAGTGAATGAAAGCAATGCGTGCAGAAATCGAATCAGTGAATAAAAATAATTCTTGGTCGTTGACCGAGATACCACGTGGTGCAAAAGCGATTGAATTGAAGTGGGTTTTCAAGGTTAAAAGAAATGCGGATGGCTCACTAAAGAAACACAAAGCTAGACTTGTAGCAAAGGGTTATGTTCAGCAACCCGGAGTTGATTTTGACGAAGTGTTCACGCCAGTTGCTCGACTCGAAATAGTTCGGTTACTTTTATCTCTCGCATCGAATGAAAGTTGGGAATTACATCATCTAGATGTTAAATCCGCGTTCCTACATGGCGAATTAAAAGAAGAAGTTTATGTCGTTCAACCGGAAGAGTTCGTTAAAAAAGGCGAGGAGCATAAAGTCTATAAATTATCAAAGGTGTTATACGGGTTCAGGCAAGCTTTACGTGCGTGGAATACAAAATTAAATAATATTTTGTTAAATATGAAATTTCACTAGTGCTCGCAAGAACAAGCCGTATACCGAAGAACCGTTGGATCAGATGTGTTATTAATCGGCGTGTACGTGGATGATTTAATTGTGACAAGTTCAAATATGAAACTTATTATGGAGTGTAAGCACAAGATGGCTAAAAACTTTGAAATGTCGGATTTGGGAAAACTCACTTATTATCTTGGAATTGAAGTGTCGTAGAATAAGAATTAGATAAAAATCAAGCAAAAGGTGTACGCAAATATAATACTAACAGAAGCCGGTATGATTAACTACAATCCTAATAGCATTCCCATGGACTCGAATGTGAAAGTTTCAAAATTTGAAGACGAAGAAGATTTTGATGCAATGAGATATCGAAAGATTGTCGGGTGTCTCCAGTACCTTTTACAGACTCGACCAGATTTGGTGTTTTCGGTCGGAGTAGCCTATCGATACATGCAACGCCCGAAGCAATCTCCTGCAGCTCTCATAAGGCAAATTCTTCGCTATTTACAAGGTATTTTTAGCTATGGCATTACTTATACTCGAGGAGAAAATATGTTGGTCGGTTATAGTGATAGTAATCACAACATAGATCCGGGTGATGGAACGTGTTTTATTTTGGGTCTTCTCCAATTACTTCGTATTCTCAAAAGTAAAGTACAATTTCTTCCTAATCGTGTGAGGCAGAATATATGGCGGCTAGTGCAGCCGTGTGTCAGACGGTTTGGCTAAAAAACTAATTGGTGAATTCCTCGACAAGAAAATTCTAGCAGCGGTGTTACGTGTTGATAATACACCGGCAATAGCTCTCGTGAAGAACTTGGTTTTCCATGGAAGAAACAAACACATTAAATTTTGGTTTCACTATATTCGGGAATGTGTGCGTGGTCGAACATGTTAGTGGCATTGATCAAAAGGCGGATATTTTGACCAAGGCTCTTGGGAAGATCAAGTTCAAGGAGATGACTGAAAAGCTTGGAGTAGAAGACTTGTCAGATACGAGTTCGAAATGACATTGATTATTGGTAATTTCGAATTAAAAGTTCCTTTGCGTGCAAGGGAAGGAAACTAATTAAGGAGTGGATAATTATTAGTTATAATTATTAGGGTACGGTTCTTCTATAAAGTGTTTTTCCTACAAAGTGTAGAAAGTGATCTTTACTATTGGATGAGTGTGTTTGATGGTTTAGATCATCTTGATGGCATTTTTCTAATATGTGTGCCTTAAAAATAAGCCAATTTAATTGATTGGGGGTAAATGTGCCATTAAACTTATTTTAACTAAGGAAATAATTGTCATACCATAACTTTCTCACATTTCTGGCGAGTTTCCCTCTCTCTTTACCTTTTCTCCTCCAAAACTATTGTATTTTAAATAAGGAAGTAACTCTAATAACACAAACCTCCATAGATCCGAACCTAGTGTGTTTTAGATTGTGTATTAAGAAAACTAGTGTGTCTACATCAAATAAGACACTGGTATGTTTTATATTATGTATTTCTAACACTAGTGTGTTTTATTTGTAAAGGGGTGTGTTTAATCATGAAAACTGATATAACACAATGTGAAGAGCTCAGAAACTGATAATAATGTTTTTTTACTACACTTGATGTTGTATACTAGATAGGTTCATAATAGTGTGTTTTATGTACATTGACAAGGCTTTTTTGTAACCCGATTGCAGCTTTGATGTGTTTTTTGTGTGTTTGAAGTATGTCTTTGGTGTGTTTTAGTATATGTTGATTTGTTTTCCATAGTAGTGTTGTCTAAACTCTCTTCATCTTATTGAGTATGTTTTAGTGATAAAACACAAAGTGAATAACTAGTTACTAATAAAACATAACATGACGAACCGGTTACTAATAAAACACAATGAGGCAGCAATCGTATTATTATAATTGATAATCATCCATCTGAAATCAAATAGATATCTAATTTCCTTAAAAATCTGTTAGTTGGTTTAGGAGATAACACATTCCATAATTAAATTAATTATCAAATTACCATCATGCCCTTTTGATCAAAATAACTACTTGTCACATGTCACAAAGAGATAATTTTCTACGCTTTGGGTATTAGAGATTGTAAGTCAAGTTTTAAGATAGTTTCTTGACATTAATAAAGTTTGGGTGCTTAGCCAAGTTCTCATTGTTTTCCGTTTTCGTTTATATTCGATACCGATTCATCTTGAATTTTCTCAAAATTCAGTTGTAACTAATTCATTTTTCTTCTATCGCTTATATGTTTTACCAGTTGAATTGTTTTGTATCGGTATTTTGAGTTTTTTATGGTGTGTTTTAAACATTGTTACGACAAAAGTCGATTGGTTGTGATTTTCTTTTATGTTCTTGTGGGGCCACGTAGTATTAGATTCTTTCCAAAAATTTTATTAACTATGACAAACATGTTTTTAGTAGGGGTGTGTGGATCGGTTTTGGTTCAAAACCATAATCATGACCGTGATGTCTATTAATGGATAAACCATGACCATAACCAATCAGTTATGGAGGTTTTGGTTAATTGTTTTTGAAGGTTATCGCGGGTCAGTTATGGGTGGTTAAGCGTTAGCTTTGACCTTGCTAAAAATCGCTCGAATTTTTTTTAACATAAAATAATTGTTATTACATATTTCTATATATTAGCATGTTATATATTATTAAAAAATACATATAATCTATAATATTAGTATCGATCATCATTGAAGATTTAAACAAACTGGTATATGATATATTGAATAAATTTACATAAACATTCAACCAAAATTATATGAAATAACCTATAGGTACTAAAAACGTTTAACCAAAAACATGAAATATTAAAAAATGATGAAAAGTCCTAAATATGACAAAGATTTACTACATGTCGGTTCGGTTCGATTATGGTGGGTTTGGAACATTGATAACCATAACCGACCCGCTACTTTCGGTTTTCAGAAAAAACATTAACCGACTCACCGGTTTTTTATTTGGTTCGGTTTTGTCGGTTAATTTTGTTATGAGTCGGTTAATTCGGTCTTTCACACCCATAGTTTTTAGTGGGATCACTGTCTTTTGTTTCGATGATGATCACTAAACTTTCTTTTACTTTAGAGACCAAATTTTCCTTTTGATTTCTCTTATCATTTACTTTATCATTTTTTGTTTTCTTTTTAAACAAGTTGACGTCAACCCGTACGTTGTAGCGGAATGTTGAAAGCGTGGTTTCTTCTACTTTAATAGGCGTATACAAAGTGTCGTTTCTTGGAAATGGTTCGGTCATATCATATGCCTAAGAGAAACATGGTTTCTTACGATTTAGTTGTATCAGGTCTTGGTTTATATGGCCTTACATATGAGGCTAATAAAGTGTTTATAATCTGATGTGGCAAGATGGCTTAGGATCTGAGGCATGCTGAATATGATACACTCCTCTTCTTGTCTATATTTACTGGATTTTTTTGGCTTATTGCTATTGATTTTTTTCCTTATATAATTCGCTAGATTTGTTAATACATGTATGTTTTCCGTTTTTTGGTTTGTTTATATGATGTAAAAAGAATGCTTATATGGCATGATCTAAATATATTCTTAAAGCCCCTAAAGGACCTGTTATCATTAAAACAGGAATGGAAGATACAGATTGCAGCACAGGCATCAATAGATAGCAAGGGAACATATATACTTGGTGCACATGTAATTTTGTGGTTTTTTTTGAAGTTGGTATAAACACATCGTTTTTATCAGGACCTAGAAATTTGCATATTATTAGATTATCTTTATGCTAAATCTAGATGATGTAGCTTTTTCAAAGACAGGCGAAATTGAACCCTTCTTAAATCGGCTAATGCTCACCTGAGACCAATATGACCTGTTATCGACCCGACCAGTCAGTTTTGTTAGGCGTAGTTTGATACATCCAAAGAATATATACACTTTTGAAAACAAAATTAAATGGATCAAGCGATCTGCATATTACTACATCCTAAAATAGAAATTATTTTTTATTGTAAATCTTAATATTATAAAATAATCAAAAGTTAGTTAACTCAATTCTTTGTTTAATGTTTGATCAATCTTTAATCCTACGAAGCCCCTTTCACAATCTTTAATAAAAAGACCCCAAATCAACTGACAGTACCCACATTCTAATCCTCTATCTCTGTCAGCCTGTTTCTTTATGAACTGGGTATGCTTTATGTCTCCATTTCGTGATTGCAATCAGGTTTGATTTTTTCTTGAAGAATATATGGATGTGAAACATGATTCAGTCATCTATCATGAGGGCATTGTGTTGTTTCTAATTTGGTTACTTCTTTTGATTGTTATCATCCATTGGTTTACTTCGTGTCGTTTATCTATCTGGCGATTGTACAAAATGCAAAACTATGATGTTGCCTTGTCAAAGTCAAATGCAATATGATCCGTTATGCGACTCAACCAGTCGGATTTGTCAAAGTCAAACGCAATACTTCTTATATATGCCAATCCTCGCCCAAGACCAATATGATCCGTTATGCGACTCAACCAGTCATATTTGTAAACATTTAAACTCCAAACGCACATATCTCCGCATGAATTGTTAAGCATTCAAGACTCAATAAATGAATTATGAACTGTTACTCGACCCCACCAGTTAGATTTGTAAACAAATAGTCCAAACACACATTACACACATAACCGCATGAGTTGTTGACTCAGAAAACAATTATGACCCTTTACTTGACTGTTCAATCAGATTTGTAATCATGAGATGTCCAAACACATGCATCACTACATGAATTGTTCAGACTCAAAAAACAAATTATGACCCGTTACTAGACCCGAGCCTGTCATCTATGTTAACATGAAAAGTCCAAACACATATATCACTGCATGAATTTTTAAGAATTCAGAATCAAAATACGAATTGTTAAGCATTCAGACTCTTCGCATGATTTTCGTTAAGCATTGTTAATACCACATGAAGATATTAGCATTCAATCATACTGATTGTTAAGCATTCAGATTCGGAAAAAAAAAATCATATACGAATTTTAAAAGTAATGCATGTCACAGCATCTTGTTCATGCTATACAAACAAGGACATACTTCAACTGGAAGAATGAAAACACTGCGCCAAATCAAGGACGAATGAAATTCATATCGCGATGGGTAACAAAGGAAAATGATGATAACAATTGGGAGGATTTTTTTAATTAAATTCCGAGTTTGTAATTTTAAAGATAGTAATCCAGATCAGTTTATTAATTATGGTTTTGGCAAAAGACATGGATTTATTGTCAAAAGTTTAATTCAACAGAATGTGCCTTCCATAAATTTCACAAACTCATCAAAATCTATTCCACCATCATTGTTATCATCGAACACTCTAATCATCTTCTTGCAGTCATCCATGTCTACTTTGTCAGTCAATCCCAAAGCAGAAAGAACTCTCTTCAACTCTCTTGCATCAATATACCATATTTATTCTCATCAAACACATCAGAAGCTTCCTTCACTTCATCCAATGTAGGATGTTCTTGTTCAAATATGTTAAAAAGATCATCTGAACTTAAACTTTTTGGAGAGTTCTCACCTTTGGAATTGCAAAAAATCCCCAAATTCCCCATCACCATCTTAATTTCATGTTCTTGTATGCTTCTATATTTAAATGAAGGTGATCCTTTTGACAATTTGGGTTGTTGGTGCTTCTTTTCAACTTGAATGTTGGAATCATCCAAGAAAAACACTATTTGGGTGTACATGATCATGTTGTATATTATTTGGGAGAAAAAGTAATGGATGAATTCAGGTATCATGAAAGTCATGTTTATTGGTTAAAGAAAGTATTTCTGGTGAAATGAAATGTTATGAAAGTGAAGAATGAGAATATTAGTGAAGTAAGACTGTAAGAGAAAGTTATTTGTTTGAAGAACTGGAGAATGGAGTGGCTTTTATAATAAGTGTGTGTGTGTGCTAGGTCAACTACCAACGGAGGTAGGAAGAATATGCTGGAGAAGTTGGTGCTTTGAACTTTTTGAGAATTACTTTGAATGAATGATGTTTTAATGTGGAAAATTATCAAAGGAAATTTCTTTCTTGTTTCCTGCAGATTAGGTCATTATAGGTTATGAACAAGATTATCCTGACTTATTTATCCTTTGATATGCTGTATTATAATGATTTGCACAATATATGAAAGTAACCTACACACACAATAAGTATTTAAATTTAATATCATTATTAGTTATTGAAAGTAAAATATTTTTTAGATGTATTTCAAACTTTCTCTTGTTTTGCTTACTCTATTATATATTTATTTTAGAAACATGTCCAAACACCTTCACCCTTGAAACATAAAACATGTATTATAGATATATGATATCCACAATCTAAATACACTTGAATTTCGGTTTAGAAACATAAAGGTTGATTTATGTGATTTTTTCTTGAATAAAACTCGTGGGATTCCTTCACGTAGTACTGGGATTTCGGTTTTGATCCTTATGGATTCCGTTTGTTGCAGTATCCGTACTTGATATAGTATACGATACTAAATTTGAATACAACTTGGTTTTCAATAAAATCTCTATTGGAAAAGTTGCAAAATTAACAAAAATAAAAAAAATAACAAATGCAAGTTATTAATTAATAAAAAATTAAATTGAATGGGCTAAAAACCTATAGTATTTATAGTGGTGAACTGAAATAAAAAAATATTTTAGTGCTCACATTGATTGATCTACTAGTAGTTTACTGACAGCCCCATCTAAAGGGTGGTTAAATTCGTATTAGACGAGGTTATTTTAAATTTCCTTGAATAATGATTATTGATTATGTATATTATTCATTTTGTCTTTTATTGCTCTTTTTGGGTTTTGTTATTTTTAACTTAACTTTTAACATTAACACTTACAACCTCTATTTTTTAAAAACATTTGTAAAATGTCATTTTTACTTCCTAGAGTTTTACGTGTTTTATTTTATGTATACGTCGGTATAAATACAAATTGACTTACTTTTTCGACGTAGATTTATTTCCTAAAATGCGTCAGGTCAATTATAATATGTTTTCGTCCTCCACTTGTTATAAATTCGTGTATTTGTTTTACGTTTTCCCAGTTTTGGTCGTCGGTTAGCACAGTTTTACGCCCCCTCAACCCCACAGTGGTAGCACGCTTTTAGACCCCTGATTCGCAACTCAGGGGCTTAAGACTAGCTTTAATAAAATGTTATACGGTTATATGTATTTTTTTTATTTTAAGCCTTGCTTGAACCCCGTCTAAAGCAAATATTGAACCTTGTCTAAAGCAATTAAAAAACCGTAAAGATGAATACCCATAGCAGTTCCAACAATACCGACACTCATACTAATGTCAGTATTGGGTTTGATTCATCATGGTACTGGCAATCAATACAATGTACAATATAAAAATACCTTATGTTGAATACAACTCTGTTTTCACAAAATAAAACCGAATAATAAATAAAAACACTAGTGTTCTAGTAACTAAAAAAATAACAAACACAAGTTATTAAAGAAAGATCAAGTTAAATGGCAAATAAATGGGTTAAATACATATATTATTTAAAGTACAAGGAGTGAACATGAGAAAACGAAGCTTTTGAAATTGTATAAATCACAATCATACGTACATAAACATCACTGGCTACTAGGTGAGAAAATTAGGATTGATGATGGTGACAGCAACAACATCAAACTGAGCTGCTAAGCATTGTGCAAAACACGAAACTAAGCCTTCAATGTAACCAAATAGGTTGTTTGTGATTAGGAATGGCTCAATTATGGTTTTAAATAACCATAATTGGTTGGAGAGAGTGCTGAGGGAAATTGGTTGGAGTTTTGTGATGCCTTCTAAGTTAAGGTAAAATAGTGATAGTTGACATCGTATTGTGACAAGGCTTTATGCGAAAAGAGAAGGACTAGACCAAAAAACTGGATATGAAAAACTTAGCAATACGAAAAGTAGGGTGTGCGAAAAGGTATGGTATATGAACAACGACGATATACGAAAAAATGTGGTACCCAAAAAGCTATAAAACTATGGTATTCGAAAAGTAGGTTATCCCAAAATCGATGGTATACAAAAAGTTGTGGTATCCGAGAAACTATGGTATACGAAAAAGTCAGAAATTTAACCTAATTCCAAGGCAGCTGTTGAGAGATGTGATGAATATGAAAAGTTTCTGAAAAAATGAATCTGAATAGTGATGTAGGCGATGTGATTTAATCTGAATAGTTCAATCCTCCTTGAAGAATAGGTGGGAAAGAGCGTTCTATGCTCTATTGAAAACCAGATAAGAGGTATGATGATCTCCAATGAAGTATGCTTGTAAACTCCAGTGTTTTTTACCGTTGTGAGCTCCTTTTACCATGATGGCTCTAATTCCAAATCAGAGTCACTACTAACGATTTAAAAGGAAATTGTATTTATTGTGATGATGTTGTGTAATTCTAGGTTTCCATAAGAGTATTTATTCCTACTATATATTTACAAAATATACCTTTGATAATAACTTAATTTACTATGCGTCTAATATGACATCTCCTATACCCGTATTTTCTAATATAAAACACGATATGAGTGAGACACATTTGCTAAGTTCTACCTTGAACCTTGTATTCAGGCTAAGCATAATATTTATTAATTAACTATAGAAACCTGATAGAGTCCTTGATGGAAAGCTCAAAGGCTTGAAAGATGCTATTAAATATTAGGTGATGCCGACCAAGGCTGGCGATGATTCTTAGTATTCAGACTTCAAAACTCAACTTAATCACTTTGAGGACCTCATGGAAGATGGCTTGTTATTGAAAGATGGCTTGTTATCTGATCATGACTTAAGTAAAAGTTATTTAAATTGGATATGCATGGGGTTTTGGATCTACAACAGAAGTCCTGGGCTCGTTGGGTGGTGGATGGCGATGAGAAAGCCAAGATTTTTCATATCATTAATGGGCTCATGCTTCCAAAAAAATATTAAAGGGAAAGTGTGTAAATTTTTGCTAGCAGATTCAAAGAGCCTCTTATTAACAGACCTTCCTTCATTTGTCACGGGATTAAAAGGCTCTCAAATCTTAATGCGACTTTTGTGTCTGTTAAAATAAAGCTTGCAGTCTGGGAATTTGTAGGGGACAGGTCCCTAGTCCGGATGGTTTCAATTTCAGGTTCTTGTGGAAATTTTGGTCTCACTTTGACAGAGATATTTGCCGATGTTGTTTGTGGGGTTCATTACACTTATTGCAAAGGTTTCCCAATTAAATTAGTTTTTGGAACGGTGATTTCTGACAACCAATCGGCTTTCCTCTCTAAACTAAACATTTTAGATGGGTCATTGCTTACTAACGAAATTATGTCTTGCGTGAAACGATGTAAGAAGAAGGCGCTTCCATTCAAAATCGACTCAAGAAGGCATATGACATGGTTAAATATGGTTTCATTGACCCAGTTATGGCCTAGATAAATTTCCCAGACCTTGTAGGATGTGGGTTAGGGGCATTTTGTCTTTTTCTAGGTTGTGAATCCTAGTTAATGGCTCTCCGACCATCGAGTTTCACTGTTACTAGGGGGTTCGATAGTGAGACCCGCTATCCCCCTTGATACCCAATATCATTATGAAGGCCTTCTCATGTTTCCTGTACTGGGCAGCTTGTTTGGATTTTTAGAGATATTTCTATTCCTAATAATGGTCCTTTAATCATGCATTTTCTGTTCGCTTAATCATGCATTTTATGTTCGCAGATGATGTGTTGATGTTGGGTGACTGGTTTGCCTCTAATGATTGTATCGCTAGACTTATGAGGGTTTTCGACTTAGTCTCGGGCCTCAAAATTAACTTCCACAAATCTACTCTTTATGGCCTTGGGGTTGATGAGCAACAGGTATCCTTACTAGCTTCTAAACTCCATTGTAGTTGTAAGTCTAGAGTTCCGACTTATATTTATTTGGGATTGATGGTTTGGGTAAACATGAACCTTTTCAAAAACTCGAAACCGGTCATGGGATGTTGTGGAGGCTCAAACTTGATGATCTTAGAAAAAAGTTTATGTGGGGGGAAAGGAGGATAAAAATAGCATTCACTAGGTGAGCTGGAATAAGTTAATGCAGCCAAAGAATCAAGGTGGGTTAGGTTTGACTTCTTTAAAAGACTTTAACCTCATCTTGCTATATAAATGGCAATCTAGTGCTATATAAATGGCAATGTAGGTCGAAAGTTGAGGAGGCCTGGATGTGGATTATGGTGATTAGTGCCCTTCATCATAGTCTACAGGAGTCTAGAAACAAATTTCAAATTTGATTACCGAATTCGCCAAGGTTGGGGTTCATTTGGATAACCTCATCAAAGGAAATATGGGGAGAGGGATTCGAGTCCTCTTAGGTCCTTGTTTAGGTCCTGTTTTGGTGTTGGGGGATATGGAAAGGCCGCAATAACCTTATTTTCAATCACAAGAAAGCCGGCGTCTCAAGCGTTGTGGAGGAGGTCAAGACCCTTGGGTTTCTATGGATTAAATATCGAGCCAAGTTGGTGGATTGGGTTTCTGGGTGGCATAGTTTCAATTTCTTGTAATTCTTTTGATGTTTGCCTCCTTTGTTCTAGTGTTTGTATTTTTCCTTCTAGCGTATTGCTAGGTGGTTGTTTTAATAAGAAGCCGCCTTTCAATATAAACAATAATAATAACTAAAGCATTTTATAATTAAAATTAGAAATTGATTAGTTATCAATTGTTTGTCTCCTAAAGTAAAATGGGGCGTAAGTCTGGACAAGAAAGTATTTATAATGGAAGGAGTCTTGGTCATGGTCAAAACTCAAAAGATGGGTCAACAGTTACCAATATACTTAAACCATACGTCAAGGGTTAAGATAATTTTCATTTTATATGTGTGAACGTCAATTCGCCTAAATAGGATAAATAAACCTTTTTGAAATAAAAAGTAACTATTAAAGACTCTTAATTTTGTAAAGAAAAATACAGTAAACTTTTGTGTATAAACGAATTAACAGAAGTATAAAATAATTCTTAAACATAAAACTATCTGAAACGACTTCAACAAGTAGTTCTTCGACAGCGAATTTGACTACACCAATTAAAAAAAGTAGAACGGTTAGAGTTTGTGAATTATTAGTGTTCGACATGAGTCACTAAATATAGATTTTGAATTTCTAAGAGAACTCACTTGTCTTCTAGGATACAAGAGCATAAACTGTTACCGCTTGAGATGGCTCATGCACCTGAGATGTGAGCACCCGATATATCACCGGGCTCTTTTTTGTTTGTTGAAAAGAGGAAAAGAAAGCGGTGGCAGGAATAATCAGAGAGTACCGCTATCTAATATTTGAAAAACGTTTCTGAGTCGGTCACAGTTCTCAGTATTTTGAAGTTAAGAGGGTTTGTCATATCTCTTTATTCGTGTCTTCATAAAACGAACGGACATATTCATTCTATCATAATACTACATATATTCGTATAACTTTTTTAATTGTAATTAATAATGTTTAATCACCAACTAATTTGGTTAATTAGGGGATAGAGGTGGTAAAGTGATGTATTCCCAACCAACTGGTTAAATTTAAATTAGTTAATGATTTTAGCTGTTAAAAAGAAAGTTGGCGTGAAAGAAGTAGGTAGGTCACAGTTAAGCATCCAGTGTTTTCTGAATAGATAGTTTCTAAACTTAAGACTTTGTTTGTGAATAGCCTGTCATTCAATCTCAGATTTGGTTTATGAACATTTGTCCTTCTTAATGCAGACTAATTAGTCTTGGCACATTATGCCCACTAACCTAGACTGGCCTAGTCTCTCATAACAGTTTAAATTCAAACACACTATTTGAGTATCGATATATCATTCATGTTATTTGCGCTTTGGACATGGTTTTGATTGGTTATAAAGCTCTGAAATACTAGGTGTTATATGATGGCACCCCTATTTACCGTATTTGCTAAACAGTTTATTAGATTTTCAAATTATAAGAAAAGAATAATCGTTTCATTACGGTTTTGTATGTACTGAAGGGGCCGAATTTAATTCAACAGAATGTGCCTTCCATAAATTTCACAAACTCATCAAAATCTATTCTACCATCATTGTTATCATCAAACACTCTAATCATCTTCTTGCAGCCCTCCATGTCTACTTTATCAGTCAATCCCAAAGCAGAAAGAACTCTCTTCAACTCTCTTGCATCAATATACCCATCTTTATTCTCATCAAACACATCAAAAGCTTCCTTCACTTCATCCAATCTCGGTTGTTCTTGCTCAAACACGTTAAAAAGATCATCACTATTTATACTTTTTGGAAAGTCCGCACCTTTGGAATTGCAAAAAATTCCCAAGTTCCCCATCACCATCTCCACTTCATCTCCATGCATGCTTCTGTATTTAAATGAGGGTGATCTTTTGGACAATTTGGGTAGTTGGTGCTTCTTTTCAACTTTAATATTGGAATCATCCAAGAAAAACCCTATTTGGGTGTACATGATCATGTTGAAAAGTATTTGGGAGAAAAAGTATTGGATGAATTCAGGTATCATGAAAGTCATGTTTATTGGTTAAAGAAAATATTATTGGTGATACGAAATATTATCAAAGTGAAGAATATGAATTTTAGTGAAGTAAGACTGTAAGAGAAAGCTATTTGTTTGTAGATTTGGAGAATGGAGATTGTGGCTTTTATAATAAGTGTGTGTGTTAGGTCAGCTGCCAATGGAGAAGTTGGTGCTTTGAATGTGGTGAGAATTACTTTGAATGAATGGTGTGTTGACGTGGAAAATTAAAAGAAATTTCTTGCTTGTTTCCAGCAAATTAGGTCATTATAGGTTATGGACAAGATTATCCTGACTTCCTTTATCCTTTGATATGGTATATGATAATGATTTGCACAAATATATGAAACTAATTTACGCACAACAAGTAAATTTTAATAATTACATGACTATTTATAAAGAAAAGATATTTAAATTTTAATAATTATATCATTATTTAATAAGAAAAGATAAATACAAGGATATAGTTATGGAAAGAAGAATTTTTGTTAGATGTATTTCAAACATTCTCTTGTTTTGCTTCTCCTACTATCTACTTTAGAAACATGTCCAAACACTAGAAACTTGTAACATAAAACATGTAGTATAGAAATATGATATCCACACTAAATATAACTGGAAACAGTGATGAAATCCAATCAATACCAACGAAGAAATTAAATATTGTTTACTTGCTGAACTAGAAAGGGACAAACAAAGACAACTCCCTAGTCTACTAAGTGATTTGCTATGAAGTTTCCCTTCTTTTGTCCACATTGAATAAAACTAGTCGAATCTCACAGTAGTATGGTGGGAATCCGGTTTTGATAAGTATCGACTCAGTTCATTACAGTATCCGTACTTAATATAGTTTATGATACAAAATCTAAATACTACTCTGTTTTCAATAATACTTATATCTGAAAAGAGTTGCATATTTAACAATATTAAAAAGTTAACGAACACAAATTATTAAAAAAAATTCAAATTGAATGGGCTTAAACATATCTTATTTATAGTGGTGAAAAGAAACAAACAAAGAGTTCACTGTTCACACCGATCTACTACTGTACTGACACTTAGTCCAGCAACCAATAAAAATAAAAAATAAAGTAGTGATATGCCTCACATGATACCAACACATATTTTACACTAATCAAAAACTATAAAAACGAATACATATATCAATTCCATTAATATTGATACTCTCGGTATTGAGTTCGGTTCGTCACAGTATTGGCAATCCCTATAGTAGTGTACAATAGAAATTGTTTAAATTCGAATACAACTCCAATTCCAACAAATTTATATTAAAACGTCCAAAAATAATAATAAAACACGCTTGTGTATTTAATATATATAAAAATTAACAAACGTAAGTTATTAAAAGCAAGAATCAAATTAAATGAAAACTTAATGAGTTAAAGGCATATATTATTTAAAGTACAATGAGTGAATATGAGAAAATAGGCCTTTTGAAACTATAGAAATCACAAACATACGTACATGGGCATCACAAGCTATCCAGGTAGAAAATTAGGATTTTTAGTGGTGGCAGCAGCACCATCAGATCCAGTTGCTAAGTATGGTTCAAGACACGAAATTGAGCCTTCAATTTAACCTAAATTCAAGGTGGCGGCTAAGTGATGCAATGTATCTGAATAGTGATGTAGGCGATGTGATTTAATCTGAATTGTTCAATCCACAAAGTATATAGAGCGTTGTACGCTCTAATGAAATAGATTAATAAAAAAGTATCAATGTTTTTTCACATTATCATTCATAAAAAAAAACTAACTCAGTTAAAAAAAACTTAATAAAAGAAAATAGGTTAAAGTTGGAAGTGTCCTCAAATAAGTTTTTAATTAGGATTGGTGCCGACGAATAGATAAGGTTTAAATTATTAAAATCCAACTTCCTTAGATGTATGAATGTCCATATTCGATCTCACCATATTTCGTATTCCATCTTCCAAAACATTGGCAAATTAAATAATAGAATTATCCAAAAGATCGATAAATAATTTGGTAAGGAAGTGAAGTTATTGTCATACATGACATATTGGTCGACTACAACACTCACCCGATAAAACTATAACACCTACAAAGTACCATAATGTCACACCCCGGCTTTTCACAGTCAATCTAAACACCGGTGGACCCGGGTGGAGAATATCGTGACATAAGTTGATATCATCATATTCAATTAAACACAACACAACGGAAGTCTTGGATTTAATTTACTATTACAAACCAAATGTTCGAAATACAAAATAATATACAGGCTCGTAATAGAAGATCGACATGCGGATCATAAATTGTACAAAAGAAAGTATGTAAAACAGACTTTGGGCAGATCTAGGATTTGCAAGATTCTCTTATCACTACCGAGCACTTCCACCCTATTTTCGTATTGTCCTGCAAGCTTAGTCTTTTAAAAATACGTCAGCTTTCGTTGGTAAATACACCCAACTGACTCATTTTGAAAACATTTAAAAATATGTTTTAAGTGCGTATCAGCACAAAATCTTTTATAACTTGGGAAAGTTGACGTTGCAACCTTGTTAACAGATTAACATGTTTGTCCATACATACATGGCTCAGTGCGAAAACCAAGACAAGATTAACGACACACCACTTACGAACTCACGAAGGAATTATCCCCAATAACATGGGTAGTTGCATTTGAGTGTCTGTCGGGTGTATGCCTACACCCCGCACTAAAGTCGTGGCCATTATCTAATGTAATGAGCCGAGGATATCCAGGACACGGTAGTTAACCCCGATGTTTAAGTTATCAAACAAAACTGATTAAAACAGAATATGCGGATTTACTAGCCACAATCCGCATTCTATTGACCCACTTCCGACCAAACGGTAATAGTTTACCGTAACCCAAGCTCGTATAGGGGAAATATGTCGAGAGTATTTACCTGAGCTAGTCTTCGTTTAAGCGCAAGATTTATTAACTCAGCCATACACAAAAGCACTAAGTGCAGATAACATTTACCGGAATGTCTCTAGTATGGATTAAGGCATAAGCTAACCAATTAAATACTAACAGTCTTTCTTAAGTCATCGACTTAGACCGACTAGCGTACATGATCAAAACGTATAATGTTAGATTAAACGATGATCGGATAGAATGTAGTTTAATCCCAACAAGTACTTTGACTTGTGTAATATGGATAAACTATAAACATTCTGGATTTTGAGACTTAAATGACAAGGTTGGTCCCGTTTCAGTTAATTTTCGTTAACTAGTTACATATGCTTAACCGTACGCATATCAGCGATATCGGGTAACCGAATAAGTCATGGATAAGTTCTATATGCCATTATACTTTAAATAAGTTATAATATCAGTAAGATATCAACTGTCATGCCCGTTAAGGTTTTAAAGTGAAACTATGCCTCATAAGGGCGTTTCGGTAATTTCATATTGTATAAAAGGAACTTGAATATAATTTAATGTTATAACTATAAGTATTCTGGAAAAATAACTTGTTTATGATATGAAATCAGTAGGATATTAATTATGTGTAATTTATCTTTTATGACCAAACTATGCACCAAATGGGTATTTTAGTCATTTACACACAGTTTATAAATTATTTGGGATTCTGAGTTTATATCTTGTACCTACTGTAAAAATATTTAAAATAAGTTTTAAAATTAGTAGGTAACAAGTCTTGGTTGGTAAATATGGTTTAAAACCATATTAGGCACCGAAACGATGCTTATATCGTAAAATGTCGATTTGTGTGATATTTAACGAAAAACTGATGTTAAGGTTAAGATAACATGTCTTAGATATGTTATTTAATATAACATATCAGTATGTAAGGATTTGTTTTAAAAAGATATAGTTAAAACTATTTTATAAGCCACAAGGCATTTATCTTCATTTATCGACATAATACAAGGACTTGTTTATAAACTTGGTTTATAATCTGTTTTGACATCCCAAATAATCATACTTATAATATTACATCAGTAGGAAATTCATTTTCAAGCTCATTATCATTTAACCTCTTTTTATGTAAAAAGGGTATTTTAGTCAAAATGGCATAATTACGGATCTTGGGCATAAACTCATATTCTGATTATGATCATGTAATAAAACCTCATAAGGGTTATGTTACATTATATTACGATCAAAATGCAACTTCAGATCAGTAGTTAACTAATCTATATCGGGTCAGAATCGAAAGACAAAGAAGAAGTCAAACTTCGCGACTTTCGGTTACGAACCGACCCTAGAACTGAAATTGACGAGTCGAACATATTCTTACATGTTCTAATAATTACTACTAACTTGTTTAAGTGTCAAAACAGGTTTCATAACATATATAAGATCAAATTATAACATTTCCAAAAAAAGGCATGTTTGACTTTTTAATATAATAACTTTGACCTGTCAATTGGTCTAGCAAACGTGATCTTCAGGAGGTGCCCTTTATAGGGACAAACACCTACCTTATTACGATCACTTAGCCATGTTCGTTACGAACAATGGCTGGACCATAATGGTCTTAACCGAAAGTCAAGGCGTTTTCCGTAAAACGCTTGACTTTTGGCTATAAAAGCCTATAAACGAAAATGCAAGAGGAAGGACACTTACAAGTGGTTCCTTATAATGCAATAGAACTTAGTTGGATGTTTCTTTCAGTTAGGAACTTCTAGATGAGGGAGATAAAGTTGTGAATGAGAAAGATGCAAGTTCAAATGGTGAACCTTGACACCTATTTATAGTTGAAAAGCTTGAAGGAGGTGATGCCAGGTGTTAAGGGGTGTAAGAGGAAGCTTACAAGTGTCCTAAAACGTGGCATAGAAGTTTGGAAAACCATAGTTTCGAATCAAATGGTTTTGGCAATTTGTGTGGAGGCCAAGGCAATTTTCTGCAGACACAGACCTCTTGCGCCCCCTGTCAGTTTTCAAAGTTTGACACTTTTAGCCTCTCAACTTATAAAACCTTCTAAAACACCTTTTTAGCATATTTAACCCTCCGTAACCAATATTTTGCATACCCGGAAGTATGTCCGGACGTTTTCGAGCTCTCGGTTCGTTAAAAGGTCACTGAGAGGTATAAATTAACATGTTGACACTTTTAACCCCTCCATTATCCAACTTTCAATTAATTACGGATTTAATCCCTCTCGTCCAATAAATGGAACGTATGAGAGTTAGGACTTCATAAAGGGTCACTCAAAGGCTCACTTTAAGCATGTTGACATATTAGTTACTCAGAGGCCAAGTTTAAGCATGTTAACATATCAGTCAATCAGAGGCTAGGCATGTTGACATATCAGTCACTCAGAGGCTGTTGTTTGAGCATGTTGACACCTTTAGTCCCTATTAGTCTTTAATAGACTAATAAAAATACAACACGTGTCACTATACTATCGGACACGATTTTACGAGGTGTTACACATCACCATACATTGTTTCTATAACCAGTGTTTCTTTTCTATATTAATTTGGAGAAAGTAACATAACATGCCGACATCAAATTAATAGAATTTAGAGTTATAAAGTTAGGATTAATCTTGTGCAAAAAGTAGTTTAGGATTTATTTGGTGTAACTTAATAGTATGTAATCATTTTTATTCAAAATATGTATAAAACCCATAAAAATTTAATTTTAAATATAAAAAATTGCTTTTGCATCTAAATACATATCAAAGCCATTTTATTAATAAAAAAAAACTGAATAATAAAAACAAAATGTTTAAAACAGTTCAAATAATTTTTTTCACACAAATTAATCTTTTTTTTAAACGTCTTCTACGTGTGTTTATATGAAGAAAAAAAAAGGTCTTCTACAAATTCATCTTTTTCTTTGATGTTTGTGACCGTGGTAAGCTTTGGTGATTGTGGCGGCGACCGTGGGAGATAATGATGTGAAAAAGGAAGATTATTGCGAAATTCTAGGTTTCCATAAGGGTATTTACTGCTATTATATTTTTACAAAATACAAAATATACCATAAATAATAACTCAGTTTACAATGTTTCTAGTATAACATTTTCTATACCCTTTTATAATATAAAAAACGATACAGGAGAGACACCTTTGTTGAATGAAGGATAAGATATATTAATAACACTATAAATCATTATTAAAAAAATAGAAGTTGATTATTTATCTTGATTGGTGTCTCTCTCCTCTTATTTCCTTTAGTACTTAAAATGAATGGAAGGAGTCTTCATCATGGTCAAAGCTTAAAAGATGGGTCAAAAGTGTTTACCAGTACACTTAAACCGGACGTCAAGGGTGAAGATAATTCTCATTTTATGTGTCAACATCATTACAAAGTTAGCAGCCAAACAAGTTTAGTCAATTCTTCAACGAGTAGTACTGTTCTTCTTCGACAGTGAATTTGACTACAACAATTGAACAAAGTAGAATGGGGTTAAAGTTGTTGATTGTTCAAGTTTAACATGAGTCACTTAGGAGTAAGGGAGTCCACTGCCAGATCTAGGAATTTTTTACAAGGGGTTCAATTTTTTAAATGTTCTAATTTTATATGTCCGAACACAAAAACAAATCGGGTCGCTTTGACGGTTTAGATCAGATAAGGTTCATCACATAACAAAAATACGATATAACAAAAAAAGAAAGCATCGTCATGATGAATTTGGGGCAGGGTTAGTTGCACAAAGAAAAAATAGATTTTTTATGCAATTTTTGAAAACTAGTTAAATTTATCAATTTTTATCATTACAAGTATCTAAAATATTGATCTAAATTAAGTAATTTGTTACAGATATATTTAAGAGAGTTATATAAAAAACAATATAGATAATTGAACTAACCTCCCAAAGATCATAGCGGCAAATGCAGTTGTGCCAAAAGAAACATCAATTCAAGAGCACATGACGGCGCGAATGCAGCACCTGTCTCTACAAACAACCTCGTGACTACTTTTTCAAGTTCCATTGGAAAATTAGCATTATCAACAATGATTCTTGACAAATTATCCTGAACGAACTTTGATGCACCCTTTCTACCATGCCCATCAAACATCTAATTTTACTAAAAAGAACACATTTTATATTCTTTGAATATATTAAAGAACAGGGGAGTAAACATTCCCTTGTTTAAATTATTAAAACCAAGAAAGAAACTTACTTACCCTACAAAATGAGACTGTTTCTTCGCCAAGAAATTTATTGTAGAAGGTTCTGGCGAGGTCTGGAATGCATATGTGAGTGTTCTTCATATACGGTCGATGTCTAAAACCACTCGCCAGAACCAAACATTGGGATGAAATTGTTATATTTCTCTTCTGAACAATTGTATCTTCACAGATGCTCTCCATATGATAAAAATTGCAATAAGAATAATGGTATTAATCATCTATTATATGGTTTTGAATATTTTTAACAAGATTTTCATAATTGTATGAAGTTTATTCATCTTCAAGACTTCCTCTAATTTTCTTTATCTTAAATGAATATGTTTGTTGTTTTAGTATAATAACATTCAAAATACTACGAATTAACATCACCAATCAGAATTTCAAAGAGATTAAAACACAGGTTAAAACATTAGCATCCCTATTTCTTAAATTCTAAGTTTCTATAAAAAAAAATCTAAGATTTAACATAAATAAATTCTAAGACATAACATCACTAATCATAGATTGAATCTAAAAATCAACATATTGAATCTAAAAGTTGACAAACTGAAAGTTAAAATCAACAAGCCTAAGAGAGTGACAGAGGCAAACTGTAAGAGAAGAGGCTGGAGTGGCTCCGGGCTTCGGCAACCGGCGGCTGCTGGACGGACGAGGACGACGTGTGCAGCGCTCACGTGTCTGTTTGTGTTTACGTTTGAAATTGGGGGTAAGGAATAAACAATAATAAACATTAAAAGTTAGAAGTCAAAACCCTAATTTATCGAGTAAAAAAAGGAAAAAACGCAAAAACAAAAAAAAACGTTTGACGGGACTCAAACTCTGAACATTAATTACAAACATCAGGTGCTTTACCAGTACGCCACTAATCAGTTTTAGTTATGGGTTCCTCTAAAAACAATACTAAAGGGTTCCTCCTGTGTTTTGTATTTAAGTTAATACTATAAATTACGAATCGAACGGGTTCCTGATAACTTCTTTCTTGGCTATAAATCCGCCCCCAGGGAATACCACCCCCCACGAATCTAGGGTTTCTTTTTTCACTAAAACTTAATGAGGCCTTAGCTGTTCACAGGAAGAGTTCGGTGATGACTGTGACCATTTCAGGACGGTCAAATGATCTTTAAAAATATAATAATAATAATAATAATAATAATAATAATAATAATAATAATAATAAAATAACTCCAAACTTATAATATCAATCAAACTAACTTATTTTTCCTAGAAAAAAATATTACTCTTCTCCTATATTCTTCACACATGTTCTTTCTTTCACAAATAAAAATTATAACTCTTTCCCCACACCTCAAAATGAACTCGAAATTCCAGAACCTACACCATATTTGTACGATTCATCAAGCCATAATGACGATGAAGAGAGAACCAAACAACATTTTGTATATGTGACTACTGTAGCCACGTTATCAACAAACAAAATTTTATTTATTTTGACCCTTTATCATTAGGATCCCTTATTGTTATTTCTTATTTTCTTTCCGTGTTTATCTCTTTCTCTCCTGTATTATTTAAACTTAGTTTGTGGTTAATGAAAAATACAACCTTCAGGTATCATAATTTTTACAGTATTGGAGCAGAATGCTCAATTCCTAAAAATCCTACAAACCCTAAAACACCACAAACTCAAATTGCCAGCCATGGCTATAGAAGAAATGAGTAGCGGGAAGAAAACCGAATCGAAAGTTATCGATCCAAGCTCTCCATATTATATCCATGCTTTCAATTACCCTAGACAAATGCAAGTCAATGATCCCCTTACTGATTACAATTTTAGTGATTGGTTACAAGAGATGACGAATTTCTTGTTTGCAAAAAGAAGATAGGACTCTTTGATGGATCGATTTCTAAACTCAAAACTACTGAAGAGATGTACATGCCTTTGATGCTGTGTGATGCTATGGTGAAAGGGTGGCTCACAAATGCTATGGAGAACGATATCCACAGTAACGTAAAATACGCACACACGACATCTGAGATTCGGAAGGATCTTAAAGAAACGTTCGGCAAAGAAAGTGCACCACACGCTTATGAACTTAAGCAGTTACTCACAATGACCCGACAAGAAGGAACCTCAATCTAAAATTACTACATAAAGCTTCATTCTTTGTGGGACGTAATACAATGTGACTTGGGAAAATAATGAGTCAGTTTAAGGAGAAGGAACGGCTATTTGAGTTCCCTATAGGACTTGACAATGAGTTCAGCACTATAAAAAGTCTTTTGTTGTCGATGAGGCCAAGTCCAACAGTTGGTGAGCTTATTGCCCGGTATCGGAAGATGAACAACCAAGGAAGCTGATTGGTGTGGGTGAATGCATGGAAGGTCTATATCGGATAGGGATGGTCTTGAAAGATAGAAAAGCTATGATGTCCAAGACAGACTCAGAAGTTTGAAGTTTGGCACAAAAGATTAGGTCATGCCTCATTCAATAAACTATGTCATATTAGTTTTTTTCAGAAATTTTCTTCTAGTTTCAAGGATATTTTTTGTGATGCTTGCAATAAAGCCAAACATACTCGTTCACATTTACCAAAGAGTTCTATTAAGACTAATGCATGTTTTGACTTGATTCACTGTGATGTTTGGGGAAAATACCGCAACCCTTCCAGCTTTAATGCCATTATTTTCTTACAGTTGTTGATAAATTTAGTAGAGTTGTATGGGATAATCTTATTAAATATAAAAGTGAAGAGAGTGAATGCTTAAGGTTTTTTCAATAGATGGTGAGCACTCAATTTGCAAAATCAACCAAAGAATTCAATGTGATAATGGTGGTGAATCTACTTCTAATAAAATGATGGAGTTTTTTTTTTTTTTTTTGCAAAAGAATGATTTTTATTAGAAACCACTTGCCCTCATACACCTCAACAAAATGAGGTGGTTGAACGAAAGCATCCTCATATCCTTTAGACTGCTCATGCTTTAATGTTTCAAGTAAATTTACCAAAAAGATTTTGAGGAGAGTGAATACAGGCAGGTTTTTACATAATTAATTGATTACCATCAAAGGTTATCGGGAACAGAACACCTTTTGAGATCATGTTTGGAAAACCCCAATTTACAATCATATTAGGATTTATAAATGACTTGTTTATTTTTGAAGCACAAAGACAGAGGGAGGTAATCGAATTCAGGGGGAGACCAGGGGCTTTCTTGGGTTATCCATAAGGAACAAAAGGCTATAAAACTAGACCGGGAGGAGGTCTAGTGTTTCTTAGCAAACCCATAATTATCGAATTCTTAGAAAAAAACTAATTAAAATCAAATATCTAATTCTGAGAGTGTGCGAGTTTACTAGTAGGATCCTATGCCTAGGTAGTTGCTTTCCTACCTCCGATTTCGACCCGATTTAGTTTGTGTTAGTATTCGTACTAGGTTATTGTTTAAATTAATATTTATTAATTAGTTAAATAAAAACCCCAAAAAATATATTTTAAAATTGACATTAATTCGACGATGGTTGTTTGTTGAGAGTGCTTGCATGGAGTCCTTAGGTTCGATATCTGATCTTATCGGGTATACTACATTGCGACCAGTACACTTGCCGTACATGTGTGGTTTACTTGTTGAGTCCGAATTTGAAACTTGCTGAAATATATTTAATAAACTTTTACACATCACCTTATCATCATTGACACGAAGAGTGAGCTTTTCATCATGAACGTCTTTAAGAGGTCGTGCAAGTGCTAAGAATGGACAACTTATAATGAATTTATCAACCTTCACGAGCATGTTTTCCATGATACCTCTAGGAAACTTAGCCAAACGATCGGCAAGTTAAATACTCATACGCGAAAGAGTCTGCTCTCATAGGTTCAACTTCGCATAAAGAAAATAGAGCATGAGATTAATGCTAGGTCCTAGGCCGGCCAAAACATTGCTAATTGTCAAATTCCCGATCAGAGAAGGGATGGTGAAATTACCCAGATCGATAATCTTCTAGGGGAGCTTGGTCTGCAACAAGGTCGAATACTCCTCACCCAAGGTGACAGTGGAAAGCTCCTCAAGTTTCTTTTTATTAGTAAGGAGATCTTTTAGAAACTTGTATTTAGGCATCTTCGCTAAAGCCTCTACGAAAGGAAGGTTTATATGGAGTTTCTTCAACATCTCTAAGAACTTGTGATATTGCTTAGAATCCTTCTAACTCATAAGCCGCTCAAGATATGGCGGTTTTTGCTTGTATAATCTATCTAGCTCTTTCTCACTCTATCCTAAAATTCCATTCGGTTATGTTGTACTTATTGGGCCAAGCCTCCGTTACACCTTGTAGCTGAGTTTCTAACTCAATCTCGTCATTAACCGGTTCTTCCTCTTCTACAAGTGATGTCTTAGTCGCTACTCTACCGCTTCTAGTAGTAATCGCTTTAGCCTGATGTTGAGGATAAGAATGATTAGAATTTAGATTAAGGATAGTGTTACTAGTAAGGCCTCCAGCCTGGCGCTGATTAAGCTGGTTCGCAAACTCGCTAATCGTCTTCTCCAGATTCTAAATGGTTGTGCCCTGATTTCGATCATCGGCTCACTCTGCTAGTCACGCGCCTGGTTATCGCCCTAAACTAAGTCAGCGAATCCTTTATCTCCTTCATGTCCCCTCCATTCTGTTGCCCAATACCCTACGAACGATACGGATTTCGTGGGGATGCGGTTAAAACTCAGGTGGGTTCACGTTATCGTTTCTCCAACTCAGATTTGATAGATTTTTCCATTCTGAAATATAAGAATTATTGGAAAAAAGTTTTTTGGAACCAGTTTTGATTTGAGATGAAATCAACCTGCTTTAAGGACTCATCTAAAAGGGTGGGATAGTCACCAGTGGCGTGAATTCCCCAACAAACCTCAAACCTATCTACCTTCATCTTTAGCTCCCTCATATCTTTCGCTAAAAGCCGCCATAGCTACCATCATACCAATGTTTGAAGTGACCTGATACACCACGTGCAGATGCGGTGGTCCAAAGAGTAGGAATGGAATTCCTAACAAAATGTGGCTACTCAACCTGGGAAAAACTCTTGAACATCTCTTCACTCACTTAGCTTTTTTTGTCTCCATCAGGTTTCCTCTAGCAACCGTGTTGAACCTGTCACACCCCGACCCGCAGCGGATAAGGTGATCGGGGCATGATTGGGTTATCATCAAAGCTCATGACATTTATTAAACGTTTCATATTCATTAATACAAATTAAATGGAAATTTACAATAATGTTACAACATGATCTAACTAACAATCTAACTTCTTTGTTCTCTTCTAAGGCATATCCTATGTTATCCTTGCTTCAACCTGTTCACCTGTATCATGTGTAAAAAGGTTTTTGGATCAACATAATGTTGGCGAGTGAATCCTATGGAAAACATTTGAACAATTTATTTAAATTGATTATGAAATATGTGCACAACCAAACATGAGTAAAAATAGATGTAACTTAATCGGCAATCATAAGATGTTAAATGAAACACTCATGAATAATAATGGAACAATTAAAGGCACGCGATGCTCAACTCGTCTCTCACGAGGAACTGAGGGGCCTGATGAATGAATTGCATAAACATGATAATATGAATAACACAACCACAAACAATATAAACTCAATGATACACACATGAATAATAATGAATTTGATGTGAAGCACGCGATGTTCTACTCGTCTCCCACGAGGAATTGATGGGCTTAATGTATGAGTTTCATATGACTTGACAAATGGCAATAAGTGAATCACAACAATAAAAACAATCTAAGTTTAAGTCATGATGTGGTATGGCACAAGTTTAAATAAATAAATTAATTAATTTCATAACACATGACACACCCCAAAACGTGTAATTTAAAAGGGGGAATTGTAAGATTCACTCACAGTGGGTGCGTTCGGTTGATGACGTTGAATGCACGCGAAGTGGTTTTAACCACGAGTGAGATTTAACCTAGATAAATTGCATTATGGTTTGGTAAGTAAACGGATTTTATTAAACTATTTTAGTAGGATGGTTGGGTACATTTTTGTGAGTTTGAGGCTATTTTCTAATCTTAAAAATGTTATTTTTAAGTATTTATAATTGATTTTTAATTAAAATAATTAAATAAAAATAATAAAAATATTTTATTTTTTTCTGACCGTTGACTGACCCTTTGACCGTTGACCTGACCGTTGACCGGTTCAATGGCAGATTATTGTGCGCTGAGTGAGGCTCGAACCCGAGACCTCCCGTACGTGTGCACGCAGCTCTACCAACTGAGCTACGTGTCTAACCCGTTATATATCCGATTTTAATTACATATATACATTAATTAGAATTAAACAGAAATCCTTTTTATTTTAAAAACGGTTTAAACGAAACAGTCATGCACTCCACAGGTCTCGAACCCGGGACCTGTGGTTTAATCCAACACACAGTCCACCGCTGGACTGTGTGTTCAACATGTTATATCATTCGGTTTTTATTATACTTAAGTACTAATTATTTATTTCCTTTTCTGCCTTAATTAAAAAGAAGAGATAATGGTCCGAGTCGGTGCTGAAGACCGGACTCGAACTCGTGACCAGCGATATAAACAAACACACAGTCCACCGCTGGACTGTGTGTCTAACTTGGTTATTATTCCGGTTATTAATATACTTAACATATATCTAAGGCGACACCGGTTCAGTAAACAAAAATGGATTTTTATTAAGGCAGCGTGTGTGAGACGGGAATCGAACTCGAGACCTTTGTATGTATAACGTTTTATGTGCACACAGTCCACCGCTGGACTGTGTGTCTAACCCGATTAATTTCATGATTTATATTACACTTATAACATACTGAAATTCATCGTCTTCTTCATCTAGTTTGAACCAGAATCGGAAATCGACGGGTTTAAGATTCTTATCAGTTTATTAGCGTTTTACAGTTGATTAAGGTAATATAAAAGTGAAACGGAAAAGAAACTGGGCGGAGAAAGTATACCGACAGGACTCTCTGTTTTCCGGCAGAACTCCGGCGACAGAATTCAACTCCGGCGTCAGGTGTCTTGCAGCAGCAAGTCTCTGGAAATCTTGGAAAGAGTAAGGGTGACTTCGGTATAAACTTAGGAGGTTCAGAAAAACTCGGCAGTGGGGAAACCGGTTTTCCGGCGACGAACAGGTTTATTCCGGCGAGTGGAATTACGCCGAGAAAAGGTGTGATTTTTGAGCGAAAGTGTTTGTCGTCGGTTGTGGGTGAATTTATAGGGAATAATCGAAATGTATTTGATCTGATTTCGGACTGCATTCGTTTATTTAAAATTTCCGGCGGTTTTGAAAAGTGTCGTGGACTTCAAACATCGGTTATAACCGATATCTGTTTAATGGTTTACGTTATAACGTAAATTGGTGTTAAAACTCGCGAGAATTCCGGGATTCCGACGACTGAACCGTTTGGGCGCCGGTTTTGAATTTGTAACGACACTTTATCAATTAAATGATTTTATTATACAACAAACAAAGTCCGCGGCGCAGTGGTTTGTGTGTGAGGTGATAAATCACTGAGTGACTCGGTACAGACCCGGGTTCGAAACCCGGCAGAGACAATTCATTTTTATTTTGCGATTTTTGACTGTTTTTCAAAAACTAAATATATATTCCCATATAATAATTGATTACGGATCGTTTAAAAATATTTTGGGCATTTAATTCGCAACGAAAATTTTGACTGACTGTTCGGTTGATAAATGGAGCGGGTTTGGTAAATCCGTTTTCGACGGATGTTACAGAACCTTTATTGGGTCTCGAATGTCAGTCCATTAAAGAACTTCTCAACAAGCACCCAATCAGAAATCCATGCTCGGGACATCTAGCACGAAGGGTCTGGAAGCGCTCCCAAGCCAAGTGGTATGGCTCGTCAAGGTCTATGCGAAAGGAGTGAGGTCCCTAAGGCGAGCGGAGTTCGAGGGCGAGTAGTATTTGTTTTGGAATTTGGCCCTCAAGTTTTCCCATGTAGTGATGGAACATGGGGCTAAGTGTTGAGCCAAGTAGCAACTCGACCAACAAGTGAAAATGGAAAGAGGCATAAGCAGACTACCTCTAGAGTAGCATGATGAATATTAAAAGTCCTAAAGATATGTCGGAAGTGTGTGATGCGTCCGGGAGTGTTCTCGTCCTCTAAACCGTTGAACTAGGCAGTGTTCAAGATGGTAGTCATAACAAGAGATGGAATCCGTCAATTCTATTATAAGGAGTGAAAAACTCAGAAAAGTAGTAGTTCAAATTTGTTAAGCTTCACCAAACATGACCTTATACTTCAAATGACAATTTGATGTGCGAAATCCATCAAAATACGTGTAAATAATGCAAGAACATGTAAATAAAATTCAATGCTTCATTCATGGACAAAATTGTATATAATTTCGTTACACATGATGAATATGGAACTAAATTATACTTAAATAATAATAATAATAATAATAATAATATTAATAATTATTGTTAAATATAAAATAATAAAAAGTAACTAAATTATATATAAAATAATAATTATAATTAAAAAATGAATTAATAACTAGAGAACGAGCCGAGCTCGAGCTTGAAAACTACCTACGAGCGTGAGTTCAAGCTTTAGAAACAAGCTCGAATCAAGCCAAGTTCAACCTCGAGCTTTCGGAAGTTAAACGAGCTCAAGCCGGGTCAAGCTCGGCTCTACTAATTTGTCCCCCTATCTATGTTTAATTGTTATTACATTGAAATGTTGTAAGAAATTAAGTTACAAGGGATGGGTAATTATAGATCACATATTTACATATTATTTGCATCCTCGACATAATACTACTTGTTTGAGGACGGTACCCCATTTAATGTATTTGTTGAAATTTTATTTATTAGAATTGGAAATTATAAGAAAAGAATAATCGTTTCATTACGGTTTTGTATGTACTGAACGGGCTGAATTTAATTCAACAGAATGTGCCTTCCATAAATTTCACAAACTCATCAAAATCTATTCTACCATCATTGTTATCATCAAACACTCTAATCATCTTCTTGCAGTCATCCATGTCTACTTTATCAGTCAATCCCAAAGCAGAAAGAACTCTCTTCAACTCTCTTGCATCAATATACCCATCTTTATTCTCATCAAACACATCAAAAGCTTCCTTCACCTCATCCAATCTCGGTTGTTCTTGCTCAAACATGTTAAAAAGATCATCACTATTTATACTTTTTGGGAAGTTCTCACCTTTGGAATTGCAAAAAATCCCCAAATCCCCCATCACCATCTCCACTTCATCTCCATGCATGCTTCTGTATTTGAATGAAGGTGATCTTTTTGACAATTTGGGTTGTTGGTGCTTCTTTTCAACTTGAATGTTGGAATCATCCAAGAAAAACCCTATTTGGGTGTACATGATCATGTTGAATACTATTTGGGAGAATAAGTATTGGATGAATTCAGGTATCATGAAAGTCATGGTTATTGGTTAAAGAAAATACTATTGGTGAAATGAAATGTTATGGAAGTGAAGAATAGGAACTTTAGTGAAGTAAGAGTGTAAGACTGTGAGAGAAGCTTATGAGTTTGAAGATATTGGAGAATGGAGATTGTGGCTTTTATAGTAAGTAATAAGTATGTAAGCCTTTTAGGTCAGCTGACAATGAAGGTCGGAAGAAACTGGTGGAGAAGGTAGTGATTGAAACGTGGTTGGAAATGAATAGGGTTTTTTTGTGGAAAACTCAAAGGATATTTCTTGCTTGTTTCTTGTAGATTAGGTCATAATGAGTTATGGACAAGATTATCCTGACTTATTTTATCCGTGAATATGTTGTATAATAATGATTTCCAAAATCTAAAATAATTTACACAAAATAATATCCGAAGGATCTTGCTATCTGAACAAACCCTCATGTTCTTAAATATGTGGCATGCACATCCTTTTTAGCAATTACGTAAATTTTTCATTCACATGTGAATATGGGCGTATGACATTTTTAAATTTTAAATGATCGTATACCTTTATAGAGGTGTATACTGTACCACTGGATGCCCTCTAACGAGCATATAAACATAGAAGGTCTTATACGGGCGTATAAGAACAAAGCACAACCATATCATATTAAATCATCAGGGGTTGATTAGTATTATATATATAGTAATGGTGTACATATATTATTTCCTTATTGAAATTTTAATGATTTTATCATTATATATTAACAAAAGATAAAATAAAAAGGATACGGGTATTAAAAATAAAATACTTATTACATGTATTCAAACTTTCTCTTACTTTGCTTCTTTTACTATTAAACTATTTTTAAATACATGTTTATAGCATTGTGATTTATTGGCATTGATTATTCTCTCCAACAAATATATTGCGAGTTTAAGTCCTTGTAAGGGTAGAGGTGCTCTACTAGTGATGAAATTCCATCACTTACGACATTTAATCAAGTTTCGTTACGTCATCAAGCTTTATTCCATTACTAGTGATGAATTTTAGTGGAAATACACATCACTCATCACACCAAACAATTTCCTCAAATCAACACACGTGATAATGGTCATGCGTGCTCAAATCCACGAGTGATGAGAAGCAGTGACGGTGGTGTATCACTTGTTATTGATAAAAGTTGATTCAAAACACTGAATTGATGTGTGTATTCGTATGTTTCATTACAAAGAAGGGTATACTATTTATACACAAAAAACGTAATCTATTTATAGAAGACAGCAGCTGATTGCTAGCTGTCTTGATTGTTGCTGTCGATTGCTATTAATCTGCTGGAGATTGATTGCTGTTGATCTGCTGGAGATTTGCTGGATATGTGGCTGTTGATTAGCTGCCGCTTCCTTCAAGGTTAGACCTTCCTTTCTAACACTCCCCCTCAAGTTGAATAGTTGGATTTCCAAAATTCAACTTGCCCAAACAATCATTGAGAATTTTTCCGTTAACTGCTTTTGTTAGAATGTCAGCAAGCTGATCCTTTGATCGAACGAATGGTAATTCAATCGTACCATCTTCCAATTTTTCTTTGATGAAATTCCTATCAACTTCCACGTGTTTTGTTCGATCATGTTGAACTGTGTTTTCTGAAATCTGAATTGCAGCTTTATTATCACACATAATCTTACTTGTTTCTTTTGGCGGAAAACCAATCTCAGCTAAGAGTCTCCGCATCCACATGGCTTCTGTTAAACCTCGAGTTATGCCTCTAAATTCAGCTTCTGCACTTGAAAGAGCAACCACTTTTTGTTTTTTACTCCTCCAAGTGACAAGATTCCCACCAACTAGAGCGAAGTAGCCTGCTGTTGACCTCCGACTTCCCTTATCTCCTGCCCAGTCTGCATCAGTATAGACTTGAACATTTAGGTGTCCATGTGATTGAAACAGGACTCCATGACCTACTGTTCCTTTGAGATATCTAATGATTCTCCAAACTGCTTCCATATGTGACTGTTGAGGTTGGTGCATGAACTGACTTACTACCCCTACAGCATAGGCGATGTCTGGACGAGTGTGTGAGAGATATATTAGTTTTCCCACCAGCCGTTGGTATCTTTCTTTATTTGCTAATTTTGCTCCTTCTTCCATGTAAAGTTTTTGGTTTACACTCATAGGAGTATCTGCCGGTTTGCAATCGATCATTCCAATTTCTGCCAACAGGTCTAAGACATACTTCTTTTGACTAATGAAGATTCCTTGTTTCGACCTTAGTACTTCAATACCGAGGAAATACTTAAGTCTGCCCAAATCTTTCATTTCAAATTCAGCAAACAAGTTTTCTTTGAGTTTTACCATTTCTTCTTTATCGTTCCCTGTAATGATCATATCATCTACATAGATAATTAGACAGGTTACGAATTTTCCTCTTTTTTTGAGAAACAAAGTATGATCAGCATTACTTTGTTTATATCCAAATTTTTTCATAGCTACCGTAAATCTGCCAAACCAGGCCCTGGGAGACTGCTTCAAACCATAAAGGGATTTCTTCAGACGGCAAACTTCTCCAGTTTTGAAATCTTTTGTGAATCCTGGAGGAGCTTCCATAAATACCTCTTCGTCTAGGTCCCCGTGTAAGAAGGCATTTTTTACATCAAACTGTTGAAGTGGCCACCCTTCATTTGCAGCTATCGAGAAAAGGACCCTGATTGTGTTCATTTTTGCAACCGGGGAGAATGTTTCAGCATAGTCAATCCCATGTGTCTGAGTAAACCCCTTTGCTACCAGTCGGGCTTTATATCTTTCAATTTTACCATCTGGTTTATACTTAATCGTATAGACCCAACGACACCCCACGGATTTCTTTCCCAACGGAAGAGTACACTTTTCCCATGTATTGTTCTTGGTTAGGGCTTCCATTTCTGTGTTCATTGCTTCCTTCGAATGTTTAGATTTTAAGGCTTGATCCACGTTTGTAGGAGTTTCTTCGGAATAAACAGATGAGATAAATGCTTTGGCTTCCTTAGTGAAGTTTCCATCGGCCACACTAGCTATAGGATAACTAGATCTTCTTGGTTCTTTTTCAGGAGAATACCGTTTCGGAGGAACCCCTCTGTTTGTTCTAGGGGGTAACACATATCTCGATGGTGGTTCTTCTTGTCTGGATTCATCTGCCTGCAAATTTTCAGTTTGTTCTGTGGCAGTTTCATGGTTAGAAGTATTGGTGTCCTCAAAGTCATTAGAAACTTCAAAAATACCACCAGACTGAATAGGATGAGTATCACTTACTTCGGACACCAGGTTAGGAGGAACATTAGGACCGTCAGTGGCACTGAGATTGGGTTCTGGTGACTCTGTGGTTGGTGACTCTGTAGTTGGTACATAGGGAACATATTCCAACCAGCTTAGTGTGTCTAAACATTCCTTCTCCCCCTGACCACTGAGTTGGGAATTGTAGTAATACTCGGTTTCAAGAAAGTCACAGTTCATTGTGGTGAACATATGACGTGTTTTTGGATTATAACTCTGTATCCCTTTTGATTCATTCCATACCCGACAAAGACACATTTTACAGCACAAGGGTCAAGTTTGGTTCGATCTGATTTAGGTATGTGAACAAAGGAAGTACATCCAAAGATTCGTGGTTGAAGGGTGAGAACTGAGGGTAGTTTGAAGAATTTTGAAAAGGTGTGTAACGGAGTGTTAAGCTTTAGGATTTTTGTTGGGAGTCGGTTGAGAAGATAGGTAGCAGTAGCAAGGGCTTCAGGCCAAAAGTATTTCGGGACCTGGGATTCAATCAGGAGGGCTCGTGTCATTTCTAGCAAAATGCGATTTTTCCTTTCGGCGACACCGTTTTGTTCTGGGGTGTTTGGGCATGTAGTTTGGTGGATTATTCCCTTGTCTTGGAAAAAGGATTTAAACAAGGTATTAACAAACTCACCGCCATTATCAGATCGGAATATTTGGATGTTTGTTTGAAATTGGGTTTGAATCATGGCGTAAAACATAGTGAATTTTTCAAATACTTCGGATTTGTTTTTCAAAAAATAAACCCAGGTCATTCGGGTACAATCATCAACGAACATCACAAAGTACCGAAGGTTTTGCCCCCCAAGAACTGGGGCAGGACCCCATACGTCAGAATGGATTAATGAAAATGGCAAAGCAGCCTTAGTGTTATTGGGTTTAAAAGTTTTTCTATGGCTTTTTGCTAAAACACATGTTTCACAATGTGACATAGAATTAACTGGAAATAGTTTCGGAAATAAAATATGCGAATAACTTGCAGAAGGATGACCTAATCTTCGGTGCCATAGCCAAGCTTCCCGTTCCGATGTCCCATGAGTCAGCATCACAGCACCACTTTGAGTCACCTCATCCACATAGTACAACCCTTGATTTTCAGTGCCACGCCCAATGATCACTCCCGTCCTGATATCCTGTAAAATACAAAACGTAGGGTACATTAGGACAATACAGTTGAGTTCCTTCATGACATGGCTGATGGAAAGCAGCTTATGTGATAACGAAGGAACATAAAGGCAATTAGAGATTTTTATTGTGGGTGAAATCTCAATAGTTCCTCCCGATTTTACATCCATTATTCCTCCGTTTGCCGTTTGAATATGTGTTTTTTTGGTTTGGTTGTTGAAATAATATCCGATAGCTCATAAGTCATCGTATCGGTTGCGCCACAATCAAAAATCCATAGTTTTTGTTTTTGATGTTCGTGGGCCATATTGGCTTCTCCCTTATTTCCAGGGACTATATGTGTAATTTTTGTTTTTAAAACCGACCGAGGGACTATATGTGTTCGTGTATCTTCTTCTTCTTCACTTATGAAAGACTTAGGGTTTGAGGGTTGCGCCCCAAACCCTTTACCTGTTGTTTCTTCTTCATCTGCTTTGGCCACTCCGCCGAAGCCCGATCTGTTCCGGCTTTCATCTTTTGGAGCGTCTCGGTTACTGGCGCCGGATAACTTTCCTTTTTCTGTAGTCTTTGTGCCTTTCTTCTGACCATCAGACCACCATTCCGGATATCCGACGAGTTTGAAACACTGTTCCCTGGTATGTTTCATCATCCCGCAATGATCACACTTGAGGTGAGATTTGTCGTCTTTACTTGTTCCGATTCTTTTCTCACCGGCTCGTCGGTAACCCTTTGACGCAAGCCCTAGTCCGTCAATTTCAGAGGCCATTAGACCCACTGTGATACCCTGTGTGTCATTGAGAGGTGTTCCCAGAATATTCTGGTGAGCGGCCTCCTTGCGGACAGTAGAGTATGCAGTTTCTACGGTTGGAAGGGGCTCTAACCGGAGTATTTCCCTTTTTATAGGATCATATTTCCGGTTGAGAGCGTTTAGAAACTGGAACAGTTTCTGTTCCGACCTGATTTTGTGATACGCTTGGATATCGGCTGGGCAGGTCATAGGGTTTGGGTCAATCCGATCAATTTCTCCCCATACTCCTTGGAGTATAATCCACAATTCTTCTAGGGAGAGATTGTTCTGTTTGATTTCATTCGCCTTGACATGTAGGTTGAAAGTTTGGAGCTTGTCACGCCCACTGCTATATGTTATAGCTAGGGCATCCCACAGCGATTTTGCTGTTGGGAATTCGGTTAGATTGCTGGCAAGGGTTGGTTCGATGTTCTGTATGAGCCATGAGAAGACGACTAGGTCGTCTTGTTCCCATTGCTCATATTGCTCGCTGGTTTGGTTTGGTGGGTTGGTTGATAGATGATTTAGAAAGGTTTTTGATTTACCGCCTATGGCTACCCTCATCATCCGGGTCCATAAGGCGTAATTCTGACTATTGAGCTTGAGGTTTATTTGAAGGTTATCGGATAGTTTTGGGTTTCGGTTTTGTGGGTTAAGGCCATTCTTGAGCAGATTGGCGATTTGAATGGATAAATCTTCTCCCAAGTTACCGGCTTCGGCCATGGCAGCTTGGTTGAGAGGATGATTCGGTTTTGGGTGAGTAAGGTAGATGATGAACAGGTCAAGAACGACACTGCTCTGATACCATGATAAAAGTTGATTCAAAACACTGAATTGATGTGTGTATTCGTATGTTTCATTACAAAGAAGGGTATACTATTTATACACAAAAAACGTAATCTATTTATAGAAGACAGCAGCTGATTGCTAGCTGTCTTGATTGTTGCTGTCGATTGCTGTTAATCTGCTGGAGATTGATTGCTGTTGATCTGCTGGAGATTTGCTGGATATGTGGCTGTTGATTAGCTGCCGCTTCCTTCAAGGTTAGACCTTCCTTTCTAACAGTTATAACTCGTGATTTATTTTGTATAACGTGGCACCCCGACTCCACTAACAACAAAATAACTGAATGATACGTAAGTAAAAGATTGTTAGTTAAGAAAACCGTAGTTGGGAGGAGACTGTGGAAGACATTTTGGGTGACTAATTAATGCATAGGAGAAAGATGCAAAATTTAGAGTGAAATGTATGGTGTAATTTTGATTATTAACCCCCATTTTATGTTTTGAAATCTTGCTAGTTTTGGAATAAATTGTCTTTAAAATTAAAATAATAAAAAATAACAAAAATTTAAAATCCGATCGATACCAACGAAGAATTAAATATCGGAAAGGGACAAACAAAACGAATACTAGGCTGCTCGATGACTTGCTATGAAGTTTCCTTTCCTTTTTCTACGTTGAATAGGTAGCTTGAAAACAACATAGCACCAAAGTTTGATACTTGTTTATGTATTCGGGATATATATACTTTTTTTTTATTCGAGACACTAAAACGAATCTATAAATTCAAGGTTTTTGAATTACAACCATAAAAATATTAACTTATTTTTTCGCATTTTCCATGCATTTTTTTTAAAATATTATATTTTCTAATTGAAAAAAAAAATCTATTTAATGTATTTATGATATTATTATTAATTTTAAAAATTATTTTAGTAACTTTAGGTTGGGAAAACATCGGTTAAGATCAAATAAATAATTTACTAAAAATAGGAAGTTAGACTCCGATTAAACACATTCAAGCGGCATTGGAAGCATCTTAATGAACTCTATAATATGAGATTTTAGATTTTACTTCTAAATTTTTAGCTTGTAGATTCTAGGATTTTTATTTAGATTATTGTGTCTTTTTATTTAGTAATTTGTGTCTTTTCTATATTTGAGGTATTGCGTCTTTTTGGGACGCATTGTGTTTTTTTTATTTTTGACTTATATTATCTTTTTTACTCGACATTATGTTATATTTCGTTTGATATTGTGTTATATTTTACGATCTATTGAACATTTTTAACCATCTTTTTAAGGAGACTTTGTAGGATAGTTTTATCTGTAGAAACATAAATAGTTAATTTTATACAAGGTATTTTAATTAAATCAAAATAATAAAGTATTATATCTTGGAAATGTTTAGGATGGAGGGAATGGGTTAAGAAAGATGGTTTCAGCATAAGTTTGAGAAGTATACCATATCATGGGTGAGGCAAATTGTAACATCCCAAATTCATGGATAATTTAAAATAAACAAACTGTTTTGGCTGAATTTTGTTGAATAAGCCAGTTAACGATTATGGGCGAGATAATCTTGTTTTGCTAGACTTGGAGGGACCCGACTGTCATTGGTTAAAGTTTATTTGGTGAGCTTTGTGAAAAAGTCAAATGGATTCAAACATCAAGTGGCTAGGTGAAAGATTCGACGATTAAATCACCAAATCAAACCGTAGGTCGATCATATTGACCTAGGGAGTTCACGACGCACAGAGACAAAAAGCGGAAAGAGGAGGAGACGCGACGAGGATTTAATCGTGTTGCTTCTGGATCGGGTTTCAGGTACGGTTTCACTCGTTTTACATTTATTTATGACACTTAGAATGAACAAGTGATCGATGAGGGTGATGATAAGGTTTCATGGTTTTCAATTTTGAAGCCACAGGTCGTGGGTTAGTGATATTAGGTGAAAGAATTGAATGAAAACAAGAACTCCGGTGGGATGTTTGGCCACTATTTGTGTCACCGGATGTAGCCCCGACGACAGTTGAGGGCAATGACGGTATGACTCTGTGAAACCATTTTTTAAGAACAAGAACTCCGGCGAGATTACCATATCTAGTTTCTACTCGCGTCGTCATTCTGGGATGCAGTCCACATGGATTCTGAATGGCACGCATGTGAAAGTATGACTCTATGGAAACATTTTCATTGTTGGCCATTGTTTCGGGATATGGGAAAGTTTTCAGCTCGGAAGCACGGAAACGGCTATGAGGTGCCGTCTCCCGTCCCGGGGACTGCTATGGGACGGAAACGGCACGGGGACGGCATGGAAACGTCCCCCAAACGTTTCCGGGTTTGTGGGCACGGCGGCAAGACGTATCCAGGATCGTGGGGACGGAAAATTCGACGTATCTGGGACGTATCCGGGTTTGTTTTAGACTTTCAGCCAAAATTCCGGTTGGAGATATCAGAAAATTCCTGTTGTTGTAGGCGATGTATAAAGCTGCAGGGAAATGTTGTTAGGGTTTTTTTTTTATTTAGGAAGGAAGAAGAGGTACAGTAGGTATGACTTGTGGGCTGTGGGTATTTTTAATCTTAAATTAGGTCTCCTCAAAAATATCCACTTAAATAGTAAATGATAAAAAAAAAACCTAAACTACATGAGTAAATTATACTTTATTACGTTTTTGGTTTTGTGAGCTAATTTTATTCAATATTTATGTTTGCTGATCTTTCATTAGATGAACCGAAACTTGAAAGCGATTTCTTTGTTAACGTTTGATTAGATTAGGAGATATGGGACTTTTGAGCTTTACATCAATATATAACTATCTTGGGTTTGTGTTACATTATCTTTGATATATATTTATTTTTTATATGTTTTTATTCCCGTACTCATCCCGTCCCCGCTTCTTGAATTTTTTAGTTTTGCCGTTTCCCGTGCCCGTCCCCGTACCTCGACCCCGTTCCCGTACCCGTCCCAGTGCATCATAGGTTTTCAGGGACAATGTGTAACATTCGTCGTAAAACGGGTTTCAAAACCCGCTTCGTTTAATAATCAAATATTCGGTTAAAAGTTCGTTGCGTATTTATTATGCCGGTTATTTTAAATATCTCCTAATTAATAAATATTTTAGAAATTAAAAACCATAATTAATAAATAAAACAATAAGTAAGTTAAATTAATCTTTAATAATAAATCAAAAAGTAAAATAAAAATAAAAAGGAGTAGCCGGGTCTCGAACCCGGGTCTCCCGCTTGTACACACACAGTCCACACCACTGGACCACACATGCTTTGTGTTCAAATTAGATAAACATATAAAACTTATAACGGAACCAGTAACTCTCCCTGCAATACCAGGTCTGTAACCGCCGAAACTGATTCAAGATAATCATCGAAATTGAGCGGTTGACTCCGTAATCAAATGGGTGTAACTGATGATTAACATCAGTTATAACCACAATTCAAAGCTCAATTGATCCAAAAATCGTTTCTTTTAAAGTTTGAAATCATTGACCATGATTTTGGTCTTGAAACTGAAATCTCTTGTTCACCCTATAAATATCCTACCAGTTCCTTGTGATCAATTCGCTCAGAATCACTCTCTTCTTCTCGAAATTTTCTTTCGAAACACGTTGTCAGAAATTCTTGCTCGTCGCCGGAATCCGACGCCGGAAAACTGGAATCTTGTTTTCGGTTGGTATAACCCTCTAAACATTTTTACATATTGTATTTAGTATGTTTTAGATTTCAATCAGGTAACCCAAGACTGTTAAAAAAGATAACAGTCGGATTTTGTTTCTGGGTTTGATTTAAGGAAGAAGATGAAGTTTCAAAGAGTTTATAAATATAATTAAAAATGGGATTTAATCGGGTTAGACACACAGTCCAGTGGTGGACTGTGTGCATTTGAAACGCGAAGATCCCGAGTTCGAGTCCCATAAGTAATGCCGAATCCTTTATATAAACCGAGCATTTTTATAACATTAATATAAAACAATACATATAATATATAAATATAATTAAAATCCTTTATTTACCGGGTTAGACACCCAGCCCAGTTGGTAGGGCTGGGTGCAAAACAACGTCGTGGTCACGAGTTCGAAACATATCCTGCGCACCGGTTCGATTGATTTTAAAATCTTTTTAATTATATTAATTCTGGTTTAACCTAACAAGTATATAAGTATAATAAAAATCAAGAATCATTCGGGTTAGACACGTAGCTCAGTTGGTAGAGCTGCGTGCACGCATACGGGAGGTCACGAGTTCGAACCTCGCACGCTACCAATAATTAAACCGGTTGAACCGGCCGTTGACCAGTCAACCCTTAGAAAAAGGGTAATTTTTTTTAATTAAAAATCCTTTTTATTTTCTTTGAAAATTAGTTAAAAATACCTCAAAATAAGGTTTTAAAGCCTAAAATTTTGCATTAAATTCACAAAAATAAATCTAAAAATCTCATTAAGAGCACTAATTAAAAATATTAATCTCAAATAAAACTTGTTTATTTATCGAATTATTACGTTATTATTTAGGTTAGTTTTCCCTCGTCGGTTGAATCATAAATTCGTGTGCATTCATCATTATCAAGGAACGCATCCACTGTGAGTGAATTCTTACAAATTCCCCTTTTTATTCATGTTTTGGGGTGTATCATGGTCGCTTTAATTATTTCGTTTATTCAAACTTGTGCTATTACCATTATATGATCTAAACTTGTGATGTAAATATTGTTTGTTGTGATGTGTGTTTACATTTTGTCAAGTTGCGTGCAAATCATTCATTAGGCCCATCAGTTCCTCGTTGGAGACGAGTTGAACATCGCGTGCCTCATTAGATCGGCTCCGTTTGATTGAGGCTTGATCTCATTGTTCATCATTTGGTGTGTGCGTGTGTATTAATTGATATTATGTGTATTGTGGTTAAATTTACATTTACGTTTACTCATATGTGGTTATGCACATTTTTATAACCGATATAACAAATTCGTTCAAATGTTTTCATAAGATTCACTCGCCAACTTTTGTTGACCCAAAACCTATTTTTACACATGATACAGGTGGACAGGTTGAAGCAAGGAACACATAGGAAATTGCCTTAGAAGAAAAATAAAGAAGTCATGAAAAATGTATTTGAACATGTTGTGCTTGTATGTTTATTGTAACTTTTCTTTAAAAAGAAATAATAAATATGAAACTTTATAGTAAATGTCATGAGCTTTGATGAAAACCCAATCATGCCCCGACTACCATTTCCGCTGCGGGTCAGGGTGTGACAGATTGGTATCAGAGCTTTTGACTATAGGGATATAGGATAGGTTATTAGACCCTTAGAGCCTATACTATAGTTGATTAGATTTTAATTGTTTATGTGGTTACATGCAAACTCATGATGTTTATTTGTTTCGTATTTATTATACACACAAATACATGCAAACACTTCCACTATCATTTTGTGTGATACTTAATGAATTATACTTGTTGTCAAACATAACATGCTTACATATACATTCATCACGCATGTTTCAATGTTCACATATTCAAATCATCTTCATATTTCCTTTATTCCAGATTTTGTGGCATTTTTCGTTTTTCAATCTCATCAAAGTGAGTTCTACGACGGGCATGTAGTAACTGGAAGGGTACAAGTACCGGTAGTCGAAACGTCCTATCTAGGTTGGCATTCGTATAAATCCAATATAACGAACTAGTTTGCCTACCTGGGGACTAACGATGAGAGTACGAGGGACCTATTAGGCCAAAGCATGCCACACCAAACGTCGTTCGAACTAACCCTACTTTGAGTTGTCATTGTGTCCATACCAGGACACCCTCCGACCTTATACTTTGCTGTCACGTTTTACGATTTTCATTCGGGTGGCGCAAGTGTTGACAGGCCAACACCAATATGAACCCTACCAGAGCCCAGTAGTCATGGGGACCCACATGACTACCAAGGCCAAGTAAGGGGACATATGGGAGCCCAAACATGAGCAAAGCCCAAGACATCCTATGGATGTAGCAAATTATTTTCTTCATTTGTTTTGTGAATGTTCATTTCTAAGTACGACACATGACACCTAAAACGTCAAACTCATACTCTCGATACGTATTCTTTGTAGATGTCTTCTAGTCACTCTCGTAGAGGTAGGAGATCAGGAAAATCCCGCGAGCGCATGGCTGCCCAAATCGCTCAACAAATGGCCGCCGTAATCCCCAACATCGTAGTTCAAGTTCAACAAGCCCTTACCGCTAATCCCGTCACCCCAATCAACCAAGAAGATCAAAACATTGTCAACCCTCCCCCAAATACCACTAAATGCACCTTCAAGCATTTCAAATCCTGCGATCCTCCAAAATACGAAGGGACTGAAGGTGTCACCGCTCTCCTCCATTGGTTTGAGGAGATGGAAAACACTTTTCTCAATTGCGACTGCCCCGATGATCGCAAGGTGCGATATGCTACCGGTCGTTTGTTCGGAGTAGCACTTACATGGTGGAATACAGAGAAGGGCAAGCGAGGTGCTGAGGATGCTATGACCTTGACTTGGGAAGAGTTGAGGGAGATCATGACAAGACGTTTCTGTCCAAGAAGCGAAATCAAGAAATTAGAAGATGAGTTCTACTCTTTGAAACAAAAGGAGGGCGACCATACCACATACAACAAAAGATTCCTTGAGTTGAATCAGATGGTCCCCAACTTGTTCACTCCCCTCTACCGTTTGATAGAGCACTACATTCGAGGTCTTCCTTCAAAAATTCAAGACCCTGTAATAAGTACCACACCTGCAACTTTGGAAGCAGCAATGGAGTTAGCTACAGAGCTCTCCGAAAATCGTATACGGAATAAAGACTTCAAGGAGGAGAAGAAGAAGGATAAAGCATCATCCGAAACCTCAAACTCAACCCAGACCGAATCCTCTTCTCAAACCACTCCTAAGAGAAAACGAGATGGGCAAAATTTCGCTATCACCCAAGGCAATCAACCAGCTCCACAAGCCGTACCCCTCCAAGCTATCCCAATCACTCAAGTAGCACCCAACTCTATTTACCCAAATAAGAAACCTTACATTGGACCTCACCCTCAATGCAACACCTGTTTATATCACCATCCATCTACCATACCTTGTTGACTGTGTGCTAATTGTGGGCGTTATGGTCATTTGAGCAAGACTTGTCGCGCCCCTCAAAATCAAGTTTCACCCCTTACCCAAAACATGATCCAATCATATCAACAACCCCAATACCTCATGTTTCCACATGTTCGAGCTTGCTCTAATTGTGGGGACCCAACCCATTTTAGAAACACGTGCCCTCGATTGGTTAACATCATAAACGCCCAAGCTCAAGCAAACCCAGTTAACCAAGCAAATCAAGCAAACCCAGCTCCACCACCAGCAAGAGGAAGAGCTTACAACATCAACGCCACTCCTATTGAAGATAATAACGGCCCAAACGAACCACCCAACTAGCCTTCCCTCACCAAGAATCAAGACTCAACTCCAACCGTCTAGTTTTTATGATTTCTTTATGATTTCTCAATCTTTACGTATCCCTGTTATAAATTGGGAATTTATGTATCCAAGAATTTTAATGCGAATTGATATTACAGTTTTGTTTTATGTCTTTACTCATTGATTTAACTTTCATATCATCATACATCACGACGTATCTCGATCTCATCATTTAAAGAAGTTGGGTTGTGTCTCACTTTTACATAGACTGGCCCCTTCATCATAACAAACGAGAGAGGTACTGTCATCATTCAGTCATGTATTCTTTCAGGTTCGAGACTCAAGTTTTGGTTGTTGTGGTTGTTTTATAGATTTTAGAGTCACATGGAACTAATTATAACTTACTGACAAAGCCAATGAAAATTTGACAAGAATATGGTGGATACGCCGCTGGTACTTCCTATATATAAGTATTCTTTTCAAAGGATCAGATGTATTGTCAGGCGGTTATGAGAAGTTCCCTGTAGGTTTTAATATCGTCATAGTTGAAGTTTTTTTTTATGATATAACCTTATCTTTTCAAACGTATCAATTCCCTCAAAACTCTTATGCATGAAATCATACCTAGTCAATCAACTCTGTTTATCCATGTTTCGCATTTTTATACTTTAGGCATCAAAAAGCGATTCCTGTAGCAGGGTATTCAACCCTTACTAGGAACGTTACACCTCAAATAAAACTTAAATTATCACCCTCTTCTAATTATGTAATTGTCAAATTAAAACACCCTCCCTTCGAGTCAAACATACCACTACTACTTTTTCGGGACGAAATTTCTAAAAGTAGGGGATACTGTAACATTCGTCGTAAAACGGGTTTCAAAACCCGCTTCATTTATTAATCAAATATTCGGTTAAAAGTTCGTTGCGTATTTATTATGCCGGTTATTTTAAATATCTCCTAATTAATAAATATTTTAGAAATTAAAAACCATAATTAATAAATAAAACAATAAGTAAGTTAAATTAATCTTTAATAATAAATCAAAAGGTAAAATAAAAATAAAAAGGAGTAGCCGGGTCTCGAACCCGGGTCTCCCGCTTGTACACACACAGTCCACACCACTGGACCACACATGCTTTGTGTTCAAAATAGATAAACATATAAAACTTATAACGGAACCAGTAACTCTCCCTGCAATACCAAGTCTGTAACCGCCGAAACTGATTCAAGATAATCATCGAAATTGAGCGGTTGACTCCGTAATCAAATGGGTGTAACTGATGATTAACATCAGTTATAACCACAATTCAAAACTCAATTGATCCAAAAATCGTTTCTTTTAAAGTTTGAAATCATTGACCATGATTTTGGTCTTGAAACTGAAATCTCTTGTTCACCCTATAAATATCCTACCAGTTCCTTGTGATCAATTCGCTCAGAATCACTCTCTTCTTCTCGAAATTTTCTTTCAAAACACGTTGTCAGAAATTCTTGCTCGTCGCCGGAATCCGACGCCGGAAAACTGGAATCTTGTTTTCGGTTGGTATAACACTCTAAACCTTTTTATATCTTGTATTTAGTATGTTTTAGATTTCAATCAGGTAACCCAAGACTGTTAAAAAAGATAACAGCCGGATTTTGTTTCTGGGTTTGATTTAAGGAAGAAGATGAAGTTTCAAAGAGTTTATAAATATAATTAAAATGGGATTTTCGGGTTAGACACACAGTCCAGTGGTGGACTGTGTGCATTTGAAATGCGAAGATCCCGAGATCGAGTCCCATACATAATGCCGAATCCTTTATATAAACCGAGCATTTTTATAACTTTAATATAAAACAATACATATAATATATAAATATAATTAAAATCCTTTATTTACCGGGTTAGACATCCAACCCAGTTGGTAGGGCTGGGTGCAAAACAACGTCGTGGTCACGAGTTCGAAACATATCCTGCGCACCGGTTCGATTGATTTTAAAATCTTTTTAATTATATTAATTCTGGTTTAACCTAATAAGTATATAAGTATAATAAAAATCAAGAATCATTCGGGTTAGACACGTAGCTCAGTTGGTAGAGCTGCGTGCACGCATACGGGAGGTCACGAGTTCGAACCTCGCACGCTACCAATAATTAAACCGGTTGAACCGGCCGTTGACCAGTCAACCCTTAGAAAAAGGGTAATTTTTTTAATTAAAAATCCTTTTTATTTTCTTTGAAAATTAGTTAAAAATACCTCAAAATAAGGATTTAAAGCCTAAAATTTTGCATTAAATTCACAAAAATAAATCTAAAAATCTCATTAAGAGCACTAATTAAAAATATTAATCTCACATAAACCTTGTTTATTTATCGAATTATTACGTTATTATTTAGGTTAGTTTTCCCTCGTCGGTTGAATCATAAATTCGTGCGCATTCATCATTATCAAGGAACGCATCCACTGTGAGTGAATTCTTACAAATTCCCCTTTTTATTCATGTTTTGGGGTGTATCATGTGTCGCTTTAATTATTTCGTTTATTCAAACTTGTGCTATTACCATTATATGATCTAAACTTGTGATGTAAATATTGTTTGTTGTGATGTGTGTTTACATTTTGTCAAGTTGCGTGCAAATCATTCATTAGGCCCATCAGTTCCTCGTTGGAGACGAGTTGAACATCGCATGCCTCATTAGTCGGCTCCGTTTGATTGAGGCTTGATCTCATTGTTCATCATTTGGTGTGTGCGTGTGCATTAATTGATATTATGTGTATTGTGGTTAAATTTACATTTACGTTTACTCATATGTGGTTATGCACATTTTTATAACCGATATAACAAATTCGTTCAAATGTTTTCATAAGATTCACTCGCCAACTTTTGTTGACCCAAAACCCTATTTTTACACATGATACAGGTGGACAGGTTGAAGCAAGGAACACATAGGAAATTGCCTTAGAAGAAAAATAAAGAAGTCATGAAAAATGTATTTGAACATGTTGTGCTTGTATGTTTATTGTAACTTTTCTTTAAAAAGAAATAATAAATATGAAACTTTATAGTAAATGTCATGAGCTTTGATGAAAACCCAATCATGCCCCGACTACCATTTCCGCTGCGGGTCAGGGTGTGACTGTTTCCAGACGTTTTCGGTAGCGTTATTTTGGGTGTTTTACACGTTTGGACGCGCATATTGTACCTCATATTGGGATTGAACGAAGCTTTCAGTTTAAGGGCTTTAGGTAGTTGGGTTGATTATAGTGAGATGACGAGATTGTTCTGTGGTAATCCGTAGGATGCGGGATGGCTTCCAATTGGATGCTTAACGGTTTTACAAATGCGTTGAACAGAGCATACGTTGTTGTTGAGGCTAAGGCCCCTTTTAACAGGCTTTGGGGCTAGCATACATGTGTTACATGTTTTCATTAAACAACGGGTTTATACGAAAATGAATCTTGTTTAACGTTTTATGAAGAGTCGGTACTTTCAAGGTTATGGTGAACTAATAGGGTTTTGAGTTGTAAACCACGAGAAAGTTAGTTAGTGGGTTCTTTATCATACCGTTTAGATATGACGAGGTTAACAGGTTTCACGGAGTCCTGTAATGGGAGTAACTAGTTGGGTTACATCGGGTTGTATTGAATGACTGATTATTGGAATTCCTATAGTGGCCACGTGTCTAGTTGTTGGTGCCTTGTGTGTTAGGCATCATGAGACATGTTTAGAGGACGATCAAATCGGAGTCAAGGGATGGGTTCGGGTATGTTAGTACATTGACATGTGCGTATGTGTGTTTGAGACTGTGTACGTCCTTCTAGAGTAAAGGGATGGGCGAGTTGTGGTTGGAGGAGATTTGTAGGTACTCCACGATTCTATGATGTAAATGTGTTTCTATGGTATTGTATCTCTAGATTACTGTGGGTGTGATATGGAGCATCCTAGTGATGTTAAAGATGTAGGCGGTTGTAAGGTTAAGGTGACATGAGCCTAAGCAAATAGATAGTTGTTGTGTCAAGATTGCATTATGTCCAAAGATGTAGAGGGTTACTATGTTGAGACAAAAGTTCGTCTAGAGATGTGGATAGGTGCTGCATCAAGGTGCCAATGCATCCAGAGATGTAGACAGTGGTTGTGCTGAGGCGAATATGTGTATAAAGAGGCAGGCACTCATTTTTTTGTTGACGGTGATGCATCTTGATCACGTCTTGGTGATGTGGTCGAATTGCGCGTTATGTTTTCACTTTATGTGACTTATTTGCATGCATGTTGACAAACGGGAGGGTTATTGTGTAACTACTAATGTCGTCTGTTGGATGTTAAATCAGAGTGAAGTGTTAGAGTGTCTTGGAGGTGTTTTATGTCGGTTATAGCCATACAATGAGGTGCATTAGGTGAAAGCATATTACGGGATCTTAGAAGTTGGTCCTCGTTTAATGTTATAAGTCCCGATAATGGGTCAGTCTGAGCGGACACTTATGTCGGTGCAGTTACCAATTGTTTGGGTTGTGTTGAGTCATGATGGTAAAACTAAGTTCTCATGTTTATAATTAAAGTGATATGAATGTGATATAATTAATTTAAACTTAACTGTTAGAACTCGCTCTTATTGCATGCTAGTGTTTTGAGGATGTCGAGCTCTTGGCTTGTGTGTAAGGCTTCTTGTGGATTATGGTGTTGGCACTTGTGTTTTGTTCAGTCATTTAGGTTTAAATGTATAGTATGTTTGATATTAAAAACTTGATGTTTTAATTAAATTTTTCACTACGTATTTCCAAAATATAATAAGTCCTTTAAGTTATTTTATGTAAAGATGTTCAGCTGTAAGGTGGCAAATTTGGGGCCTTACACAAGCTGCAACATGGTGGAGATTGCGGCAAAATAGGTTAAACCATTGCTATTCTTACCACAAGGTGTGAGAGAGAAGGCGGGCCCTTTCTAAATTAATCCATCACATTTTAGTTAGTTTTTTTTTCTTCTAATCTAATTTCAAATTTAGATGTGGCATGGGAAATGAAGCATGCAACATTTTTCTTGTAAATCGCTAAATTTTGACAAGTGGTGGAAAAAGTTAATGTGACGCTGATGTTGAAGAGAAAAATTATGACAAGTGTGACAAGAGTGTCAAGCACTCCTTACACCTTAAAAATGAAGAAATTTAAATATCTATGTAGAAACTACTAATGTGTTTAATAAATTTTTACTTTAAAACTAGTCTTTAACATTTTTTAGTAAATGAATGACATTTTATAAGAACTTCTATTAAGCCCTCCGTGTTACGGCGGGGCATTCAACCATGAAAAAAGTAATGTTGAATCGTTTTAATCAACCCGTGTGTTGCAGGGGCGTTGGACCTGCACTTTGCGGCGACACTGTTAAATCAAAAAAAGTAGACTTAAAAGGTTCAACACGCACACGTATTGTAGCGTGTTTACACATAAAATTAGATCATAACGTAAAACATAGAAAAGAATAACTATGGCCACTTAGGACGCGCGCGTTGCAACAGAGCCATTAAACGGAAAAAAGATAGACGTAAAAACGATGAACCACCCACGCGCGTTGTAGTGTATTCCTTTGTGATATTCTGGGGATGCTCCGGTATATTCCTTTGTGAATGTTGGAGGCTTGGTCGACGGCTTCAACAATCACATTTCATCAACTGAATGATCGAGTCTCATGCTTGACTTAGTCTCTCGTAGTTAGTCCCATGACATATTAATAACATGTGCAAAAATAAGCTAGTCGTAAATAAGAAACAGGTTCAGGATATCTAACTTGTTGAATATCCTAGACAGTCGGTCAATATACAGAATATTGGTCGAAATATTCACCCATAGCAATGAACATGATATAATTGTACTAAACTGGTGGTAAAGATTCTAAAAGTCTCTCCTTTGCCTCTTCTCTAGTTGTTACGATCCCAACATCATCCACTGCACATGTGCCAAAAATGTGAAATCAGTTGATCTGATGTGTCGTTCTAGAAATGCATAAACATATCAAACTCCTTTCTTAACAATTGTCTCTTGCTATTCTTAAGTTGTTCTTTGTTTTTTCAAAATGTATCCTCAATGCTTCCCATAAAGTTTGTGTTGTTTAAATTGATGTAAAATACCTTTCGGTACGGCCATTGTCAATGTGGCATAAGCTTCCCTTTTCCAATCATATGCTTGTTATTTTTACCCACCAATTGTGAAATTGGTATTTCTCTTCCCTTCTCCAACCAATCCTTCTTGATAAAATCTTTGATACCCTTCTTCAATCGGTATAATCAAATTTGTATCCAAAATATCTAGATGAGATAGAAAACTACCCCTTCCAAATTGGGTAATCTTCTATTTTTTAAAGTATCGGGGCAATGTTTGTAGTATCTATCTCGTAATCGTAATTAATCGTGGCTTGAGCACTATTTTGCTCGGCTATAAACGCTTCATATAATTACATCTCGTAATCAAATCTCTAACACAAAAAATTTAAGGCACTCCAAAAATATCCCGGATTGAACAATAATGACAATTAAATCATCTTACGGTCCAATTATTTTTTGACAAACTTTCAGCCCAAATAATTCAAAACCAGTGGCCCATGTAGTAAAAATAACAACCAAAATTCACAAATCCATCGTTATCAAACAAAAATGAATTCAGCCTACTAATGGTTTGAAACTTTTTCACCAGATTTTTTTAAAAAACCGATTATTTCTCACAAGTTTAAATTGTTATTGATGTTGGCCCACTACGAGAATATCCACTAAAATCCAAGAAATAAACAGCTCGACCCACTTCATGTTCACTTTCAATAAACTTTTGAATAATATCCACTCCGGCCACACCCACCTCGATCCTATATAAGTCACCGGAAGCTTTTAAAAACAGTCGCTCGAAGTCAACTTGGTACACGGAAGGTTAGAGATCCGATAACATTTTGATAATGTTTCTCATCATCCCGTGGTTGATAACGTGACCCGTTCGCTCTTTAACTATGAGTTGAAGAAGGGTGTTTTGAAGTCGGGTTTGTATTCCAGTGAGATGGATAACATTGTCCTGCCATAGATTCAGGCCGAGCACGTGAACAGGGGTTTTATGGCTACCGGGAATGTAACTCCGGTCCATGTACATGTACATTAATATGTCATGGATCATTTGTAGCCCTTTGATGTGATCGGTCCATTTGTTATTAAGTTCTTCTAGAAACATTTCTCCGTGAGCTGGGTGTGGCCGGAGTGGTGGTCATAATCAGAATCTCAATATTCAACTAAAATGTACCATAATTAAATGTGTATGACACTTGTATAGAATCTCTAGCACTGAAAATTCTAGCGTGGTAGGTGTGGCCAGAGTTGTAATGGGGTGATGGTGGTGGCAGCAGCAGGATGAGGTGATGATAGTAAGATGTGGTGATTAAGGTTTTAGGGGTAGAAAATTAGGAAACATGAAGTGTATATGCAATTTTTTTGGTTTCATTTATTAAACATTTAAATAAAAACATGAATTGACCAAAATACTCTTGAGTGAATAAACTTAATTGAAAATTTTAATCTGGTTAGCACTAAAGGAGGTAGAGTGTAACATGTTTTACAAATAAAGAATTATGACTATAATTATTGAAGTTAAAGGCTATCCGTTGCAATCCAGCATAAACATAAAAGACGGAAAGTGTAATTTACCCTTTTTAAAATTACTATTTGTCATTTATCAAATTGTATACAACAATGTTTTCATAGTCAGATAGGACTATCTGGTCCAACCAGTATCGGTAGTGGGAACAAATTGATTGTACATAGTTTGATTTGTATTGAAATAACCGGTCGGGCATGTCGTGGAAGCAGTAAAAAGGCCAACTTGTTGGATCTAGGGTTGATATTTCAAACAAAATTTAAGAGAAAAAGAACTTGGGAGCTGCAATATTGCCAGATCTAGGGTTGTGTCGTAGTTGATGGTGATCGATGATGGATGTGAGCGGCGTCGTCAGTTCTATGAGTGGTGGTGGTGATGAATGATGATTCTTAATGGTCTATGCTTCAATAGTAATCATTAATATATATCAAAATCGAAATTGGTTCACAAAGAATTTTAAAAAGGCTTGAACCATGAACACCATGTTTTAAACTTCGCTTAATATGTTGTAACCATCGGAAAAGGTGTATAGAATGACCACGCATGTTAAAAGGAATGTGTAAGTATTCTTTCAAGTATACTGTTATGAAATACATAAGTTGGATTGTTTGAACCCGCAAGTTAGAAATAGCTATTAACAACGGGAAAGTAACATAGATCCAATCTCCAACCCAATTGCATTCAACATTAATAATAAATGGATTAGTTGATAGTTGGATAATATATACAACAACATGGATTCGTTGTTTTTTTTTATCCTCAAATTCGTTAGATGTAAAGCATATGCATAACATAACTAGTTATTTTTAAAATAACAAAAAGTCCTCTTACTTTTGCTAATTCAATCATTTCCCCAAATGACTTGGGATTACCAAATCTATGAAACACTTTATATACTATAATACCACATCAATTTACTCCATCTTGTGTCACAACTCAAAAGTAAAATTTTCTTTTTCAACTATTCACAAAATATGATGAAAGCAATTACACGTACAGAGCCATGTTTCAGTACAAAGTTGTTTTTTGCGAAGCATTTGAAGTCACTGTGGTGCAACATGTGTATTTTAAGTAAGGATTCATTCATTTCTACAATTAAGCAACATTGTATATACATATAACATGTGAATAGTTAAAAACCATATATAACATTATTAAAATTAATATATAATTAATTACGTGACATATACACATAATTACGCAACATGTGTAGCATAAGAGTCTCGATATGTGGGTTGCGGTTTTTCTTTGGTTGTTTTAGGTAAGAGTCTATTAGGTTTTGTGGTTCGGGACCGTATCATTTGTTTTAAGTTTCGGTTGTTTTTTAGTTAGTTTTTTACTAGTCGAGGTTTTGTTTTGATAAAAGTTTTGCCAATAAAAAAATACGTAACATGTATCAACAATTATCAACTTTTCTTTATAAAAAATATAAAAATATAACAATACTGACTCAATATAACAAATTTTCTATTCTAATATATATATATATATTTTTATTAAACAATGAAATATATAAAAGTTATTTGATTTTTATAGATGGTAGAACTAGATTTAACCTACAAAAATTTTCACAAATGTTGGTTTTTTCGTTTTTAATTTTTCATTAATTTTAACCTTATATTATTTACAATCTTGCCAGTGTCTCAGTCGTAACCATTGAAAAAGCTTATACCAAGCTAAGTTGATCTACTTCGCACATTTGGCGATACTTTTCAACTTCCTATATGATCTCGCCTATAAAAACACAAGAGTTGGATCCAAATACGAAAAATTAGAAGGGTGTGAAATGTACTAAGTAACATAAACCATTGATCAAGATAAATCAAGTGCTAATATTGAGACATTGGCAATTATGTAATAGTTGAAAAACTAGGACAAGAAAACTTTATAGAAAACACACAGTTCTCTTCTTCCTCTCTGATTTTCTCTGCAACACCTCCGGTTGTCTTTTCAGGCAAGTGTTCAAGTCCGGCAGTGCGCTGTTGCTGTTTCGGACCGGCGTACCCTGGGAACAGACGACGAATTTGTTTAAGAGAATGGTGGTAAACACAAGCCCGGTTCACTGTTTCATTTCTTTCTGTCATTTTTTTATTTCTTTCGGTAGTAATTTTCTAACGCTTTAGTGTTCTAAATAATATGTTATGGTGACATGAAGGTGGAGTAAAAGTGTCACTACATCATCGTCACGCAATCAGGAGTGGTTTTACATTTCTTCTTTCATTAAGGTGTGTTATGATAACATGAAATGTAGTGGGGTGAGTGAGGATTTTATCCTTTTAAATTACAAGTTGTGAATTTGCCTAGTAACCACTAACCAGTATATAAATATGTGAAAACATAGCTATAATTAGTTAATGAGTTAAATGCTTGGTTGGTCCCTGTGGTTTGCAAATCTTGCAGACTTGGTCCCAGTGGTTCACTAATTACACACTTGGTCCCAGTAGTTTCAAATTTTGCACTCGGGTGGTCCTTACCACTAACCTTTGTTAGATTTCTCAGTTAAGTATATGCAAAATTACTATATTATCCTCGAAACCAGAACAACATCATCTTCAACCTCCTATCTCTCAAAACCCACCACCACCTCCACCGTCAATCCATCACCACCTCCACCGCAAACCTGCAAATCTCTCTCTCCTCGGCACTCTCACTTCTTTCTCTCCTAGCCGGAAAAACGTAGCAGAATCAATGATAAATTTATCAGACAGATTCCCCTTTTTAACCAAATCAGTGAACACAGCCAGACAGCCTCAGCAGATGGGCTTCTGCAAATGTTACCCAAACATACAAAGAGAACAGAGAAAGGGTTTTTTCGGTAATTTTATCTCTCTGAGCTATGGAAGCCATTGATGAGGTGATTATGGCAGTTGGGTTTTGTTTGATTTTTGATCTTTGATGAAAAATATTTGAACTATGAGAAAGTGGGTGTGGGTTTAGAGGAAGAACTAGGGTTGCAAGAAAGGGGGATTTGGGGTGGCAAAATGGTAATAAATTGGGGACTACTGGGAGGCTTGATCTATTGCGTCGCCGGAAAACGCAGCTCTACCGCGTCGTCTTAAACTCCTCAAATTACACTCGAACCTCGCTAGGAGACTTATCGTGCAACACGATTTCTGTTCTCTTTGAATTCATGTACACGGTTCCAACGAAATTCACATCAACAAATGGATCCGCCAAGCATTCGAGCGCCACTAGAGAGAGAAGTGAGAGAGCTGAGGAGAGAGTGAGAGAGTTGAGGAGAGAGAGAGTTGAGAGAGCTAAGGAGAGAGAGAGAGAGAGATTTGCAGGTTTGCGGTGGATGTGGTGATGGATTGACGGTGGAGGTGGTGGTGGGTTTTGAGAGATAGGAGGTTGAAGATGATGTTGTTCTGGTTTCGAGGGTAATATAGTAATTTTGCATATACTTAACTGAGAAATCTAACAAAGGTGAGTGGTAAGGACCACCCGAGTGCAAAATTTGAAACTACTGGGACCAAGTGTGTAATTAGTGAACCACTGGGACCAAGTCTGCAAGATTTGCAAACCACAGGGACCAACCAAGCATTTAACTCTTAGTTAATTAAATATATACCAAATACACGTGTCTTCGTGTGGAATCCGCGTCATAAAGTTAAACCATTAACAACTCTTTATCTCACAAAAAGAAAAGGAAAAGGAAAAGAAACAGCTCTAATCTCCGGTTGATTATAATGGCGCACACATTGGTCTGAAGCTAACAACTCTAGCTCCCAAAAATGGGGAAAAATGGGGTATTCAACTTTTGGAGAAGAATCCAAAGAAAACTGTAGGTAAGGGCAGGTTAGCAATTAGCATTATCAACCTGCTTTCCCTGCTTCATGTTCATGTGTTATTTTTTTACATACAGTTGCATGTGTATATATATATATAAACACCATTCACTATTTCATGCATCCCACTCATCCAGGCTTTTGGTCCTCTTAATCTTAAAGCTTAATTAATCGCATTTTCATCAAACACCAAAAATGAAGCAAGGTGCGTTACAACTTGGAGTTGCCCCACCTGCAAATAGAGGCATTGCCATACTTGACTTTTTCCTTAGGCTCGTCGCCATCGTTGGAACCCTAGCCAGCGCGATCGCCATGGCTACAACTAATCAAACCCTTCCCTTTTTCTCTCAGTTTGTTCGTTTTCGAGCCAAGTTCAACGATCTTCCTTCCTTTACGTAAGTTCTAAATACTTGTTCATTACATATATTACTTGTTTTGATAGATTTTCTTTTTGATGTTTCGGAAGTGTAGAATTTTAAAAGTGTTTGCAGGTAGTTTTGGGGATTATTTTGCTTGTTATAATTAGTCCGCAACTTCAATAAGCGGACTATGGGGCGAACTCTAGCTCAACGACTTGCACACCAACCACGTCGACCTAACACGTTTAAATGTTAAGAAATCCTAATCATAATACGCTCATCAACGGAGCAGACTCCTTCCTAGTCCGCTAATTGAAGTAGTGGACTAGCTATAGCAACCAATATGTTCCCAAAATAAAAACTACCTACAAGCACTTTAAGCGCATTGTTTGTTAGGATCAATATTTGTTAATCACACAATTACATACTTTATATAACTAACAATACTATAAGAGAAAAAATATATTGAATAATTTTTTTCTGTTCTAACATGTTTATATTTGGCCAAAAAACCAGGTTTTTCGTTGTGGCCAGCGCCAAGTGCGTACCTGATTCTTTCGCTAGCTTTTGCCATCCTACATAGCAAATGCCAAGGCCGTGAACTCTAGGTTCCTACTGCTTTTTCTCGACACAGTGAATCTCAAAAACCAACCTATAAATGGAATTTTTTAGATTTGAAGGTGGTTTAAAGATATGGAAGGTAAACCCTTGGTCAACAATGCCTAGATTGCTAATTTTCCCCAATACTAACTCTAATGACTCTATCTACATTGATTCTCTAAATAATAAAGATGGAGTTTGATTGTTTGACCACCAACTCAAACCAAGTTTGCCTGCACCTCAATGGACTTTAAAATCCTTTTCAAAGTTTACATCAGTTGTTGCATGTTTGTACTTCCAAAAAAAATGCCTAGAAGTACTTATTAGCTCTCTAAAACCACCTAAAATCTTAAAAAAAAATCTTTAAATGGTATTTTGCTATATAGTTTATGACTTAATTAGAATTCACTTGATATGGTTAATTACTAACTTAATTAATGTGTGTATATCGAGGCCGCTATGGGTTTACTGATGGCTGGTTGAGCAGCAGCAACAGCTATAGTGCAGTGGATTTTACTGATGGCTGGTTGAGCAGCAGCAACACCTAAATAATGACGGAAAAATATAGCAAATGAGTGGATTTTATTAAGGATTTTAATGGAATTTTTAGATATATTTTTGTGGGTTTAAGGCTATTTTTTATCTTTAAAAATATTATTTTTAAGTATTTTTAATTGATTTTTAAATTAAATTAAATAAATAAAAATATAAAAAAATTGTTTATTTTTGCGTTGACCGTTGACCGTTGACCGTTGACTTGTTGACCTGTTGACCGGTTCGGTCAGTGTGCATGTATGCGCTGGGTGAGACTCGAACCCGAGACCTCCCATACGCGTGCACGCAGCTCTACCAACTGAGCTACGTGTCTAACCCGAAATAATCTTGTTTTTAATTATATTTATATCCTAATTCGATTTATTCAAAATTCATTTGTTTTAAAAAAAGATTTTAAATCATCGAACCGGTGCCGTTAACCAGACTCGAACGCGTGACGTGCGACTTAGTGTTGCACACAGTCCACCGCTGGACTGTGTGTCTAACCTGGTTAATATCTCGGTTTTTATTATACTTAACAACTAACGGGGTTAACCCGGTTCAGCTTTAATCAAAAAGACATTTTATTACATAGAGGGTGCAGGTATCAGGGATCGAACTCGTGACGTGTGCGTATTATTTGCACATAGTCCACCGCTGGACTGTGTGTCTAACCCGTTTAAAATACCAATTTTAATTATACTTATAGTGTTATCACAGTTCATCTTCTTCGTTGGATTTTACCGACAGCAGATTATACCATTAAATCTTGTTAATTCGATTGTTAAGCATTACATAGACTGATAAGAGATAGTAGGGATGATAATTAGAAGAAAACATACCGGTGAACGATTGATTACAGAGTTCCGGCAAGGCGTCGGTCTCTGTTTTTAAGAACTTCAACTGAGCAAATCAATTAATCGTTTTGATTAGCTAATCATGAAATTGAAGTGCTAAACAAACGTTATCAGTGTGTTTGAAGGTCCTTACCGTTTCACAGACGAAGATAAAGATTTCCAGAAATTTTCCGGCGAACTGGAATTATCTGATAACAGTGCCTGAATTCGATCTCAAGTGGAAGGTTTGAGTTAGAAATAGCTTAACAACTGTTAGACTACGATGGTATTGAAGAACTTACCGATTTGAGGAAAAATACGGTTTTCCGGCGAACTTGCAGAATTTTCCGGCGAGTTGATTTAAGCTTTCTGATGGACCGAATGTGTGACGAAAGTGAAATGGAAAGTTTGTAAGATGTTTCTGAGTCGCGAGAGGGGTCTTGATTGAAGTAATTCAGACTGTTGAATAGTTTCGGTTATAACACTCATCATTCTCAGAATTGAAGTCAATTCAAGTCCGAATTGATTAAAATCGTCGGTGCATCGGTTATAAACCTGAAATCGCGATTATTCAAACGTTTAGACGGTTGAATAGCCGATTTCAGTTTTTCAGTTGGCGTAACCGGTTTATCTAGGTTTGTATATAAGAATCATTTGTTTCCTAGAGTTGACAGAAAACAAACAAGTGGCGGAGTAGTGATGTGTGTGTGTGTTAAGTCTTTGGATTTCACTTCCGGCTGACCCAGGTTCGAGCCCCGGCAGCAACATTTTATTTTTATTTATTTTGTTTTCACTTTTTATCAAATATAATTTTTATAGTTTAGTTTGTTTATTAATTATGTATCATTAAAAATCAAAATAACCATAAATATATAACGTGACATTTATAACTTGATATTCGATTACAAAACGGAGCGGGTTTTGGAAACCCGTTTTTGACAAATGTTACAGTATCCCCTACTTTTAGGAATTTCGTCCCGAAATTTAAGTAGTTGAAGTAGTAGGAAAAAGATGCGGGTATTTTTCACGCATTGAGTCTTCACGTTCCCAAGTAAACTCAGGTCCCCGTTTCGACTCCCAGCGAACCCTAACAATTGGAATGCGACTTCGTCGAAGACGTTTTTCTCCGAAATCCATGATCTCTACAGGTCTTTCAATAAAATGCATAGATTCGTCAATCTGAATATCTTCCAGAGGAATGTGGAGGTTTTGATCAGCGAGGCACTTCTTCTAGTTAGATACGTGGAATGGGGGATGAATCCTGTTGAGTTCTTCTGGTAGATCAAGCTTGTATGCTACAGGTCCTACTCTTTCGAGTATCTTGAAAGGTCCTACGTAGCGTGGTGCTAGCTTGCCTTTTTGACCAAAACGAACTACTCCCTTCAACGGTGATACTTTTAGAAGTACATGATCACCAATGTTAAACTCTAAAGGCTTCCGTCGTTTATCTGCATAACTCTTTTGACGACTTTGAGCCGCTAGAAGATTGTTTCGGATTTGATGGATCTTGTCTGTGGTTTCTTGGATCAATTCTGGACCAGTGATTTGAGCTTCCCCAATTTCGTGCCAACATACTGGAGATCGGCACTTACGACCATATAAGGCTTCAAAACGTGCCATGCCGATACTTGAATGATAGCTGCTATTGTACAAAAATTCTACTAATGGTAGATGAGCGTCCCAATTTCCCTTGAAGTCTATAACACATGCTCGTAGCATATCTTCAAGAGTTTGAATGGTGCGTTCAGATTGACCATCAGTTTGAGGATGATAGGCGGTACTGAGATCTAATCGCGTACCTATAGCGGCTTGTACTGCTTGCCATGTTCGTGAAGTGAAACGACCATCACGATCAGAAATAATGCTTAACGGTACCCCTTGTCGGCTTACGATTTCTCTGATATAAATACGAGCAAGCTTTTCGTTCTTGAAATCTTTGCGGATAGGAATAAAGTGAGCTGATTTTGTAAGTCGGTCAATTATTACCCATATAGTGTCATACCCACCAGAAGTGCGAGGTAACCCGGTAATGAAATCCATGGTTATATTTTCCCACTTCCATACAGGTCAGGTTGGACCAGAAGTCCTGAGGGTCTTTGGTGTTCAGCTTTCACCTTGGAACATGTAAGGCACTTGGAAACAAAAACAGCAATATCCTTTTTCATTCCAGGCCACCAATAGGTATATCGTAGGTCTTGATACATCTTATCGGCTCCTGGGTGTATAGAGTATCGCGTTTTGTGAGCTTCCTTCATAAGAATTTCACGAAGATTGTTGTGGTTAGGAATCCAGATACGATCTAGGTAGTACAGAATACCGTCAGATTTAGTTTCAATTTTAAGTTCAGCTCCACAGGACATCTCCTTTCGTACATCATCTTCCGTAACTGAAACATGTTGGGCTTCTCGAATTTGATCTTTAATGTCAGTTATGATTTGCGAACATAGAAGCGAATGGAGTTCGCATAACCCTTTCGACTAAGTGCATCGGCCACCACATTTGCCTTGCCAGGGTGGTACCGAATTTCACAGTCGTAGTCATTTAGAAGTTCGACCCATCTTCGTTGCCTCATGTTTAACTCCTTTTGATTGAAGATATGTTGAAGACTCTTGTGGTCGGTGTATATTTCACACTTAGTACCATAGAGATAATGTCTCCATATCTTAAGAGCGAACACAACGGCTCCAAGTTCTAGGTCATGGGTGGTGTAGTTCTTCTCATGCGTTTTGAGTTGTCTCGAAGCATAAGCTATAACTTTTCCTCTTTGCATTAGAACGCAGCCTAATCCTTGCCCTGACGCGTCGCAATAGACCACAAAATCATCACAACCTTCAGGAAGAGTGAGGATTGGTGCATCACAAAGTTTTTGTTTAAGAGTTTGGAAGGCTTCTTCTTGCTTGGGTCCCCATATGAAAGGTTTTCCCTTATGAGTTAAAGCCGTGAGTGGTACAGCAATGCGTGAGAAGTTTGAGATGAATCGACGATAATAACCAGCCAAACCAAGAAAAGATCTTACTTCAGTTGGTGTACGTGAAGCTTGCCATTCTTGTACCGCTTTGATCTTTGAGGGGTCGACATGTATTCCCTTGTCATTGACTACATGTCCGAGGAATTGCACCTCTTTTAACCAGAATTCGCATTTGGAGAATTTGGCGTAAAGCTTTTCATTCTCTAGAAGTGTAAGGATGAGTCGAAGATGATGCTCATGATCAGACTTAGACTTTGAATAAATAAGAATGTCGTCGATGAAGACTATAACAAATCGATCAAGATAAGGATTGCAGACTCTGTTCATTAGGTCCATGAAGACTGCTGGAGCGTTGGTTAAACCAAATGGCATGACCATGAATTCATAATGACCATAAAGAGTTCGGAATGCGGTCTTTGGGACGTCTTCTTCATGTACTCTAAGTTGATGATAACCAGATCGAAGGTCGATTTTGGAAAAGTAGCTGGCACCTTGAAGTTGGTCAAGAAGATCATCAATGCGAGGTAAAGGATAGCGATTCTTGATTGTTAATTTGTTGAGCTCTCTGTAGTTGATGCACATACGAAACGATCCATCTTTCTTCTTTACAAAAAGAACAGGTGCACCCCAAGGCGATGAACTAGGACGTATGAATCCCTTGTCAGTCAACTCTTGTAATTGACTGGCTAGCTCTTGCATTTCAGAGGGGGCTAACCTATAAGGAGACTTTGCAACTGGTGTAGCACCAGGTATAAGATCAATACGAAATTCGACTTCTCTAACTGGAGGAAGTCCTGAAATGTCATCAGGAAAAACTTGCGGGAAATCTTTTACTACTGGGATGTCTTCAAGTTTCTTCTCCATGGTTCCCTTGTTGTTGATATGAGCTAAAAACGCGACATAATTTTTGCGAAGATATTTTTGGGCTTGAAGACAAGACATTAAGCTAAGCCCCTTCGATGAGGTTTCTCCAAGGATTCGAAGAGTCTGACCGTTTGAAAGAGGAATACGTATAAATTTTTTGCGACATACTACTTCTGCCTGATGTTGACTGAGCTAGTCCATACCAATTATGATATCAAAACTTCCCAGCTTCATAGGAATAAGGTCGACTGAGAAATCGTGGTCGTTTAAGGTGAGTGTACAGTTGCGTATAATAGAGTTTAATGAAACTAGTTTCCCGTCAGCAACTTCTACCGTTATGGATTCCATGAGCTTATCCCGATTTTGGTTTAAGATAGGTTCAAATTCTAAGGACACAAAACTCCTATCCGCACCAGTATCAAATAACATAGATGCATATCTACCATTTATAAGGAACGTACCGTTAACCACATTGCCGTCAGCTCTAGCCTGATTAGCGTTGATATTGAAAGCTCTTCCTCTTGCAGGTGGAGGAGCTTGGTTCGCTTGATTCACCGGGTTGGCTTGGGCTTGAGCATGAATAATGTTTACCAACCTTGGACAAGTGTTTCTGAAATGGCTTGGGTCTCCGCAATTGTAGCAAGCCCGCATAGGTTGACCCATAGGATAATTGGGTTGGTAATATGTTTGGGCTAAATGTTGGGTGGGTGGATATTGTAGGGGTTGTTGGGCTTGACCCATTAATTGTTGGTGGGTTTGGGTTGAAGGCTGGTGGCGGTTCGTTCGCTGAGGCATGCGGCAGGTTTGAACAATATGACCCACGCGACCACAGCCGGTGCAATGCTGGCAGGGATAATCAGGAGAATGGTGATATTGGCAACGGTTGCATTTTGGTAACGAGCCAGAGTAGGGTCTTTTGTATGGTGCAGGTGGAGGAGCGACTTGCGTAACGGGTGCAGCAGGAATAGGGGAGTTGGTTTGTGTAACAGCGAAGTTTCTGGTGTTGCGCTTCCTCTTGTTAGCAAACTTAGAGGAGGTGATGGAATGGTTTGAAGTTTGACCCTCAACAGGGGCTTTCTTTTTCTCTTCTTTAAACTTCCCGTTGCGAATTCGATTCTTAGTCAGTTCAGTCGCTAGCTCCATAGCAGCTTCAAGTGTTACCGGTGAGATGCTGATAACTGAATCTTGAATTTTCGAGGGAAGTCCTCGAATATAATGCTCGATCAAACGATAAGTTGGGGTAAACAAATTTGGAACCATTTGGTTCAACTCTAAGAACCTCTTGTTATAGGTGGTGTGATCTCCCTCCTTCTGCTTTAGAGAATGAAATTCGTCCTCCAACTTTTTAATTTCACTCCTAGGACAGAAACGCCTAGTTATGATTTCCCTTAACTCCTCCCAAGTTAAGGCCATTGCATCATCAATTCCCCTCTTCCCTTTTTCAGTATTCCACCAAGTGAGAGCTACCCTAAATAGTCTCCCGGTGGCGTATCGAACCTTGCGATCCTCAGGACAATCGCAGTTGAGGAAGGTGTTTTCCATTTCCTCAAACCAATGGAGGAGAGCAGTGACACCTTCGGTCCCTTCAAATTTAGGAGGATCACAAGACTTGAAATGTTTGTATGAGCACTTGCTGGTAGGAGGGTTGTCGATGTTCTGGTCATGTTGTTGGGGAGGATTAGTGGGATTTGTGGCGAGAGCTTGTTGTACTTGGACAACAATGTCAGGCAGTATCGTGGCCATTTGTTTCGCGATGTGTGTGGCCAAGCGTTCCTGAGACCTTCCTGATCTTTTACCCCCTCGTTGTTGTCTGGACGACATCTACAGGAACATACATAAGAAGATTGTGAGTTTATGGAGTCTTTTTAGGTGTCATGTGTCTTTAAGAAAAATGAAAATAACATAAATATCAATAATGCAACTACATCCATAGGATGTCTTGGGTTTGCTCATGTTGGGCCTCAAATGTCCCCCATACCTTCACCTGCATAGTCATGTGGGCCCCCATGGCTATTGGCTTGGTAGGGTTCACATTAGTATTGGCGATTTAACACTCGCATCACCCGAATGCAAACCACAAAATATGTTTACGAGATGTATGGTCGGAATGTGTCCAGGTGTAGACACAATGACAACTCAAAGTGGGGTTAGCTCACACGACGTTTGGTATAGCATGCTTTGGCCTAATAGGTACTTCGTACTCTCATCGTTAGTCCCCAGGTAGGCAAACTGGTCCTTTATTTTGGATTTATACGAATGCCAGCCTAGACAGGACGTTCCGACTACCGGTACTGGTACCCATCCAGTTACTACATGCCCGTCATGAGAAATCACTTTGATGAGATTTGAAAACACAAAAATCATTGTAAAAACAATCATGATGTGGTGTGTGCTTTCATGGATATGATGTGTTATGAGAATATGTTTCATGATAGGCATTATATGATAATATATACTTATGAACATGCTTGCATAACATTGAATGTAACATTTAACATAAAACATATAAACATCATGAAATTTGGCATGTAACACACAAAAATCTTAAAAATTTCTAATCAACTATAGTATAGGCTCTAAGGGTCTAATAACCTATCCTATATCCCTATAGTCATGGCTCTGATACCAATCTGTCACACCCCGACCCGCAGCGGAATAAGAGTCGGGGCATAATTGGGTTATCACCAAAGCTCATGATATTTACTAATATGTTTCATATTTATTAAAGTCAAAATTACATTCCCAAATATCCAAACATGTTCATACAATACAAAGAAAATAAACCAAACAAAACAATCCCAACTCTAAATCATTTTATTCTTCTAGTCCAATCCTAAATGTTTCTTGCTGCAGCTGGTTCACCTGTATCATGTGTAAAAATGGGGATTTTTGGGTCAACATAAGTTGGCGAGTGAACCTTGTTAGATAAACATTTATTATTGATTTACTTATTAGTTTATCAATGAAAAATTGTGCATAATCATAAATGAGCAAATGTAAATAATCAAGCAGTAGCAATTGCAATCACATATATAACATACAATAACACATGATAGCATACATTAACATACCAACATCATACGATAAATAACATGAATGAAACTGTGCGATCAAGGCTCAATCAAACGGAGCCGATCGTATTGCATGTACTGAAAATGATAAATGTCTGTGCGATCAAGGCTCAATCAAACGGAGCCGATCGTAATGTGGGCACGCCAGGTTCACGCTCATAATGTAATGGGGAACATGCTCAACGCTCATAATGTAATGGGGAGCGGCGGCCTATGAAATTGCATGTACTGAAATAATAAATTGAATCTAACAATAACCACACAAACAGTTGTAACAAGCTGAATACACAAGTTCATGATATGATGTATGCACAATGGTTTAAATATAATATATAGCAAGACACATGATACACCCCAAAACATGATTAAAATGGGGAATTTGTAAAGATTCACTCACATTGGGTGCGTTTGAATGGAGATGATGAGATGCGCACGAGTCGGGAGAGTTGAACTGTCACACCCCGACCCGTAGCGGAATAAGAGTCGGGGCATAATTGGGTTATCACCAAAGCTCATGACATTTACTAATATGTTTCATATTTAATAAAGTCAAAGTTACATTTCCAAATATCCAAACATGTTCATTCAATACAAAGAAAATAAACCCAACATAACAATCCCAACTCTAAATCGTTTTATTCTTCTAGTCCAAGTCCTATGTGTTCCTAGCTGCTGCTGGTTCACCTGTATCATGTGTAAAATGGGGGTTTTTGGGTCAACATAAGTTGGCGAGTGAACCTTATTAGATAAACATTTATTAAGGAATTACTTGTTAGTTTATCAATGAAAAATTGTGCATAATCATAGATGAGCAAATGTAAATAATCAAGCAGTGGCAAATAGCAGTCACAACTATAACATACAATAACATATGACAACATACATAAACATACCAACATCATACGATAAATAACATAAATGAAACTGTGCGATCAAGGCTCAATCAAACGGAGCCGATCGTATTGCATGTACTGAAAATGAAAATGTCTGTGCAATCAAGGCTCAATCAAACGGAGCCGATCGTATGTGGGCACGCCAGGTTCAACCTCATAATGAAATGGGGAACATGCTCAACGCTCATAATGTAATGGGGAGCGGCGGCCTATGAAATTGCATGTACTAAAAATAATAAACTTGCATCCAACAATAACTACATAACAGAAACAAACTGAATACACTAGTTCATGATATGATGTATGCACAATGGTTTAAGTATAATATATATATCAAGACACATGATACACCCCAAAACGTGATTAAAACGGGGAATTTGTAAAGATCCACTCACATTGGGTGCGTTGGATTGGAGATGGTGAGATGCGCACGAATTAGATGAGCGGAACAACGAGAAATACTATCCTAAATAATACGGAAAAATATATTAAATGAGTGGATTTTATTAAGGATTTAATGAAATTTTAGATATATTTTTGTGAGTTTAAGGCTATTTTCTATCTTTAAAAATGTTATTTTTAAGTATTTTAAATTGATTTTTAAATTAAATTAAATAAATAAAAATATAAAAAAAATGTTTATTTTGCGTTGACCGTTGACCGTTGACCTGTTGACCGGTTCGATCAGTGACATGGTTTGCGCTGGGTGAGGCTCGAACCCGAGACCTCCCGTACGCGTGCACGCAGCTCTACCAACTGAGCTACGTGTCTAACCCGAAATAATCTTGTTTTTAATTATATTTATACACTTATTCAGTTTAACCGAAATTCTTTAATTGCAAAAACATTTTAATTCAACGGACCGGTGCTAGTGACGGGTTTCGAACGCGCGACGTATGGCTTAATGTTGCACACAGTCCACCGCTGGACTGTGTGTCTAACCTGGTTATTATCTCGGTTTTTATTATACTTAATAACTAACTGAGTTAACCCGGTTTAGTTTTTAAACAAAAAGGCATTTTATTGTATAAGGAGTGCGTGTAGCAGGGATCGAACTCGGGACATGCGTATGTATTTTGCACACAGTCCACCGCTGGACTGTGTGTCTAACCCGTTTAAACTACTAATTTTAATTATACTTATAGTATTACCAAAGTTCATCTTCTTCACTGGATTCTTACCGACGGCAGTTTACATCATTAAAACTTGTTAATTCGATTGCTAAGCATTACACAAACTGATAAGAGATAGCAGGTATGACGATTAGAGGAAGAACATACCGGTGAACGTTTGGTTACCGAGTTCCGGCAGACGTCGGTCTCTGTTTTTGTGCACCTCAACTGAACAGACAATTAGCCGTTTTTGATTAGTCTATTGTGGAATTGAAGTGATAAACAAACGTTAACGATGTGTTTGAAGGTCCTTACCGTTTCACAGACGGAAATAAAGACTTTCAGAATCTTTCCGGCGAACTGGAATTAGTTGAATACAGCGCCTGAATTCGATTTCAATTGAGTGGTTTAAGTTAGAAATAGCTTAAGAATTGTCGAACTGCAATAATATTGAGAGATTTACCGTTTGAGGATGAATACGGTTTTCCGGCGAGATTTGCAGAAAATTCCGGCGAGCTGATTTAAGCGTTCTGATGGTCTGAAAATGTGACGAAAATGAAATGGAGTATTGTTATGACGTTTCTGAGTCGCGAGAGAGGTCTGGAATTGAAGTAATTGTGACTTGATTCATTTCGGTTATAAAAACCGATTAATAAAGAAAATTGATGTTCAATCACTTCTGAATTGATTAAAATCATCAGTTCATCGGTTATAAAATGTGAATGAACGATTAATCAAACGATTAGACGATTGAATTGCCGATTTCAGTTTCTCAGTTGGCGCAACCGGTTTTAACCGAGTTTGTGTGTAAATCTCATTTGTTTCCTAGAGATAACAGAAAACACAAAGTGGCGGAGTGGTGATGTGAGTGTGTGTTAAGGCGTTGGAGTTGTTCTTGGCTGACCCGGGTTCGAGTCCCGACAGCAACATAATTTTTTTATTTATTTTATTTTAACTTTTTATCAAATATAATTTTTATAGTTTAGTCTATCTATTAATTATGTATCGTTTTAAATCAAAATAATCATAAATATTCAACGTAACTTTTATAACTTGATATTCGATTACAAAACGGAGCGGGTTTTAAAAACCCGATTTTTTACAAATGTTACAGTATCCCCTACTTTTAGGAATTTCGTCCCGAAATTTAAGTAGTTGAAGTAGTAGGAAAAAGATGCGGGTATTTTTCGCGCATTGAGTCTTCACGTTCCCAAGTAAACTCAGGTCCCCGTTTCGACTCCCAGCGTACCCTAACAATTGGAATGCGACTTCGTCGTAGACGTTTCTCTCCGAAGTCCATGATCTCTACAGGTCTTTCAATAAAATGCATAGATTCATCAATCTGAATATCTTCCAGCGGAATGTGGAGGTTCTCATCAGTGAGGCACTTCTTCAAGTTCGACACGTGGAATGTGGGATGAATCCTGTTGAGTTCTTCTGGTAGATCAAGCTTGTATGCTACAGGACCTACTCTTTCGAGTATTTTGAATGGTCCTACGTAACGTGGTGCTAGCTTGCCCTTTTGACCAAAACGAACTACTCCCTTCCACGGTGATACTTTTAAAAGTACATGATCACCAATGTTAAACTCTAAGGGCTTCCGTCGTTTATCTGCATAACTCTTTTGACGACTTTGAGCCGCTAGAAGATTGTTTGGAATTTGATGGATCTTGTCTGTGGTTTCTTGGATCAATTCTGGACCAGTAATTTGAGCTTCCCCAATTTCGTGCCAACATACAGGAGATCGGCACTTACGACCATATAAGGCTTCAAAAGGTACCATGACGATACTCGAATGATAGCTGTTGTTGTACGAAAATTCAACTAATGGTAGGTGGGCGTCCCAATTTCCCTTGAAGTCTATGACACATGCTCTAAGCATATCTTCAAGAGTTTGAATGGTGCGCTCAGACTGTCCATCAGTTTGAGGATGATAGGCGGTACTGAGATCTAATCGCGTGCCCATAGCGGATTGTACTGCTTGCCATGTTCGTGAAGTGAAACGACCATCACGATCAGAAATAATGCTTAACGGTACCCCATGTCGGCTTACGATTTCGTTGATATAAATACGTGCAAGCTTTTCGTTCTTGAAATCTTCGCGGATAGGAATAAAGTGAGCTGATTTTGTAAGTCGGTCTATAATCACCCATATAGTGTCATACCCACCAGAAGTGCGAGGTAACCCGGTAATGAAATCCATGGTTATATTTTCCCACTTCCATACAGGTATTTCCGTTTGGACTAGGAGTCCTGAGGGTCTTTGGTGTTCAGCCTTCACCTTGGAACATGTAAGGCACTTGGAAACAAAAACGGCAATATCCTTCTTCATTCCAGGCCACCAATAGGTGTATCGTAGGTCTTGATACATCTTATCGGCTCCTGGGTGTATAGAATATCGCGTTTTGTGAGCTTCATTCATAAGAATTTCACGAAGATTGTTGTGGTTAGGAATCCAGATGCGATCTAGGTAATACAAAATACCGTCAGATTTAGTTTCAATTTTTAGCTTGGCTCCACAGGACATCTCCTTTCGTACATCTTCTTCTGTTATTGAAACGTGTTGGGCTTCTCGAATTTGATCTTTAATGTCGGTTATAATTTGCGAACATAGAAGATGAATGGAGTTCGCATAACCCTTTCGACTAAGTGCATCAACCACCACATTTGCTTTACCAGGGTGGTATCTAATTTCACAGTCGTAATCATTCAGAAGTTCGACCCATCTTCGTTGCCTCATGTTTAACTCTTTTTGATTGAAGATATGTTGAAGACTCTTGTGGTCAGTGTATATTTCACACTTAGTACCATAGAGATAATGTCTCCATATCTTAAGAGCGAACACAACGGCTCCAAGTTCTAGGTCATGAGTGGTGTAGTTCTTTTCATGTGTCTTGAGTTGTCTCGAAGCATAAGCTATGACTTTTCCTCTTTGCATTAGAACGCAGCCTAATCCTTGCCCTGACGCGTCGCAATAGACTACAAAATCATCACAACCTTCAGGAAGAGTGAGGATTGGTGCATCACAAAGTTTTTGTTTAAGAGTTTGAAAGGCTTCTTCTTGCTTGGGTCCCCATATGAAAGGTTTTCCCTTATGAGTTAAAGCCGTGACTGGTACAGCAATGCGAGAGAAGTTTGAAATGAACCGACGATAATAGCCAGCTAGTCCAAGAAAAGATCTTACTTCAGTTGGTGTACGTGGAGCTTGTCATTCTTGAACCGCTTTGATCTTTGAAGGGTCAACATGTATTCCCTTGTCATTGACTACATGCCCGAGGAATTGCACCTCTTACCAGAATTCCCATTTGGAGAATTTGGCATAAAGCTTTTCCTTTTCTAGTAGTGCAAGAACGAGTCGAAGATGACGCTCATGATCAGATTTAGATTTTGAATAAATAAGAATATCGTCGATGAAGACTATAACAAATCGATCAAGATAAGGTTTGCAGACTCTGTTCATTAGGTCCATAAAGACAGCTGGTGCGTTGGTTAAACCAAATGGCATAACCATGAATTCATAGTGGCCATAACGAGTTCGAAAAGCAGTCTTAGGGACGTCTTCTTCATGCACTCTAAGTTGATGATAGCCAGATCGAAGATCGATTTTTGAAAAGTAGCTGGCACCTTGTAGTTGGTCAAGAAGATCATCAATGCGAGGTAAAGGATAGCGATTCTTGATTGTTAACTTGTTGAGCTCCCTGTAGTCGATGCACATACGAAACTATCCATCTTTCTTCTTTACAAAAAGGACAGGTGCACCCCAAGGCGACGAGCTAGGACGTATGAATCCCTTGTCAGTCAACTATTGTAATTGACTTGCTAGCTCTTGCATTTCAGAGGGGGCTAACCTATAAGGAGACTTTGCAACTGGTGTAGCACCAGGTATAAGATCAATACGGAATTCGACGTCTCTAACTGGAGGAAGTCCTGAAATGTCGTCAGGAAAAACTTGCAGGAAGTCTTTTACTACAGGAATGTCTTCAAGTTTCTTCTCCATGGTTCCCTTTTTGATGATATGAGCTAAAAACGCGACATAATTCTTGCGAAGATATTTTTGAGCTTGAAGACAAGACATTAAGCTGAGCCCTTTCGACGAGGTTTCTCCAATGATTCGAAGAGTCTGACCGTTTGGAAGAGGAATACGGATAAATTTTTCACGACATACAACTTCCGCCTGATGTTGACTGAGCCAATCCATACCGATTATGATGTCAAAACTTCCCAGCTTCATAGGAATAAGGTCGACTGAGAAATCGTAGTCGTTTAAGGTGAGTGTACAGTTGCGTAAAATAGAGTCTAATGAAACTGGTTTCCCGTCCGCAACTTCTACCGTTATGGATTCCGTGAGCTTATCTCGATTTTTGTTTAAGATAGGTTCAAATTCTAAAGACACAAAACTTCTATCCGCACCAGTATCAAATAACATAGATGCATATCTACCATTTATAAGGAACGTACCGTTAACCACATTGCCGTCAGCTCTGGCCTGGTTAGCGTTGATATTGAAAGCTCTCCCTCTTGCAGGTGGAGGAGCTTGGTTTGCTTGATTCACCGGGTTGGCTTGGGCCTGAGCATGAGTAATATTAACCAACCTTGGACAAGTGTTTCGGAAATGGCTTGGGTCACCTCAATTGTAGCAAGCCCGCATTGGTTGACCCATAGGATAATTGGGCTGGTAATATGTTTGGGCTAAATGTTTGGTGGGTGGTAGTAGTAGGGGTTGTTGGGCTTGGCCCATTATTTGTTGGTGGGTTTGGGTTAAAGGTTGGTGGCGATTAGTTCGTTGAGGTATGCGGCAGGTTTTGAACAGTATGACCTGCGCAACCGCAGCCGGTGCAATATTGACAAGGATGATCAGGGGAATGGTGATATTGGCAACGGTTACATTTTGGTAACGGGCCAGTGTAAGGTCTTCTGTATGGTGCGGGTGAAGGAGTGACTTGAGTAATGGGTGCAGCAGGAATAGGGGAGTTGGTTTGAGTAACTGCAAAATTTCTGGTGTTGCGCTTCCTCTTGTTAGCAAACTTAGAGGAAGGAATGGGGTGGTTTGAAGTTTGTCCCTCAACAGGGGCTTTCTTCTTCTCTTCTTTGAACTTCCCGTTGCGAATTCGGTTTTCGGTCAGTTCAGTTGCTAATTCCATAGCAGCTTCAAGTGTTACCGGTGAAACGCTGAGTACTGAATCTTGGATTTTCGAGGGAAGTCCTCGAATATAATGCTCGATCAGATGATAGGTTAGGGTGAACAAATTTGGAACCATTTGGTTCAACTCCAAGAACCTCTTGTTATAGGTAGTGTGATCACCCTCCTTTTGCTTTAGAGAATGAAATTCGTCCTCCAGCTTTTTTATTTCACTCCTAGGACGGAAACGCCTAGTCATGATTTCCCCTAACTCCTCCCAAGTTAAGGCCATCGCATCTTCAGTTCCCCTCTTCCCTTTCTCAGTATTCCACCAAGTGAGAGCTACCCCAAATAGTCTCCCGGTGGCGTATCGAACCTTGCGATCCTCAGGACAATCGCAGTTTAGAAAGGTGTTTTCCATCTCCTCGAACCATTGCAGGAGAGCAGTGACACCCTCGGTCCCTTCAAATTTAGGAGGATCACAAGACTTAAAATGTTTGTAAGAGCACTTGCTGGTAGGAGGGTTAGTAGGATTTGTAGTGAGGGCTTGTTGTACTTGGACCACAATGTCAGGCAGTATCGTGGCCATTTGTTTCGCGATCTGTGTGGCCAAACGTTCCTGAGACCTTCCTGATCTTTTACCTCTTCGTTGCTGTCTATACGACATCTACTGGATCATACAATGAGAAGATTGTGTGTTTATGGTGTCTCTTTAGGTGTCATGTGTCTTTAAGAAAATGAAAATAACATAAATATCAATAATGCAACTACATCCATAGGATGTCTTGGGTTCGCTCATGTTGGGCCTCAAATGTCCCCCATACCTTCACCTACATAGTCATGTGGGCCCCCATGGCTATTGGCTTGGTAGGATTCACATTAGTATTGGCAATTTAACACTCGCATCCCCCGAATGCAAACCACAAAATATGTTCATGAGATGTTTGGTCGGAACGTGTCCAGGTGTAGACACAATGACAACTCAAAGTGGGTTTAGTTCACACGACGTTTGGTATAGCATGCTTTGGCCTAATAGGTACTTCGTACTCTCATCGTTAGTCAGGGGTGGGCAAACTGGTCCTTTATTTTGGATTTATACGAATGCCAGCCTAGACATGACGTTCCGACTACCGGTACTGGTAACCTTCCAGTTACTACATGCCCGTCGTGAGAACTCACTTTGACGAGATTTGAAAACACAAAAATCATTGTAAAAGCAATCATGATGTGGTGTGTGCTTTCATGGATGTGATATGTTATGAGTATATGATTCATGATAGGCATTATATGATAATACATACTTATGAACATGCTTGCACAATATTAATTGTAATATTTAACATAAAACATATATACATCATGAAATTTGGCATGTAACACACAAAAATCTTATAAGTTTCTAATCGACTATAGTATAGGCTCTAAGGGTCTAATAACCTATCCTATATCCCCATAGTCATTACTCTGATACCAATCTGTCACACCCCGACCCGCAGCGGAATAAGAGTCGGGGCATAATTGGGTTATCACCAAAGCTCATGACATTTACTAATATGTTTCATATTTAATAAAGTCAAAGTTACATTTCCAAATATCCAAACATGTTCATTCAATACAAAGAAAATAAATCAAACATAACAATCCCAACTCTAAATCGTTTTATTCTTCTAGTCCAAGTCCTATGTGTTCCTAGCTGCTGCTGGTTCACCTGTATCATGTGTAAAATGGGGGTTTTTGGTTCAACATAAGTTGGCGAGTGAACCTTATTAGATAAACATTTATTAAGGAATTACTTGTTAGTTTATCAATGAAAAATTGTGCATAATCATAGATGAGCAAATGTAAATAATCTAGCAGTGGCAAATAGCAGTCACAACTATAACATACAATAACATATGACAGCATACATGAACATACCAACATCATACGATAAATAACATAAATGAAACTGTGCGATCAAGGCTCAATCAAACGGAGCCGATCGTATTGCATGTACTGAAAATGAAAATGTCTGTGCGATCAAGGCTCAATCAAACGGAGCCGATCGTATGTGGGCACGCCAGGTTCAACCTCATAATGAAATGGGGAACATGCTCAACGCTCATAATGTAATGGGGAGCGACGGCCTATGAAATTGCATGTACTAAAAATAATAAACTTGCATCCAACAATAACTACATAACAGAAACAAACTGAATACACTAGTTCATGATATGATGTATGCACAATGGTTTAAGTATAATATATATATATATCAAGACACATGATACACCCCAAAACGTGATTAAAACGGGGAATTTGTAAAGATTCACTCACATTGGGTGCGTTGGATTGGAGATGGTGAGATGCGCACGAATTAGATGAGCGGAACAACGAGAAATATTATCCTAAATAATACGGAAAAATATATTAAATGAGTGGATTTTATTAAGGATTTAATGAAATTTTAGATATATTTTTGTGAGTTTAAGGCTATTTTCTATCTTTAAAAATGTTATTTTTAAGTATTTTAAATTGATTTTTAAATTAAATTAAATAAATAAAAATATAAAAAAAATGTTTATTTTGCGTTGACCGTTGACCGTTGACCTGTTGACCGGTTCGATCAGTGACATGGTTTGCGCTGGGTGAGGCTCGAACCCGAGACCTCCCGTACGCGTGCACGCAGCTCTACCAACTGAGCTACGTGTCTAACCCGAAATAATCTTGTTTTTAATTATATTTATACACTTATTCAGTTTAACCGAAATTCTTTAATTGCAAAAACATTTTAATTCAACGGACCGGTGCTAGTGACGGGTTTCGAACGCGCGACGTATGGCTTAATGTTGCACACAGTCCACCGCTGGACTGTGTGTCTAACCTGGTTATTATCTCGGTTTTTATTATACTTAATAACTAACTGAGTTAACCCGGTTTAGTTTTTAAACAAAAAGGCATTTTATTGTATAAGGAGTGCGTGTAGCAGGGATCGAACTCGGGACATGCGTATGTATTTTGCACACAGTCCACCGCTGGACTGTGTGTCTAACCCGTTTAAACTACTAATTTTAATTATACTTATAGTATTACCAAAGTTCATCTTCTTCACTGGATTCTTACCGACGGCAGTTTACATCATTAAAACTTGTTAATTCGATTGCTAAGCATTACACAAACTGATAAGAGATAGCAGGTATGACGATTAGAGGAAGAACATACCGGTGAACGTTTGGTTACCGAGTTCCGGCAGACGTCGGTCTCTGTTTTTGTGCACCTCAACTGAACAGACAATTAGCCGTTTTTGATTAGTCTATTGTGGAATTGAAGTGATAAACAAACGTTAACGATGTGTTTGAAGGTCCTTACCGTTTCACAGACGGAAATAAAGACTTTCAGAATCTTTCCGGCGAACTGGAATTAGTTGAATACAGCGCCTGAATTCGATTTCAATTGAGTGGTTTAAGTTAGAAATAGCTTAAGAATTGTCGAACTGCAATAATATTGAGAGATTTACCGTTTGAGGATGAATACGGTTTTCCGGCGAGATTTGCAGAAAATTCCGGCGAGCTGATTTAAGCGTTCTGATGGTCTGAAAATGTGACGAAAATGAAATGGAGTATTGTTATGACGTTTCTGAGTCGCGAGAGAGGTCTGGAATTGAAGTAATTGTGACTTGATTCATTTCGGTTATAAAAACCGATTAATAAAGAAAATTGATGTTCAATCACTTCTGAATTGATTAAAATCATCAGTTCATCGGTTATAAAATGTGAATGAACGATTAATCAAACGATTAGACGATTGAATTGCCGATTTCAGTTTCTCAGTTGGCGCAACCGGTTTTAACCGAGTTTGTGTGTAAATCTCATTTGTTTCCTAGAGATAACAGAAAACACAAAGTGGCGGAGTGGTGATGTGAGTGTGTGTTAAGGCGTTGGAGTTGTTCTTGGCTGACCCGGGTTCGAGTCCCGGCAGCAACATAATTTTTTTTATTTATTTTATTTTAACTTTTTATCAAATATAATTTTTATAGTTTAGTCTATCTATTAATTATGTATCGTTTTAAATCAAAATAATCATAAATATTCAACGTAACTTTTATAACTTGATATTCGATTACAAAACGGAGCGGGTTTTGAAAACCCGATTTTTTACAAATGTTACATGAACAACGAGAATTACTAACCTAAATAATGACGGAAAAATATAGTAAATGAGTGGATTTTATTAAGGATTTTAATGGAATTTTTAGATATATTTTTGTGGGTTTAAGGCTATTTTCTATCTTTAAAAATATTATTTTTAAGTATTTTTAATTGATTTTTAAATTAAATTAAATAAATAAAAATATAAAAAATTGTTTATTTTTGTGTTGACCGTTGACCGTTGACTTGTTGACCTGTTGACCGGTTGACTGGTTCGGTCAGTGTGCATGTATGCGCTGGGTGAGACTCGAACCCGAGACCTCCCGTATGTGTGCACGCAGCTCTAGCAACTGAGCTACGTGTCTAACCCGAAATAATCTTGTTTTTAATTATATTTATATCCTAATTCGATTTATTCAAAATTCATTTGTTTTAAAAAAAGATTTTAAATCATCGAACCGGTGCCGTTAACCAGACTCGAACGCGTGACGTGCGACTTAGTGTTGCACACAGTCCACCGCTGGACTGTGTGTCTAACCTGGTTAATATCTCGGTTTTTATTATACTTAACAACTAACGGGGTTAACCTGGTTCAGCTTTAATCAAAAAGGCATTTTATTACATAGAGGGTGCGGGTATCAGGGATCGAACTTGTGACGTGTGTGTATTATTTGCACACAGTCCACCGCTGGACTGTGTGTCTAACCCGTTTAAAATATCAATTTTAATTATACTTATAGTGTTATCACAGTTCATCTTCTTCGTTGGATTTTACCGACAGCAGATTACACCATTAAATCTTGTTAATTCGATTGTTAAGCATTACACAGACTGATAAGAGATAGCAGGGATGATAATTAGAAGAAAACATACCGGTGAACGATTGATTACAGAGTTCCGGCAAGGCGTCGGTCTCTGTTTTTAAGAACTTCAACTGAGCAAATCAATTAATCGTTTTGATTAGCTAATCATGAAATTGAAGTGCTAAACAAACATTATCAGTGTGTTTGAAGGTCCTTACCGTTTCACAGACGAAGATAAAGATTTCCAGAAATTTTCCGGCGAACTGGAATTATCTGATAACAGTGCCTGAATTCGATCTCAAGTGGAAGGTTTGAGTCAGAAATAGCTTAACAACTGTTAGACTACGATGGTATTGAAGAACTTACCGATTTGAGGAAAAATACGGTTTTCCTGCGAACTTGCAGAATTTTCCGGCGAGTTTATTTAAGCTTTCTGATGGACCGAATGTGTGACGAAAGTGAAATGGAAAGTTTGTAAGATGTTTCTGAGTCGCGAGAGGGGTCTTGATTGAAGTAATTCAGACTGTTGAATAGTTTCGTTTATAACACTCATCATTCTCAGAATTGAAGTCAATTCAATTCTGAATTGATTAAAATCGTCGGTGCATCGGTTATAAACCTGAAATCGCGATTATTCAAACGTTTAGACGGTTGAATAGCCGATTTCAGTTTTCAAGTTGGCGTAACCGGTTTATCTAGGTTTGTATATCAGAATCATTTGTTTCCTAGAGTTGACAGAAAAAAAACAAGTGGCGGAGTGGTGATGTGTGTGTGTGTTAAGTCTTTGGATTTCACTTCCGGCTGACCCGGGTTCGAGCCCCGGCAGCAACATTTTATTTTTATTTATTTTGTTTTCACTTTTTATCAAATATAATTTTTATAGTTTAGTTTGTTTATTAATTATGTATCATTAAAAATCAAAATAACCATAAATATACAACGTGACATTATAACTTGATATTCGATTACAAAACGGAGCGGGTTTTGGAAACCCGTTTTTGACAAATGTTACATATATACCCTTAAAAATAAACAAATAAATACAAAATATAAATACCTCAAATAAGTTAGCCACTCAACTCCTTAGACATATCCAAAAAAAAAATCAAACCTGACAGTAGCATACGGTCCGTGACCGTAGCTTACGGTCCACACTTTCTGTTAGAAATTTAAACCTAACCGTAAGCTATGGTTTGGCAACCGTAGCTTATGGCGAAGCCTTAGAACTTTAGTTTTGCACCATATAAACTTTCAACTATTAACCCTAAGGCCCCTAGACTTTATATTACATTTTCCTTGCGTTTTTAGTCATATTTCGACCCGAATGACTCCCGGTTAAGGTGATATCTTGTGATTCACCATTCTTGAGTATCACACATCTTCACCAAACCTTAAACCTTACTAGATTGGGTGATTTAACCCATTAAACTATAAGTATTCGTATCTTTCACATTTAAGCTAGTAAACACTTATAAATCGTAAGAACACCTAGTGTGACACCCATTAATGTTCTGTTACTCGTACTCTTCTTCAATACATCTCGTATTGAATGAAAAGACCAAGTTGTATCATTATGTCATTGGATAATAGTCAAGGGACAATTTATGACAATCCACAAAACTATTCTTGAGGGACTAAAAGTGTCAAAACCCCAAATTCTATCAAGATGCCACCTCTCCTGCAAAATGCCACACTCTTGCAACTCTTGACACCTTGCTAGACAATTGTGATGATCCTAGAACACCTCTAACACCTGGCTTCATCATCACATACCTCTTTGCACTATAAATAGCCCACTAGTTCACCATATTCTTTGCTCATTCACTTCTTCTCCTCTCTATTACACTCTTGGAAGTTCCTGACCATTTGGGAGCTCCCCTTTGAGTTCTAAGTTTCCCTTGGATCACTTGTAAGTGCTCCATCTCTGCTCTTTTCTTTTATATAGGCTTTTAATAGCCAAAAGTCAAGCATTTTCGACAAATGCCTTGACTTTCGGTTAAGACCATTATGGTCCAGCCATTGTTCGAAATGAACATGCCTAAGGATCGTAATTAGGAAGGTATTAACCCCTTAAAGGGGCATCTCCTAAGGATCACATTTACTAGGTCAATTGACGGGTCAAAGTTATTGTTTAAAAAGTCAAATGGGTCAGATTTCATAAAAAATCATAATCTGATTTTATGTATGTTATCATGTTTTTGACACTTAAACAAGTGGGAAGTAATTATTAGAACATGTGGGAACATGTTCGATCCGTCAACCGAAAGTCGCGAAGCTTGACTTCTACTTTGACTTTCAATTCTGACACGACTTAGATTAGTTAGCTTCTGAATTAAGGTCACATTATGATCGTAATTCAATGTAGCATAACCCTCTGAGGTTATATTACATGATCATAATCATAATCTGAGTTTATGCACAAGTTCCGTAAAATGTCAAAATTTGACTAAAATGCCAGTTTTACATAAAACATGGTTTTAATCAACAATGAACTTGCAAATGAAGTACCTATGATATGCTAATGTAATTAACATATTATGATTAATATTCTGATCATAAACTAATTTTAGTATAATATCGTAAACTATACTTTTAAATGACCAAAATGCCCTTCCGGTGCATAGTTTGGTCTTAAACCATAAACCACACTTATGTGTGCTATCTTACTAATATTACATCAAAAATTATGTATTTTTCCAGAATGTTTATGATCATAACATTAGAATACACGCAAGTTCCTTTTATACGACATATAATTACCAAAATGCCCTTATGAGGCATAATTTTGTTTCAAAACCTTTTCGGGCATGTAAGTTGATATCCTACTGATATTACAACTTATTTAAAGTATAATGACATTTAGAACTTGTTCATGACTCATCCGGTTACCCGATATCGCTTATATGCATACGGTTAAGCATATGTAACTAGTTTACGAAAACTAACCGAAACGGGTTTAACCTTAACATTTTAATCTCAAATTCCAGAATGTAAATTGTTTACCCATATTATAAAAAGTCTTAAGTACTTGTTGGATTTAAACTACATTCTATCCGGTCATCGCTTAATCTAGCGTATGGTACCGTTTTTGATCCATTACGCTAGTAAGTCTAAGTCTATGACTTAGATTAAGACCGCTAGCATTTTAATTGGTTAGCTTATGCCATAATCCAGACTAGAGCCTTCCGGTAAATGCTATCTGCAATTAAGTACTTCTGTATACAGCTGAGTTATTGAAATTAAAAGAAGACTAGCTCAGGTAAATACTCTTAACTTATTTTCCCTATACGGGCTTGGGATAAGGTAAATTATTACCACTTGATCGGAAATGGGATCAATCAATGCCGATTAGTGGCTAGTAAATCCACATATTCTGTTTTAATCAGTTTTGTTTGATAACTTAAACATCGGGGGTTAACTACCGTGTCCTGGATATCCTCGGCTCATTACATTAGATAATGGCCACGACCTTAGCGCGGGGTGTAGGCATACACCTGACAGACGCTCAAATGCAACTACCCACACTTGTTGGGATAACTCCTTCGTGAGTTCATAAGTGGTGTGTATGTTAATCATGTCTCGGTTTTTGTACTGGGCCCTGTATGTATGGACAAACATGTGAATCTGTTAACAAGGTTGCAAGGTCAACTTTCCCAAGTTATAAAAGATTTTGTGCCCTGTGCACTTAAATCAAAATTTTAAAATGTTTTCAAAATGAGTCAGTCGGGTGTATTTACCAGCGAAAGCTGACGTATCATCCAAAGATTAAATTGCGGGTACAATACGAAATAGGTAGGAAGCTGCTCGGTAGTGATATAAGAGGATCTTGCAAATCCTTAGATCTGCCAAAAGTCTGTTATACATTTTTGTACAATTTATGATCCGCCTGTGGATATTTCTTTTCAAGCCGTCTGTATACTATTTTTCGTACTTTGAACATTGGTTTGTAATAGTAATTTTACTCCAAGACTTCCGCTGTGCTGTGTTTAATTGCCTATGATGATATCAACTGACGTCATAATATTTCCCACCCGAGCCCACTGGTGTATGGATTTGGGTTGGAAATCCGGGGTGTGACAGGTTGGTATCAGAGCCAACGTTTGAGAGAATTAAAGACTAGCCTTCTTGTGTTTAATCTCAAACTTACACAAGCACATTCTTTAGAATTTCGAGTCTAGGCTTTGACCTAGGATTACTCATCTCATTATTAAGTTATTAGTATTGTTTTAAAATTGATTTTTAACATGAAAATGCCGCCAAGAGTAAGAGGAATAAAGTGGAAGAGGAAAAGGTCCAATGAGGGGAGGACCATCGGGGCGCATCCCCTCACAACCTCACAACTCAGATTCCTACCAAGAATTAGGAGATTCGTCTCCTTGGCAACCAGCGAGACACTCTGTCTCTCATAGACACTCGCCCCCACATTACAAAAATTCTTACCATTCTCACCACTCCTATCATTCACACCATTCCCATCATTCCCATTCACACTCTTACCATGAAGAATTTAACCCTAATTACTATTTTAACACACCTCCAGCTGACCAAAATTAGTTGGACCAACCAAACCCAATGGACGAAGACTCCGACCCGGAGATGCCGCCATCAGGATCGAACGCACATCCTATTGAAATCTCGAGCGATTCCAACTCCTATGCCGGATCGCCATATCAAGGTCCTAATGAGTGGGACCAATATTGGAGTCAATTTGTCTTCGCTAATACTCCTTCCCATCACTCTCAACCACCTCCTATACAGGAAGATGTCCATATGGAACCCGTGGACCAACCCCAACCTCCACCTGAGCCACCAAGGAGAAAAAGAGGAGCGCGTATATCGGTATGTGCGGGCCAACGCCGGGATCGCTACCACCTTTGCCCAAACCTTACCCAATCATTCAAGAGGATCCACAAATGGGTGGACCCTCCAATGATTCACCTGTGGTGGAACCAACACCAACACCTACAGTTCAACCACCACCATTGGGTTATAGTAACCCAACCCCACATATCCAGACATGTCTGGATATGATCCTTTTAACCCGTCTACACCGGTAGACTATCAAGCACTATCGCATGACCCTTATATGCAAGCGGTCATGCATAATGCACTTTACCCATCTCCTTTCCCACATGCTTATCCACCTACTGGATATCCAACTTATGGGTACCTGTATCCTATGACGCCACAACTACAACCACAACCACAACCTCCGCCGCAACTCGAGGCCATTAACGGGGCCTTAGAACGAATGAAGGAAATGCAGCAACAAGCGGAGAAGACGGAGAAGAAAACGAATAAGTTCTTCAAGAAGCTCTCCAAGTTGGTTAAGGGAAAGAAGGACGAGTGAAGTCTTTTCTTTTATTATGTTTAGTCCCTACGTGGACATTGTTATTTCTTTAGTCCCTGTGTGGACATTTTTGTTTCTTTTAGTCCTTGCATGGACAATTAGTTTTATTTATTTATTTCAAGTATTGTACTTTCTATTATCATTTAATGAAGTATTTTGGAATTATATGTATGTATTCATCCTCTTCAAACGAGCGTCTCGATTTTTCTCAAAATTTTTGCTCTGCGATATAATTCCAAAAAGATCTTAATAGTTTTGATTAGCCAAGTGGCACAGACCACACATTTGGCCAATTTATAAATGATAGTTAAGTACGAAGGGGTCTTCTATCATGATAGTTTAGGGAAGTTACCCTTCTATCCATTGGTGGTGGACTTAAGTTCAAGCCTCCAAGTCATTAAGGTCAATGCGACCGGGACTATTAATCAACCATTAAGGTACTCTTATGTTAACATTCAAGAATGTTCATACTCTTGGTAGTGTGACTTGAGGAATCACACTAGCCTTCTAGGTAATGGACTATGTCCTAACCTTATAAAGCCTACGTGATCAAATTTGATCCCGGCTAATATCATCGGTGTGATGATTAAACATGCATTAGTAATGTATTGCCCTTGGGGCTATGATTAAACATCCATTAGTGATATAGTGCCTACGGGCCATATTTTGGTGTCCATTAGAGACAGGCCAATGTGCCATATTTTTATGTCCATTAGTGACAGGCCAATGTGCCATATTTTATGTCCATAGTGACAGGCCAATGTGCCATATTTTATGTCCATAGTGACAGGCCAATGTGCCATATTTTTATGTCCATTAGTGACAGGCCAATGTGCCATATTTTATGTCCATTAGTGACAGGCCAATGTGCCATATCATATGTCCATTAGTGACAGGCCTGTGTGCCATAATCATATGTCCATTAGTGACAGGCCCGTGTGCCATATCATATGTCAATTAGTGACATGCCTTTGAGCCATATTTCAAATGTCCTTTGTAACAAGCCTATGTGCTATATACAATTGTCCAAGTGACAATGACAGTTGTGACATTACGATCCACTGTCTAATAATATATGGACTATGTCCAAATTGTAATTTGCCTTTGATGGTCCTTTTAAGACCTAGGCCAAATACAGATAACATTCATTTAAAATGTTAAGCCTGACAGTTGTGATTCCGTGCACACTGGTTCAAATATGCAATAGATTTATCTATCCAAACTTTATAGCCCATATGGTTATTAATACCATGGCTAATATAAAATTTAATTTGGTATATAGTACCCAAATATCAGAGATGGCTAACTCAGATGAGGCGCAAAGTAATCGCCGTAATAATAGTGCTGACAAAGCGGAAAATATAGCCATCAATAATGATGATTTCCAAGATCGCATTGATGCAGCTGTCGGAAAAGCCATGGAAAAAGCCATGGAGAAATTTAAGGAAGTGAGCGCTACTCACACCAAACCTTTATCTATTCCACCATCATCAGCTCGAAAAGAGAGCTCTGTCCACTCTTCAAATGCGAAGAGTGAACCGAAGAAACTAGAATTCAATGATAAGTCCCGTTCTTCTAAAGACGGATGTACCTAAAAATACTTTGTCTCTTCCAAGCTCCGAGATTTTAATGGAGAAAGGGGAGCAGTAGAAGCCTTGAGATGGCTTGATGAGATGGAAACTATTGTAGATATCAGCGGATGTGCTGATAAAGATGTAGTGAAGTTTGTATCCCAATCCTTCAAGGGCGATGACCTAATATGGTGGAAGGCCATGGTCCAATCAACAGGAAAAGTACACCTGTATAACTTGGGATGGACAAAGTTTGCGGACCTTGTTAAGGAAACATACTGCCCACCTCATGAGGTGGAGAAATTAGAGACATACCTCTTGTCTCTTTCGATGAAAAAACTAGATTGTCGGAAGTATGTCTCCGATTTCAATTCCCTATCTAGGTTAGTTTCCAATCTAATCACCCCTGAGACCAAACGCATTGCGCGTTTTATTAATGGGTTAGCGCCCGAGATTAAGGGCATGGTAAAGGCTGCTCAGCCTAGTACTTATAGGTCTGCTGTTGACCTATCTCTCTCCCTCACCCTTGATCTAGTGAGGCAAAAGTCATTCAAGTCTGAGACTGATGGGAAAAGAAAGCGAGAGGATGATAACTCCCAAAGGTTTAAAAAGAAAGGAAATTTTGGGTTCAAGAAGAACCAGCACAGGTCTGAATATAGACCTTTGTGCAAAACCTATAACCGCAGGCATTGGGGGCAATGCAATACCGACCCCAGATTAAACCCTGTGGTATTTGCAAGAAGAAAGGGCATAAGACCCACGAGTGCAAAAATCTTAAAGATGCCGTTTGTTTTGGCTGTAATGAGAAAGGGCATATTAAGCCTAATTGCCCAAAGAATCCCAGAACTAATGAGGCGAAGCCTGGAGAAGCCAAGAAAGGAAATGCTCGTGCCTTCCAGATGAATGCTAATGAGGCCGTTAATGAAAATAATGTCATAATAGGTACTTTCCTCATTAATGACATATTTGCTAGAGTTCTTTTTTATTCGGGTGTGGATAAGTCATTTGTGCACTTTAAGTTTACCAAATTATTAAACTTGCCCATAAGAACTCTAGACATAACTTATGAAGTAGAACTTGCTGACGGAACCTTAGAAATAGCATTTTCCGTTCTTAATGGATGTTTTATATCCATTAAAAATCATTCAATTCCTATCTCTCTTCTACCAATGAAATTGGCGGGGTTTGATGTAGTCCTAGGCATGGATTGGTTATCCCATAACCAAGCCTGCATTGCCTGTGATAAGAAACTCATCGATATTAAAACCCCATCTGGTGAAATGCTCACCATCTTTGGAGATTCGCACTATGGATTGCCAGGCAAAGTGTCATTATTTAAAGCATCCAAGTGTCTAGGGAAAGGTTGTGTCATTTACATGGCACAAGTAACTATTAACGAGCCGAAGCCAAATATTGAAGACCTTCCAATTATCTCAGAGTATCCCGATGTATTCCCAGAAGAATTACCAGGCCTACCTCTAGACAGGCAAGTGGAGTTCAGGATTGATATTATACCAGGGTCAGCACCCGTAGCTAGAGCTCCATATAGGCTAGCACCAACCAAAATGAATGAATTAAGATTTCAACTGGATGAACTCTTGGATAAAGGATTTATTCAGCCTAGTTCCTCGCCTTGGGGAGCTCCTATCCTTTTTGTTAAAAAGAAAGACGGTTCATTGCGAATGTGCATCGACTACCGAGAGCTGAACAAGTTAACAATCAAGAATAAATATCCTCTGCCCAGGATCGACGATTTATTTAACCAACTTCAAGGGGCTAGTTACTTCTCCAAAATCGACTTAAGATCAGGATATCATCAATTGAAGGTTAGGGTGAGGATGTTCCCAAGACTTCCTTCAGGACTCGTTATGGTCATTACGAATTTCTGGTGATGCCTTGTGGGCTCACAAATGCACCTACAACATTCATGGATCTCATGAATAGAGTCTGCAAGCCGTACCTAGATAAGTTTGTCATTGTCTTCATAGGCGACATACTTATCTACTCTCGTAATCAAGTTGATCACGAGAAATATCTTCGGTGCATCCTAGAATTGCTAAGGCAAGAAAAGCTTTATGCTAAGTCCTCTAAGTGCGAGTTTTGGCATTGAGAAATCCAATTTCTTGGACATGTTGTAAGTGAGCGTGGTATCCAAGTGGATCCCGCTAAGATAGAAGCCATAATGAATTGGGAAGTACCCAAAACTCCATCGGAGATTCGTAGTTTCTTAGGATTGGCCGGTTATTATAGGAGATTCATTGAGAACTTTTCGAGGATAGCCACTCCTTTAACTACCCTGACCCGCAAGAATGTTAAATTTAATTGGGGTCCAAAACAACAAGAATCCTTTAAGATTCTTAAACACAAGTTGAGCAATGCTCATGTGTTATCTCTACCTGAGGGTATTGAGGATTTTGTCGTATACTGTGATGCCTCGCATACTGGCATGGGCTGTGTGCTAATGCAAAAAGGCAAAGTGATTGCTTATGCATCACGACAATTAAATGTGCACGAAAGGAATTACACCACCCATGATTTAGAATTGGGTGCTGTTGTATTTGCACTTAAGTTATGGAGACATTACTTATATGGTGCAAAGTGTATTATATACACTGACCATAAAAGTCTCCAACATCTGTTCAATCAGAAAGAATTGAACATGCGACAACGCCGTTGGATGGAAACGCTTAATGATTATGATTGCGAGATTCGCTACCATTCCGGCAAGGCAAATGTAGTTGCTGATGCCTTGAGTTGCAAGGAAAGGGTTAAGCCCATTAGGATTAACGCTGAGAGCATTGAGCTTAAAAATAGCTTGAATGAGAAGTTATTAGATGCGCAAAAGCAAGTTCTATTCGAGGCTAATATTCCTAATGAGGGACTAAGCGGAACTGTTGATCAGTTAACGCCTTGAAAGGATGGAATCCTTAGAGTCAATGGAAGAATCTGGGTTCCAATCTTTGGAGGACTTAGAGAGCTAATCCTCCAAGAAGCACATAATTCGAAATACTCAGTTCACCCAGGTGGTGACAAAATGTATCAAGATCTGAAAAAGAATTATTAGTGGATGGGTTTGAAGTAATCCATAGCCACTTATTTAGCTAAATGTCTGACATGTTCGCAAGTTAAAGCCGAACATCAGAAACGGTCAGGACTCCTACAATAGCTTTGAGATTCCCACCTGGAAATGGGAAATGGTAACTATGGATTTGATTACCAAGTTACCTAAGACCAAACATGGCAATGACACGATTTGGGTCATTGTGGACAGGCTGACTAAGTCAGCACATTTCTTAACAATTAAAGAGACTTATAATTCTGATAAGTTAGCAAAGCTATATGTGGACAAGATTGTGTCCCTACACGGTGTGCCGGTATCTATTGTATCTGATAGAGATACTAGATGCATATCTCACTTTTGGAAAAGTTTCCAACAATCATTAGGCACACGATTAAATTTTAGTACGGCTTACTATCCGCAGACTGATGGTCAGAGTGAGCGTACTATCCAGACATTGGAAGACATTCTTAGGGCATGTGCAATTGATTTAGGTGGAAGCTGGGATGACCACTTACCCCAAATAGAATTCTCCTACAATAATAGTTATCATACAAGCATCAAGGCTGCTCCTTTTGAGGCCTTGTATGGGAGAAAATGTAGAACGCTGTTTGTTGGGCTGAAGTTGGGGAAGCCCAACTGTCTGGACCTGAGATTTTCTTGGAGACCACGGATAAGATAATACAAATCCGTGATCGTCTCAAAGCTGCTCGTGATAGGCAGAAAAGTTATGCAGACAAGAGGCGAAAACCTCTTAAGTTCCAAATAGGGAACAAAGTATTATTGAAAGTATCACCCCGGAAAGGTGTGATGCGCTTTGGAAAGAAGGGCAAGTTAAGCCCGAGATATATTGGACCATTCAAAGTAATCGAATGCGTCGGTTCTGTAGCTTATAAGCTCAAGCTGCCTGAGGAGCTAAGTGGAATCCATGATGTGTTTCACGTATCTAATTTAAAGAAATGTCTAGCCGATGAGTCGCTAGCAATGTCACATCAAGATGTGCAAATTGATAAAAACCTGAGGTTCACTGAGAAACCAATTTCGATCAAGGATCGACAGGTTAAAAAGCTCCGAAGGAAGTTTATACCTATTGTAAAGGTTAAGTGGGATGCCCTTTGAGGCCCCAAGTATACATGGAAGGTTGAGTCCACTATGCGACAAAAGTACCCCCATCTTTTTGAATAAAATCTCGAGGTCGAGATTTCTTTTAAGAGGGTGAGGATGTAACACCTCGTAAAATTCGTGTTCGGTAATAAATCGACACGTGTATATTCCCTTAAAAAAATAAATAAAAAAATACAAAATATAAATACCTCAAATAATTTAGCCTCTCAACTCCTTAGACATATCCAAAAAAATTTTTTTAACTTGACAGTAGCTTACGGTCCGTGACCGTAGCTTACGATCCAGACATTCTGTTATAAATTTAAACCTAACCGTAAGCTACGGTTTGGAAACCGTAGCTTATGGCGAAGCCTTAGAACTTCAGTTTTGCACCATATAAACTTTCAACTATTAACCCTAAGGCCCCTAGACTTTATATTACATTTTCCTTGCGTATTTAAGTCATTTTTTGACCCGAATGACTCCCAGTTAAGGTGATATCTTGTGATTCACCATTCTTGAGTATCACACATCTTCACCGAACCTTAAACCTTACTAGCTTGGGTGATTTAACCCATTAAACCATAAGTATTCGTATCTTTCACATTTAAGCTAGTAAATGCTTATAAATCGTAAGAACACCTAGTGTGACACCCATTAATGTTCTGTTACTCGTACTCTTCTTCAATACATCTAGTATTAACGAAAAAACCAAGTTGTATCATTATGTCATTGGATATAAGTCAATGGACAATTCATGACAATCCACAAAACTATTCTTGAGGGACTAAAAGTGTCAGAACCCTAAAATTCTGTCAAGATGCCACCTCTCCTACAAAATGCCACACTCTTGCAGCTCTTGACACCTTGCTAGACACTTGTGATGATTCTAGAACACCTCTAACACTTGGCTTCATCATCACATACCTCTTTGCACTATAAATAGCCCACTAGTTCACCATATTCTTTGCTCATTCACTTCTTCTCCTCTCTATTACACTCTTGGAAGTTCCTGGCCATTTGGTAGCTTCCCTTTGAGTTCTAAGTTTCCCTTGGATCACTTGTAAGTGCTCCATCTCTGCTCTTTTCTTTTATAAAGGCTTTTAATAGCCAAAGGTCAAGCATTTTCGACAAATGCCTTGACTTTCGGTTAAGACCATTATGGTCCAGCCATTGTTCGAAATGAACATGGCTAAGGATCATAATTAGGAAGGTATTAACCCCTTCAAGGGGCATCTCCTAAGGATCACGTTTACTAGGTCAAATGACAGGTCAAAGTTATTGTTTTAAAAAGTCAAATGGGTCAGATTTCATAAAAAATCATATTCTGAGTTTATGTATGTTATAAACATGTTTTTGACACTTAAACAAGTGGGAAATAATTATTAGAACATGTGGGAACATGTTCGATCCGTCAATTTCAGTCCTAGAGTCGGTTCGCAACCGAAAGTCGCGAAGCTTGACTTCTGCTTTGACTTTCGATTCTGACCCGACTTAGATTAGTTAACTTCTGAATTAAGGTCACATTATGATCGTAATTCAATGTAGCATAACCCTCTGAGGTAATATTACATGATCATAATCATAATCTGAGTTTATGCACAAGTTCCGTAAAATGTCAAAATTTGACTAAAATGCCATTTTTTACATAAAACATGGTTTTAATCAACAATGAACTTGCAAATGAAGTACCTATGATACGGTAATGTAATTAACATATTATGATGTTAATATTCTGATCATAAACTAATTTTAGTATAATATCGTAAACTATACTTTTAAATGACCAAAATGCCCTTTCGGTGCATAGTTTGGTCTTAAACCATAAACCACACTTATGTGTGCTATCTTACTGATATTACATCACAAATTAAGTATTTTTTCCAGAATATTTATGATCATAACATCAGAATACACGCAAGTTCCTTTTATACGACAAATAATTACCAAAACGCCCTTATGAGGCATATTTTCGTTTCAAAACCTTTTCGGGCATGTAAGTTGATATCCTACTGATATTACAACTTATTTAAAGTACAATGACATTTAGAACTTATTCATGAATCATCCGGTTACCCGATATCGCTTATATGTATACGGTTAAGCATATGTAACTAGTTAACGAAAACTAACTGAAACGGGTTTAACCTTATCATTTTAATCTCAAATTCCAGAATGTTAATTGTTTACCCATATTATACAAAGTCTTAAGTACTTGTTGGATTTAAACTACATTCTATCCGGTCATCGCTTAATCTAGCGTACGGTACCGTTTTTGATCCATTACGCTAGTCGGTCTAAGTCTATGACTTAAATTAAGACCGGTAGCATTTTAATTGGTTAGCTTATGCCATAATCCAGACTAGAGCCTTCCGGTAAATGCTATCTGCAATTAAGTACTTTTGTATACAGCTGAGTTATTGAAATTAAAAGAAGACTAGCTCTGGTAAATACTCTTGACTTATTTTCCCTATACGGGCTTGGGATACGGCAAATTATTACCGCTTGGTCGGAAATGGGATCAATCAATGCCGATTAGTGGCTAGTAAATCCGCATATTCTGTTTTAATTAGTTTTGTTTGATAACTTAAACATTGGGGGTTAACTACCGTGTCCTGGATATCCTTGGCTCATTACATTAGATAATGGCCACGACCTTAGCGCAGGGTGTAGGCATACACCTGACAGATGCTCAAATGCAACTACCCACACTTGTTGGGGATAACTCCTTCGTGAGTTCATAAGTGGTGTGTACGTTAATCATGTCTCGGTTTTTGTACTGGGCCCTGTATGTATGGACAAACATGTGAATCTGTTAACAAGGTTGCAATGTCAACTTTCCCAAGTTATAAAAGATTTTGTGCCCTGTGCACTTAAATCAAAATTTTAAAATGTTTTCAAAATGAGTCAGTCGGGTGTATTTACCAGCGAAAGCTGACGTATCGTCCAAAGACTAAATTGCATGTACAATACGAAATAGGTTGGAAGCTGCTCGGTAGTGATATAAGAGGATCTTGCAAATCGACCTGCCCAAAGTCTGTTATACATTTTTGTACAATTTATGATCCGCCTATGGATCTTTCTTTACAAGCCGTCTGTATATTATTTTTCGTACTTTGAACATTGGTTTGTAATAGTAATTTTACTCCAAGACTTCCGCTGTGCTGTGTTTAATTGCCTATGATAATATCAACTGACGTCACAATATTCCCCACCCGGGCCCACCGGTTTATGGGTTTGGGTTGGAAATCCGGGGTGTAACAAGGATCCTTAATGTAATATCTTTGTAGGGGTGAAGATGTCACACCCCGACCCGCAGCGGAATAAGAGTCGGGGCATAATTGGGTTATCACCAAAGCTCATGATGTTTACTAAAATGTTTCATATTTATTAAATTCATATTACAACTTAAATGTTCAAATCAAATTCATACAAATACAAGGAAATGAAACTAAGTAAAACAATCCAATGCTTAAACTGATTTAATCTTCTAGGCCCTCCTATGTGTTTCTTGCCTCAACTGGATCACCTGTATCATGTGTAAAATGGGGGAAATTTTGGGTCAACAAAAGTTGGCGAGTGAACCTTGTTTAAAAACATTGTTATTGATTTCTTGTTGTATTTAATATTGAAAAGTGGTGCAATATTCATATGTGAGCAAACATATATAAACAAACAATCACAAACCACCTTGAATGAGTATATGACATAAATGATAATGTATTGTGAGATCAAGGCTCAATCAAATGGAGCCGATCGTATGAAATGTATGATGATGTATGTGAGATCAAGGCTCAATCAAACGGAGCCGATCGAATGAGGCACCTGTACTCAACCCGTCTCCCACGGGGAGCTGATGGGCCTAATGTAATGCATGTACTGAAAATGATAACTTTAATCTAGACATAATCCACACAACAATTGATACATATTGAATACACATTTGATCACGGATATGATGGATGCACAAGTGTTTAAATATAATAAATAATTAAGCGACACATGATACACCCCAAAAATGTGATTAAAACGGGGAATTGGTAGAGATTCACTCACATTGGGTGCGTTCTTTTGATGTTGTTGGATGCGCACGAGTTTTGGGATTTGATCGACGAGGAAAACTAACCTAAAAATAATAACGAAATAGTTCGGTAAATAAATGGATTTTTAGATTTATTTTTGTGAGTTTAAGGACTTTTTCTAACTTTAAAATATTATTTTTAAGTATTTTTAATTGATTTTTAAATTAAATAAATAAATAAAAAGAAATAAAACTTTTTGACTTTTTGACCGTTGACCGGTCGGACTGTGAGTAATGTGTGCGACATAGTTCTTACGGAGGTATTTTCGGGCTTGAAGGCAGGACATCAGTTGAGTCCTTTCGAAGGGGTTTCTCTGAAGATTCGTAGGGTCTGACCGTCTGCAAGAGGAATGCGAATGAACTTTTCGCGGCATACTACTTCAGCATGATGTTGGCTGAGCCAGTCCATACCGATTATAATGTCGAAACTTCCTAACTTCATAGGAATAAGGTCAACTGGAAAATCGTGATCATTTAGAGTGAGGGTACAACCTCGTATAATAGAGTTTAATGAGACTGGTTTTCTGTCAGCAACTTCCACCGTTATGGATTCCATGAGATTATCACGAGTTTGGTTGAGGATGGGTTCAAATTCTAAGGACACAAAACTCTTATCCGCGCCAGTATCAAATAACATGGATGCATAACTACCATTGATGAGAAACGTACCGTTAACCACGTTGTTGTCAGCCCTAGCTTGGTTGGCGTTGATGTTGAAAGCTCTTCCTCTAGCAGGTGGAGGAGCTTGGTTAGCTTGGTTGACCGGATTCGCTTGAGCTTGAGCATAGATGATGTTTACCAAGCGTGGACAAGTGTTTCTAAAGTGGTTTGGGTCTCCACAGTTGTAACAAGCTCGCATGGGTTGCATCATGGGGTAGTTTGGTTGGTAGTAGGATTGGGCTATATGTTGGGCAGGTGGTAGGAGTAAAGGTTGTTGGGCTTGACCCACTATCTAATGGTGGGTTTGGGTTGAGGGTTGATTACGGTTCATTCGCTGAAGTGTGCGACAGGTTTGGGTGGTGTGACCTGCACGGCCACAGCTGGTGCAATGCTGGTAGGGATGTTCAGGGAGGTGATGGTATTGACAACGGTTGCATTTTGGGTATGGGCCGGAGTATGGCTTTTTATATGGTGCAGTTGAGGGGGCAACTTGGGTGATGGGTGCAACAGTGATAGGGGGTTTGTTTGTGTGACAGCAAAGTTTCTGTTGTTTCGCTTCCTCTTACCAGCAAACTTCGAAGAGGAGACAGAATGGTTTGGAGTTTGGGTCTCAATGGGGGCTTTCTTTTTCTCCTCCTTGAATTTACCGTTTCGGATGCGATTCTCGGTAAGTTCGGTAGCTAGTTCCATTGCGACTTCAAGTGTTGCAGGCGAAGTGCTTAGGACCGAGTCTTGAATTTTCGAGGGGAGGCCTCGAATGTAGTGTTCAACCAAGCGGTACACGGGGGTGAACAAATTTGGGATCATCTGATTCAGCTCGAGAAATCTTTTGTTGTAGGAAGTATGATCTCCTTCCTTTTGTTTTAACGAGTGGAATTCATCTTCCAACTTCTTGATTTCGCTTCTTGGACAGAAGTGTCTTGTCATTAATTCCCTTAGCTCTTCCCATGTTAAAGCCATGGCATCTTCGACTCCTCTCTTACCCTTTTCTGTATTCCACCAGGTAAGGGCTACCCCAAACAGTCTCCCGGTTGCGTAACGTACCTTGCGATCCTCGGGACAATCACAATTGAGGAAGGTGTTTTCCATTTCCTCAAACCAGTGGAGGAGAGCAGTGACACCTTCGGTCCCTTCATATTTCGGGGGATCGCAAGACTTGAAGTGTTTGTAGGAGCACCTTTTGGAGGGAGAGTTGTCGACGTTCTGGTCTTCTTGATTGGGAGGGTTGATGGGATTTGCGGTGAGAGCTTGTTGGACTTGAATTACGATGTCAGGAAGCACCGCGGCCATATGTTTTGCAATTTGGGTGGCCAAGCGTTCGTTTGACCTTCCTGACTTTTTACCTCCACGTAGTTGCCTAGCCGACATCTACAGGAACATACATAGGAAGATTGTGAGTTTAAGAAGTTTTTTTTTTTAGGTGTCATGTGTCATTAAAAGTAATAAAATAACATAATCATCAATAATGCAACTACATCCATAGGATGTCTTGGGTTTGCTCATGTTTGGGCCTCCAATGTCCCCCATACCATCGCCCGTATAGTCATGTGGGCCCCCATGACTATTGGCTTAGTAGGATTCACATTGGTGTTGGCGGTTTAACACTCGCATCACCCGAATGAAAACCATGAAATATGACTGCGAGATGTATGGTAGGAGGGTGTCCAGGCATAGACACAATGACAACTCAAAGTGGGCTTAGTTCACACGACGTTTGGTATAGCATGCTTTGGCCTAATAGGTCCTTCGTACTCTCATCGTTAGTCCCCAGGTAGGCAAACTGGTCCTTTATTTTGGATTTATACGAATGCCAAGCCTAGACAGGACGTTCCGACTACCGGTACTCGTACCCTTCCAGTTACTACATGCCCGTCATGGGAACTCACTTTGATGTGATTTGAAAAATACAAAAATCGTTGCAAAAATCATAGGAATTGTGAGGTGTGTGCTCTCATGGTTATGGTATGTTATGAGGATATGATTCATGATGAGCATTGTATAATAATATGTACTTATGAACATGCTTGCATAACATTAAATGTAACAATAAACATAAAACATATAAACATCATGAATTTTAGATGTAACACATAAACAATTTTAAAATTCTAATCAACTATAGTATAGGCTCTAAGGGTCTAATAACCTATCCTATATCCCTATAGTCATGGCTCTGATACCAATCTGTCACACCCCGACCCGCAGCGGAATAAGAGTCGGGGCATAATTGGGTTATCACCAAAGCTCATGATGTTTACTAAAATGTTTCATATTTATTAAATTCATATTACAACTTAAATGTTCAAATCAAATTCATACAAATACAAGGAAATGAAACTAAGTAAAACAATCCAATGCTTAAACTGATTTAATCTTCTAGGCCCTCCTATGTGTTTCTTGCCTCAACTGGATCACCTGTATCATGTGTAAAATGGGGGAAATTTTGGGTCAACAAAAGTTGGCGAGTGAACCTTGTTTAAAAACATTGTTATTGATTTCTTGTTGTATTTAATATTGAAAAGTGGTGCAATATTCATATGTGAGCAAACATATATAAACAAACAATCACAAACCACCTTGAATGAGTATATGACATAAATGATAATGTATTGTGAGATCAAGGCTCAATCAAATGGAGCCGATCGTATGAAATGTATGATGATGTATGTGAGATCAAGGCTCAATCAAACGGAGCCGATCGAATGAGGCACCTGTACTCAACCCGTCTCCCACGGGGAGCTGATGGGCCTAATGTAATGCATGTACTGAAAATGATAACTTTAATCTAGACATAATCCACACAACAATTGATACATATTGAATACACATTTGATCACGGATATGATGGATGCACAAGTGTTTAAATATAATAAATAATTAAGCGACACATGATACACCCCAAAAATGTGATTAAAACGGGGAATTGGTAGAGATTCACTCACATTGTGTGCGTTCTTTTGATGTTGTTGGATGCGCACGAGTTTTGGGATTTGATCGACGAGGAAAACTAACCTAAAAATAATAACGAAATAGTTCGGTAAATAAATGGATTTTTAGATTTATTTTTGTGAGTTTAAGGACTTTTTCTAACTTTAAAAATATTATTTTTAAGTATTTTTAATTGATTTTTAAATTAAATAAATAAATAAAAAGAAATAAAACTTTTTGACTTTTTGACCGTTGACCGGTCGGACTGTGAGTAATGTGTGCGCTGAGTGAGGCTCGAACCCGAGACCTCTCGTACACGTGCACGCAGCTCTACCAACTGAGCTACGTGTCTAACCCGAAATATTCTCTGTTTTAATTATATATATATATATATACTAATTAATTGTTATTTTATTTGAGTTAATATTAAAATGATTTAAAATGGCCGAACCGCTTGCAGGGACCCGGAGTCGAACTCGGGTCCTTCGGTTCGTATGCGCACAGCCCAACCAGTTGGGCTGTGTGTCCAATCTGTTTAAATTACGGTTTATATTATTCTTATACACATGCTGTGACTCGTTCTGATTTGGTTTTAAAAAGGTTGGTTTTAATTCTGAAAGTCGGTATGTTGCAAGATTCGAACTCGTGACGTGCATTGTATGTTTGCACACAGTCCACCGCTGGACTGTGTGTCTAACCCGGTTAAACATTCAGTTTATATTAATCTTATACTCATTTCGACTTCGTCTTCTTTATTTATAACGACACAAACAAAGATGTCCGACTGTTCTTGCTTAAATCGTTCGTCTAACATATAAATGATTGAAATGTAATGGATAAAGAGGGTTTCGAAATGAATGTACCGAACAGGATGTTTTTCTCAGAACTCCGGCAAGGGTCGTCGGCTCTGATTTGTGAATTCCGTCTGATCGGATCAATTAACAGTTTTGATCAATTAGTTGTGAAATTAAGTGACTAAACAAGATATATCAGGGGGTTTAGATGATTGTACCGATTTACAGTTTGATTTCAGAATTTCCAGAGATTTTCCGGCGAGTGCAGAATTTCCGGCAACGTCGTCTGGAACCGATTCTGGTTGAAGGATTGAAGTTAGTATATGTTTAACAATGGGTTGAAAACGAAAGAGTCGAGAAATTTACCGATTTGGTGTAAGTCTCGGTTTTCCGGTGAAAGTCCGGCGATAGAAGAATGTCTCCGGCGAGTGCTAAGACTTCGAGAAATGGTGCGATTTTGAGCGAAAAGATTACCAGAGACTTAGGTGAGTATTTATAAGAAAGAAACAGAATGAATCGAGTCCGAATTTGATCTTGATTCGTGGTCAATGTTTCTCCGGCGGTTACGACTTGAATTGGGGGATTAGACATCGGTTATAACCGATGCCGAAGTTAATTTACGCGTTCAGTCAAAGGGAACGGTCGAAATTTAGCGAAATCGTCGGTATTTCCGGCGACTGCGGATTGGGCGCGCTAATTACTGAATTTGATTTCGAGTTTTATTATAAGTATTAATTGTTTCATTATATTAACAAAAGACAGCGTGTGGCAGGGTGGTGTTGTGGTTGTTTGGTGAACCGGCTGACCCGGGTTCGAAACCCGGCAGCGGTATTTATTTTTTTTATTCATTATTTCTTTATTTTTATTAATTATGTTTTAAAATTCTAACAATGTTTATTCGTTATATATCGTTAAAAATTAATATGGACATTAAATACGCAATGAAAATTATAAATGAAATATTCGATTTATAAACGAAGCGGGTTTTGAAAACCCGTTTTTCGACGGATGTTACACAAGAGTCATTGTATACCGAGGTGTTTTTGCGTATGCCTAAAGTGGTTTTGCGCATTTGTAACGAAGCATTAAGATAAAAATAAATCATATAACTTTAGTCTTTATTACATAGTGAGGCGTAAGAGCCATAGATAGAGTTAACAAAGGATAATGAACTTTGTTAAATTACATGTAGCACCGTCTTAGCTGCTGCGCATTCCATGTCATAGGGATGTTTGTTCCATCTAGGCGCTTAAGGGTGTGTGCGCCTTTTCCTAGGACTTCATGGATAACATAAAGACCTTCCCATTTGGGTGCCAGTTTTCCAGGACGTTCAGCGTTAGACGCCTCGTTATCGCATAGAACAAAGTCACTAGGTAAAAAGGTACATATGCAGACTCGCGCATTATAGTACTTTTCGAGCTTGGACTTGTATTTTGCCTCATTGATGGCAGTGTTTTCACACCTTTCTTCTAGTAAGTCCAAGTCAAGTCTGCGCTCGTCTCCATTGTTTTGGCTTTGTGCGGCTAGCATGCGTGGTGATGGGAGGCCTATCTCTGCGGAAATTACTGCATTCGTCCCATACACAAGGCTAAAAGGAGTTTCGCCTGTGCTGGTTTTATGCATGGTTCGATGAGCCAAGAGGATGCTTGGCAACTCGTCTACCCAGCCTCTGCGTGCTGTACCCAACCTCGCCTTGATCCCTTCGACTATGCTTTTGTTATTTCTTTCCACTTGGCCGTTCCCTTGGTGATGCGCCGACCGAAGTGAAGACGTGCTCGATATGCATTTCTTCCATCCATTGATGTAGCTCTTTAGCTGCGAAATTGGGACCATTATCGCTGACTATGCGCAGGGTAACCCGAAGCGGCATATAATGTGTTCCCATATGAACTTTCGCACTACAGCTGTTGTGGTAGATGCAAGGGGTTCGGCTTCTACCCATTTGGTGAAATAATCGACTGCAACGATTATGAACTTCACCGCTCCTGGAACGTCTGGGAATGGTCCCACCATATCGATTGCCCATTGTTGAAAAGGCCGCGTTGTTGTCATCGGGATCAGAGGATTCTTGGGGCGCAGTGTCTTTGGAGCGTGGCGCTGGCATGATGCGCACTTACGTAGTGTTTCGAACGCATCAAGGTGCATGCCAGGATAATAGTAACCGGCGTTCATGATCTTTGCCACGACCATGCGCAGACCTGCGTGAATTCCGCATAACCCTTCGTGTATTTCGCGGATCAAGTACTGCGCGTCTTGCGGATCAACGCAACGGAGGAGCGGCCTAAGGTATGACTTTCGGTATAAGATACCGTCTACCATACATAGTTGAGTGCCTTGTACTGGACTTTCCTTGCTTCCGCTTTGTTTTCGGGGAGGCTCCCGTGTTACAAGAACATGATAATGGGGGACATCCAATACGGATTTCCCACTTCAATGATGTTAACTTGCCGCAAAGGAACAGGAGGGTTATTTAGTACCTCAATGCGCCCCTCGCGCGCAAGGTGCTTGAAGCTTGTAGCGGCTAACTTGCTGAGAATGTCGGCGTGTTTGTTCTCGCTTCATTTGACATGGGTTATTTTGAAGTGTTGGAATTTGGTTATTAAGGCTTGCGGCTGTTCTAGATACAAGGCCATCACCTCGCCTTTTGCGTCGTATAGGCTGTTGACCTGTCCGGTGACTAAGAGGGAGTCGACATGGGCCTCCAAATTCTGCGCACCCATTTTGATTTCTAACCGAAGGCCTGCCAGGAACGCTTCATATTCAGCTTCATTATTGGTACATTTAAAATCTAATCTGATGGCATAAGTGAATTCTTGATTGTCGGGGCTTATTAAGCGAAGACCTGCCCTTGCACCATCATCGTTAGATGCGCCGTCGGTATGAAGTATCCATGCGCGGTCATCTGTAACCGGCGTTGGGTTCTGTACAGTTTCACACTCGCGCTTTATTCTGTGGTATTTCTGCAATGAAATCAGCTAGTATCTGGCCTTTTATTGCTGGGCGTGGTTTATACACGATATTGTGTCCACCAAGCTCAATTGCCCATTTTGCTAGCCGACCAAATATGTTCGGTTTCGACAAAATTTGGCCTAAATGATAGTTCGAGAGAACTGTTATTTCGTGGTCGGAAAAATATCGACGCAACCGCCGAGATCCATGGACCAAAGCTAGAGCAAGCTTTTACATCATGGGATATCGAGTCTCTGGGTCGGTAAGCATCTTGCTGATGTAGTAGATCAGAGTCTGAACTCCTGCGCGCTCTACTAGCAGGACTGCTCCCAGAGCGATATCTGATGCGGAAAGGTAAAGTATCAGTGGCCCGTTCTTCTGCGGTGCTGTGAGCATTGGTAGCTGGATTAAGCACTCCTTCATTTGGGTGAAGGCTTTATCCGCATCCGGAGTCCACTGAAACTTGTTTTTCTTCACACAATTCCACAAGGTGCTGATGAATGGGAAGGATTTCATTGCGTAATTGGCCAAGAACCTGTTCACGCAGCCAGCCGCCCCTGCTGCATTTCTTTGATAGTTGAGAGTGATGGCAAACTCTGAATTGCTTCTACTTTATCGGGATTGACTTTGAAGCCATCGCGTGTAACGATGAATCCCAAAATTTGCCTTCCTCCGTTCCAAAAGAGCACTTTCTAGGCTTCAACTTCAGATTTGCCTTGCGCAAGGAGGCAAACGTTTTTTGAATGTTTGCCAGCATCTTCTCCTCATCCGAGCTCATGATGACTAGGTCATCAATATACACTTCCACGGTTTCACCAATGTCATCCCCAAAGAGATTGTCCATTAAAGGTTGATGGGTGGCTTATGCGTTGGGCAATCCGAAGGGCATTTTTGTATAACAGAAAAATGCCCTTGTCTGTTAGGAATGCGGACTTATCTTCGTCTTCTTTCTTCATTTGGATTTGGTGGTAGCCCTTGTGGCAGTCAAGGAAGCATTTTCACCTGAATGAAGCAAGAGAGTCCATTTTTTTGTCGATTTCCGGTAAGATGTAACAGTCCTTGGGACATGCCTTGTTGAGATCCTTGAAATCGACGCACATACACCAACTGTCGTTGGGCTTTTGGACCATGACTGGGTTGGCTACCCATATCTGATAACGTACCTCTCGGATGATTCCTGCTTGGAGAAGTTCTGAGACTTGCTTGTTTAGAGCGCGGGTCTTTTCAGGACCGAAACTACGCTTTTTCTGAACTATGGGCTTAACTAAAGGGAATGTGTGCAATGCATGCTCAGCGATTTCCCTTGGCACTCCACTCATATCCGCCGGTGACCATGCAAAAATATTAGAATTACCGAACAACAGTTGTTTCAACCGCGTCTTGATTGCGAGAGTCATGGCGAGCCCCAAGAGTACAGTCTGTTCTGGGTACTTGTCGTTGAGCACCCACTTTTCTGGTTCACCGTTGGATGATGGCTTTGGTTGCTTTATTGGCGGTTCCTCTTCGACAGACATGATTTACTTCCTTGGATACATGATGGCCACCCTGGTTTCCGTGGGAAAACCACAAGCGGCGTGGGGAATGGTAGTAATCATGCTGAAATCCCGTTGAGCGCGTCGACCTAGTAGTACGTCATGGCGCGAGGTTGCGGGCATGACCATGAAGTTGACCTAGACCGTGAGAATGTGGTGCCCATCGGAAAGAGTCGCCGGGAAAGAAATTTGGCCCAAAGGAAAAACAACCTCGTTGTAGAAACCAGTGAGTGGGAAATCCACCGGCTCCAGGCGTGCTTTGTCCTCTGGGTCTAGCTGCTTGAAGCATTGTTCATAAATGATGCCCACAGAGCTCCCAGGGTCTATGAACATGTAATCGGTGAGATAATGGACGAAGATGCCAGTAATCACTACCGGTCAGTCTTCTTGTGGGCCCCTAAGGACTATGGGAAGATGACCTGCTCTTCACGCAAGTGAGGCGTGCAACTCTTCTGATGGTTACGCTTGCGCGAAGGACCACCCTGAATCATATGAAGAGACTTCATTTTTTTGTTACTCGGGCCCTCGCCGCCTCGAGTGATTTGGCTCACCTCCTTGCGCACGTTTTGCAGTAAGTGGGTGAGCTTCCCACTCTTAAGTGCTTTTTCAATCTCCATGCGCATGGAGATGCAATTATCAGTTGTGTGTCCTATATCCTTATGATAATCACAGAAAAGGTTGGGGTCTTGACATTTCTTACTACGCATCGGCGGTGGCTGCTTGAACTGATGGTATTTGGTGCTGAGGACCTCCGCCGGTGGTTTCGTCAGTGGGGTCCACTAACGATCACGGTTATCTTGCCTTATTGCTCGCTAGGTGGCGAGCTTATTAATGGTCGTGCGGACGCCGATTGGTGAATGGGGAGGGTTGTGGTTATGATCCCTTCAACTCTTATTCTTTCTCCCAAAACTTTTGCTTATATCTTAGGGACGATGGTGCGGTAGGGGCGGCCTGCTGTTGTTGAGGTTACCCCTTGTCTGCGCGTAGACCTTTGCTGCTGCCATAAGCTTTTCCCAACTCTTTGGGAGGCCTGTAGTTCCTGACAGGACCTTGATCATCTCATCACAACGTACAACATACTTGAAATGTGCACGAATCAGGTCTTCGTGCACGTCCCCTATCTCCAACACCTATTTATTATAGCAGGTGATGAAGTCCTCATGACTTTCATCATCACGCCGCCAGATGTTCATTACGTTAGAAGAATCTCTGGCGTAACGCCGTTGTTGGCTGAACTACGTCAGGAACTTATCTTTCAAGTCATTTCATGAAGCGAGTTTGCCCGTGGGCAAATTATCAAACCACAGGCGTGCAGCACCTGTAAGGGTTTAAACGAACAGGTGGCACCACATAGGTATTGTCCATCCTCCAATCAGTCCTGAGCCGGTGAAGAGACGCAGGTGATCGTCCAGGTCTGTCAACCCGTTGTATTTCCCGACATTGGAGGGAAGTTTTGCACGCTCCAATGGTGCGAGTGCTATCTCCTTGATAAACTTGGAGTGTTCAGCCGCGTCGGCCGGCCGGTAAATCAAGTTATAATCATGTTCCGCTTTCGGGTTGTAGCCACCCCGTGGAGCGGATCTATATGCCGCATGATTCTTTGGCAGCCGGTGAAAAAAGCTGGCGCTATCACCTTCGCCATAGGTTCTATCTTCCTCACGCTGGGTGTACCGCTCTCCTTGGGGGCACGGGCCCAACCGTGAGTGGACAGATGCTCGCCTAAGGGAGTGAGACTTGATTGTGAACACTAATGAACTAATCATATCCCTTGATCATCAATACACAAGTGTAACTCGATGGCCATAATTTGATGATGAAAATACACTAGTGTATTTTACGATTTGATGATTAAAAACAATGGTCATGATTTTTTCAATCAGTTTATAAAGATACTAGTGTTCACTTTAGAACCTCAACCGCACACATAAAGAGAGAAAGAAAGAGTGCACACGCGCTTTTTCTATACTCAAATAATCATGATACCTCATTTAAATAATTACTCACTATTTATGTACAATCAAAAAATCTTTTAAAAAGGTGTTCTTTTATGTATATCAATGCTATGTACTCAAATAAAATGCTCGTATAGTTCTATTTCTTATAAGAATATAGTTTTATGAGTTCAAAACAATGGTTAAAATGGGTAAAAATTAACCAATTGTTAGTTTTAATATAAAGTTTCTTTTGCTAGTTTTTCAACTATTTACATAATTGCCAACGTCTCTATATTAGCCATTGATTTATCTTGATCAATGTATGTTACCTAGTACGTTTCACACACTTTTACTTTTTTTGTATTTTGATCCAACTTATGTGTTTTCATAGGCGGGGTCATATAGGAGGTTGAAAAGTGGCGCAAAATGTGCGAAGTAGATCAGCTTTGCTATTGATTAAGGTTTTTCAATGGTTATGATTTAGATACTTACAAGATTGTAAAGGATATAAGGTTAAAAATTGTTGAAATATCGAAAACGAAAATAACCTCCATTTGTGAAAAATTTTGTAGGTTAAATCTACTCATACTATTTATAAAAGTGAAATAACTTGTATATGTTTCATTGTTTAAAATAGATATTTTATAATCAAAAATTTATTATATTTAACTTGAGTATAATATTGTCATATTTTATATTATTTTTTAAAGAAACGTTGATAATTGTTGATACATGTTAATTTTTTTGAATGACAACTATTATTAAAACAAAACCCCGACTTACAAGAAAGTAACCAGAAAACAATCAAAAACTTAAAACAAATGATACGTCCTGATCCACAGAAACTAACAGACTTCGACCCGAAAAAAAAACAAAGAAAAACCACAACCTACATATAGAGACTCTTAGTTACATATTGCGTAATTATGTGTATATATCACGTAATGAATTATATATTAATGATGTTGCTTATTTGTATACATATGTTTTTTAACTATTCACATGTTATACAAATATACAATGTTGCGTATTTGTAGAAATGAATGAATCCTCCCTTAAAATACACATGTTGAATCCACAGTAACTTCAAATGCTTCGTTAAAAAACAACTTCGTACCGAAACTTGGCTCTGCACGCGTATTTGCTTTCATCGTATTTACAATCGTGGAAAATGAAGAATTTACTTGTGAGTTGTAACACATGATGGAGTATATTGATGTGGTATTATAGTATTACTAGCGGCTTTTGCACGCCCGTTGCTGCGGGCCTTTGGTTATTACCGGTCTGATTCATTATAATACCAGTATGATACCGTCACTTGGCATAGCAATCGTTTCCAATCAACATGTTTTTTTACATCAATTGAAAACCCATAAAAACGAATACCCGTACCGGTGTTGTTTGGTCGGTATCAGTTCGTTACGATACCGGTATCGTACAAATACTCGATATAGCTTAAGATACAAAAAATACTTTCTGGCAAATATTACTTTGCGTTCATTAAACTTTATACGCCAAGTCGAGAATTCTATAAAAACAAATACGATTCCTTTACCGATGTTGTTTGGTCGGTATATATTTGGTTTGTAATGATAAATAAAATCAGCTATACATGACACGTTCGAATACCGACGTTGTTTGGTCGGTGTATGTTCGGTTTGTGATGATAAAGAAAAATCAACTATACATGACATGTTTAAGTAGAACTCTTATCGAATCATACATAATTATAGGCATATGATGACATTAATAATAATAAAACTATACCGATGTTATATGGTACCAGTACTGATGCTCAAACAGCAGTAATATTAGAAAAAGAAAATCATTAAAAGTTAAAATTAAAGAAATATGTTTAAAGGTTAAAAGTAAATATAATAATAATCTATTGTAATATAAACTATGCATGTATCTAGATTCTTTAAACTAATAATCACATATAATTAGAGGATTAAATAATAAAGGAAGTTTATTTAGCAATCAAAAAATAAAACCTAAAAACTAAGTTGTGGGATACCCAGCATATCAACACGTGTTTTAAATTGATTAGAAACCATGAAATCGAATATCGCTACCATTTATGGTAATACTGCTATTGGTACCTATGATTTTGGTTCGTCATGAAACCAGTTTACACAAAACTTATGCTGAAATATCGGGGAGTAAAAAAATTAAATAAACTATTTTAAAGTTAATGATCATAAATTATTTGAGGTTAAGTAATAAAAAATATTATTTTAAAAAGAAAAACGTCATTAAAACAAAAATTATTATTAAGCAAAGTACTATTAATGCCCATTTCTACTATATATATATTTCTATTATATATATATATATATATATGTGTGTGTTTAATATAATTCAATCTATAAATAAGTATTATTTAAAAAAAAAAAACACTATTAAAACATATTATTCATAGCAATTTTTCAATTTCCAATTATGTATAATATATTAAATAAATAGTATATAAAACGTTTCATACATTTGGTTATCCGAAGTCATTGGGGGAATGATTGAATTAAAGCAAAAGTAAGAGTACTTTTTGTTATTTTAAATATTATCCAACAATCAGCTAATCCATTTATTATCAATGTTGAATGCAATTGGGTTAGCGATTCGATCGATACTACTCTCCATTTGTTAATAGCTATTTCTAATTTGCAAATTCAAACAATCCAACTTATGTATACCATAACAATATACTTAAAAGAACACTTACGCATTCATCTTAACATGTTCGGTCATTCTATAGACCTTTTCTGATGGTTATATCATGTCAAGCGAAGTTTCAAAAAATGTTCATGGTTCAAGCCTTTTTAAAATTTTTTGTGAACCAATTTCATTTTAGCTCTATATTAATGATTACTGTTGAAACATAAACTCATTAGGAATAATCATTCATCACCCACAGCCACTCATAGAGCTGACGTCACAGCTAACATCCATCATCGATCACCATTACCTACGACCAAACCCTAGATCCAGCCTTATCGCAGCTCCCAAAAAAGCCGCCTGTTTACCGCTTCCACTGCATGCTCGACCGGTTATTTCAAAACAAATCGAACTATGTACAGTAGATTGATTCCCACTACCGATACTTGTTAGACAAAATAGTCATATCTGGCCATGAAAACATTGTTGTATACAATAGATAAACTACGAATAGTAATTTTACAAATCGAAAGTTGCGTGTGGAATTTAAAGGGTTTTTTTTTTCAAATTTCAATTTCAAGTTGGACAAAAGATAAAATGAAAAGTAAGAGAAGATAATCATAAAACAAATAACTATATGTGATTTAATTAATGCTTGAAATCAAAACATCATGCAAAATATCATATAATATATAGGTCTTGCTTGTACACAGTAAATGAAAATTATGAGGGGAAAACAAAATAACACATAATTCTTTTAATAAAAGAAATAATATTTAGGTTAAAAATAAGAAAAGATACAAAATTTTGACAACATACCTCTAAATATTTCCTTTGGTAAAAGTGTGCATCCGATCTGTTACAAAATCACAACATATGCCATACCAACATAAAACATTATTTAAAAGTTATCAGACATCAATTTTTGTTACAAAATCATCATCTATATTACATCCCAAACACATTAAACACGTCAAAAAAGTTGCATCACTAACCATTACATGTCACTTTCTAATTTCAAAGAACTACCTAAACCCACCAACATCCATATTCTAACTTCAAAAGTGTTTTTAAACTAACTTTATAAACAATTGGACCTATGAAGATTGATTTTTTTAACCCAGTATTTCTTTAACGAACGAACATGAATAAGGTTTTATTCGTGTTTATTCAATTCATTTAAAACCCTATAAAAACCTAAACCCTTTATCCTCACCCCTCCCCCTAAAAAACCTAAAACTTAAACCTCTCCTCCTATACCTAAAAATTAAACACTAAACCTAAACACCCTTACACCATGTATAGTGGGGCATTATTATAATGCTCCTTCTCTTGGGTATGAAGCAACACGTGGTACTCAAGGCATTATGGAATGTGAAGTTAAAAAGGGATGTAGCGGTATACAGTCCCATAATGCCCTTACAATGGTACCCAATTATTATTATTTTTTAGAAAAATAAAACAAAAAACAAAAGCAAACAATTCTATTGGACGAACCAAAATCATCCAAGCGTTTCTACAAACACGCCATTCTAAATTTTGGATGTTGAACACTAGTGAACTAATCCTAGCTCTTGATTATCAATACACAATTGTAAATCTATGGTGTTTTTGTAGAGTATGAACTTGAGAAATTTTATTGTGATGTGCACTATAAAAATGCTATAGAATTGCACATTTTCAAAAAAACGCCATAAAATCGTTACTTTCATGGAAACCTAGTTTATGTCGGTTTTTTCAAAGTACGGCAATAACATGCTCGTCTGAGAAAAAAAACACTCGATTTTATGGTGTAAATTTTTTTAAAGAAATAATTACGTATAAAAAAGTTACGGACACTTAAAGTGATTGTGAAATTAATGACATGTGATTAATATGTGCAACCTTTTATACTTGGTCCTGTTTTACCCCATTGGATAGTTTTAAAGTTCTATACATTTACAAAAATGCGACCAAATTAATATTAGCCATAAATCACAAAATCTCTTCTTAAGGTTTTGAGCCTTTGTGTAATAACCTTACATAACACACACGTACACAGAGATACATTACTCTTAGTACAAATATTATTTTGAGAATTATGAGAATCGCATAAAGCACTTGTATATAGTATATTGATAATTCGGTAGGGAAGGGAAAGTTAGTAGGGTGGGTCACCTTACGTATTACACTTAAGTTATAGGTACAACTGTTTTATACGGTTTTCGTAGTTATTAACATAAATCTTGATTATAACAATACAATATATATGCGTACACCCACTAGAGGAAGGTTCGTGACCGGAAACACAAACACCGGTAATGATATGACATAAATTTTGTTCATTAAAAATACTTTGTCAATTCCATACCCAAATTAGTAGGAAAAAGAATATTCCTGTTTATTTATGGCCATAAAAAAATAGTGTGGATAGAAATGAGTTAAAAATCAACGATATGTTTTATAGAATTATATCACATGTTTTTAAAGATGTAATCAATTAAACATGTAAAATTATCTTTTTCTTATTCTTGATTGTATTATAATATAGTATTATATCACATTTAACCCATTCGGTATCATTAGTTAAGATGCGAAATATATGTCATTTTCAACAAAGGGCCTAATATATTTTTCTTCTCCTTGCTACAATGTTTTGTCATACTAAAATCAACAAAGAGTTTCAACAGTTTTATTCTCGTTGACCCTCGTGTACCTATCCGTAGCAGATAACATAGCTTCAACCGAATCCATAACTCAACTGATTGGTCCCTAACAGATATCCCGCGACAAACCCTCTTTACATCATATCCGTCGCCAAAACCTTTTTCGTTTAAAGCTACATGTCACAATGAATATGACATCAACCTTCACAATTTACCAACCTAAAAGAGTTTCAAGATTTGTCCACATTATTGTGTTGACCATTTGTATTGTGTGAAAATACATAGTTCAGAATTCTTTTGACCAAACACCTGGCTAACCTTCTCACGAAACAATCTAAATTAGGCAAGTTAAAGCCAAAAGCATCAGCTTCACTCAAAAGCTGCTCGTTATTCACATACGCATGTATCTATGACTTGTTATACGCCACCTAGGAGGACACTGCGCAGTGTTTGATGGCGTCTAAGAATCTGATTCATCTTCTATCGTTACAACAACTCGAGTTAACTGGTATAACCGCCTTAACTGGACCGTAATCGACGTACGATGGGCCGAAAAAATCAACCGACCTAACCAGACGGACTTACAGATTCGATCTTCACCACAAGGATCCAGTTTGTTAACCGGGCCGACTGATAGATATAGTTGTAGCTACGGCTATCTATATAACGCACAATGGGGCATAAGTAGGCCAGACCAATAAAGAATACAATTGTTATTTTTTAAAAATTTGTTGTACGACCGTCTATACAACACACTATGGGGCATAAGTAGGCCAAAACGAATAAAGAATCCATTTTTTCAAAGAATTTCGCGTTGTACACCGTCTAAGAAATTGGATGGTCGTCTATATGTTGCTTGCTGACGTCAACTCTTTACACAAATGGTCATTGTCAATGTATTTGTAAATGGTCGTCCGAAAAGGTGTCAAATGATGACGTCAACCCTTTTAGTATAAATATGCCTTCAATTGTACCTTACAGGAAGGGATAGACTCCGTTACCTCTTGTCTTTCCGGTGGTAGTATAAATTTTAGAAAAAATTGATCTTTTTTCGACATTTTTTCGATTTCGTTACCTTTTTTTTATAAAAGTTACCCCTATGAAGATTTTCTAGATCCGCCACTGGTCAGATGACCGTTCTTGACACAGGGGTGAATCCAGAGGGTTTTGAGAGCTCCCAGTAACCCTCTCGAATTAGAAAAAAATGAGAAACATTAGTGAAAATCTTGTATGATTTTGAAAAAGTTAATGAAAACTAAAGAGAATCTACCAAAAGAAACTACTTAAAAAAAGAGCATAGATCCATCAGTATGAGAGTGTGGGATTAGAACCATATGAGGAATACAAATTCAAAGAAAAAAACTGGATGTTTCGTTGTTGATGTGACATGTTAACGTAGAGTTGATGTGGCTTTGTGGATTACCCAAGAGGGGCAACATATCCATAGACTAAATTGGATTCTATTCACTTGCTTTCCCTTTTATAAATAGAAAAATCATATAATTTCTTGTAATTGATGTTAAGATCTGTTATACTTTATTTATTTGTCATTTTGAATTTTCGTTTACCATCCATAAAGTACAATAATTCTTAAAGTTTTACCATTTTTTTATAAAAGGATATTGGATTTTATCATCCCTGATTATTGGCTATTGGCCGCTGCCACCCCCCAACTATCACTTTAACGTCCGTCACCCTCAACTTAACACTTAGTGTGTTCTATCACCACGTTGTTTACTGATCACTAACTTCTGATCATGTTACTATACTTTTGGGGGTGTCTTAAGATCCCTAAAGCCTTCCTAAGATCCCTATGACACTCCCAAAAGCATATTAATAGAATCAAAAGTTAGTGATCAGTTAACGACGTTGTGACAGAGCACACTAAGTGTTAAGTTGGGGGTGACGGACGTCAAAGTAATATTTGAAGGTGGCAGTAGCCAATAGCCAATAGTTAGGGGGATAAAATCTAATAACCCTTTCATAAAATATTAAAACTAATGATAAACCATATAAATTTGTATATATTTTTTTATCACAATGCAATTAAGTCGCGTGTTCCTTTTGTCACAACTAACTCCAATTTGTTCTTTATGTATATCATAAAATTTAGTGGTGAATTAAAAGTAAATAAATTTGGTTACATGAAATGCTGTATGGACAAATATATTTGAGGGAGACTAGGTAATAGGTCTAAACAAATCATTTCCGAATTAGAAAACCAAAACTTCAAATTACAAGTTCCGAAACCGTGTCATAAAGTTAACCATTAACAACTCTTAGGTGGAAGGGGCACCCTTCGATGAGTGGTGTTTGTCGCGTGGTAAGGTGCCTCCAGCACAATTTTGGTGAGTGAAGAAGGTGCAAAACGGTGACTACTCACCGAGTGGGGAAGAGAAAAGAGAAGGGAGAGAGGGGGTTAATGATGCGTCCCAACATTTTCAACCAATCACAATTTTTATTTTCTTTTAGAAAAAAAATGTTTATCACTCTGTTTTTTTAAGCATCCTTAATGATTGAGTGCAAAATAAAGAGTGAAGTGGTGAGTTGGTTAAAAAAATTTACCACTCTCTATATGAGATTAAAAAAAAGAAAAAAACTGAACCTAACAACTCTAGCTCCCAAAAATGGGATATTCCACTTTTGGAAAAGAATCCAAAGAAAACTATAGGTGAGGGCAGGTTAGCATAATCAACCTACTTGTTGGTTATAATTTTGATGGGTCGTGTACGGGTCAAGTCGGTTACCGGTTTTGTTTAAATGGATCACCAAATAGCATTATCAAACGGGTGGTGCTGAATTAGTTTAGGAGATGACTGAGTCTTTTGGACGAGATCAACGCTGCAAATTGTTAGCTTAATTTAGGGAGATCATGGACTAAGTTCTTTGGCATGAAATAGTTTGTTATGTATGCATGTGTAAGGCTATAAATAGCAAGTGAATAAAATAAGCTTTCTCTATTTGTTTTCTTCTGCAAGTTCTCTTTTCCTTTCATATATTTACGTTTGTAAGTTTCAGTAGTTACGTGATCTTGAGGGCCTAAACCAACACTACTTTCCCTGCTTCATATACATATATCTTTTTTAATTGCATGTATATAAACATATTACTAATCATTATTTCATGCATGATCCTCAGCACCCATCCAGTTAGCTTTTGATCATCTTATTCTTAAACCCTCATCACATTATCATCATATACCAAAAATGAAGCCTGGTGCATTACAACTTGGTGTTGCTCCACCTACAAATAGAGGCATTGCCATACTTGACTTTATCCTTAGGCTCATCGCCATCGCCGGAACCCTAGCTAGTGCCATCCCCATGGCTACAACAACAAGCCAAACACTCCCATTTTTCTCTAAGTTTGTTCAAGCCAAGTTCAACGATTTCCCTTCCTTCACGTAAGTTCTAATTAGTTATCAATTACATCACCTTCATCAATAGTTCATTGTCGACCACTCGAAAAAATTTTTATGACAGTGCCTGCATTGATTGACCTATAATCTTGGATATGATCCAAATTAAGTTATCATGAATTTACCTTTTTATGTAATCATATATAATTATGTTGACATGCGTTATTTGTTAGGAACAGTATTTTGTAATAACACAATTACATAGCTTTAATTGGACAAAATGTAACAAGATAAATAAAAGAGAACTATAAGAAATAACTATTTTGTGTACGTACTAACATATTGTCCATCAAAACCAGGTTTTTCGTGGTGGCAAGTTCCATAGTAAGCACGTACCTTGTTCTTTCTCTAGCTTTCTCGATACTACACATGGCAAAGGCTGATGCGGTGAACACTAGGCTCTTATTGCTTTTTCTCGACACTGTGAGTCTCGAAAACCCATCTTTATATGATATTTTTTTCGGATTTGTTGGCTTTTAGAATGTAATTGTAAAAATAGGTAATTCACTACACCTATAATCGATCTCTAGGAAATTTCGTTTGAGTTTATTATTGTAGCAAGCGAATTTGGATAAGTACAAAAGGTAAAGTTCACTCATTTGACCAACAAACTCAAGCTATGTTTGCTTGTAAACTCAACCAACTATAACAATTATTGTCAGGGCTTGCATTTGTTTGTTTAAAAACTTTCAAATATGTCTATAATACTTACCACATCTCTAAACAAATCTAAAAGGAGATATTTTATACACACGCCACAAACAATATAATCACGCATCATTCCAAATGGTCATTTAAGGTTGCACTGAATGACCGTTTAAAGGTCAGGACTTGCTTCATAGCCCCTATGTTTAAAGTTTGTATGAGGATTTGGCGAGTGGTTGTTTGAACGTTAGGACTTGTGCCATACCCCCTACATTAACAGTCGTTTGAGTATTCGTCGAACACTTTCTTGAGTATGGGGGCAGCGTGTAGGATTAGTGGGCCTCATCTAAAAACCTCTCTTTAGATGGTGTTTTGATATAAAGTTCATAACTTCAAATTGACATGGTTACTAACTTAATGTGTGTCTAGGTGGCTATGGGTTTACTAATGGCAGGCTCAGCAGTGGCAACAGCTATAGTGAAATTGGTACACAGTGGCAATAGTAAGTTCAACTGGTTAGCAATTTGTCAAAAATATAACAATTTCTGCAAACGGGTGTCTGGATCTTTAATCGGTTCGTATGCTGGAGTCGTCGTGCTGATTCTTTTGATATTGCTTTCTGGTGTGGCTCTTTCCAGACGTTGATGTCTTTCCTATATATGGTGTCATTGTTTCAGTTCTTGAGCATACAAAGTTGTGTTTTTAGCTCTTGCATTTGCTTTATGGTGTGTATATTTATGATACTTTCACCCATTTCTCATGCATTTGAACCAGATTAACAATTTTATTTGGTGTTATCTAGTATAGTCTTATGATAACCAAATTACTATCAGCATAAATAATTGCATCGCAAAGGAAAATTTGATATTTAGGTGATTCCTCAAAAAGGGCGTTAAGGAACAATACAATTAAGATTTAGTTTACTATGTTGTAAGTTATTACAAGAACAATATTAACACGCATTAGTTAAAAATGGCTACTTTCTTGATTTTTTTTCTAAATTCGTTAAAACTTGTGTTTATATTCTCTTGAATGTTAACATTTTTATAAAAAAAAAATGTGTGAAACAAAAATATGACCTTGGATGATAAATCAAAAAAAATTTCAAGAAAAAACTAACGAGACGCATATGGTATGTGGGTGCCTTTTTAATATTTTTTCGAATTATATTATTATAATTACATTTAAACATATTATTTTTCGCTTATAACTTCTAAGATATAAATTTTTATAAACTTTCAATTCAAGTATGTCGTCATAATATGCTTATTTTTATCTACGTCTATATATAAATTTTACTCAAAAACAAGTGGTGAATAATAATGTACAAGTAATCGAATAGATGTTTTTGTGAATGTAGCAATATGATACAATGTTTTATATGTTTCGGATGTATGTTATAACGTGCTTATTTTTATCTACGCTTCGATAAAAGTTTTACATAAACGAGTCAAATATAGTTTATATTTGTGTTCTTTGATGTGAAAACTAAATTGATACCATCTGATCAACATAGGTACCAGTACCATTTTTGTTTTTAATGGGTTTCTTGATGTGCCAAACAACATTGGCATGGTGACGTTATCGAAACGAATGGAACTGATACCGGCTAAACAGCATTGATACCGGTATTCGTTTTTATGGTTTTCTAGACAATATAACACACTAAAACACATGTCATTATTCCTTTTGACATATTTGTTTTGGTTAGGTGTTAGTATCATACAACTACTATTACAAATTAATCCAATAGCGTAACTAACCGAACGAATACCAACTGAAAGCTACTTGTAGAACACGGGGAATCCCACTAGTGCTTATTAAAATGTTAATACCACCTAAGGTTGGAAGGGGCACCTTCGATAACCCAACATTACCGCACGAGAAGATGGCGCCATTCTTCAATCGATGAGCAGTGAGTGGGCTTCTCGGTGAGTAGTCACCGAATGGAAAAGGATCCGTTACGTGACCGTTGAGGAATAGCCGTTGCTCCTTTTCATATTAAAAAAGTACAACTTTCCTTTATAAACAACACTATTTTAACTTCTTTTCTCCATTTGATAAATAATGGCGGATGACATACCACCGCTATTCATTCCATTTGATATTAGTGAAGACGATGATTCTTCCTCAAGCAATAGTAGTTTATATTTTTTTCCAAAATCTTATTAAGGAACCCGGCGCACTAGAAGACACGAGTACTTCTAGAAAAAGGAAGTTGTCCGTCGAGATCGAGAGAAAGGTCACGAAACCCCTATGGCAGATTATTTTGTCAAGAAGCCCAAATTCAACGAAGATGTTTTTCATCATAGGTTTCGTATGTTGAAAATGTTGTTTTTAAAAATTGTGAGCGACGTGCAAGCGAATAACTCGTGGTTTCAAGAGGGCGTGGATGGGAGAATGAAGAAAACTTTTACACCGTTGCAGAAAGTTACATCGGCAATTACCTTGCTACCAGTAACCCTCCAGACGAGAACTGTGAGTATATAAATATGGCCGAAAGGACTTCCCGTGAGTGTCTAGAATATTTTTTTGCAAAACGGTATATAATTTATACGCTTCTGAGTTCTTATGTAGATCAACAAGCCACGGCGTTGCGCTCTTGTATTAGGCTCATGAAGATAAACATCACCTTCCCGGTAGTCTTGATTGTACACATTTTGTTTGGAGAATGTGTCCAACAGAATTGCGGGACCAATATATGAGGGGGATTACAGGTACTCGACAATTATGCTCGAAGCGGTGGTCTCTCAAGATTTGTGGATTTTGCATGCTTTTTGTGGTCCACCAAGTTCACAAAACGACATTAACGTGCTCCATCAATTTCCTTTATTTCTTACTCAATGAATGGAACTGGACCAAAATGCCCATTTTACGTGAACAACCACTTGTACAAGTGTGGATACTATCTTACCGATGGAATCTACCATACTTGGTCTGTGTTTCTGAAATCATTTCCGTATCCTCACATTGTGAAAGAAAAGAAGTTCAAGAGGCAATACGAGACGACAAGAAAAGACGTGGAACATGCTTTTGGTGTTTTAAAGGCAAAATGGGGGTGTACCTAAACGACTGGTGTGTGCTATGAGTGTAAAAATGATTAGGAATGTCGTATATGCGTACATTATTATGCATAACATGATTCTAAAAGACGATGGAAACACGATTGCACCGATACATATTCGGGATCATCTAGTTGAGCCCGTTTTCGATGAGACTGTTTGTAACGAGCTCATTAATGAAGATGCGCATTATAGACTAAAATATGATCTTGTGGAGCATCTTGGAGAACAAAATTTACCCCACTTTATGACGGCTTCCGACAACGAATAGTTAATCTAGTTTTTGTTTTAAAATGTCTTTTTATATTTTAATATCATTTTACTTATTTTAATTTAATGTAATATTTTATTAATGAAATGTACTTTTATTTTGTTTAAAATATATTTTATTTTTTAATGCATAATTTCTAGGAATAAAAGACATATAAAAAAGAAATAGACTCCTGATGTGTTTAAACACCCCTAGTGTTTGATTGCAAATTGGTGAGTGAAGTAAGGAATTAAAATGACATGAGTTATTAGCTAGTGAAAAAGTTTACGACTGCCTATTTAAGAAGCACCCCTTCTACCCTTACATACTTCAATTGATGATGGAGAGCAGCGAAAAAGCCACCCTAAACCTATAGTTCATTTACAGGCATACACCTCGAGGCTAGGAACATGACGGAAAAAAAATTGGGTTTACCAACACATTTCCTTAGAAAGGTTAACTTGAATATGACCTTTTTAAAAATGGTCAAACCAAACTTGACCAATTTAAAAAAAGTTAACATGTTAATCTGTTTAAAATTTTTAAAGAAATTAATACTTTAATTTCAGAGATAAAATATTTTGATTCTTAGTTTTCATGAAACTCTTAACTTTTAGAAGTGATATTTTCTCTATAGAACCTTTTTATCTCATTTTCACCATCAACGAGTTAATTTTATTAGTTCTGATAAATCATACTCCGACTATTCTTATCCGGTTATTCTAATCTCAAACTAGCTACCCAAGTTTGTTAATTATGGGGTCGGAGCACAACCTGAATTTACCCACAGTTTCACCAATTACGCATTGGCAACCCACTTTTACCCTATACTACCTCAAAACATATTAATAGTTGACACCATTACTCTAAACCATAACCCCACCCTTTTACACTAATATATATCTCCTGACACACTACTCTCCTCTATCTCTCTCCTACCCACACACATTTTCAATCAGTAACTACAACCCCAATCCATTACCTGATTTGGGGTACCCCGAGTAGTTGGCGACGATGTTAGCGATTTGGGTACCCTACCCGAAACTCAAATTGGCAATTGACGCCACCCCTTAAATATGTGAGATAAATGCAAATAAACAATTAAAATAACACACATTACAAGGGTTTCATATGAAACTAAATAATTAATTTTTTAAACTATTACCAAGTCACTAAATATCACCCATAAACGTAAATGAACATAAAAGACACCCAAACACGACGCGATTTTAGATAGATTCGACTTGACAAGACAGAATAAGTATAGGGTGGGATTACCCGTGAACACAAAACCTGTCTATCCACTAACCCGCTAATGAGACACCATCTACACCACTACATTTATCGCTTGTCATCTAGGACTGCGTAAAGCTCAATCAAAATGGTCAAAACTAGAAAACTTAACTTGGATAAATATGTTTCAAATATTTTTTGTACTAGTGAATATGACAATATGTTTCAAATATAGTTTCTATATTGAGTCAATAGATTCAAGCGAAAACCAGCTTTAGGTTGTTTTTTGTTTGGATGGGCTAGCTTACTTGGTAAAGGCTTATGCTTTTTAGAAGGAAGGTCTTGGGTTCAATTCCAAACATGATGTAGTCTAGGATTTATTTGATGTAATTTAAAGGTGTAAACATTGTCATTAAAAAAAGAAAAAAAGAAAATTAAAAAAGAAAATTCAGAACCTAGTGTAAACAAGTCAAAGAATCAAGTTAGATTGATTGGGTTTTTGACTTCATCCATTTTGATATTTGGTTTCGTCATATTTTATCAACTGATATGTAACAAAACTTATAGTATATACATTATTTAATCAACCAAACCTAAAAAAACAAGTTAATTCATGAAAACAACAATTTTCGTATGACATCTTTTTATTACGTAGAGCACTGAAATCAAGTTTAGTGCGGATTTGTCATTGTTAAGATCACTTGACTATAATAAAGATATTACTTCAAAAAGGGTATGATGTAATAACTGCGGTGAACATTCAAAGATTTCTGTCAAAGGTAAAACCACAAATATATAACAAAGAAATTATACATACCTGGATAATTACTACACAGGATAACTATTCATTTATAAGCATTTACTATTTATCCACTGATGCCGCTGACCACTATTTTGTGCCCATCTCTCTAGACGTTGCCTCACACAAAACACCTCAACCAATCCACCTCACCTATTTTAAAGTAAGAACCATGTAAGAATTTTGGTTTTAACCCTACGACCTAGAAGAAGGAATAGGAAAAGGACTTATCGAAATCTTTTAAACTTTGTCTTAATAATTAATAAATATTTAGAGGTTTGGAATTGGCTTCATTCTTTTATACTACCTAATAGTTATTATAATGTAATAAATGACACTTTGACCTAGATGTACACTTTGATGTATTAAAGTGTATTTAGGTAAGTCATGGAGTCTGATATAAGGTCAACCCAGGCATGAAGCTCCGGATATTAATGCTAAGGCACTTTTGGCTTGATCTTGGTCATGTTAGGCGTTGGTTGGTTTTGGTATTATCCCAAGTTGATATAACACAATTGATTTGTACGTTGATGGATAAACTTTGATCGCTCATACAGAATTTCAGTGTGTTCCTCAATTCTCATATTCGGCTACATAAAATTGAGGATCAAGTTAGTAATGTTTGTTATCTATCCGCTATTATAAACAAGAGTAATTCACTATTTAGTCCACGAGTTTCGGTGGTTTTAACTACTTTAGTCCAGTTGCTAAGTTTTTAAATATCGTTATATTTTATTCGCGTTGTTATTGTGAGTGTTACTTAGGTGGCACGTTTTCTCTCGAGTTCTGTTCTGAGCAACAAGTTTCACGGCCATTATTTTGGGTTCTGGAATATCCCGATCAAAAAGTGTTACTTGTATGAGAAGACACTACATGCAGGGCCGGCCTAAGGGATGGTAACCCAAGCAAGAGCTTTGGACAACCACTCATCAATGGCCCGCAGTCAAAGCCCAATAGTAAAAAGGTTCAGGTTTGTTCAATGCAGGCAGAAGTCTGGATATAATCGAGGTAAACGAAGGGGCAATCATTGAGGGATATAGCAACCGGCATCCAATCAAATAAGGAGGATAGTTATGGAAGACCTCATGATTACATGAACCAATTACTTTTTAATCAAAACAAAGGAAAAGAAGCAAGATTAGTCAGAACTGTTGGATCGACAAGAACTTAGTAAAAGGTCATGTATGATCTAAGAAAAGATTATGTATGATCAAGGAGTTGTCTACTACTTATTAAAAGCCATCCACTTCAAATAAATAAAATGACAACTAATGAAATCTTGTATAGTTTTGCTATGTACAATCTTTAGGAACTAGGTTCACTTTTTATAAAATTACAAAATAAATAATAACGAGACTCTCGTTATTCATAGGAAATATCATAGTACAATATCGGTTGCGATAACTAAATAAAAAGAATATAAAATATAATTATATGTACCAATCTTTATTTAAGCCGCATCTCTGGTGGGTCCTTCACATGCACTTTATAGCATCCTAGACTGCAACAAAGAGCACACTAAAACGTTGACGATTTTGGTTGAGGCACGTATTTAACACGCTTCGCTTAAAACAGATTTCTCGCCTCTACTAAAGACAACGCGACTGTTTCCCAGGGTACAACAGTCGAAGCAGTATGTACTGCCGAAGATGGCACACGCACCCGAGGTTACACCGGGTAATTGTAGTGTTTGAACTTATGGAACAAATAAGATGTTGTGGTGGTGGAAAACAAGTAGAGAGTACTTATCTCTCTAGTTGGTCTTCAAGTGTTTATCATCCTTCTAGTATTCTTCAAGTATCAAGCAATACCATATTCTTATAATTCTTCAAGTATCAAGCAATACCATATTCTTATATGCACAAAAAGAGACACATAGCCTACTAATTGTACATAAGTTAAGAATTAGTGAAAGGTTTTACTTAATTAGTCACCTAATTAGAGACTTAAAAACTCTAATAAAACTAATTAAATGTCATTAAGAAACTCTACTCAAGAGTTTCTCTTTTATTCACCACATGAAGACTCTAATTAATATTTATAATTTCTTTAAATTATAAATATATTAAATATCCATTCACCAAATTTACAACACAATCTATAGTAGAGATATTGGCTATAAGGAATGTCCCACCTCAAATATCACTTACAAGCTTTAAGCACAATGGCTATGGGTGAAAAAAAACCCCAAGGTTAAGTGTGTTTGAATGAGGGTGACCTCCTTGGAAGTTTCCGCTCAGACAACAGAAAAATATCAGTAAGCTCCTACTGGGCAAATCGGAGAATATCAATTGGTATGAGACCGGATGTTACCTACAAGTTAAGACCACTATATTTAGGATTCCAATATAAAAAGGTGTTGAAAACAATGAGATATTCTCTAATTAGAAAGACGACTACATTCATATCGATTTGCAAAGGATTCACATATAGAGCAAAAACATATCAACGATGCTTTCTTACATGGAAAATATATCCACAAGCATAACCCAAAGGACTTTAGTTAGATGTAAAGAAAAATATGGTGTGCAAATTAAGAAAAAAAAACTATTTGTATTGATTTAAATTAACAAGATAATTGTAATTGAAGATTGTTATATGTACAGGTAAAGGTACATGAGACGTGGTGTCATGGGTCATTGTTGTGACCTCAATAGTAACTAGCAAAATTCCCCCCGCGCGTTGCGACACGAATTCAGTCGATATCAATTCGATTTATGACATTGGTACACCGGTAGTCTTGATAGTAACCGTTGTATATCAAATGAAGACCATAAAAATAAAAATCGGTAACTATTCCTATGATACGATACTACTACCGATGTTGTTTAGTCGGAGTTAGATCAGTTAGTGACGGCACCATAGGCTAAACATCTTAAAATATAGATACACACACCTTTTGAATCATGTTATTAACGCTTTTAATTATCTCATAAACAAAAAAAGTTAATAATAGACACGTGTTTTTTCAAATATTTAAGTATCGGTTTCATAAAATATAAGCATCACATATTATATATGTAAAGAATAAGATTTTATAAATTGAATTATTATAATATTATAATTAAAGAAAACCACTGATAATCATAAGTTTCAAAACATAAGCATCACATATTATATATCTAAAAAATGAGATTTTATAAATTGAATTATTATAATTAAAGAAACCATTGTTCATCATAAGTTTCAAATCATATGTAGAGGAATTTTCTGCTCGTTGCGACGAGAATTCGATTGGTATTATTTTATTTCATTACATTGATGGTATGGTACCAATGCTCGGTATACCAATCTAAAAACAAAACCAAAAAAATAAAGTCATAATAAACCCAAAAGACTATTGACATGTGCTTTAATCCAAAAATCATAAACAAACGTCGGTGTCGGTAGTTCGGTTGGTCACAACACTGGTACGTTATTAGCACTCGCTATAACTTAGATACAAAATAAACATTCTATTTTGAATACAACGATGTACCGACACTCGTTATCGGTTCTAATAATACCGATGGTTAGGATCGCTATGGTGGTAATATAGTATCTCAATACTATCAAAACCAAAAACCATAAAATAAACAACAATACCAATTTTGTTCGGTATCGGTAAGGACAATTACTCGGTGTTGTTTTTATCGAAATTGACAACAATAAAAATGAATAACTTGTACCATTGTTGTTTGGATTCAGTATGATAACGATACATACCGACGCCTATGATATAAATTGATTTTGAATACAATTTCGTTTTTAATAAGTTCTATATCGAACCGTTAACACAAAATATACTGAACTTAATTGTGTATACACTTCTGTTTATTCAGTATACATTTTGATATCCTCTCATACTTGAGGTCCAAATGAAAACTTTTAGAAGTTAAAGATACTATTTGATAATCCCATTTACCACCGTAAATGGGGTTATTATTTTTTTATGTTTTAGTACTTCCTCGTTCCTCTCAAACTTGATAGGTCCAAATAAAAAACTTAAAAAACGTAAGTTAATACTATTAAAAAAATATTAGAGTAACCCACTTTACAACTTCTATTTTACATTTTAATATATCCTTATATTTGTGGAGTTCAAATGAAAAACTTAAAGAGCTCATATTAATAGTATTAAAAAATAGAGATTACTATTTATCAAAAGGTTTGTATTAATATGTATATTTACATTTTAATATATCCTCATATTTGTGGAGTCCAAATGAAAAATTTAAAGAGCTCATATTAATAGTATTAAAAAATAGAGATTACTATTTATCAAAGGTTTGTATTAATATGCATAATAATATAATATAATGTTGTATGTTGATACAGAAGTAAATTGGCAAAATTTTATATGTTATTGATCGTTGCGAAAATAAAAACTATATGTGGCTCATTGATACAAAAGTAAATAGGTAAAATTTTATATGTTATTGATCGCTATATATAATTATATAAATAATTTCAGAAAAAAAAAAGTTGTACTAACATGTGTATTACCTAAATCATCTAACTCACCTCCACTGACACCCTCAAAAACTTAACCCCCTCACCTCCCAAAAACCTAAATCCACCCTCCCACCAAAAGCCTAACCCCTCCCCCCCAAAAAAAACCTAATCTTAATCTTAAAACCTCAAAAAACCTAACCCTAAAAGCTAAACTAAACTCAAAAGCTAAATCTAAGCATATAATGCACATGTGTAGTACATACATATAATGCACATGTGCAGTACATATATAATACACATGTGCAGTACAAGTTTTTTTTTTGAAAAAAAAGTTCTTTATACATAAAAAGTAGCGATTTTTTTATAAAAAAATTGTAAAAAAAATTGGTATGTTTTTTAGGCTTTTTTAGTTTTCTCATTTATATGTAGTTTTCTCATGATTATGTAAAAAAGACTAAAAGTGTGAGAAGTATAAGACAGACTATGGTGATTACACATGTCCCTATCTATTTTATTAATTTAAGGGTAAGATGGTAATTTAACACATAATCCTAACTAAAGATAAAATCATGCAACCGAATCCATCAGTTATTTTAGGAATTCGAATTTTATTTTTTAATCTGATTACGTATGAGATTCGCAATGCATATCTGTATATGAATAATTCTTCATTCTTTATAAACAAAACTCATGAATCATATTCAACTCGCGGTTTTTATTTTTAGTTTTTTGTATTCATTAAGATCTTGATCGATGGAAAACGACGACGCAAGTAACCATATTATGGTGTCTTGTTGTTTATACAGTTGATGTGTATCTTGTTGTTTATATAGTTGATGTGTACATGTTTATATTGTTCGAAAAAGAAAAGGTGTTATTTTTTTATATCTTGTTGTGGTCGCATATAAATGTTTCTTACAATCGGTTGTTCTGCTTATTATTGAATGTGAATTTTGATGTTAATGAGTTTTAATTAGGATTATGGTGGTTGTTTTAAATGGATTTCTACCGGGATGTTGTCGTTTGCATATAGTGTCATGTTTTATATGTTGTTTTTATGTCCATTCACGTACATAATGGTATGTTTTATTAATGTTAAGTTGTCATATACGTCCATGGTGTTGTATTGTACATGATATTTATAGTGTCTTATTTACGGTCATGGTGGTTCTGTTAAATGGATTTCTACTTGTTTTTTTTAATTGTGTTATTTATGGTCATGGTGTCTTTAACGTATATTTTTATTTTTTAATGGATTTATTTATAGTTATAGTGTCTTTAATGTATCTATGTTTGTTGAATGGGGTTATTTGTAATCATTTTTTATGTATATTTTTATGGTTCATATGGTGTTATGTATTAGAAACTATCATTCTTCCTTCTTATAGTTTAATATGGTGTTATGTATCTAACCACATTTTTATTTTTTTGTTAATGGTGTCATATAGGTTATGATGCGGGAAGACGACATGACAGTATACTGTACATGCAAAAGATACAAACAGATCGGGTTGTTGTGCTCACACATCTTTTGTGTGGTTAGGATGCTTGATGTCAGGGAGTTTCCACAACGTTATATATTACGATGTTGGACTAGGGAGGCTGTTCCCAATAGCGCTCCTGGTGCTATTTTAGGTATGAATGAGAGCGATGATCGTTATAATGAAGTTAACCGCGTTGTACATGAGATCACATACTCTACTGGGTCGGTTATTAACAAGTTTGTTACCAACTTCGATGTGTTGTGCTCATTTAGGAATCATGTAGTTAAGTTTTTCCAAAGCGCTGATGAGGCAGTGGTTAATGCACCTCGTAAGAGTCACCAGGAAAGGTTTGCTGAAATAACCGCTAATACACAACCATCTAGTGTAACTGTTCGTATTCCCGTTGGAACTAGATACAAAGGCATAAGTAAGCCTAAACAGATGAAGTCTAAACGTGAAATTGCGATAAGCCAATTAGGGAAAAAGAGACATCAGTGTCAAAACTGTTTTAGGTACGGTCATAACAGACGGACTTATAAAAACCCTACAAAGAAAAAAGAAGATGCTAGTTCTAAGTAAGGTGGTGAAGAAGCCGACGAAGGTGCCGAGGAGGAAGCCGAGTGGGAAGAAGTGGATGAAGCCTACGAGGAGGAAGGAGAGGACTAGGAAGTTCTTGAAGACGTATAGACATATGTTTTTTTAATGATATGTTTTTTTTTTGTTTCGTACATTATTATTTTTTCAATGGTTATCGTGATGGTTTGAACACTCATAGCTTGATTTTGTTGGTAAACGTTATATCCCTGATGACGATTTTTTTATATTTGTGTTTGTTTACGTATCATTGCTTTTGCCTTCATTGTTTTTCAAACACAAAAGCAATACGTAAAGCTATATAACACCTCTAAGTGATGACAAAATTTCAGTACATGTCATGGTGTTATAACAATTTATCTTGTTTATTTTTAAGAGTATGTAACTCATAATCATCGAAACACTTAATGCTCCATCATGAGTACCCGATTTTCATGATATGTTATTTTTGTCTTATATAAGGTGTTGTGTTACGTTATACAGTCAGTTTCCAACTCGGTCTTACAATCGGGTTTTTTGTAGTGTATACTTAATAACGTTAGAAACATGTAGTGTTGCTTGATTCCTTGATAAGTATGCTAACGGGGATTATAATATATAAACATGATCCAGACAGTTAACTACATCATCATACTAGGTGTCTTTTGGAAACTAAAAACACCCAAAAAAAGTGACCAAACGTTTGACCATTGTTTAAACCCCAAAACAAGAGTAACAAAATGCTAAGTCATGATAAAAGTTAAAATACGTAAACTTTTTGTTCTAACAAGATGACGATGGTGTTGTCGTCCACCTACAGGTTACCATCCAACCTTTGACAAATCCTCCAGACTGCATTCTCTTCAAGTTTCACCCTGTCATCCTCGTCTAAACCTGCGAATTCTTTCACTTCTTTCTCTACATTGACGCGTACGATGTTCACGTCACTAAGATACATTTTAGAGATGTACTTCACAGATCCGCGATTTCCTTTGCTTGATTACCCAACACTTCTCCCTTGATGTTTCTCTCAGCCGAGAAACCACACCTCCACTCTTTCATATTGGTTCCTATACAAGCCAAAAACACGATTTTCATAATTAGAATATATTTTTCATATGTATTACAGATGTTTTTTCAGTATATGGAGTAACTTGTAGCTTACCATTGTAAGTTTCCATATGCCGCATCAGGAAAATACCATAGTCGATGTCGTTATATAGTGATTGCCATGGGAATTCCACTCTAACGGGTTTAGTAACCCATAGTTTTGCATCAACTACTGGCTATATCTGGTTTAGAAACCCACAAACGCACTTATCTACAATAATATATTTACACTCCATGCATATAGTTATATATCTATCTAATTCAACCGTACCATCTTCTCCACAATTCCGTCGTATCTTTCTTCTATCTCTGCATTTCCTTCTATGTTTTGGAGGAGGATTATCTGTGGACACATCCTCATTCATGTTTGAACTCTCATTCATACCCTCATTCATCCCAGATGGCACATCTGTGGAATTCAAATCAAGCGTTATCAGATGTTATGTATATAAAAAAGATATAATCACAACCCATTGTTGGTGTTACTTACCTTATATGTTTATATCTTCAGGCACAACAACTGTTGATTATATATTATAAATTAGTACGTTACAATATCTTTTTTAAGGTATGTCAGTATGCAACCATATCATAAACACAAACATTTACCATTTACGGTTGTAGTTGCTTTATCGCACGTATTTGTCCCAGCACCCAGAACTGTTAAATTAAACGCAACTTTTATCATTTAAGTAATTTCCATAAAATAAACAAACAACATAAACAACTACCATCTTCATTTTTTCCCATTAACAGCATCATCCATACAAGCATCCACATCTGTTGAATTCAATGCAAGTTTTATAATTAAAAACTTTAAACAACAAATAAAGTTACACATCTGGGTAAATTAGCATAATGTAGTGTTTTTGTTTGTTTACCATGTATCTTATTAGACCCTCGGACAATATCCGTGGATATTACAGTGTTGGTTGCACCTGGCAAAGTTACCATTGAACAACAAACATATTGCATACCACACATGCCATATTCATGATAAAAACAAACTAAAAAACTTACCAATTATGCTGTAATGATCAATCTATTTTTTGTAGAAGCCTACTTTTTACTACACTTCAAATACCTTCGTCATCAATTTTTGTTGTATCCGAATCACTACATATTAGTGGTGTTTCGTTGGTGTTTTTGAACTTGGCTTTGTCCATTTTTTCTTTTAGCCGTTGGCTTGATATGACTATAGAAAACATTTAAGCACTATGTTTAAACCACTATATCATAACTCAATAACAAGTACAAATACTCAAAATCATTTTCAACCCTCTTATCATGTAACCCTATGTTTTAACACTAAGGACACCATATAAGGCATTAACCACACGACATCCTATCACAAACACATTTATAAAATCAGTGAACACCATAACTAAACTAGTTGTTTACAGCAAAAAGAACACCATACAACACCCCAACATCATTCCCTCATATCAGACACCTCATTTTTCTCTTTGTATAACACCATACAACATCAGGCCATAAAGAGGTATGCTTTCTTACAAAATACCAAGTCTTAAAACAACAATATAACAACATAATCATCATACACTTTTTATATCTGGCTTCCCCATCATATACAACACCATATACATCCCCATTTTGTTCTAAAAACGTCATCAGCATCATCATCTTCATAACTTATCAAAAACCTCTGTTTTAGCCAACCACCCAACAAAAATGTAAAAAAAAAACACTCTTTCACAATCAGAAAACACCATTATTTAAACACATTTTATAAAACCCAAGATTAACTTCAAGAACATTTTTTATATAAACACCACTTAATCAGTTTGGTTAGGATTAAACTTCAAGAACATTATGGGATACCCCCAAATCATCCAAAAATAAGTCGAACTTTTATGTTTCTTAACTAGGGTTTTTGATTTCTTCTTCACCGGCGTATTTTCCTGGCCGGTTGTAGTGTTCTTCCGAACCGTAGTAGAAGCTTCATTTATCTTCTTCATCCTGCTTCACAATATGTTCTTCAACTCTTGTGAACAAAATACGGAACACAAAACACAATGAAGCTTGAACGATGCAACTACAAGTAGAAGACTCTGCTTTCAGGGTTGATTGGTTTTGAAATTGGATCAAATATTTGGTTGAGGACACCCTAATTTACGAGCGTAAAAATCACAATTGTGGAGGGGTTAGAGTTTTATGAGATACGGTTATAGATTTGAATAAAGGTGAAATACCTATAATACCCCTAAATAGTCAAATCAGAAATAAAATTGCATAACACTATTTACAAGATTGCCATTAAGATCTCAACCAATAAATTAAAGATCTAATGACTATATGGGTAGGGTTCTAGAGTGAACACTAGGTTGAGAGTGAACTGTTGAACTAATCTAAGCCATTGGATTATATCATCTAGAGATTTTTAAACAATTGCAAGATTGTAATTATAATATTGTAACTTTCCTTTAAATTAATTGATGGAAGGGTGTTTGCGTCTTTTGTAAATTCCATTTATTAAACGATATAATCAAAATTCCTAAAATTTTGCTAGTTTTCGTATATACAAGATACACAGTTGTTAGTGTATACACATGTGTACAGTTTCGATAGTATCAGTTTATACAAGATACAAAGATGTTAGTTTATACACATGTGTACAGTCTCGCTAACTTTCAATTTATACAAGATACATCGCTATTAGTTTATACACATGTGTACAGCCTCGCTAACTATCAGTTTATACAAGATAGACAGTTGTTAGTTTATACAGATGTGTACAGACTTTTGATACATCTTTGTATTTTGTAGTCCACGGCCTAGTTACGTTAGGAGTTTCATATACATTATTAGCAACTGATTCTACATGAGTTTAAAATAATGGAGAAGTAATTAAAAATGTGAGAGAGAGAGAGAATTAATAGATGAGAAAATTAAGGGATTTTAATTAAGTGAGAGAGAGAGAGAGCGCTAATGTCAATCTTACCCTTTTAATCTAAAAAATGATCAAGGACCAAGATTAGTTCACTCAGTTCATTCTCAAGAAGTTGTTCACAAATGATTCTAATCGTGTATATATATATATATATATATATATATATATATATATATATATATATATATATATATATATATATATATATATATAGGAAGGTTCATTTGAGCAGAAATTTAATGTGAGAAGAAAGAGAAGAATGGCATAATGGTAAAACATTAAATAGTTTATAACTCCTCTCATTAATTATGTTATCTCTCATTAATAAAGTAAACATTTTATCCTACACATTACAAAATTTATCCTACATATGTATTATATTTACCGGAATTTACCCTACACACATGTAAATTTACCAAACACATTTCAAAATTTATCTTATACATACTAAAATTTATCCTACACATGTAGAAAATTGTCCTACACCATAAATTATTTTATCTTGAAAGAGTATATGAAAAAAATGAGTTACAAGTTTAATTAATTAGCTAATTAATGACAATTAGAGATTTACCTATGTGCCCTTTTTCATAATATTAAATACACACATTAAATGAAGTAAATAGAGAATTTCTATTGGTTTAAAAGTTATTCTTTTTATTTTTATAAAATTTTTCTTCTCATTTGAACTCTCCACTATATATATATATGTGTATGTATGTATAGGGTAGGGTTCATGCGAGTACCACCTTTATTGCGAGAAGCGCGAGAACCAATGTGAACACAACAAAATAAACGCACTACACCACCACCCAAAACCTTTAAAAAAACCTAAAAAACAGCTAACACCCCCCCCCCCCCAAAAAAAAAAAAAACCCTTTAAAAAATCTAAAAACACACATTTTTTTAAAATATTTTTTTATCTAAAAACACACACGAAAAGAAGCGATTTTTTTAAACAAGTTTTTAATCTAAAAACACACACAAAAAGAAGCGATTTTTTAAAAAAAATTATGTGTTTATTAGATTTTTTTTAGGTATTTTTTTGTTGTGTTCACATTGGTTCTCGCAGTTTTCGCAATAAATGATGGTTTCTAACGGATCCTACTCCTATATATATATATATATTGTGTGTGTGTGTGGGGGGGGGGGGAATGTTTAAATAAGAACACTAAATTTGTGAGAACCGTGAGAAGGAATGATATAAATCCGCGAGAACTTTATCAAATACAATTCAAATTCAACATTTTTTTATACTTATTATTATTATTCGAATATAATGTCAGAAATTTAATTTACACGTCTAATTTACGTGAATTCGTAAATAAAGAAAATTTACACATGTGTAAGTTTGCCATTTACACGTGTGTAAATTTGTTATATTTACTTATGTTTAAAAAATCTAATAAGAATGATTTTGAGATAAGAAATTAATTATTTGATGTTGTAATTTTTTTATGTTGTACTATAATTACAATGAGTTTTGAATTAAAAAAGTGGTTTTGATTGGTTTTTTCATTCGTTCTCTCACGGTTCTCGTAATATTTAGCGTTTTCAAGATAACCTTATATATATATATATATATATATATATATATATATATATATAGTAGGAGGTTTATTTGAGAAGAAAAGTTTAATTGTGAAAAAAACAAAGGGTACAATTGTAAAAACATTATATAGTGTTTATCTTATCTCATTTGTTACGTTTTTTACTAAATAATTAATCATAAAAAATGTCATTCTCCACACTAATTTTTTTTGTCTACACAAATCAAAAGTTATTTTACACATTTCGGAATTTATTCTACACAACTCATAATTTACCCTACACATCTTCTAATTTATTATACACTTTAAATGAATTTTTATTTTTTGAGAAAATATATATTTTAAAATAAGTTATAAATTTAATATAGTTAGCTATTAAAGAGAAGACTACAGATTAATGATATATATATAGATTTACTAATATACCCTTATAATAACATTAAATACATATATTAAATAAAGTTAAATTAAGCATTCCTATTGGTTTTTCTTGTTTTTTCTTGTTAAAAAAAATTTTCTCTTTTAAACCCTCCACTATATATATATATATATATATATATATATATATATATATATATATATATATATATATATATATATATGAAGCTTGTAATATCAGTACTAGACTCGGGACTATTTCTCGTGAAGGGTAATCAAAGAGCTTAAGAAAACTTTTAGGAGGGATCAGGGCAATAAGAGGGCTTTAAGGAACTTAAAGCATTTTCTCATAACAATATTACACTATTCTTTTATGTGACAACCTTATAGCAGTTCATCTTACACTTAGTCATTGTTTTATAAGAGGATGAAAAACATATAGATGAGATATAAGTTTATTGGTGGGTGATAGTAATTTATCTATGAAGAACATTGTTACAAAATATACTAATAAAAGTGGTGACAACATAGAAGTTGAAGCTTAAGCGTTAACTGGCCTTCTTGACAACTAAGAGGGGAAGGATTATGTTAAGGACATAGCATAATGGTAAGGTATCTCCGCTTAATAGATGACAGGTTCAAAACCTACAATGTGCGGGTATTGGAGTATCTAAACAATAGGTTAGTTTGCCGTTTAAAAAATAAAAAAGAAGAAGGATATGATTATTTGCTAGAGAAAGGATGATATACAATTGACTGGAGGTACAAGTCTTGTACGGCAACTCGTTTAATGATCAACCAACCTCTAAGTAAGAGATTTTTAAGATTGATGAAGGACGAACTTTAGGGTTGTTAAGCTTATATTATAAAGTCAACTCTCTCTGCTCTAGGCATTTAAGCTAAGGTAGTTTTGGTTTAGTCAACTTTGGCATTATAGTCTTTGATTGTTTCAAAGCTAATATGATGTTAGCAAATTCTCTATCCTAATAATGGATCAATACTGATGATTTGTACGATCATTATAAAATGTTCCAACGTTATAAATATCTTTACATCTATATAAAGCATTTTCTATATACAAAATGGTAAATTCCAATCAATTTTAAGATATATGAAGGGTAAAGTTAAATTACCTACCATTTTCTTTCATTCATACCTCTCGCACAAAATTGAGCAGATATGATCCAACAATCTAGATTTCTTTCAACGTTGTTCTCTTCTTCTTCAATGTGATTATCAGTTTCTTCAACCCAATCGTTCCTCCTTCAATGCAATTAGCTTTTTTGATATCAATTGTAACCCTAAATCAACAATAAAGTTTTCTTCATACCCTCAATAGTGGGAGCAATTCGAACCGACGTATCAAAGTGAGAGCAGTTAATTGAAAACGATGATTGAATGGTGGGAGCACATTAAAGATGCCAATTGAATCTACCCCTTCGTTTTGAGGGGTGGATGGGTTTAGGTTTTTTTTTTTTTTGGTGTGGGGTGGGTTAAGAGATTTAGATTTTTTTGTATTAATGCAAATGTGCAATACTTATTTTTTATGAATTAAAAATTGCGACCTTTAAGAAAAAAATAAAAAAATTAGTGTGTTTTTTAGGCTTTTTAGTTAGTTTTTATGTTTCTCATTTAAACTAGTTTTCTCATAATCCATATATCCCAAAAAGAAAGCTGACAGAAAAAGCTCCGATTTTTCCAAAATAAAAATCTTTTTTTTTTGTATTTTTGCAAAGAGAAAATGTGTAGTTCAAAATATTTCTTAAGCTTCTCAATTAGTTTAGTATTTCTCACACGATCCTTCCATTATATATATATATATATATATATATATATATATATATATATATATATATATATATATATATAGGGATGGGTAAAATAGAGACCACCTTTAGATGCGAGAACCGTAGGAACCATTATCCACCCTATATCTCTCATGTGTAAGTAGTTGAGATTGAATTGTTTAAGTTTGATTTATCTTGTAGTGATTTATTGATCCAAAAAGAATAAATAGTACAAAAAGGATATTTTGAAAAATTTGACTTGTGTACTATTTATGTCAGTTTGTCAAATTTACAATCAAACATTATAGACTACATCACTTTTTATGTCAACGTTAATTACATTTATTTATTTAGAAAAAATAATAATTAATTAAAACACATGATTTTTTATACAAAAAAAAAATTACACTACATGTATAAAAAGAAAACGTCTTCAATCTCTGATCTTGATCTTCATTTTTTTGTTTTTTATCCTTATCATTTGAATGTAAAAACCCTAACACCTACGAAAATCAAAGAAAAAAAACAGAGCGTTTACATTCCACAAATGTTTATTTTTTTATAACGAAAACCAGCAATTTTTTTTATATAAAAATATTTAAAAAATTGTATGTTTATAGATTTTTTTTAGGTTTTTTTTTGTGGTGGGAGGTTAGGTTTTTTTTTTGGTTGGGGGTAGGTTTTTAGGTTTTTAGGGGGTGGGGGGTTAGGTTTTTAGGGAGTTTAGTTTTATGATTTAGTTTTTTTAGCATTTAGCTTGGGTTGGGGGAGGGGGTTAGGCTTTTTAAGTTTTGGGTGGTGGTGTAGTGGGTTTATTTTATAGGGTATGGTTCATACGAGAGCCACCTTTATTGCGAGAACCAATGTGAACACAACAAAATAAACCTACTACACCACCACCCAAACCTAATCCCCCCCCCCCCCCCAAATAAAAATAAAAAAACCTAACCCACCCCACTCAAGATATATATATATATATATATAGGGGAGGGTGTAAATGAGAACGCTAAATATCGCGAGAACCATTAGAACGAATGAAACCACTAAAACTTGGTCAAAAACAAATGAAATTCAAATTTTCTTTTTACACTTATCATTATTATTATTCAAATACAATTCTAGAAATATAATTTACACATTTAAAGTTACATGAATTCGGAAATAAAGAAAGTTTACACATGTGTAAGTTTGCCATTTGCATGCGTAAATTTGTTATATTTACACATGTGTCAAAAAATCTAATAAGAGTGATTTTGAGAGAGAAATGAATTATTTGATATTGTAATTTCTTTTTTTGTTGTTGTATTTTAATTAAAATGATGATTGTATTAAGAAAAATGGTTTTGATGGGTTTTCTCATTCATTATCTCGGTTGTCGCAATATTTAGTATTCTCAAGATAACCCTATACATATACACGCACACACAGTGGCGAATACATAATATTTTTGTAGAGTGGGCACAATACGGTTCGATTAAAATGGGTCACAAAAAGCGATGTTAAAATAACATGGTTGAACAAGTAATGTTAAACAACTTCTATTCTCGAATTAGGTTCAAAAACTTCTCGCTTACAAAATTTAAAATCTTTAGAAAACATAAAATAAAATTTTAAGTTGAACATTAATTAAAATACCTAGACAAAACCACGGGGTGTCAGCCCAGTGGCCAGCCTCACCCATTCCAAATCGGGAGGACGCGGGTTCGAGTCCAGCTCGGCCCTAATAATCGTGCTGGATAGTAATCGCCAGGCAGCTATGGGACTAAACTAACTTGGGGAGGGAGAACCCTCCCGCGGTCAAGGGTACCGTGCATTTACTCTTTTTCCCAAAATACCCTAGACAACAAAGGGGTATGATTGTCGGATTATATGCCATAGATCCTAAAATAGGTTGTTTTCATTTTAGGGAAAACATTTTGAGTTTTAAGATACAATTACTTGAACATTCAGTTAATAAATGATGGGTTGAACTTGAATATTTTTTATAATAACAACAAAATTCAAGGAATCGAAAGGGATAGGGCATTTAAATTTCAAATCTGATTAATTGGGTTGTGAGCATTTAACGCATGGGCCTGAGGAACTTTCTGCAATGGGCTTCAATACACTTACAGTCTGGTTACTGGGCATGCTGAACGCTGAGTCTGTATATATATAATTAGGATCATTTGTGAACAATATCTTCATAATGAAGTGAACTGTGTGAACTCATCTTAGCTATTGATTTCTTTTTTAAGTGTCAAGGATAGAATAGTATTTTTATATCTATATACATTTAAATCTTTTATTATTAATCATTGTTTCAGTTACAACAACCCTACATTTTAGGGATCTAACAATTTTTTAAAGTTTTTGTAGATTTCTTGATGATTTTGCGAATTGTTCAGCTTCCCCAGATCATAGTTTTAATGTTAACACACGAATTTCGAAGTTTCTTATCATGGTTTAGTTTTTTCACCATTGTCTCGATCAGTGATGAGTGTTCGTATTTTTTAATTTATTCAAATGACATGGCGGATTCAGGTAGTAATAATCACAATTCGTTATAAAACACAAATGATATCAACGAACTGAGTAATGATGGCGTTTTTGTTACAACAATGGATCATCCAGGTTTGTTCTTCTCTTTTTTAGTATAATATTTGAAGATGAATATACTTATGTTCTTGTTTAATCCATATGCGTAGTTTTCAAGGTTAAAATTGTTTTTTATGTGTTTGTTCGTTCATTCAAGATTTACACTGATTAGATCAATGATGCATTTAGTCGTTAATACACAGGCATATAGTCGGGGTTTATTTGTGAATATGTAGTTTTTGTTGTAAACTTACAGTTGTTACCATTCAGTACACATGTGTATAATTTGTAGTATATGCATTATTACATATCAGAATGCAGTTTCGTTGTAAACTTCTAGTTGATACCATTTAGTACGCATGTGTATACTGTTAATATGTTGAATTATTATATACGAGGATGCAGCTTTGATGTAAACTACAGTTGATACCATACAATACACATGTGTATACTGGGTAAGATGTTGCATTCCTACATACAAGGATGCAACTACATACAAGGATGCACCTTTGCTGTAGACTTCTAGTTTATAATATGTAGTACACATGTGTATAATGTTAAAGATCATAAAACGTTATTTACTTTTTTTTTATTAACTCTTGCAGAATCAGTTGCGAGCAACATATACGAAACTCCTAACGGAACTAGGTACTGGACACCAATCGTCCCTCGAGGATTCAAATCATTTGTTAAAGCTAGATCTAGTTCCATAGAACAAGCTATTGCAATGTATGAAGAGTATGCACAACTAGCAGAATTTGGAACCCGTCTTGGGACTTCGCAGAAGGAAAAAGTAGGCGACGTAATGGTTACGAATCGGCGATATGTCCTATGCTCTAGAGCCAACAAACCTAAACGCAAAGATAATACGGCTGAACATATTAATTCAAGTTCACCACCACGTCGGTCGAATGTTAAAGTTACAGACTGTAAGGCATGTGTTAAGTTTGTTAGTATAAAAAATTCATCTGAGTACGAGCTTTATGACTTCGTAGAACAACACAACTATGGGTTTACTACACCCGAGAATCTTGATCTATCACTAAAGCGAAGAAAGCTTGACTTTTCTACCCAAGAGTTCATAGCAAAATGTCGGAACACTAATCTTGGGCCTACTAAGTCTCACAAGGTACACGTTGTTTTAAAAGGTGGCTATCATAACGTGCATGGCACGGTCGTCGACTACAAAAACTGCGGGCGTGATATCCGAGATTTTATAGGTGACAGAGACGCCCAGATGATACTCGACAAATTCAAGGAACGCAGCAAAAACAAAGAAAACTACACGTTTAACACCCATATTATTGATACGGAACTCCAGTTAATATTTTGGTGTGATGTGGTTTCTAAATCAAACTATGACTCATTTGGTGATGTTCTGTCGTTCTATGCAACGTATCATACAAATATCTAAGTCGTATATGAAACTTTAATCAATTATTTTATATTTTATATATATAATAACCTGTTTATGCAAAACAGGTACGATATGATTTTTGTTCCTTTTACTGGAGTCGATCATCACAAAAAGTGCATTATTTTTGGGGCTGGGTTGCTACATAATGAGACAATTGAGTCTTATACATGGCTTCTTCAAAAATTCCTTGAGGCACACAACGGGAAACAACCCTTTTTGGTATTAACTGATCAAGATTGTGCCATGAAACAAGCGGTGGGCAAAGTCTTTGATAAGTCAATTCACAGATTGTGTATACGGCACATTATTCAAAAATTGACTGTGAAGGTACGGATTCCGAACCCAAATAATTTTTTATGATACACATGTGCATAATTGGTTCATACTCAATCGGATACACATGTGTAATAAACTGGAAGTTTGTTTTATCTAAATTAATTTGGGTTGTACACGTAGATCAAGGGGAACGACAAGAGAAATGCAGAAATAAAACAAAAGTTCCACAAGCTCGTGTGGAATGTTTACATTAAACTAGAAACGTTTGAGTATAGATGGCACAATCTCATTGCTGAATATGGATTAGAAGACCATTCGTGGTTGTCTGAGATGTATTCAATATGTGAACATTGGATTCCGACCTATTTTCGCGAAATACCCATGTGTACCTTAATGAAGACCACATCCAGGTGTGAAAGCGCTAACCACTTGTTCAAATCAAACTCTAGTTCTTATAATACATTGGTGCAGTTCATGTTGTCTTACGACACATCGACCAACGGGAACTCACATATAAAACAGACACCACTAACCCGGAATTCAAAACTACTTGGCCAATCGAACGTCATGCAAATGATATTTACACAAGGAGAATATTCTTCGATGTCCAAAAGGAAATATTTAACGGCAAGGAAAATTGCTATATCACGGAATGCTCAGTTTCTGATAGCGTAAATTGTTTTGTTTTTGCTCACCAAGACCACACGAAAGAAGTTATAAACGAGTTCACGGTTTGTAATTTTACTTTAATGTTTTTTATGTTCTCTCATACGTATGTATAAAGGAAAATTGCAATATATCACCTAACTGGTCCCTTTGAATCATTACATTACAGGTCATCTTTAAAAAACAAGATCTGGCTGTTTCATGCAAATGCATGGGGTTTACTAGAAAACGAATATCTATGTCGGCATGTTTTCTGCATATTTGGGAATCATAACGTACATAAGATTCCAAGTCAGTATATTCACCTAAGATGGAGGAGAGATGCTCTTCCTATTAGCGTACAAAGCATTGAAAACAAGTTATCTATTGATCAGAGTCGTAGTAGAAGAATATGGCGTACAATTCATGACAATATGGAAATGTGTCGAGAAAGAGTACATGGTAGGCTTGATAAATTAGAGGAACTAGATGAACAAGTACAATTATGGAAAGATATGTTATTTGGTGATGTTCCACATGATCCGGAACTTAAAAAGAAGGTTTTCGTATACCAAGAAATTCTCGATCATGCTGAACCTGAGGAGGTCTCATGTACGGCACCAAAGAAAATACGTAACAAAGGATGTGGCAAGCATAAAAGACCAATTAGCCCAAGGGAAAAAGCGTTAAAGAAAATAAAAAAACAGAGAAAGAAATGCAATTTTTGTGGCAAGAGGGTGAGAAAGCATAATAAAAGGAATTGCCTACTGAAAAAAGGAATATCACAAAGGAGGATTCGTCGACGGAAGAAGATGGTGAGGAAGATGATGCCGAAGCACATGAGTACGAGGACGGCACAGATACCGGAACTGATGCGCAATTAGAAGAGAGCGAATATAATGATATCGAGCTTTACTTTCAAGTTAGAAAAACATAAAAAACCATTTTCATGCCATTAGATTATGTTTTGTGAATTTTGTCTTTAGTTACTTTTTAAATGTTTTGTTAATATTCCAAATATTGTTACCGGATACAAAATTTTGAATTTTACATATTATCTTTACTATATTAATATGTTGTACACATGTGAATCACAATATACATACAACATGCCACATTTTATTACACACATCTGTAAGTAGTACACATGTGAATTGTAAACATAGATAACATTTCACATATGTATTAAGTTCAAACAAAACATACATAAGTGTACATGATTATTTTGATGGAGTTCGATTACACAAACATTAAACTATAAGTAAGCATGCAGTTGCTTACGTAGGGTACATTTAACGTTTACGTCTGAACTAAATAAAGCGAAAAACAGTAAAGAAATGGCATACAACAAGCTGTCTTTTAAACCGACGATAGAATATCAAATATGTAAATTGTGATGAATGATGTACTAATTTGTACATCATTCAGGTTCATCTTCATGCCTACAAAGTATACAATCTCAAATATATAACAGGTAAGTAGCAGCAAATACATTTTTTATAGCAACGACCATTGAAACAGTTTATAAAATCAAAGTGACCAACATAACAAACTATCCATCAAACATTTTATAAAAATCAAAGTGACCAACAGTAATACGAACATTATCCTTAAACAACTGTCAAATTTTAAACTTAACCGAAATTAATTGACTTCCCATACTCTTCTGATTCTGCTATTATCCAGCCACGATGAATGTTTGCACTTGAAGTAACCAATTTCACCATGTATTTCTTACGTAACCTTGTCAAGGTTGCTTTTTTGGGACCAGGATCTAATGGGAAGCCACAATCCCATTTGTCATCAGTGATGCCAAACCAAGTTTCCATGTGCCACATAACAAAGACCCCACAATCGACCGTGTTGCCTACAATCTTCCATTCAAATCAAGCCTTTCCGGCACTACATTTTCAACCTGTCTGGCTTTTGGGTGATTCACCAGCTTCAGATACCTCGTGAAAATATTTTTCTGAAATCAAACTTTATTTTATAATTACATGTAGTATGTTCAATTTCAAATAAAAAAATTTGTTTTCAGAAGTTTCTTACCCCTTTGTATGGAGTGCTCTTCTTGAAAAAGTTGTCATCATTTATAAGTTGAATTGGGCTTTCAGATGCAGACATATTGTCGATCACCGTTATCGATGGCTTTTCAAGATCAAAACAAACAAGATAAAACTGGCCATACTCAAGAATTGGGAAGCACAACGCAATATGTCGACAAACTCATCAATGATGGTATTTTGTCTACCATCAGGAACAACGCACTTCTTAACTTTTCAACACGTTACAGTTTGCCATATGTTTGATTCAATAAGGTATCTTCTGTCTGTACCATAAAAAAATTATACGATTATAAAATATTAGAAGAAACACACATTTATACATGTGAACATATCATGGCTAACTTCACCAACATCATATACAAATTTATGGTAAGTTCGATAAACTTACAAAACAATCTGTATGGCAAAACAAACGCGGCTTCATCCCTTTTACTTTATCAGCACCCTTAAAAACATTTGCTGCATTTTCGTTGATTTTCTTCATGGTTGCGCATGGACGCAAAGCAATTGATTACTCCACTATTAATCCACTGACTAGGCTGCAGATCCTTCTAGAAATGGTATAGTCCAACCCCCGACACGGTTTCAAATACAAATCGCCTGCTCAAAAAAGTATTTATTATGTCACGTACATTATAAAATATTTATTATGTAAAGACATATAGATACGAATATTTTCATACACAAGTGTATCATAAACGATAATACACATGTGTATTGCCAAATGTTATACGTCGATGCAGCTTTGTTGTAAACTTCTAGTTGATACCATACAGTAGACATGTGTATATTGTTTAGATATTGCATTCCTACATACAGTACACATGTGAATAATGTTAAAGATCATAAAACGTTATTTATTCAAGTATTGCCTTAACAGTTGTTAAAATAAAGCTATAACTTTTTAAGATAAAACAGTTATAAGAGTGACCCTTTTGTTGTGTATTATGCCAAATACACATCCTAATTCCCATCCTAAATATACAACCTGTATATAAAACCTGAAAAAAAAAAAGAATCTACCTCCAAAACATAATAAACAACAATCCCTAAATTACACGGTAACCATAAACTGAAATGTTATCTTTAGGTTAATTGATGTTTTCTTACGCATTTGTCGCCTCCACCTCCGAGACTTCTATTTCTTCACGAACATTCTTCAAAACTTCAGCTCCCTTTTTAGTATTTGCTTTAGCTACCCTATTCATTGGCATCAAGTTGATATAACAACATTCAATTAATATAATTAATTACACACAAAAGTGAAACCAAAAATTCACAACATAACACAAAAAAACGTTCATCTTGTCGTTTGCGCAATTTGACAAGTATTTCCATAATACGTTGTCTCTCTTGCTCAACCAACTATCCATGTTTATAGATCGAACCAAAACGGTGATTGGACATACTTCGAACCCATCTTTTTTCTTCTCCCTTTACCGGCTGCTACAACAACTTCCGAAACCTTTGTTACATGTTCAACATTTTCTGGCGCATACTCTGTTTGAATACGTTCATCTTGTGTTATACCAAGGCTGAATGATGGGATATCAGTCAGCCTTTGCGTATCATATCCACCAGATATAATGTCGTCTATAACTTCAGCGGATTTCAAAAAATGAGTGGTTGGAGACGCAATATGCGGTGTAGTAACCTTCTCTCTCGGCATTTCCATGCCACTATCAGTATTTGGTTTCCCATTTTTGTCTTCCCCACATTGACAAGTAGTATGGTCCATTTGTTAGTTAGTTGTACACTAAATTATTAGATAATGATAAACAATATGAAAATAATATACAAGATATTAATTACCAGTTCCTTTCATAGTGGGACTTGCAAACCCATCTTTATCGCCAGCCTCATCAACAGCTGATTTGTTAAAAATTCTTTTATATCTTTCAAGAATTGGTATAACAGACTCATTATTTGGATATCACGTTGTAATCTGTCTTATGCCAGCCTCCAATTTGCTTTTACAATTCTCGATGTCGTCGTACATCGTTAAAATGCTTGCAATACACAACTTCGCATTCAAAATAAAAAAGAATCTAGTAAATCTATACTACAAAACCACTGTTTAATTGAAAATTATACTAAAAATAATACATTCATACCTCTAATGACGACCAATCGTCAAACATTGTTCCTTTTCCAACGTCAGCCGTTGAAATATCAACCGCCTCTTATTCGCTATTGTAATCCTCAACTTCTTCGTCATCATATAGTTCCCTTAAATCACCCAAACCGAAACCTCCATTCCTTAACTCTTGGTCCTTCCTCAAATTCATCAAATCATGTGTCCAATAACTTATAGGAGCTTCCCGGCGTGTATCATCGAAACCAGGACATATTGTTGAGTCCAAATACAACAACTAAGAAAAATAAATAAAGAATAAAAAACAAAGGCAACATAAATGTTATTAAAATTTTTGATAAGTTCACATGTGTATATTTTACGCCTTACACTTGTGTACTACAAATATAAATAACAATGAAAGAAAAACTTATGTTGAAATATTCGAAACATGCCACCAAATAAGTGAGTGGTCCCCTGAAGTAAACCTTCGGATCACATCTTACCCAGTCATCTTTGCATGATTTTACAATATCTAACACAAGTTGGCACCGATCATGATCCTTAAAATCCTTTTTGTACGCAAATAAATCCAACATGTTGTACATGACAGACCCGTTTTTTGTGCAACCTATCATGGTAGATATAAACAAGAGTACAAAATCTATCTTGAACATATCTTTATCTTCATACGGATCTAACCTTATTTTCTCAACAATATTCTCAAAACTATCTGGAACCTTCTGAAATCTTGAAACCCATTTATCCTTCAAACGATGTCCCGGTTGATCTTTATTTCTCTTGGACACCCTTAAATCTCCAGATGGCACACCTAATAATTTTCTCACATATTCTTTGTCCACATTTATGTGCCTTTCACCCAAAGTAATCCTCATTTTCTTTGTATCTAACATATCTACATGTAACACCCTGTAAAATCGTGTCCAATAGTATAGTGACACGTGTTGTATTTTAAATATGGTCTATTAAAGACCAATAAGGACTAAAGGCGTCAACATGCTCAAACAAAGCCTCTGAGTGACGGTCTGATGTCAACATGCATAAATAACAGCCTCTGAGTGACTAATATGTCAACGTGCTTAAATCAATAGCCTCTGAGTGACTGATATGTCAACATGCTTGAAATTTGGCCTCTGAGTGACTGATACGTCAACATGCCCAGCCTCTGAGTGACATCGGAATCAACATACTTATAATAAGCCTCTGAGTGATCCTTTATGAAGTCCTAACTCTCATGCGTGCCACTTGTTGGACGAGAGAGTTCAATTTTGTAAATATGTGAAAATTGGATGATGGAGGGATTAAAAGTGTCAACATGTTAATTTATACCTCTGAGTGAAGTTTTAACGAACCTTGAGCTCAACAATGTCCGGGCATAATCCCGGGTATGCCAAGTATTGGCTACGGAGGGCTAAAAGTGCCAAAAAGGTGTTTAAAAAGGTTTTTAGAAGCTTTTTAAAGTTAAGGGCTAAAGTGTCAAATTTTGAAACTGGCCATGGGGCGGGTCGCGGGCCGCGAGAGACCTGGCCTGGGCCTCTCGTGCCCCGCGAGAACAGGTCTGACGCAGAAAATTTGTTGGGACACCAAGCAAAGCTCCAAAACCATTGAAACGAAACCATGGCTTCTCTAAACTGCTATGCCACGTTTTGGGACACTTGTAAGTTCTTCTTACACCCCTAAACACCTGGGTTCACCTTCTTTGAGTTCTCCAACTATAAATAGGTGATCAGGTTCACCATTTGAACTTGCACCTTTCTAAACCATAACTCTTCTCCCTCCTCTGGAAGTTCCTAGCTAAAAGGAGCATCCAACTTAGTTCTCTTGCATTGTAGTAACCTCTTGTAAGTGTTCCTTGCTCTTGCATTTTCGTTTATAGGCTTTTATAGCCAAAAGTCAAGTATTTTAACGGCAAACGCTTTGACTTTCGGTTAAGACCATTATGGTCCAGCCATAGTTTGAAATGAACATGGCTAAGTGATCATAATAAGGTAGGTGTTAGTCCCTATAAAGGGAACCTCCTGAAGATCACGTTTGCTAGACCAATTGACGGGTCAAAGTTATGATATTAAAAAGTCAAACAGGCCATTTTTTGAAAAAATCATAAAATGATCTTATATATGCTATGAAACCTGTTTTGACACTTAAACAAGTTTTTAATAATTATTAGAACATGTAAGAACATGTTCGGCTCGTCAATTTCAGTTCTAGGGTCAGTTCACAACCGAAAGTCGCGAAGTTTGACTTCTACTTTGACTTTCGATTCTGACCCGATTTAGATTAGTTACCTACTGATCTAAAGTTGAATTATGATCATAATATAATGTAGCATAACCCTATGAGGTTATATTACATGATCATGATCAGAATCCAAGTTTATGCACAAGTTCCATAATTATACCAACTTTGACCAAAATGTCCTTTTTGCATAAAACAAGGTTTTAAATGGTAATGAACTTGAAAATGAGTTTCTACTGATGTAATATTATAAGTAGGATTATTTGAGATGTTAAACCAAGTTATAAACTGAGGTTTTAAGCAAGTCCTCAAACTATGTCGATAAATAACGGTTTTAGCCCCTGTGGCTTATAAAATAGTTTTAATCAAATCTTTTCAAGGTAAATCATTTACCTGTTATACTAAATAACATATTTTAAACATTATAATCTGACCTTAACATCAGTTTTCGCAAACATCACTTAAAGACGTCATATTACGACATAAGCGCTGTTTCGGCGCATAGTATGGTTTTAAACCATATTAATGAACCAAGACTTGTTACCTACTGATTTTAAACCTTATTTTAAACATATTTACAGTAGGTACATGTTATAAACTCAGAATCCCAAATAATTTATAAACTATGTGTAAAATGACCAAAATGCCCCTTCGGTGCATAGTTTGGTCGTAAAAGGTAAAAAATGCACACATAAATGATATCCTACTGATATTATATCATAAATAAAGTATTTTTCCAGAATATTTATACCCATAGTATTAAATTATATTCAAGTTCCTTCTATATGATATGAAATTACCAAAACGCCCTTATAAGGCATAATTTCGTTTTAAAACCTTAATGGGCATACAAGTTGATATCCTACTGATATCTTAACTTATATAAAGTATAATGGCATATAGAATTTGTCCATAACTTATCCGGTTACCTGATATCGCTAATATGCGCACAGTTACGTATATGTAACTATTTTACGAAAATTAACTGAAACAGGTTTAACCTTGTCATTTAAGTCTCAAAATCCAAAATGTTTATAGTTTAACCATAAAGGTACTTGTTTGGATTAAACTACATTCTATTCAATCATCGTTTAATCTTGCGTCATACGTTTTGCTCAAGTACGCTAGTCGATCTAAGTCCATGACTTAAATAAGACCATTAGTATTTAATTGGTTAGTTTATGCCATAATCCAGACTAGAGACTTGCCGGTAAATGCTATCTGCACTTAAGTCCTTTTTGTGTACGGCTGATTTATTAAAAAATTAAAGAAGACTAGCTCAGGTAAATACTCTCGACTTATTTCCCCTATACGGGCTTGGGTTACGGTAAGTTATTACCGCTTGATCGAAAATGGGATTAATCGAACGCAGGTTCGGAATAGAAATCCGCATATTCTGTTTTAATTAGTTTTGTTTGATAAATTAAATGTCGGGGGTTAACTACCGTGTCCTGGATATCCTCGACTCATTACAATAGAAATGGCCACGACCTTAGTGCGGGTGAGGCATACACCCGATAGACGCTCAATTATGCATTCCCACAAGGTTGGGAGGAATTGACTTCTTCGTGAGTCCAAAGTGGTGTGTACGTTAATTGTGTCTCGGTCAAGGTACCGAGCCCCGCATGTATGACAAACATATAAATCTGTTAACAAGGTTGGACGGTCAACTAACCCAAGTTATAAAAAGATTTTGTGATGATACGCACTTAAAACATTTTTGGAATGTTTTCAATATGAGTCAGATGGGTGTATTTACTAGCGTAAGCTGACATATTTTCTAAAGACTAATATGCAGGTACAATACGAAAATAGGCCGGAAGTGCTCGGTAGTGATAGAGGATCTTGCAAATCCTAAATCTGCCGAAAGTCTGTTTTGTATTCTTTCTATGTACAATTTATGATCCGCCTGTGGATCTTCTATTACGAGCCTGTATATTATTTTTTTTGATTTTCGAACATTCGGTTTGTAATAGTAATTTTACTCCAAGACTTCTGCCGTGCCGTGTTTAATTGACTATGATGATTATCAACTGACGTTACGATACTCCCTACCCAGGCCCACCGGTGTATGGATTTCGGGTTGGAAATCCGGGGTGTGACACTACAACAAAATGCCCTAAATTGGCTGTAATATCACTCACCTTCAACTTCTACATCAACACCTTTCCAAAACCCATATCCTTTACCATTTTTCTCTGCCACGGTTTCATCAAACGGATAGCTTCGTAAAGCTTATTTGATGATGTATGCACCCTGATTCCAGCTAATCCATCTTCAACCTTCTCCTGTTTTTTCTTTTTACATTTCCTTTCTTGGTGTCCTTTCCATTTGCCTCTTTCGGTTAGTTGAAAACTTCACCCATTAGATTATCAACAGAATCTTCATTAATCACTAATACAAAACAACCCCATCATTTTTAACATTTAACCCTAGTTATAGATACACTGAAACAAATTTCTTTTAATAAGTACCTCAAATTTCTTCATCATCTTCACTAATGTAATGTTGATCATCGTCGAAAATGTCCTTCTTTTCCTTTCTTTTAAGCATTCCTACAAAGATATATAAAATATCACTACACAATGTCACAGTACACAGATGTATACTCATTTTCGTAAAGCATACCTTCCCCTTCTTTACTTTCATGGTCACTAGTTACTCTACGACCTCTTCGACCACGTTTGGTTAATAAACTAACTTTATCATCAGCTAACAACAAAACAGATTTAATTGGTATAAGAGTTGGAAATTATATATTTTAATTGATACATGTCTATCTACCAATGATTGATAAATGTCAATTAACAATGTAAAACAATCCGATCAGTTTTAACACAAAAACTAGTTTCTGGGTACACTGAAAACACATTAGTGTAACAAATACCTCCTACGTCTTCATCGTCTTCACTAACATTATGCTTATCATCATCCATATTGTCTTTATTTCCCATTCTTTTATGCATCCCTACAAACGATAAATCAAAGAATACTACACCGTGTGATAGTACACATATGTATAATCATGTTCCTAAACAATACTTGTCGCTTCTTTCCTTACATCCTCATCAGTTATTTTACGACCTCTTCGACCATGTTTCTTTAGTTGACTAACTTTAACATCGTATAACAACCAAATAGTTTTATTTGGTATAAGAGTTGGTCGTATATATCATAATTTATACATGAATATGTACCAACGGAAAAAGGAAAAAAGACAATCTAACCTTCTTCGTCGTTCGAGAAAGGGACACGAATTGCTTCCACCCTTTCCATTCTTTTTTTCTTATCAGATTTACTTTTCTTTCTTCCCTGAACAACTGATTGCTTTCCATCAGCTTCCTTTTCATTCATTATTTGATCCACCTTTTCCAGCCTTTTTTTACCTAACCGATTACGCAGGGGTTTCTCAGCAACACCTCTTACACGTATAACATATTAACTACTTATAAAGATAATGTCACACCCCGTATTTTCAACTAAACACCGATGGGCCCGGGTGGGGAGTATCGTAACATAAGTTGATATCATCATAGTCAATTAAACACAGCACAGTGGAAGTCTTGGATATAAATTTCTATTACAAACCAAATGTTTGAAATACAAAATAATATATAGGCTCGTAATAGAAGATCCACAGGCGGATCATAAATTGTACAAAGAAAGAATGTAAAACAAACTTTGGGCAGATCTAGGATTTACAAGATCCTCTTATCACTACCGAGCACTTCCAGCCTATTTTCGTATTGTACCTGCAAACTTAGTCTTTTGAAAATACGTCAGCTTTCGCTGGTAAATACACCCAACTGACTCATTTGAAAATATTTGAAAATGATTTTAAGTGAACAGAGGCACAAAATCTTTTATAACTTGGGAAAGTTGACTTTGCAACCTTGTTAACAGATTCACATGTTTGTCCATACATACAGGGCCAGTACAAAAACCGAGACATGATTAATGTACACACCACTTATGAACTCACGAAGGAGTTATCCCCAACCAGTGTGGGTAGTTGCATTTGAGCGTCTGTCAGGTGTATGCCTACACCCCGCGCTAAGGTCGTGGCCATTATCTAATGTAATGAACCGGGGATATCCAGGACACGGTAGTTAACCCCCAATGTTTAAGTTATCAGACAGAACTGATTAAAATGGAATATGCGGATTTACAAGCCACTAATCGACGTATCCCATTTCCGACCAAGCGGCAATAATTTACCGTATCCCAAGCCCGTATAGGGAAATAAGTCGAGAGTATTTACCTGAGCTATTCTTCGTTTAACGCAAGATTTATTAACTCAGCCGTACACAAAAGTACTAAGTGCATATAGCATTTACCGTCAAGTCTCTAGTCTGGATTATGGCATAAGCTAACCAATTAAATACTAACGGTCTTATTTAAGTCATGGACTTAGACCGAGTAGTGTACATGATCAAAACGCATATCGCTTGATTAAATGATGATCAGATAGAATGTAGTTTAAACTTGATAATTACTTTGACTTGTGTACTATGGGTAAACTATAAACATTATGGATTTTGAGACTTAAATGACAAGGTTAGACCCGTTTCGGTTAATTTTCGTAAACTAGTTACATATGCTTAACCGTACGCATATTAGCGATATCGGGTAACAGGATAAGTCATGGAAAAATTCTATACGCCATTATATTTTAAATAAGTTGTAATATCAGTAGGATACCAACCTTTATGCCCGTTATGGTTTTAAAGTGAAACTATGCCTCATCAGGGCTATAAGGGCGTTTTGGTAATTTCATATCGTATAAAAAGGAACTTAAATATAATTTAATGTTATAACCATAAGTATGCTAGAAAAATAACTTATTTATGATATAATATCAGTAGGATATTAATTATATTTGTAATTTAACTTTTATGACCAAACTATGCACTAAAGGGGCATTTTGGTCATTTTGCACATAGTTTATAAATTATTTGGGATTCTGAGTTTGTATCATATACCTACTGTAAAAATGTTTAGAATAAGTTTTAAAATCAGTAGGTAACAAGTCTTGATTGATAAATATGGTTTAAAACCCTACTGTGCGCCGAAACAACGCTTAAGTCGTAAAATGACGATTTGTGTGATGTTTAATGAAAACTGATGTTAAGGTTGGATTAAAATATCTTAAATATGTTATTAAATATAACACATCAGTAGGTAAAGATTTACCTTGAAAAGATACAATTAAAACCATTTTATAAGCCATAAGGGCTTTATCGTCACCGACATATTACAAGGACTTATTCATAAACTCAGTTTATAATTTGATTTAACATCCCAAATAATCATACTTATAATATTACATCAGTAGAAAGCTTATTTTCAAGTTCATTATCTTTTAAACCTTATTTTATGCAAAAAGAACATTTTAGTCAAAATGGCATAATTACGGAACGTGTGCATAAACTTAGATTCTGATTATGATCATGTAATATAACCTCAGAGGTTTAGACTACATTAAATTATGATCATAATGCAACTTTAGATCAGTATCTAACTAATCTAAATCGGGTCGGAATCGAAAGTCAAAGCGGAAGTCAAACTTCGCGACTTTCGGTTGCGAACCGACTCTAGAACTTAAATTGACGAGCCGAACTAATAATTATTACCAACTTGTTTAAGTGTCAAAATAGGTTTCATAACATATATAAGATCAATTTATGATTTTTCCGAAAAATGGCCTGTTTGACTTTTTAATATCATAACTTTGACCCGTCAATTCATCGAGCAAACGTGATCTTCAGGAGGTGCCCTTTATAGGGACTAACACCTACCTTATTACGATCACTTAGCCATATTCGTTACGAACAACGGCTGGACCATAATGGTCTTAACCGAAAGTCAAGGCGTTTTCCGTAAAACGCTTGACTTTTGGCTATAAGAGCCTATAAACGAAAATGCAAGAGGAAGGAACACTTACAAGAGGTTCTTAGAATGCAATAGAACTATGTTGGATGCTCCTTTCAATTAGGAACTTCAAGAGGAGGGAGATAGAGTTGTGAATGAGAAAGGTGCAAGTTCAACTGGTGAACCTTGACACCTATTTATAGTTGAAGAGCTTGAAGGAGGTGATGCCAGGTGTTAAGGGGTGTAAGAGGAAGCTTATAAGTGTCCTAAAACGTGGCATAGCAGTTTGGGAAGCCATGGTTTCGAATCAAATGGTTTTTGGCAATTTGTGTGGAGGCCAAGGCAATTTTCTGCAGATATAGTCCTCTCGCGTCCCGCGAGAGGCACAGGGCTTGCCTCTCGCGTCCCGCGAACGCTTCATAGGCAAATTTGAAGTTTGTCACTTTTAGCCCCTCAACTTATTAAAACCTCCTAGAACCTCCTAAAACACCTTTTTAACATATTTAGCCCTACGTAGCCAATATTTGGCATACCCAGTATTATGCCCGGACATTGTCGAGCTCTTGGTTCGTTAAAAGGGCACTCAGAGATATAAATTAACATGTTGACACTTTTAACCCCTCCAATGTCCAACTTTTATATAATTACGAATTTAATCCCTCTCGTCCAACAAATGGGACATATGAGAGTTAGGACTTCGTAAAAGAACACTCAAAGGCTCATTATAAGCATGTTGATTTCGATGTCACTGAAAGGCCGGGCATGTTGACACAACGGTCACTCAGAGGCCAAGTTTTAGCATGTTGACACTAATGGTCACTCAGAGGCTATGTTTTTAAGCATGTTGACACTAATGATCACTCAGAGGCTATATTTTAAGCATGTTGACACTAATGGTCACTCAGAGGCACAGTTTATGCATGTTGACATCAGAAGATCACTCAGAGACTTAGTTTGAGCATGTTGACGCTTTTAGTCCCTTTAGTCTTTAATAGACTTAAAAATAAAATACGACACGTGTCACTATATTACTGGACATGATTTTACAGGGTGTTAGAGATAACAAATATAACATTTGGTGTGTACTGAACATTACCTTTATATCTCTCGTCCACATTACCAACATCATGGTGAACCTTCGACACAACTTCTATTGACATCTTAGAAACTATGCAAACAAAAATTTAATCACTAGTAAGTTAAAATCCGTTATCTATAGCACATATTTTACAATACTATAATTTAAAAAATATGTTCGTTCAACAAATTGTTACTATTATGTTTACCTGTTTCAACCTTATCATTGTTGCTTCATCATCTGAAAATAGAATTGGATCATCTATTGTCTTACTAAATCTACTTGCCTTTAAGCGCATTATCCTTTCGCTCCTGCCAACTACACGATTAAGACACAAATGTTCATGTTACTATATTACGAATGCGTACTCAAACTATACAATTCTTTTTACATCTTTAGATCAACAACTTACGTTTCCTCATTGCATAAGTACTTGTACCTACAAAATAAATCAAAATGGGATTGATAAAGTAACCAAATCATATGAACGCATTATTAACGTTATAATGTATACAACATCAATACTATATACACATATGTAATTCACTAGGACATTGAAATGTTAGTTGGTTACAGCACAAATTCATCTAAACTAACATTTCATTGCACACAACACATTAAAAAAATCATACCAAAGACATTTACTTCTATAATTCACACACACACCTCTCCGTTTTTACAAAACACCATTTAGTTATTCCGAATTGAACATCAAACATTTTCTTACACAATTCTACAATCAGTTGTGCGCCCTACTATATTTTCCATCAACAAAACCATGCAAGAAATACTCATAAGCATATGAAACACTGATTAACGGTATACACTTGTGTACACTGGCGGGAATATACCAGTTATCATGGACGATCAAAAACGGTGGACACTGAGCATTCCTGTTAAATAAACCTTATAAGACAAAGAAAATGTAGTATAAATCAAAGTACTTATTATCTAAACAGAATTCTTACCAAAAAACTAATTGCATACACTAATGTACAATAACCATATTATTCTGATTCAATCAAACAAACATCTGAATATCTTTCAACCAGTGTTTCACTGTAATAGAGCACAAAAAACATAATCGTTCACTATCTTGTACAAATAAAATACTTATACCATGTTTATTAACCAACTTTGTCAAACCCCCAAACCCTTAGAAACTAACAACATACACATGTGTACAACAACAATTTTTTGCAAAATATCCATCCGCATTCACTTACTGTAATAGAGCACAAACAACATAATTGTTCACTAATTTGTAAAAATAAAAATACTTATACCATGATTATTAACAATCTTTGTTAAACCCCGAAACCCTTAGAAACTAACAACATACACATGTGTACAACAACAAATTTTAGTAACTCTGAAATCCGCATTCACTTTATTAAACAGATTACAATCAACATTATCATATAAACAAACTTATAACTCAATAGTAAACAAAGATTTCAAATAAAAACAATGATAAACCCAAAGACAATAAACAACGGTCAACAATCTTCTGCACAAACAACTAGCAATCCAGAAATAGTAAACCCTAGGTAACGATCTTTTGTTCTTATAAACCGACGGAATCGTACAACACAAACAATGATGAACAAAATCGTTGAATAAACTACAACATCAACTTCATTTACCTTTTCCGTCGACGATTCAACTTATTAATCGAACTGCGTTCCCCAATTCGACTGTGGACTTGAATATCTTTGAAGTATCCGAGGGCAATGGTAAACAGGGGAAGAAATTGGTGGAAATAGCAATCAAGATTTTTTTGGGAATGGATTCTCAAACAATATTAGCAAATTTGGAGGAGCGGTTTAGTGATGAAAGATATGGAAACTTTTCATGTTTCCGGTTTTTAAAAATATCTCATTTATGTAATTACAGAATTACCCCTTTTAATTAAATTTAAAAGAAAAAACAAAATTTAATAATTACAATCATGCCACTAATCAAAACAACAAGATGATGGAAATCAATGGTCTATATTAGTTCACACAGTTCATTCTTGTAATATTGTTCACTCTAGATCCCTACCCTATATATATTTATGTTATATATATATATATATATACATATATATATACATATATATACATATATATATACATATATATACATATATATATACATATCTATATATATGTATGTATGTATGTATGTATGTATGTATGTATGTATGGTAGGGTTCTAGAGTGAACTGTGTTAACTAATCTGAGCCATTGGATTATATTATCTAAAGATTTTTAAACAATGGCAAGATTGTAATTATAATATTGTAACTTTCCTTTAAATTAATTGACAGAAGGGTATTTGCGTCTTTTGTAAATTGCATTTATTAAACAATTTAATCAAAATTCCTAAAATCTTGTTAGTTTCCGTATATACAAGATACACAGTTGTTAGTGTATACACATGTGTACAGTCTCGATAGTATCAATTTATACAAGATACAAAGATGTTAGTTTATACACATGTGTACAATCTCGCTAACTATCAATTTATACAAGATACACCGCTGTTAGTTTATACACACGTGTACAGTCTAGCTAACTATCAGTTTATACAAGATACATAGTTGTTAGTTTATACAGATGTGTACAGACTTTTGATACATCTGTGTATTTTGGTCCACCGCCTAGTTCCGTTAGGAGTTTATATACGGTTTAAATCCGGGAGGGACAGTTGGTGTCCAGTACCTAGTTCCGTTAGGACTTTCATATACGTTATTAGCAACTGATTCTACACGAGTTTAAAATAATGAAGAAGTAAGTAAGTGTGTGTGTGAGAGAGAGAGAGAGAGAGAAATAATATATGAGAAAATTAAGGGGTTTAGTTTAAGAGAGAGATAGAGAGCTAATGTTAATCTTACCCTTTTAATCTAAAAAATAATAATGATCAAGATTAGTTCACTCAGTTCATTTTTAAAAAGTTGTTCACAAATGATTCTAATCTTATATATGTATATATTTACAGGGCGGATGTAGCTGGTTTTACTAGATTGTCTATAAATAAACCTATAAAAATTTCAAAATAGTAAAATAATATATATCCATGAGCATATACGCAGCTTGTATTTAATGTAGAGGGTAAGACTGTGTAGTTGCATATATATAAAGGGAAAGAGCTCACACCTTGTTTCCTATTTTCTCCTTTATAATTCAAAGGCAACTGACAAACATATTTCTTTTTTTTCTTTTCTTAAATAAGATTTTAAAACAAGAACAATTAGAAAATGGGACGATCCCCATCTTGCGATAAAGTTGGATTAAAGAAAGGACCATGGACTCCGGAAGAAGATCAGAAACTTTTAGCTTACATTGCTGAACATGGCCATGGAAGCTGGCGCGCTTTGCCTATGAAAGCGGGTTTTACTTCTTTTACTCGGTTCTTCGATAAATATGTCAGATTTTGTTTTAAATATAAAAACCTTTTCTTTTGATGTTAAGTGTTGTTTATATTAGTAGTGTATTGTATGATCATACCAAAAGTTGATGTGAAAACATGAAACAGGATTGCAAAGATGTGGAAAAAGTTGCAGGTTAAGATGGATAAATTATCTTAGACCCGACATTAAGAGAGGCAAATTTACTACTCAAGAGGAACAAACTATCATTCAACTTCATGCTCTCTTGGGAAATAGGTACCGTTATTAATTTCTAGTTATTTTTTGGAGTTAAAGAGTTCTCATGCTAAACTATAAACTGAATGTTAATTTTGTTATCAAATAACAATAAATGAAGTTAGGCATGTCATTAATCAGGTTATTAGTACGGATTATTATCTCTCAATAGGTATGGGGTGAAATAATAATTTTGGATATTTTTTTGTGTTTAGGTGGTCAGCAATTGCAACTCACCTTCCAAAAAGAACAAATAACCAGATTAAGAACTACTGGAACACTCATGTGAAAAAGAGATTGACTAAAATGGGGATTGATCCAGTGAGCCACAAGCCGAAAAAAGATACCCTTTTGTCTAGTGTTGGTCAGTCAAAGAGTGTGACTAACTTGAGCCACATGGCCTAGTGAGAGAGTGCTCGGCTCGAGGCTGAAGCGAGGTTGGTCAAACAATCGAGGCTTCGGTGCGCAAGCCCAATCGAAAAGCAGGTGTTGTCAGTTGAATCCGAAGCGCCTTCGAATAATGTGCTCGCACCTATATCTGGGACACCAACTAGGTGTCTTGATATACTGAATGTATGGAATAGGGTTTGGGGCAACAAAGACAATGTAGTCGGTGGAAGGAATGGAAACGAAGATTTGGAATCACCAACTTCCACACTTTCCATCACCGGTGTAGCAGAAAGCTCCACTAATTTTTTCGAGTTTGTTGGCGGTTATTCATCTGGATCTTGTGACGACGGAACCACAGGCGTAAACTATGATGAGTAACGGGAATGCGAAGACGAAAATCAAATGGCTAATTCCATTCCAGGGTTCAATGAAAATGGAATCAAGATGCCATCCATACGTAACAACAATAATAATACCAACAGCAACAACAACAATTAGGAGGAGGAGGAGGAGCATATGAATCATGGCAATTTCCTCGAGAGTTTTACGGATCTTCTATTGACTAGTTCAGGCACTAGTAATCATCTTAATGTACAAGCCAACAACGAGTCAAAAGTTGCTTTCAAACCTAACGAAGTTAACAACATTTACTACGAGGACAATAATAAGAAATACTGGAATGACATTCTTAACTTGGTTAATTCTTCACTTCAAGATCCACATTTGTTATAAGAAACCACCTTACTCACAGTGTTTTTTGTTCCTTTGCCCGACCAAAGCAATCATTAAAATGTTTGCATGCGTGTTGTAAGTATTGTGTTGGTGTCTAGGGCTTTTTTGAGTTTCAGTTAGTTTAGTAGTGTAATATATAATGACTATTATAAATCTTTTATATTTAACTTCACATCAAGGTCCTCTACCAATACCATATTGTAAAATCATAATGTGATATCATCTACTTCTTGAGCACAGTGATATTTTCCCATTGTGTATCATCCACAAATTTCGGTTGATATTCTCTTTCACCTACGAATGTTATCCGTTTTGTAGTACGAGCACAAGAATATGGAACCACCAATTTTTAGAGAATGATTTTTAAAACAGTAATTTAATATAATTAAAAATGAAAAAGCTCTAGGTTAAAATGGTGTTCATTTTCGATTTTAATGCTTCTATTGTACTTGTACTCCTTTTTCATATACTTTCACATGCATTGCTTTCCAATTTTTTAGTCGCATTAAAGGAGAGACTGAAAGAAAACGCTAGGACATTAAAAAAAAAGTGAAAAAAAAATAAGTATTTAGTTGATAAATACCAACGTAAGGCTAGCTTACTTGATAGAGGCTTTTACATATTAACGAGAAATATTGGATCAGAAAGTAAATTAGGATTATATAGTCATACTATGCGATAAACAAAAGAATATACGCGAAGGGGAAAAAACAGAAAAAAATGTATAAATTATGCATATACCATTACTCTTTCTAAAAGTGGGATTGGTTATACTATGCGTGAAAGTGATAATAATTTATGAAATGTAATATTAAATATGAGAATATCATAATAATAAAAATAACATTACTGAATCACTTGAAGTGCATTTATGTTCGTATGGGATGGAAGGGCATTTAAAGCTGTTAGTTTCACGTCATATTCTGATAATCAATAAAAATCCAAAGGGGATATGTCGAATACTTTTTCTTTTTCAGAAGTGCAAAATATTCGAACTTTATATACTTCATATAACTATATAATTTTTAAAAAACTTCATATAAGTGAGTAAATGACGTACTTTTATTACTATATGACACTTTATACAAACTACTTGAATTTATCACCAAAGTAGATCAATATTAATAACGGTATATACTTTATTAACTTATAAACCTGTGTAGTATAAAAGCCCATATTTATTCTTTATACTAATTTTAATTTAAATATTAATTTTAAATTTTTAGCTACTATTTTCTTTACTATCTTTATCCTTATTATAACAAACTAGGTTATAAACTCATTACATGGGTTTAATGAAAGAAAATAAAAGAACTTTATATTATCATGGAGTTCATCGAGTTCTTCGAAAGATAGTGCTTTCCATCTATATAAACTTCAAAGATTTTTTTATAAATATGTTATTGTTGAAGTTGGTTGTGTTCGAGGAGCAAAATTATTATAAATTTTAAATTATTTTTTATATTTCATATTGTTTCTTGTATCATACATGTGTTGGTCAACAATCGGTTTAAGGATATAATGTAACCAAATTTGTTTTGTGAGATAAAGTGCTTGTATGGACAAAATAATAGCGAGGCTTGAAATGTCGATTGAAAACAGAGAGTTATAAGAGGAGAACCCCTTGATCACTACTAGATTGCAGACATAAAAACCTCAGATGGTGAAAACTATCTACCACAGATTTCTATTAAGCGACAATGTGTATTACCACTTCGGAAATCGATCAAGCTTGGTACAATATTTCAGCAAAGCTCGTATGGCAATCGTGTGTGTTCAGTTGTTGTGTTGTGAATGTGTGTATGTTATGTGTTATAACTTGATCGATCCCTTTTAAAAGAAAGATAACAAAAACTGCGATAATCATGCCAAACCCACGTCTTCATTCCATCATCGTCGTGGAATGAGCACGTGCAACTTCTCAACCATTTCTACCGAGATTTTAGCTTAGACTCAATCCACCACTTAGTTTACCTGCATATAAACACAATAAAATACCAAGAACAATTATTAGAAACCATAGCAAACATTAAGGATCTTTAATCCTCTAAAGTCCCGCAATACACACCACGGATACTTCATCCAGAATATCTATCATGATTTGGATCCATAACAATTAAAATCTAGGTCCTAACAATTGCTCCCAATATGGCGGATGTGATAGTGATCATAGCTTTCATATTGATCTTAAATTCAAAGTAGCCATTATAAGCTATTCGATAGGACTTGGCAGGCTATAACTATCATTGCGATTTTTAGGGGACTAAATATCTCCCTACTCTTTAAAGATCAACATAATTAGAGTATATCTTCACATTCGGCGCTTGAAATTTAGGTAATTCTCTCTTTTCTTTATTTTATTTTCTCCTTCTCGAATCCATATGGCTAATATAGGCACTCGATCCTCAGCCGGTGTGAACCCTAGTAAGGATGATGGTATCAAGTCTAAAAACCTGCTAATGAATCCTTCATCGGAGATTCGCGAGTTTTCCGATCCTGAAATCCAAAGCCTTGCATCCTGTTTTCCTCCAGGACCCGTCTTTAGACCATCCGATAATTCTGCTCGAAGCGATGCAGTTTCAAAAATTGGTTTTGCTTCCCTGCACTCCCGTTACTTTTAGAGTTTCATACCCCTTCCTGATCCGACCCAATGCTTTTTTACTTTGACCGACATTAGCTATAGTCAAGATATGCCAATGCTGTGGAGAGCGTTGTTCATCATTGAAAAGATTCTAGAGAAGGAGGATCTTGAGTTTGGGTTCTCAGAGCTTGCTTACCTGTACTCTCTTATCACCCACTGTTCCAATCGTTTCTTGTTTAAATCTAAGCCTCACCAGCCGATTCCTATACTTGAAACCACCCGGAATGATTCCACTTGGAAAACCAATTTTTCTTTGTAAGAAGAGACTCAATCCCTGATGGGGATATGCCCTCAAAATGGGTTCTGAAGGGTAGGATATAGGATCCTTAGATATTTTTGCTCATGTACTATGCTTATTCTGACTGGTGTTCTCTTTTTATTTTTAGTGACAAACTTTGCACGACATGCTGAGCTTCCCGGGATTCTTGAAAGAGCTGAAGAATTTCTGGCTCTTGACCCTATTGAAAGAAACCTTCAAGATCAGAATTCAAGATTCTGAAGAAGAAGAAGAAGTGGTGTAAAACTCATCCTTCTACATCATGTCAAGTAAGTCATTAAAGAATTTGTAGTTTGAATAAGTAGAAAAAGAGATACTTATCTTTTTTTGTTTGTTACATTGGTGCTCAAAAGTCTACAAGCAAGTCTGGCACCAAGTTTGGCCTCGTTAACATTGATAGCTTCATCTCTTCTTGGACCGCTAAGAAGGAATCGTCCAAGAGCCTTAGCTTCCTGGAGCCTCGAGCAGTGATCACCAGGGCTAAGTCCAGGTCCAAGAGAAAGAAGCCTTCCGAGCCTAAGGGAGACTTCTTTGATGTGGAGAAGTAACTCCATGACTCCCTATCTGAGGTAAGGATCCTTAATCATGTTGTTGTTCTTTTACTTTTCTTTAAGGATCCTGTATCATAATTTCTATTCAGGGCTTTACTCGCGTGAAGGCCCGCCACGAGAAGAGAATAGCCGAGCTTGAAAAGACCCTAGCTAACATTAGGTCCATTGTTGTTGCCAAGGATAAGGCCCTTGCCAAGCTGGAGAAGGAGAAGAAGGGTCTTAACGAGCAGCTGCTTTTCACGAAGGTTAGTCTTTATGAGGCAGTAATGGAGGCTGCGGACTAGGCTAAGGAGTGTGCTTCCAGGACAGTGTTGTAGGCAAGGATCAAAATGGCAAAGGAGGCTGATGATCCGAGCTTCGATCAGGGGCGGATTTACATTGGTGTCAGGGGGTGAACGGAATACTCCTCAACTTTTTTGGTGAAGTGCAATTTTCTTTTTTATCTTTGTTTTATTATAAGAGACATCTCTAAGCAAATATTAAAATACCCTTAACTTGAATGAAGATGAAGATGAGATGAACCGAAAATCTTTTGGTTAATGGTAACAAAAATTCCAGGTTGTCGGAAAGTTGCAACAGCAATAATAAAAAAATTGGAGAAGAAGAAATTAAATATTAATTAATATAAGGAAATTGGAATCATGAATGAAAAAGTAAACACACGTCTGCAAAAGTAAAAGTAAATAGTCAAACTTTATTTAATATTTAATCTTAATTTTATTTAATTTATTGTAAGATTTTTTGTGTGTTTTATTTTAATTTTACTTTGTTTATTTGTCATTTTATTTAATATTAGGCTTGGTTTACTAATAAGTTTTCAGTTCTTTTATCGTTAAAGATTTTTTATTACAAACTATATTTTATAAAACTGTTAAGTAACATTTAAAGCTTTACAGTAAATTATTTGATAACGTTTTTATGTGATGTCACACCCTCAAATTCCACATGTGAGGTTTTATCGCGAGACGCATGACAAACCAGGTCATCGACACATGATCATATAGATTCACCTCTACATTAATAAAACCAAGTTTTGACGCTGGATTACATAAAAATGCGGAAGCGTAACAAAGTTTAAAAACATAATTTGTAGCGCCAACACAAACGCCGAACCAACATAGTGAATTGTAAATAATGAAAATTTTAAAAATAATAGTTCAGAATGTTCATGAGGGGCTGCCTACTCGTGCTCGTGAATCCTTAGCCACCTAAGAAAACATGCAAAGAAACAAGTGTCAACATAATTGATGAGTGAGTTCACAGGTTTTAGTTTGTTTTGGTTATTTCCCAAACGGGCCACTGGTTCAAACCCGAACCGGGGTGTAATAAGTATTTTCCCCTGATTCTATCCCGAATCATAAATGTATAAGTTACCCTGGATCCAATCCCGTATTAAGAACCCCAAGTTGATTTTCAAATTCATGTTATATTTGTAGGTAGCTAGCCTAGGTTATGGCACCAAAGAGTCTGTACCGAAGCTAACGTTGTTGCCCCTTAAGGTGTCAGGCTATCACCAACCATGACTATGTTAGGCAAATTCAACACCCGTCAGACCTTTACCGGTTTGGCTAGCGCGACTAGCTCGGATGGGGCTCGTTGGGCCCAGTAGTACTACCATAAACTTCCTCGCTAAATATCCATTACTAACGGCTCGTAAAGTTGAGAGGGGACTTACAGTGATATGCTACTTTGTGACCAAAACCGTATAACATAACTCAAATCAATTTAGAAAATATACGCATGTTACTAAACTGTAACACGTTGTTGTAAGTTTATCGAAATAACGCTACTATACCATAACGAACACATGTTTTCTCCCCCTGTATTTAAAACCATTTAAAAGTAGGGGCCGTGAACTCACCTTAATTTGCTCGGTAAGAATTGAAAAGCAAATGTTGTGTCTGGTCACTCGCTTCCTAGAATGATTACCCTTTTGATTAGTTTTAATGTTGACGCACACAATAACACTTAGCACATTTTCTCAGTTAAGCACATATTCTTGACATGTCATATAGTTGCAAACACCAATCAATCATGCATACACCAAGCAACGAGCAAACAGGATGTTTTCATGCACAAATTCACTATTTATATACATCAGTTAAGTTCCCGACATTTCAGCTGTGTTTAGAGATTTTTATAAAATAGTTACAGGTCACAAAAATTACCAAAAATTTGCACGACGTGTGAAAAGGTTCCTGTGTGCTTGTGTAAAATTTTCAAAGTCTAATTCCTTACAGATTCTACGTGAAAAATCGTACAATGGACTATGGTCTGAATTTTGACGATACTGCCCCCTGTACACTAAACATTTTATTTAAAAATCTCAGAGTATCGAAACGAGTCAATTCCAGTTGGAGATTCATAAAGACACTTAAGACCTGTCACTATATAAATTTCATAACCTAATAACAACTATTCACCCAGATATGACAAAGAACATACAACACAATCTCTGCTGGAAATTCGCAGCCATGACCACTGAAACCAACGCGGTTTGAATCGTACTTCGAAGAGGTTCATTTTAGGCTTTTGAAAATCTTATTTTTGTTACATTTTGACCCGTTTACTGCCCACTGAAGTCGGCTGTAAACATCCAACAGCCTTCTGTTTTCGACTTTTAACTTTTCAACACAAGTTCTAATAGTTCCGTTAACATGATTAACGATCACACAACCTATCCACACAAGTTTCTAACAGTCTGCGATTGTATTTACCATAATATCCACCCGTATTAATTAATCTTCAACAAAACATAAGTTTTAGTAACCCTAAACCCATGTTAATGCCCCGTACGCATAACCGACAAATAATTGGAACCACCAAGTGCTATGATCACAAATACATTAAAATACTACCTATACCTTCATATAACCATGTCATTGGAATATATATATATATATATATATATATATTCATCTATGCAACAAAAACACGTATCAAGATCACGCATCAACACGTAACACATAACCAAATCAAGTAATCACTAATAACCATACCCTTCTTAACTAACGTATTACCCCGATCCCTAGACCACCCTCAACCGTTATACGCAAGTACCATCATCAAGTTTCAATTATATATAACAAGTCTTTATTAAATAATATACCTAATCGATATCGAAACCGAAGTGGGAAAACGAGAGAAGGTGTGAGAGAGCCGAGAGAGAACGAGAGGGTGGCGAGGTGCGGGTGTCGCGCCAGTGGGGAGGGGGGCTGCTGTTGTCTGCCGCGGTGTGGTGGTGGTGTGTAGTGTTTAGGTTTTTTTTTAAAACACAACATGCATACATACGTATACCTATAAACGCGAGAGGTTTGGGCTTGTTACTTGGGCCGCAAGGTTGGGTGGTTTGGGCCGCAAGTTTGGGCGGTTTGGGCTCTTGCCCACCTAATTGTTTTTTTATAAACCCGTCGCGTTATAACTCATAACGAACAAGTGTAAAAGTCGAAAGCAAGCGTTCGTAATCAAGCACTAACCTGAACGTTCGGGTTGTCACATTATTCCCCCGTTGAAGGAATTTCTTCCCTAAAATTAATGTAAGCCACTTCACGAATAGTGGAGTAATAAGCTTCTTGTTATAGTGCCATGCCTTGCAGAGTAGTAAGTAAATAGTAAATATCACGGGTTGTCGCAGTATCCCCCTGTTTAGGAAACTTCGTCACGAAGTTTAATTAACACCATCCGTGTCACGTGTTTCAAAGAGTTGGGGGTACTTAGCTTTCATCTAGTCCTCTCATTCCCACGTGAACTCCGGTCCACGCCGGGAGTTCTAACGAACCTTGACGATTGGAATTTTACTGTGCCTCCGTATCTTGACCTCACGATCCATGATTTCGATTGGTTCTTCCATGAACCTCAGTTGTTCGTCCACTTGGATCTCATCCAATGGCACGATTAAGTTTTCATCTGACAAACTCTTTTTTAGATTTGAGACATGAAACATGTTATGAACCCCACTGAGTTCATCAGGAAGGTTTAATTGATAAGACACCGGACCCATTCTTTTCATGATTTAAAATGGTCCAACGTAGTGCGGATTTAGCTTTCCCCGTTTCCCAAAACGGACAACACCCTTCCAGGTGAGACTTTGAGTAGAACCCTATCGCCTACTTGAAATTCTAACGGTTTGCGACGATGATCGGCATAGCTCTTTTGGCGATCGCGAGCTGCCGCCCAACGGTTTCTGATTTTCACTATCTTTTCAGTAGTCTCGAGTATTAACTCGGGACTAGTGAGTTGACTATCACCCACTCCGCCCAACAAACAGGTGATCGACATTTTCTTCCGTACAGTGCCTCAAAAGGTGTTGCCTGTATGCCGGTGTGATAGCTATTGTTATACGAGAATTCTACCAATGGTAGATGAGTTTCCCAGCTATTTCCAAAGTTAATAACACACGTCGAAGCATGTCTTCGAGTGTTTGAATCGTGCGTTCACTCTGGCCGTCTGTTTGGGGATGATAGGCAGTGCTCATATCCAAGCGTGTGCCCAATGCTTTTTGTAATGATTGCCATAAATGTGAAGTGAATCGAGCATATCGATCCGATATGATTGAACTCGGTACCCCATGTCGCGAGACCACTTCCTTGATGTATAGCTGGGTTAGTTTCTCCATTTTGTCGGTTTCTATAATCGCAAGGAAATGCGCTGATTTCGTTAGGCGATCTACGATCACCCAATGGTATCGTATCCGCCTCGTGTTCTGGGGAGTTTAGTTATGAAATCCATGGAGATCTGTTCCCACTTCCACATTGGGATCTCCGGTTGCTGTGGTAACCCTGAAGGCTTTTAATATTCAACTTTCACCTTCGCACAAGTTAGGCATTTGTTGACATGGGTTACGATTTCGCCTTCATGTTGGTCCACCAGTAACTTGTTTTAAGATTCTGATAAATCTTTGTCCAAACCCGGATGAACAGAGTACCTGGATTTGTGGGCTTCATCCATTATGAGTTCCCTCAAATTCCCGTAGAGGGGAACCCATATCCGATTAAGAAAGTGACGAGTTCCATCTGATTTTGTTCCCCACTCACACTCCATCTTGCGTAATTTCTCAGCTTTCAGATTTTTGGGTTTAACTGCCTCCAACTGAGCGTTGCGAATTTGTTCGGGTAAGTTAGAATGTATCGTGAGTTGTAAGGACCGAACCCGTCGGGGCTTCTCGTGCTCCTTTTTATTGAGAGCGTCGGCTACCACATTAGCATTTCCCGGATAGTACGAGATGGCACATTCGTAGTCATTAAAAAGTTCGAGCCAGCGATGCTGCCGCATGTTCAACTCTTTTTGATCAAAAATGTGTTGAAGGCTTTTGTCGTCGATGTAAATGGTACTCTTGGTGCCATAAAGATAGTGCCTCCAAATTTTTAAAGCGAATACCACGGCTCCTAACTCTAAGTCGTGAGTTGTGTAGTTTTTCTCGTGTACCTTCGTCTACCGTGATGCGTACGCAATGACCTTATCTCGTTGCATGAGTACACATCCAAGTCCCTGAATGGAAGCGTCACAGTACACCACAAAGTCTTCGGTTCCCTCAGGTAGGGACAAAATAGGCGCACTATAAAGCTTCTGTTTCAGCACATGGAAAGCTTCTTCTTGTTTGTCACCCCAGATATATTTGGTTCGTCTCTGAGTCAGGGAGGTGAGTGGTTGAGCGATTTTTGGGAATCCCTCAATAAAACGACGATAATAGCCTACCAAACCTAGAAACTGTCTTATTTCCATGGAGTCTTCGGTGCTTCCCAGTTCTTGATAGCCTCTATCTTAGTTGGATCAACATGAATACCCTGCTCGTTCACTATATGCCCTAGAAACTGAACCTCGCGAATCCAGAAGTCCCATTTGGAGAACTTGGCATATAGCTTTTCCCGTTGCAGTAACTCCAATAGTAGCCACAGATGCTCTTCTTGCTCTTCGAGTAAATTAGTATGTCATCAATGAACACGATGACAAACTTGTCAAGATACGGTTTGCACACGCGGTTCATAAGATCCATGAATACCGCGGGTGCATTGGTGAGACCAAATGGCATGACCAAGAACTCATAATGGCCATACCGAGTGCGGAATACGGTTTAGAGATGTCTTCCTCTCTAACGCGGAGTTGGTGGTAATCTGACCATAGGTCAATCTTGGAATAATAGCTTGATCCCTGAAGTTAATAAAAAAGATCATCAATACGCGGCAATGGATATCGATTCTTGATAGTAACCTTATTAAGTTCCCGATAGTCGATACATATACGAAAAGTTCCATCCTTTTTCTTGACAAAAAGTACCGTAGCTCCCCACGGGGATGAGCTGGGATGGATAAAACCTTTATCCAATAGCTCTTGCAGCTGAGTGGATAGTTCTTGTAGTTCAGACGACGGAAGACGGTAAGGAGCTCTGGCGATTGGAGTCGCATGGTTCGCCAATTGGATTTCGAATTCGACTTGCCTATGAGACGGAAGACCAGGCAAATCTTCAGGAAAAACATCGGGGAAGTCGCATACGATAGGAATGTCCTCGATTTTCCTCTCGCCTATTGACGGTTCTGTGATAAGAGCAAGAATGGGTAGCGAGTTTTTCTTGCGAAGATACTTCTGCGCCAGTATAAAGGAAATGATATCCGTGACGACACCGCTTCGATCACCCTGAATGGATAGAATTAATGGCGACAGTGTTACCAGCAAGAGAGAGCTGACACCCTATAGTGTAGTTGGTTTCTAGCGACACTGGGGCTAACTCTATAGTGTTTTATCATCAGCTAACTCTATAGTGTAGTTGGTTTCTAGCGACACTGGGGCTATATCTAACCGTTTCCTAAACGACTCTGATATGAAACTTCTATCGGCACCGGAATTAAATATTATATTTACAAAACAGTTATTCAAAGGAAATTTGCCAGAAACAACATTTGAGTTAAGTCGCGCCTCACCTTTGCCTAGCGTGAATGCACGACTTTTAGCCCCGGTGCCGCTAAGCATTACCATGATCCTGGTTTCCAGCACCGTTACCCTGTTTAATTGTGGGCAATCCTTCTTAAAGTGATTCGTGCTACCACACTGAAAGCACAGCCTTGTAACCCCTGACTACTGAGGTTGGGATTGATTGTTGTTTGACCTCTGCTGAGTATTCACACGGCAATCCTTAGCAGAGTGGCCTATCCTGCCGCATCGTTGGCATGAATTACATTGATCAGTGTGATGTCGGGAGCATCTATTGAAGAAGGGCGTTTTTCCCGCATAACCACCCTGACCCTAGGTGTTGTTGGAGTTACCAAACTGCTGACTGTTAAAGTTGTGGTTGCTGTTGTTGAACCTCTTCAGAGAGTTCTGCTGTTTTTGACCCGATAATGCGGCTTTGAAGAATTGCTTACCCACTTCCTTTTGTTGTCAGATGTGCCCGAAGATGAACCATTCTTCGTAGTCTTCTCTGTTCGATGGCCTTATCTGTTAACTTGTGTGCCAGACGCACCGCCTGCTATACGGCGACATGATTAATAGACATCACCATTCCCTGGATTTCAGGGGCCAAACCCTTCAGATATAACTCCACCTGTTTGTGCATCGGCCTAGCCATGTCAGGGCACAGAGAGACCAAATCATAATGCTTCCTGGTGTAGACCTCGATTTCCGATCCCTGCATTTCGAGCACCCACAACTCCTGTTCTAGCTGATAAACTCAATCCCGAGGACAGTACTCTTCCCGAATAAGTTCCTTAAACGCATCCCATCCCATGGCGTTTGCTGCCTCCAGACCCTGAAGTTGAACTCTGGCGTTCCACCAGCTCAAAGCAATGTCTTCCAAGGTGGAAGCCGCATATTTAACCCGGTTCTCAGGTAGACAGTTGCACATAGCGAAAACAGATTCTGATTTTTCCAACCAGCGGACCAAACCAATAGGTCCTTCTTCCCTAGTGAACTTAGTGGGCTTAGATTGTAGGAATTTAGAAGATATTAAAATTTACCGCCGCCCTGTAGATTTTGAACTTGAACATTCACGTTGTTCAGGATGAGTAGCCCCATGGCCTCGAGTACGTGCTTCTGAATGAGCGCAGTCAGCTCAGCCTGTGTCATCGTAATATTGCCCTAACAGTCACGTCTAGATCGTCCCGCCATTCTGTTTTAGCACCAAAAGAAAGAACACATAAGGTTACGTCACACATTTAGCATATAGTTCAAAAATTATATGAATTGTGCACACATAAAATTTAAGTAACCACACATTATATAAGCTGATATTTAATCGTGGTTATCTTATGTGTTTCCCATAGTTTAGTACCATAGTTTAGTGTTCCGAATCTAAGTTAAACATACAAAGGAATTGTAAGTTTTAGGGACTTAGGGTATGACTCAGATTTGCTAGATTATGTTGGAATAGTGCAGGGGTCAAAAGGATACGCGAGAATGGATTAGAGTTGGGATGGGAACTAGGGGCGTCATCGTCAGGAGCTGTCTACACATTGCAAATGCTGCTTAGGGTTTCGCCTGGCCTGCTTGTCAATGCTCTGCATCATGATGGAGCTGAATGTGAAACGCATACAACATTATGAAAGTTTTAAATAAACATCATGGAAGTAATTGAAAATGTGAAAGTAATATAAATATCCGAAATAAACTGCATAATGTCCAAATGAAAGTCATGCTGAAACGAATAAAAACCGAAACAAGATGTTTAAACAGATTGTCTGATAAGTTGAAATTAAATGGAAATAGAATAATAAGATAACGAGTCTTCAGTCATCGATCTCGCCATCCCCCATGTTCACGTCTTCGTTAGCCGATGCCCCTGTAGGTGCCTCCTCTGGTTTCTCCTTCGGGTCTTCGTCCGGGTCCTCTTCCTCCATTGCCTGGTTATTCTGCTCCATAGCTATAATGTGGTTCTCTGCCATCTCTGTTCATTCAGTGAGGTCGATAACCTGATGAGTCAAGGCTACCACCATCTCTTGGAGGTTATCGACCCGAGTGTTGCTAGCGTGAAGCGATCCCTTAAGTTGGTTCGCCTCCTTCTTCAGTTCCGTGTTGCTCTCAATCAAGTCAGTGATAGCTTCTGCCGCCTCCCGCATATTGCGGACTTCCTTGGTCAAATTAGCTACAAACCCTGCGAAAGTTTCCTCAAGCAGAAACTTAATCGGTGGAAGTTCGCCTACGACAGGCCAATTAATGCTCGGGTACTCCCCGAGTGTCTTGGGTAGGACCTCTTCATCAGCAATGATCTCCTTAATAATTCGGGGATACCAGCTTCAATCCCTCATTGTAGTATCGATCGCGTGCGACAAAAGGTGCGTAGTTCATTTCCTCCTTCAGTGCCTCAGCACGAACTTGTCCCGCTAAATAAGGAGTAGGTTGGGACAAATCGGGTGCGTCCGACCCGTCGCTAGATCCGTGAGAGCTAGAGTTAGAGTTAGACATCCCTGTTAAATATGGATATAACATAAGTATGTATCCTAGACTATAGTCATGAACACGACACAGCACAACTATATGATTTGTATGTTGCTCTATTTGTAATGTGATTCTACGATACATACTTATGTTATATCCATATTTAACAGGAATGTCTAGCTCTAGCTCTCACGGATCTAGCGACGGGTCGGACGCACCCGATTCATCCCAACCTACCCCTTATTTAGCGAGACAAGTTCATGCTGAGGCACTGAAGGAGGAAATGAAGTACGCACCTTTTGTCGTACGCGATCGATATTACAATGGGATTGGAGCTGGTATCCCCGAATTATTAAGGAGATCATTGCTGATGAAGAGGTCCCACCCAAGACACTCGGGAGTACCCGGGTGTTGATCGGCCTGTCGTAGGCGAACTTCCACTATTAAGTTTCCGCTTGAGGAAGCTTTCGCAGGGTTTGTAGCTAAGATGACCAAGGAAGTCCGCAATATGCGGGAGGCGGCAGAAGCTATCATTGACTTGATGAGAGCAACACGGAACTGAAGAAGGAGGTGAACCAACTTAAGGGATCGCTTCAGGCCAGCAACACTCGGGCCAACAACACTCGGGCCGGTAACCTCCAAGAGATGGTGGTAGCCCTGACTCATCAGGTTATCGACCTCACTGAACGAACAGAGATGGCAGAGAACCGCATTATAGCTATGGAGCAGAATAACCAGGCAATGAAAGAAGAGGACCCGGACGAAGACTCGGAGGGGGAACCAAAGGAGGCACCTGTAGAGGCAGCGGCTAACGAAGACGTGAACATGGGGGATGGCGAGATCGATGACTGAAGACCCGTTATCTAATTATTCTATTTCTGTTTTATTTCAACTTATCAGACAATCTGTTTAAACATCTTGTTTCGGTTTTTATTCCTTTCAGCATGACTTTACATTTGGACATTATGCAGTTTATTTCGAATATTTATATTACTTTCACATTTAGAATTACTTCCATAGTGTTTATTTAAAACTTTCAAACTGTTGTATGCGTTTCACAATTCGGCTCCATCATGATGCAAAGCATTGACAAACAAGCCAGGCGAAACCCTAAACAGCGTTTGCAACATGTAGAACGCTCCTGGACGACGACGCCCCTAGTTCCTAACCCAACTCTAATCCATTCTCGCATATCCTCTTGACTCATGCACTATTTCAACATAATCTAGCTATTCTGAGTCATACCCTCGATCCTTAAAACTTACAATTCCTTTGTATGTTTAACTTAAATTCGGAACGCTAAACTATGGGAAACACGTAAGATAATCACGATTAAATATCAGTTTATATAATGTGTGGTTACTTAGATTTTATGTGTGCCACAATTCATATAATTGTTGAACTATGTGATAAATGTGTGACGTAACCTTATGTGTTCTTTCTTTGGTGCTAAAACAGAATGGCGGGACGATCTAGACGTGACGGTCAAGACAACTTTTACAGGTTAAATTTGAGTTGATTATCGTCGTGGACTAAACCTTACCATAAAACTTAGTGATACTTAGTTACCTTTACAGATCCACGAGGAAATGTGTACATGGTCACTGAACGGATTTTCAACAAAATCAAAATGCCATGGGTCCAATTTAGTTAAGTACAGATATCTATTTAAATAGGAATAAAACCTTAATACAAACTTGAAATCTGCAGATTAGCATCCTACGACCTCATATAGCATAAGACTTAAATTTGTGGTACTATGCATATTATATAATTATTATTTAATTTAAATTATTAAATATTAATTAAATTAATATAAACCTTATCAACTCTAAATTATTGATATAAACTTAATTTCAAATCGTAAAGTCTTTGGGACACTTGTTATTATTTTAGACCATCCTTAATTATAAATAATTAGTATTTAATGTATATTATTAAATATTAATAAATTAATATAAAGCTTATCAACTCTAAATTATTGACATAAACTCAACTTCCAACCTTAAAGTCACAGCTAAACTAAAAAGCTTTGTTTTACTTAACACTAGATAAACATGCATGTTATTTATTATTAATATTATTATTCTTAACTATGAGAAGTAATATTAAACAACTTATTAATCAAACTAAAAATTTAAAATAGTATTAACCTGATTTAAAAACAATAAAAAATCCATTATGATTTTGAAAGATTTTTTTTACAATAGATAATTTATAACGTTTCAAATCGCCGGAAAATCAACAATCACCGAACAAGTAATCAAAATCAAGAAATCAAAAGCAACCGAGGAGTCGGAAGTCATACCTCCACCAATGAACGGAACAGACCAAAGAAAACGAGACGATAGCGATGGCAGTCCACCAGCGGTTGGGTAGTGAATCGGAACCTACAGAATCCTCAAACACGCCGTTGATACACAACCAGCGGGCAATGGTGGACTAAAGTAGGCCAATAGAAAAGGTGCCAACCTATGGCGGTGCTGCAACAGGTTCAGCGGAACAAAGACTGTGACGAATGAGGTTGCAAAAAGGGTGGGTTTATCATGGTTAGTGATAGGTGAGAAATCCCGGAATTTTGGCTAATTCGCTGATGGCGATATAAATTTTTGGCTTGCGGATTTGAAGGACAAGATAATACGGCAATTTAGGACAAAGTCAAAATTATTTAATATGATATATCTACTCCATCAACCAACTTAAAATTAATTTAGACAAAAATAATATTCAAGCTATATTTATTTTAGTAAATCATATTTTTAACTTTCAGAATATTACATCTGCAACCTAGTAATTATATATATACATAGCATACATATATTTATTTTAGTAATTATATATATACTAGAAATACATGGCCTCTAATGGTTTTCAAATTCTCAGGGTTGACACTAGGTAAAAGAGAAAATTTAGGCCCCATTTTTACTAGCCGCACATGGCCCCTAAGAGCCCTCGAATTTCTTAGTGGCGACAGTAGGTAAAAAAAATTTGGGATGCCCCGAAATTTTCTTCTAGATCCACCATTGGCTTCGATAGGTCCACCAATGATCTAGCTACTTGGGAGCAGACCCTCAGAAGCTTGGTGGAGTGGAGGGGCTAGAGCCTGCAGCAGATGTAACGTGTAACACTCTAAACACGTTTTGACCCAAAATGACGCAGCAAAAATATGAACCCTAAAATTTCTTCCTTATATTCTAACGTACTTTAAAACCATTTAAATCGACCTCTTTTAAATCGTTTACATCATTCGTTCCTAACCAAGGTAATTATGTTATATATAATTGCAATTATGTGACCACTTCTCCGTACAATCCTTAATCTTCGACTCGATCCTCGTTGGTTTGTCCATCATGATAGTCCGACTATCTGCGGTCACCATATATAACCAACATGTTAGTAAATGGTGACATCATATACTTTTTTAATTAAAAACATGACAATGAATTGTCCACATAGCCATCAATCATTGTATAAAAACTCCAATAGGATATTCTTCAAATTTATTCTCTATGCCGAGCCTCAAACCTTCGAGAGCCCAACCCTTACTTACCTTCATTCCTAATTTCATCCTCAACAACAAACAATTAGCCTTCACATAAGCACATAACGTTGAACTACATTCATTGGACTACGTATAAACATTGTCATATATACACATACTTACATACAGGTTCCATACATACATCTCACAATAACATCGGCACCTAACTCTTTCACTCTGCAACTATATACCTTCATATATGCGTTCAAGTCATATTCACTTATCCGTATTCAATCGTTGAGCCCTAATTATGCCTATTAATTCACCTATAAGCATACTTATGAACAAGTTTCATCTTCCCATCCGTGTAATACATTCTAACACATTCCTTCCCACAAGTTTCGAATCTCAAACATATATATTTATATTTATCCCTTGCGAGCCTGAATATCATAATTTGTAATCGTACCACATAATTAAACTTTTACGAACTTTTCGTAGGTTATACTATCTGTCGGAAGTTTATCGAGGCCTTTGCATAAGCCTTAAGGGATACGGAAGTCCGAGACGCAAAAATATACACAGCAATCAAATTTTCACATCTGCTGCCCATTCCCGCCGTAAGCTACGGTCCACTCACCGTAGCTTACGATAGGGACTTACTGCAAAACAGCAGCTCCCTACCGTAAGATACGGTTGGGTACTGTAGCTTACGACCATCTGCTGTTGCTGCTGACCCACAGCTTGTTTTTTACCCGATTCGATTCTCTTATTCGTTTAGGCCAGCCCCGAGACTTCCATTTACACCTTTACCAATAACTTAATTATTTTTACTTCCTTCCAAAACTTTCCAATTACTATATCCAATCCCCACTCTTTCCATCTAATTATCTTTCTACGAAATTCACGACCCGTTTACCCCTGTATTGAGGTTTTACGGTTTAATAACATACCACCCTCTTTTAAGAAGTCTTGTTATAACATTTCTTATTTATTTATACGCTCCACCTTAGTTTCGATTATTCGAACATATAAACATCTTCATGTACTTAAATACGAAGTGAGTTCAGGAAGTCACTTACCTTATGCATCCATGTTCATGCTTGTCTTCTTATCTTCATTCGACTCGCTAGTCATTCGTTCTTGAGTCCTTGCTAATGTAAATTCATATCCTTTCATGCCATCATTTTCATAACTTGTTAGTATGCATGTTCATTCATATCGATAATCATTTCAAATTCTTAGTTGCAATACTTTCATTAGTCAATCATTTACTAACATGCATATGGCACGAAACGATAATTACATTGTTCCATATTCGTGCAATTTAACTCCTATGTATACATAGCACATCATTTGCGCTATGCATATCACACGATTATCTCAAATCTTACATTTATGGCAAAAAGTCTAACCATGTTAATTTTGCGCAGTTTGACTTTCAGAAGTCAACTACTTATCACATGAACTTTCAACTTAATCTTTTACATCCATCTTATTATAGTGGGTTAGACTAAAAACGTTATAATCATTTTGTACTCAGGTAACGATGTACATGCGAACACATAATCAGCTAGTTACTCAAACATCCAATTTGATCAAGTTAGCATTTTCATAATTTCCCAACTAAAACTCTACCATATATTTAGCTAACCCGACATCATTCCAACATTACCCCTTTCAAAAGATCTCACAAGCTTCACTCTTACTTACAAATCACTAATAAATAATCAAACCATCCGCAAGGCGTGCGTTACATCAATCAAACATATAGCACACTCTTAGAACATACTTTTTCTTAATCACGATTGAACTACACTTGCACATAGATTTCATTACGAATATATATTCCTTATGGTAACTTACTATTAAATACATCATATTACCTTCTATACATATTCGGTCTTTGTTTACATCAATTCTCTTCTAACAACCTCACATATGCATTTCATTAAACACTTGGTGTGCGTCCACCATTTAATGCAAAATGTACAACTAATTTATGTATAATCTTCCAAATTCATACATAATTCATCAAATACACTTGAATATCAACTAAATTATATATCATACTCAACCTATCTAACAATAATCCATTACGTGCAACATACACATCAATGATTCAAGCAAGGATTTGACATGGGTGAAACGCCTATGTCATCATCTTCACCACTAGAAGTGGGTTTCACTTCTAGTCATCACATTACTCAAAATTTTTCATAATCCATGTTTTATATGGTAATTCTAACACATATACATGATCAATTTCATTTAATTTCGTGGATTAAACATAACCCACTTCATACAAGATTATGAAATCTCAAACTACAACTTACATCATGTCTTGCATCCTTAGATGATTTGAACTCTTCAACCATGCAAGTGTTTTGGCTCAACTCCATCATCAATTTCTGGATTTTGGGTGATTGGGAGAACCCCCCTTGTTCTTCTCCATGTGTGTGTGTCGGCACACACTTATACACACACACTAAACTCCCTGCACTTTCTTTTTAATTAAAACTCCACCCCAAATCTTCACCTTTAGTCCCTCATATTTACTAGTAAAACATAATTGACACAACTTTCCTCCTTTAATAGTTTTTACCATACATAACTAGGTTAAATAGTCTAGTTATTTTATTTCATACTTAAAAATATGGACACCTACTATCGAATTAAACAATTCGAGTTTTGGGGCGTTACATAACGCTCCACATTTTTTAGTACATTCCTTATGTAGAAAGTGTATTCGTATTTTTCTATTTTTAGAAACTTGTAATCGTATCGTATTCGTATTTTATTTCCCAATCTTGTAATCGAAACTTTGATATCATGAAATACTATTTTTATACATACTTATACGTGTTACAATACTTGGGTTATACATTATCAATCTTGAATGCATACACGCAACCAATACTGGAAATACTTATACTCATAACTTATGCGTGCTAGATAACTATTAAATACGTAGTTACATTTTAATATCATATATACTTGAAACGGGCTAAATACGGAAAAGTGACACGAACTAATCCAACCCATAACCTTCGGGCCGAAGACACATGAAGGCCGCCCAAGGGGCCACCTCCGTGGCCTTCGTGCCACTTAATAATAATAATAATAATAATAATAATAATAATAATAATAATCTATATCTATCTATATAATAAAGGAAACCAATGGAGGGACACTCGTCATTATTCTATACCGTCCTTAATTGTCGATAATTATGATTTAATTTAAATTATTAAATATTAATTAAATTAATATAAACCTTATCAACTCTAAATTATTGGCATAAACTTAACTTCAAATCGTAAAGTCTTAGGGAAACTTATTATTATTTTAGACCATCCCTAATTGTAAATAATTAGTATTTAATTTAAATTATTAAATATTAATTAAATTAATATAAATCTTATCAACTCTAAATTATTGGCATAAACTCAACTTCAAATCATAAAGTCTTATCTAAACTAAAAAGCATTATTTCACTTAACAGTAGATAAACATGCATATTATTTATTGTTAATATTATTATTTTTAACTATGAGAAATAATATTAAACAACTTATTAATAAAACCAAAAATTTAAAATAGTATTAACCTAATTTAAAATATAATAAAAATCCATTTTGATTTTGAAACATTTTTTTAACAATAGATAAACCCGTGTAATACACATGATTTTTAAAGATATAAGATTTTTTATTTATTTGCTATATAAAATTAGATTTATGCAACCCATACAATATTATAGAGTTTTTTTAAATATAACTTTTTTATTATTTAGTATATAAAATTACATTTCTTCCAACCCTTGAATACACATGGTTTTCTTTTAAATATTACTTTTTTATTGTTTGTATATAAAATTACATTTATTTAACCCGCACAATACACTAGGTTCTTAAAGATAAAACTTATTTATTATTTTATATATAAAATTATAGTTACTCAACACGTGTAATATATAAGGTTTTTTAAAATATATTGTCTTTTATTTAGTATATAAAATTACATTTAGTCAACCCGTTTAATAATAATAATAATAATAATAATAATAATAATAGAACATGAAGATAATGGTAACATGAAGGGGCTTTCGCCTCCCCCCACCCCCCGAAAAAGAAAGAAAAAAAGGGCTTTCGCCCTCCACACGAACCAAAAGCACTTTGTGCTTCGTTTATCCCATCTCTTGGTGTCACATGAAGGCACCTCATTTGTGTGATATCCACCCCCTTCGCGTGGTCATGTTTACACACAGACATGATTACACGCATTATCACAGTAGATGTTTTAAACAATTTTGTTTACTCTAGTTCAACTCCTAATCACAACCAACTTTATTAAACGATAAAACTCTAATTTTAGCTTATAATTACAAGCCCTCTTTCACTCCTTTATCCTTTACACACCTCCAAATCTCTCTCAAACTCTCATTTCTCTCAAAGTCCTTCAAGCACATCCATGAACTTCCTAGTTGTTCACAGTGAGTTTCTACTCACAATTTCTCTTCTTTTCTTCTCTAAATCTTTTGGATAACCTCTAGGATGGTTTTCACAAGTTTGTCTTGGTGGAACATCAGCACATTGAGGTCCAAGAAAGTTATGAACTTTCTGCTGTAAACTTATATTTTTAATTCTTAGTTATTTTGACTCAAACTTGGTGTAAACTTGTACCCACCAAGCTCCCAACTTAGTTCATAGTTGTGGGTTTGTGTTGTAGTTGATTTCCACCGAGAACACGAGCTTAAATCTTATTAAAATTTTGTCCAAATGTTCTAAGTGATTGAAAACCATCCTAGCTTCAACCTCTTATGTTGAAAGCCTTGTGCATGAGTTATGTGTGAACCATGGAAGCTTTGGCTATCAAATAAGTTCCACAAAACCTCACGTGTTCACACTTTTCTTACACCATGTATATTTCAGGAATCAAAGTAACACAACCCCACCGCACCTCCAACATTTGCAATGATGGGTATGGAACACCCGGGTTGATCTTACTTGGCTACTTGACCAACTGGTTAATTATATTTTTATTTCCATTCATGACCAACCGTTTTATCAACTACCTTGATAAACATGTGCTTTGGTGAATCATACAAAAAGATTTAACGGATGGAATCATCCCATCTCCATGCTTGACTTACATGATTTATATGATACTACATGATGGACTAAATTGTAGACTACACTATATAATGTATAATATATACTTAACTGAATTCATGGTACTAACCGGATCATGATTAATTTCATGGACTTAGGTTATATTATCTTAGTTATAGACTTCTCGTTTGTGATTCTGATTGGCACGTTAGGACCCATGAAAACACATGAAAACTTAGTGTCCAAACGAGTTTTTAGACAAGATATATTTTCGTGTACATATACTTTTTTATAATTGAATCCGAATCCAAACTCCCTACGGACTCCGTATACTTTTACACCTTTGTTTCCCTTGCGTAGAGTAACTTGGGTGCTCTACTCTCAACAACTCGTCAACTCGCAGTTAAATGGAAAGCTTAGCAAACCGAGAGTATACTTCATCCCATTTACCGTTTTACACACTTTGGGTGCAACATGTACGCTATATTACAAACTCACATACTCACGATTAAACTTGTTTACATACATACTCTGTCCATCAAAAACATGATACTTGTTATATTCTTTTTATTACATGCTATAACCATTCTTGTGTTCTATATGCTCATTAACTTTGCAAGCCTCCCTTAACAATTATAGCGCTATAGGATTAACGCACCACCTGTATTCTTGTGGTATTGTTAATAAACACTTTTAAAACATTGTCGTTTCGGCGACAATGGTATACACGATTGCGGTATACTTTGGTTTGACTTATAGTTAACACATGCTAGTATGATAATGAACAATATATACAAATTACCATGTTGAATATGAGATGACTTTTAATCATATTATGCTATGTATTCAAACTTGTATACTCGCGAACTTTTGTTGATCTTTATTTTAATACATGTTGCAGGAAACTAGTTGATGATTATTGAAGAAACGTATTTAGGGTGATTAGATACACACCTAGATTTAAGCGTATGTATTTGTTTCATGTTGTTTCATATTTGCAACTTGTTGTATTTCCCTCTTAAGACAATGTATTTCCATTTTAATATCAATAAAATTTGAATTATCTAAATATTGTCATAATTAGTCGTTATAAAGTCTCTTTCAATCTCGTTTTCATCTCCGATGTTTTCGCCATCGGTTGGGGTGTGACAGCAGAGAAGGTAGCCGAGGCCAGGACAAGCGGGGTCAAGGAGAGTGAAGCTGCAGCTGGTGGTGGTGATGCAGCCGGTGGTGATGCTGCAACAGTGGGATATGAAAGAGGTTGATGCCTAGGCCTGAGCCCATTTTTAAAATGGTTTTTGTTGGTGTTTTTCTAAACAATTGTCTGTAATAACTTTGAACAGTAGTTTTTAGGTTAAGGATCCTTCGTCCTTTGAATAATATGAGGGTGATAAAAGTGGAGGGATCCTCTGTTTTGGGGATGAAGCCTTTATTGCCATTCCCTTTCAACGAAAATATTAACAACCAGTAACACCCAATTCAGCCCAGGTAAATGGTCCACATTTTGCTGGTGAAATCTAGGCTGATAATTTTGATAAATATACCGGTGTTGGATGGTCCACATTTTGCTGGTGAAATCTAGGCTGATAATTTTGATAAATATACCGGTGTTTAATTGTCACACACCGGATTTCCATCCCAAATCCATACACCGGTGGGCCCGAGTGGGGAGTATTGTGACGTCAGTTGATAACATCATAGTTAATTAAACATGGCATAGCGGAAGTCTTGGAGTAAAATTACTATTACAAACCAAATGTTCGAAATAAAATAATATACAGGCTCGTGATAGAAGATCCACAGGCGGATCATTAAAATGTACAAAAAAGAATACAGAACATACTTTAGGGCAGATCTAAGGATTTGCAAGATCCTCTTATTCACTACCGAGCAGCTTCCGGCCTATTTCGTATTGTACCTGCAGTTATCCTTTGGACGATACTTCAGCTTTCGCTGGTAAATACACCCAACTGACTCATTTTGAAAACATTTCAAAATGATTTTTAAGTGCAAAACGGCACAAAATATTTTATTAACTTGGGAAAGTTGACCTTGCAACCTTGTATCAGATTCACATGTTTGTCAATACATACAGGGCCCAGTACAGAAACCGAGACATGATTAAATACACACCACTTATGAACTCATGAAGGAGCTATCCCCAACGTCTTGGGTAATTTGCATATGAGCGTCTATCAGGTGTATGCCTACACCCCGCGCTAAGGTCGTGGCCAATAACTAATGTATTGAGCCGAGGATATCCAGGAAACGGTAATTTAACCCATGATGTTTAAGTTATCAATCAAAACTGATTAAAACGGAATATGCGGGTTTAGTAGCCAAACGGGCATTCGATTGACCCCATTCGGACCAAGCGGTAATAATTTACCGTATCCCAAGCCCATATAGGAAAAATAAGTCGAGAGTATTTACCTGAGCTAGTCTTCTTTCAAAATTCAATAACTCAGCCGTATACAAAAGTACTAACGTGCAGATAGCATTTATCGGCAAGGCTCTAGTCTGGACTATGGCATAAGCTAACCAATTAAATACTGTCAGTCTTTATTTAACTCATAGACTTAAACCGAGTAGTGTACATGATCAAAACGTATAACGCTTGATTAAACGATGATTGGATAGAATGTAGTTTAAACCTGACAAGTACTTTGACTTGCATAATATGGGTAAACAATTATCATTCTGGATTTTGAGATTAAAATGATAAGGTTAAACCTGTTTCGGTTAAATTCCGTAAACTAGTTACGTGTAATCAACCGTTTGCTTATAAGCGATAATGGGTAACCGGATAAGTCATGGATAAGTTCTATATGCCATTATATTTTAAATAAGTTAAAATATCAGTAGGATATCAACTTGTATGTCCGTTAAGGTTTTAAAACGAAACTATGCCTCATAAGGGCGTTTTGATAATTCGATACCATATAAAAGGAACTTGAACATACTTTAAGTTTACAATCATGAGTATTCTAGAAAAATTATTTTATTTATGATATAATATCAGTAGGATACCAATTATATGTGTATTTTACCTTTTATGACCAAACTATGCACCGAATGGGCATTTTGGTCATTTTACACATAGTTTATAAATTATTTGGGATTCTGAGTCTATAATATGTACCTATTGTAAATATGTTTATAATAAGTTTTAAAATCAGTAGGTAACAAGTCTTGGTCCATTAATATGGTTTAAAACCATACTATGCGCCAAAACGACGCTTATGACGTAAAATGACGTTTTATGCGATGTTTAATGAAAACTGACATTATGGTCAGATTAAAATGTCTTAGATATTTTATTTAATATAACATATCAGTAGGTAAAAGATTTACCTTGAAAATATTTGATTAAAACCATTTTATAAGCCACATGGCTAAAATCGTCATTTATCGACATAGTTTAAGGACCTGCTTGAAAACTCAGTTTATAACTTGGTTTAACATCCCAAATAATCCTACTTATGATATTACATCAACAGGAAACTCATTTTCAATTTCATTATTATTTAAAACCATGTTATATGCAAAAAGGACATTTTGGTCAAATATGGCATATTTATGGAACTTGCGCATAAACTTGGATTTTGATTATGATCATGTAATATAACCTCAAAGGGTTATGCTACACTATATTATGATCATAATGCAACTTTAGATCAGTAGGTAATAATCTAAATCGGGTCAGAATCGAAAGTCAAAGCAGAAGTCAAACTTCACGACTTTCGGTTGCGAACCGACCCAGAACTGAAATTGACGAGCCAAACATGTTCTTACATGTTCTAACAATTATTACCAACTTGTTTAAGTGTCAAAACAGGTTTCATAACATATATAAGATCAATTATGATTTTTCCAAAAAATGGCCTGTTTAACTTTTTAATATCATAACTTTGACCCGTCAATTGGTCTAGCAAACGTGATCTTCAGGAGGTGCCATTTATATGGATTAACACCTACCTTATTACGATCACTTAGCCATGTTCATTTCGAACAATGGCTGGACCATAATGTTCTTAACTGAAAGTCAAAGCGCTTTCTGAAAAACGCTTGACTTTTGGCTATGAAAGCCTATAAACAAAAATGCACAAAGAAGGAACACTTACCAGTGATTTCTAAGATGCAAAAGAACTATGTTGGATGCTCCTTTCAGTTAGGAACTTCTAGAGGAGGGAGAAGAGTTGTGATTTAGAAAGGTGCATGTTCAAATGGTGAACTTGATCACCTATTTATAGTTGGGGAGCTCAAAGGAGGTGAAGCCAGGTGTTTCGGGGTGTAAGAGGAAGCTTACAAGTGTCCCAAAACGTGGCATAGCAGTTTGGGAAGCCATGGTTTTGGTTTTAATGGTTTTGGAGTTTTATTTTGAGACCAAGCAAAACTTTCTACAGCAGAGGGCTTCTCGCGCCCCTCGAGAGACACAGGCCATGTCTCGCGCGCCCGCGACCGCCCCACGGCCACTTTCAAACTTTGACACTTTTAACCCCTTAACTTATTAAAGCTATTAAAATCCTATTTAAACACCTTTTTGGCACTTTTAGCCCTCCGTAGCCAATACTTGGCATACCCAGGATTATTCCCGGACATTGTCGAGCTCTCGGTTCGTTAAAAGGTCACTTAGAGGTATAAATTAACATGTTGACACTTTTAATCCCTCCATTATCCAACTATCATATATTATTGGATTTAATCACTCTCGTCCAACAACTGGACATGTGAGAGTTAGGACTACGTAAAGGATAGTGACCGTTGTGTCAGCATGCCTAGCCTCTAATGGTCGTTCAGAGGCTACGTTTTATGCATGACGACACTAACGGTCGTTCAGAGGCTAGGTTTATGCATGTTGAAATCAGAAAGTCATTATGGGGCTCAGTTTGAGCATGTTGTCACTTTTAGTCCATATTAGTCTTTAATTCACTATATTAAAAATACAACACGTGTCACTATATCATTGGACAATTTGCACCATTTCGTGCGACATTGCTAGCGACTCATCGGCAAGACATTTCTTAAGATTAGATATGTGGAATACATCATGGATTCCACTAAGCTCCTTGGGCAACCTGAGCTTATAAGCTACAGTGCCGACACATTCGACTATCTCGAATGGACCAATATATCTTGGGCTCAACTTGCCCTTCTTTCCAAAATGCATCACACCTTTCCAGGGTGATACTTTTAGCATGACTTTGTCCCCTACTTGGAACTGGAGAGGTTTACGCCTCTTGTCAGCATAGCTTTTCTGCCTATCTCTGGCAACTTTGAGACGATCACGGATTTGTACAATCTTTTCCGTGGTCTCCAGGACAATCTCTGGTCCTGATAGTTGGGCTTCCCCAACTTCTACCCAACACACGGGCGTTCTACATTTTCTCCCATACAAGGCCTCAAAAGGAGCAGCCTTGATGCTCGTATGATAGCTATTATTGTAGGAGAATTCTATTAGGGGTAAGTGGTCATCCCAGCTTCCACAAAAATCAATCACACATGCCCGAAGCATGTCTTCCAAAGTTTGAAGAGTACGTTCACTTTGACCATCAGTCTACGGATGGTAAGCCGTACTGAAATTTAATCGTGTGCTTAACTATTGTTGGAAACTTTTCCAAAAGTGAGACGTGTATCTAGTACCTCTGTCAGATACAATAGATACTAGCACACCGTGTAGGGACACAATCTTGTCCCTGTACAACTTAGCCAATTTGTCAGAATTATAAGTCTCTTAAATTGGCAAGAAATGCGCTGACTTAGTCAGCCTATCAACGATGACCCAAATCGTGTCATTACCACATTTGGTCTTAGGTAACTTGAAAATCAAATCCATGGTTACCATTTCCCATTTCCAAGTGGGAATCTCAAGTTGTTGAAGAAGTCCTGATGGTTTCTGATGTTCGGCCTTAACTTGCGAACATGTCAGACACTTAGCTACATAAGTGGCTATGGATTTCTTCAAACCCATCCACCAATAATTCTTCTTCAAGTCTTGATACATCTTGTCACCTCCCGATGAACCAAGTATCTTGAATTGTGCGCTTCTTGGAGGATTAGATCTCTAAGTCCTCCAAGGATTGGAACCCAAATTCTATCATTAAATCTAAGGATTCCATCCTTTCCAGGCGCTAACTGATCAACAGTTCTGTCTGATCCCTCATTAGGGATATTAGCCTCTAATAGGGCTTGCTTTTGCGCATCTAGTAGCTTCTCGCTTAAGCTATTTCTAAGCTCAATGCTCTTAGCGTTAATCCTTATAGGTTTAACTCGTTCTTTGCGACTTAAGGCATCAGCAACTACATTTGTTTTGCCTAGATGGTAGCGAATTTCGCAATCATAATCATTAAGCGTTTCCATCCATCGACGTTGTCGCATGTTCAATTCTTTCTGATTGAACAGATGCTAGAGACTTTTATGGTCTGTGTATATAATACACTTGGTGCCATATAAGTAATGTCTCCACAGAGTTAGCTGAAATACAACGCACCCAGTTCCAAATTGTGAGTGGTGTAATTCTTTTCGTGCACCTTTAACTGTCGTGATGCATAGGCAATTACTTTGCCATTTTGCATTAGCACACAGCCCATGCCAGTGTGCGATGCATCATAGTAGACTACAAATTCCTCAATACCCTCAGGTAGAGATAACACAGGAGTATTTCTCAACTTGTGTTTAAGAACCTCAAAAGATTCTTGTTGCTTTGGACCCCAATTACATTCTTTTAGGTTAAGGTAGTTAAAGGAGTGGCTATTCTTGAAAAGTTCTCAATGAACCTCCTGTAGTAACCAGCCAGTCCTAGGAAACTACGAACTTCTGTTGGGGTTTTGGGTACTTCCCAATTTATTATGGCCTCGATTTTGGCGGGATCCACTTGGATACCACGCTCACTTACCATATGGCCAAGAAATTTGACTTCTCTAAGCCAAAATTCACATTTAGAGAACTTAGCATAAAGTTTCTCTTGCCTTAGCAGTTCTAGGATACACCGAAGATGTTCTCGTGATTAGCCTGGTTACGACAGTAGATAAGAATGTCGTCTATAAAGACAATGACAAACTTATCCAAATATGGCTTGCAGACTCTATTCATGAGATCCATGAATGCTGCTGGTGCATTTGTGAGCCCAAAAGGCATCACCAAAAACTCAAAATGACCATAGCGGGTCCTGAAGGTCGTCTTAGGAACATCTTCACTTCTAACCTTCAGTTGATGATATCCTGATCTCAAATCCCCTTGAAGTTGGTCGAATAAATCATCAATCCTGGGAAGAGGATATCTATTTTAATTGTTAGCTTGTTCAGCTCCCGATAGTCGATGCACATCCGCATTGATCCGTCTTTCTTCTTAACGAAGAGGATTGGAGCTCCCGAAGGCGAGGAAATAGGTTGAATAAATCCTTTCTCCAAGAGTTCATCCAATTGAACTCTTAACTCATTCATTTCGGTTGGAGCTAGTCTATATGGAGCTCTAGCTACGGGTGTTGATCCTGGTATGATGTCATCTGAACTCCACTTGCCTATCCGGAGGTAGGCCTGGTAATTCTTCAGGGAAAACATCGGGATACTCCGATATAACTGGTTAATCTTCAAGGTTTGGCTTAGGTTCATTTATGGTTACTTGTGCCGTATAGATGACACAACCTTTTCTCAAACACTTGGATGCCTTAAATAACGACACCTTGTCCGGCAATCCGTAGTGTGAGTCTCCGGGAATGATGATCACTTCACTAGATGGGGTTTTAATTTCGATGAGCTTTTTATCGCAAGCAATATGGGCTTGGTTATGAGATAACCAATCCATGCCTAAGACAACATCGAATCCCGCCAATTTCATTGACAGAAGAGAGGTAGAGATGGAATGATTCTTAATGGATATAGAGCATCCATAAAGAATGGAAGAAGCAGTTTCTAAGGTTCCATCGGCAAGTTCTATCTCATAAATTTTATCTAGAGTTCTTATGGGCAGGTTTAATAGTTTACTAAACTTATGGTTAACAAAAGATCTATCTGCACCAGAATCTAAAAGAACTCTAGCATAATATCGTTAATGGGGAAAGTACCTGTTGTGACGTTATTGTCATTAACAGCTTCCTTAGCAGTCAGTCGAAAAGCGCGTGCATTCCCCTTCTTGGCCTCTCCAGGCTTTGGATTATTATTCTTTGAATTCTTAGCGCAGTTAGTTGCCATATGCCCTTTTTCATTGCAGATATAACATACAGCATCCTTAAGATCTTTACAATCTAGGGTCTTATGCCCTCTCCTTTTACAAATACCACAGGTCTAGCTTGTGAATCAGAACTACACTGTTCCTAGTGTCTGCGGTTGCAAGTCTTGCAAAATGGCATCACGGCTGACTTGCCTTGGTTCCCTTTGAACCCGAATCTCCCTTTATTTTTCTTATTAAATCTATGGGAGTTGTCATCTTCTTTCTTCCTTTTTCCGTCAGTTTCAGACTTAACTGACTTTTGTCTTACTAGATCAAGGGTGAGAGAGAGAGATAGGTCAACAGCAGACCTGTAGGTAGTAGGCTGAGCAGCCTTTACCATGCCCTTTATCTCGGGCGCTAACCCATTAATAAAACACGCAATGCGTTTGGGCTCCGGGGTAATTAAATAGGAAGCTAACCTAGATAGGGAATTGAAATCGGAAACATATTTCCGGCAATCTAGGTTTTTCATGGAAAGAGACAAGAAGTCGGTCTCTAATTTCTCCACCTCATGGGGTGGGCAGTAAGTTTCCTTAATAAGATCCACAAATTTGGACCATCCCATATTATACAGGTATACTTTACCTGTAGACTGAATCATGGATTTCCACCATATTAGGGCATCGCCCTTGAAGGATTGTGATACATATTTGACCACATCCTTATCAGCACAATCGCTGATGTCTACGATGGTTTCCATTTCGTCTAGCCACTTTAGGGCTTCCACAGCTCCTTTTTCCCCATTAAAGTCTCGGGGCTTGCAGGAGACGAAATACTTATAGGTACATCCGTCTTTAATAGAACGGGACCTTTCAGCAAAATCTATTTTCTTTGGTTCACTCTTCGCATTTGAATAGTGAACGGAGCTCTCCCTATGAGCTGAAGATGGTGGAATAGATATTGGCCTAAAGGGAGTAGCACTCGACTCTCTTAGCTTTTCTATGGCCTTACCCATGGCCCTTTCCACAGCCACATCAATGCGAGGTTGGAAATCAATATCATTTTTGGCTACATTTTCGGCGTCCTTAGAGTTGACGTTCCGATGGCTACTTTGTGCTTCATTAGAATTAGTCATTCTTCAAAGCTTTAGTTCTATAAACCAATAAATTTCTCTTAGCCATGGTATAACAACCATATTGGTCTTAAAATATTGGATATAAGAATCCATTGCCTATTTTAACTAGTGTGAATAACATCACAACTCTTAGGCTTACAGTATCTATATTTGGCCTAGGTCTTAATAGGACCATTATAGGCCATTTACAATCTGGACAAGGTCCATATATTACTAGACAGTGGATCGTAATGTCACAACTATCATTGTCATATTTGTCAGTTGTATAGCACATAGGCTTGTCACAAAGGACATTTAAAACATGGCACATAAGCATGTCACAAATGGACATAAAATATGGCACAAAGGCCTGTCACTAATGGACATAAGATATGGCACATAGGCCTGTCACTAATGGACATAAGATATGGCCCGTAGGCACTACATCACTAATGGATGTTTAAATCATAGCCCCAAGGGTAATACATTATTAATGGATGTTTAATCACTGTACCGGTGATATTAGCCGGGATCAGAATAGATCACATAGGCTATATATAATTAATCATAGCCCGAATGGGCATACATCACTAATGGATGTTTAATCACCGCACTGGTGATATTTAGCCGGGATCAAATAGATCACATGGGCTATATAAAATAAATCATAACCCGTAATACATCACAAATGGATGTTTTATTCATCACTGCACTGGTGATATTTAGCCGGGATCAAATAGATCACATGGGCTATATAAAATAAATATAACCCGAAAGGGTAATATATCACAAATGGATGTTTTATTCATCACCGCACTGGTGATATTTAGCCGGGATCAAATAGATCACATGGGCTATATAAAATAAATTATAACCCGAAAGGGTAATACATCACTAATGGATGTTTTATTTATCACCGCATTGGTGATATTTAGCCGGGATCAAATAGATCACATGGGCTATATAAAATAAATTATAACCTGAAAGGGTAATACATCACTAATGGATGTTCTATTCATCACCTCACTGGTGATATTTAGCCGGGATCAAATAGATCACATGGGCTATATAAAATAAATTATAACCCGAAAGGGTAATAAATCACTAATGGATTTTTATTCATCACCGCACTGGTGATATTTAGCCGGGATCAGATAGATCACATGGATTATATAAGGTTAGGACATAGTCCATTGCCTTGAAGGTTAGCGTGATTCCTCAAGTCACACTACCATGAGTATGAACATTACTTGAATGTTAACATAAGAGGACCTTAATGGTTGATTAATAGTCCTGGTCGCATTGACCTTAATGACTTGGAGGCTTGAACTTAGTCTACCACCTCTAGATAGAAGGATAACTTCCCTTAACTATCATGATAGAAGACCCTTCCGTTCTTAACTATCATTTATATATTTGGCCAAATATGTGGCCTGTGCCACTCGGCAAATCAAAACCATTAAGATCTTTTTAGAATTATCGCAGAGCATAAATTTCGAGTAAAATCGAGACGCTCGTTTTCAAGAAGATGAATATATATTTATATATAATTCCAAATTACTCCATTAATTCTCAAAGTATAAATTACAATACTAGAAATATTGAACTAAACTTGTCCATGAAAGGACTTTAAAGAAATAAAAATGTCCATGCATGGACTAAAGAAATAACAATGTCCTTGCAGGGACTACATATAATTAGAAGTGACTTCACTCGTCCTTCTTTCCTTTGACCAACTTGGAGAGTTTCTTGAAGAACTTGTTTGTCTTCTTCTTCGTTTTCTCCGCTTGCTGCTGCATTTCTTTCATTCTTTCTAAGGCTTCGTTATTGGCCTCAAGTGGTGGCGGAGGTTGGGGTTGTGGTTGTGGCATAACTGGATACTGGTACCCATAAGTTGGATATCCAGTCGGTGGATAAGTAGGTGGGAAAGGAGACGGGTAAAGTGCGTTGTACATAACCGCCTGCACATAGGGGTCTTGCGACCACGCTTGATAGTCTACCGGCGTTAATGGGTTAAAAGGATCATATCCAGACGTGTGGGGATTGAGTTAGTATAACCCGATGGTGGTTGAACAGCAGGTGTTGGTGTTGGTTCCACTATAGGTGAAACATTAGAGGGTCCACCCATTTGTGGGTCCTCTTGAATTGTAGGGTAGGAATTGGGCAAAGGTGGCAGCGATCCTGACCTTTGTCCGGCACTTACCGACATACGTGCTCCACGCTTCCTTCTTGGTGGTTCAGGTGGTGGTTGAGGTTGGTCCACCGGTTCCAAGTGGACATCTTCTTGTACTGGGGGTGGTTGAGAGTGATGAGAAGGAGTGTGGGCAATGGTGAATGGGTTTCAATATTGGTCCCACTCATTAGGACCTTGGTAGGGCGATCCGGCATATGATTTTGAACCGCTCGAAAATTCAATGGGATGCACGTTCGATCCCCTTGTATGCTCGTTAAGGTTTTAAAACAAAACTATGCCTCATAAGAGCGTTTTGATAATTTCATACCATATAAAAGGAACTTGAACATGTTTTAAGTTTATAATCATGAGTATTCTGGAAAAATTATTTTATTTTGATATAATATCATTAGGATACCAATTATATGTGTATTTTACCTTTTATGACCAAACTATGCACCGAAGGGCATTTTGGTCATTTTACACATAGTTTATAAATTATTTGGGATTCTGAGTTTATAATATGTACCTATTGTAAATATGTTTAAAATAAGTTTTAAAATCAGTAGGTAACAAGTCTTGGTCCATTAATATGGTTTAAAACCATACTATGCGCCGAAACGACGCTTATGTCGTAAAATGACGTTTTATGCGATGTTTAATGAAAACTGACATTATGGTCATATTAAAATGTCTTAGATATGTTATTTAATATAACATATTAGTAGGTAAAAGATTTACCTTGAAAGATTTGATTAAAACCATTTTATAAGCCACAGGGGCTAAAGTCGTCATTTATCGACACAGTTTAAGGACCTGCTTGAAAACTCAGTTTATAACTTGGTTTAACATCCCAAATAATCCTACTTATGATATTACATCAATAGGAAACTCATTTTCAATTTCATTATTATTTAAAACCATGTTTTATGCAAAAAGGACATTTTGGTCAAATATGGCATAATTATGGAACTTGCGCATAAACTTGGATTTTGATTATGATCATGTAATATAACCTCAGAGGGTTATGCTACATTATATTATGATCATAACACAACTTTAGATGAGTAGGTAACTAATCTAAATCGGGTCAGAATCGAAAGTCAAAGTAGAAGTCAAACTTCGCGACTTTCGGTTGCGAACCGACCCTAGAACTGAAATTGACGAGCCGAACATGTTCTTACATGTTATAATAATTATTACCAACTTGTTTAAGTGTCAAAACAGTTTTCATAACATATATAAGATCAATTTATGATTTTTCGAAAAATGACCTGTTTGACTTTTTAATATCATAACTTTGACCCGTCAATTGGTCTAGAAAACGTGATCTTCAGGAGGTGCCCTTTATAAGGATTAACACCTACCTTATTACGATCACTTAGCCATGTTCATTTCGAACAATGGCCGGACCATAATGGTCTTAACCGAAAGTCAAAGCGTTTTCCAAAAAACGCTTAACTTTTGGCTATAAAAGCCTATAAACAAAAACACACAAAGAAGGAACACTTACCAGTGATTCCTAAGGTGCAAAAGAACTATGTTGGATGCTCCTTTCAGTTAGGAACTTCCAGAGGAGGGAGAAGAGTTGTGATTTAGAAAGGTGCATGTTCAAATGGTGAACTTGATCACCTATTTATAGTTGGGGAGCTCAAAGGAGGTGAAGCCAGGTGTTTGGGGGTGTAACAGGAAGCTTACAAGTGTCCCAAAACGTGGCATAGTAGTTTGGGAAGCCATGGTTTCGGTTTTAATGGTTTTGGAGTTTTGTTTGGAGACCAAGCAAAACTTTCTACAGCAGAGGGCTTCTCGCGCCCCTCGAGAGACACAGGCCATGTCTCTCGCGGCCCGTGACCGCCCCACGGCCACTTTCAAACTTTGACACTTTTAACCCCTTAACTTATTAAAGCTATTAAAATCCTATTTAAACACCTTTTTGGCACTTTTAGCCCTCCGTAGCCAATACTTGGCATACCCGGGATAATTCCCGGACATTGTCGAGCTCTCGGTTCGTTAAAAGGTCACTTAGAGGTATAAATTAACATGTTGACACTTTTAATCCCTCCATTATCCAACTATCATATATTATTGGATTTAATCACTCTCGTCCAACAACTGGACATGTGAGAGTTAGGACTACGTAAAGGATCACTCAGAGGCTCAGTATAAGCATGTTGACTCTGATGTCACTCAGAGGCTAGGCATGCTGACACAACGGTCACTCAGAGGCCGAGTTTAAGCATAACGACACTAATGGTCGTTCAGAGGCTACGTTTTATGCATGACGACACTAATGGTCGTTTAGAGGCTAGTTTTATGCATGTTGACATCAGAAAGTCATTCAGAGGCTCAGTTTGAGCATGTTGTCACTGTTAGTCCATATTAGTGTTTAATTGACTATATTAAAAATACAACACGTGTCACTATATTATTGGACACGATTTTACAGGGTGTTACATTAATAAAATTAATCTTTCAACTATGCCTCAGGTTATTTGTCTTTTAAAAATTCTGTTTGATATGTATAATATTTGAAAATAAGTAAACTGCTTGATAAAACAAAATTTTCACGTGAATATGTAAGAATCACTTATTCTTACTTATAAAGGCTGAGAATGAAATCAACTAATAAAAGAAACAAGGTATACAGAAAACATACCATAGAATCAAAGTTAGTATTAATATCTTAAGTTGTCGCTACATAGGAGATAAATTAAGCAAAAAAGTATAAGTTTCTAAGATCCCTGATCCTTTTCAAGGATCTTAAACATTCTGTATAATGTTCCTGTGAACCTGTTGAAAGCAACTTGGGACTAAGCCAAATAAACTTGGGACATGCCCACAAAAACTGGGGACAACCTAGAAAAACTGGGGACAAGCCCAAAGATATTTGAGACAAGCCCAAACTAGTGATAAGCCCATAAACACTGGGGATAAAACCAAACTCGAGTGACATCAAAACGCCAAAACCTTAGCTAACATGAAAATGTTAGAACCTTAGGATAACATATGTATGGTACGTCTAACATTATACTTAGGATCCTACATATGGCCAACAGTAATGAAATTTTCAGCCACTAAGCGTGTATTGGTCCCATTGCCTCGAACCACACTCGGATAACGTGCGCTATTGGCGGGTTGTCAAAACCCAATTCTAGACATAGTGTTTTAAGTTTTATGCCTAGAATTCATTGCATTGTGTTTTAAATTGTTATATTTGGTGTTTTTCTTACCAAAAGAATCCAAAACATGATACCTACATGTCAATTCCTATGTCTTCTCACACTTCTCACGAAAAATGTCATTTTTATAGGAACCATAAATACATACACACACACACACATATATATATATGGGACTCGGTTCAATTAAGAACCACCACGAGTTGTATGAAGTTCTTCCTTCAACTAAAGGATTTCACAGTACCTCGTACCGGTAATGATAAACTCTAAACATTTCTAAAAGGAACTAGTATCAAACTTTTATTAGAGCGTGCCAACAACCAAGTTATCTTGTCTCAAAGTAAAATTGATTCGGCTCCGCTAAACTTGACTAAAATATCTATAAGTTGATTTCAAATAAGGTTCTTAGCCACTGGATTGACCTACCCTAGGCCTTCAATTAACACGACGGCACAATAGTAATCAACTTGACATAATTATGCATAGATTGGGTTAAACCCCAATCACGCACATTATTTGCATAATTACGCACATTATTACATAATTACGCATTTTATAAAAAAAAATCAAAACCTGCATGTCACAAAAGATGAAAATTATGCTTGGGTTGTTCCAAATCCTAAGTACGCATGTTATATACATAAGCACACACGTTATAAAAAAATTAAAGAATGACACGCATCTCAATCTCTTGCTCGCATATGCAGCGCATGGTAAGCACTTGTATGTGGGAGGCGGGGGTTTAAGCGAAAATTCCTATTATTGTGGGAACTCGAAAACTCTCAAAAAACCTAAAAAAATACACCAAATATTTTTAAAACATTTTTTGCCTCTAAATCTAGCATTTTAAAGAAACAAAAAACTTTTTTTTTGAAAAAATAAATAAATTTGTATTACACATATGCAACGCTACGAAAAATCTAAAACCGCCAACCCCCACCCCAAAACCTAAACCCTCCACCCGGCCCAAAAACCTTAAAAATAAGCCCGAAATCTAAGCCCCACCCACCCCCTCCCTCCCCCCCCCCCCCCCCCCCCCACAAAAAAAAAAACTAATCAAAACCTAAATCCTAAGGCTACATAGTATCGCATATAAGCAATACTATAATAGTATTATTGAAAAAAGTATAACTCGTTAAATCTTTTTTTATGTCCAAGAAATATGCTCGAATATACTCGAACGAAAGATAAGAAAATTTGTTATCTTAAGGTTCAATTTAAAAAAAAATAATAATAATAATAACATATGAAGAAGATATAAATGTGTAATACAAATTTATTTATTTTTTCAAAAAAAAAAAGTTTTTTGTTTCTTTAAAATGCTAGATTTAGAGGCACAAAATGTTTTAAAAAAATTTGGTGTATTTTTTTTAGGTTTTTTGAGAGTTTTCGAGTTCCCACAATAATAGGAATTTTCGCTTAAACCCCCGCCTCCCACATACAATAGTGCTTACCATGCGCTGCATACGCGAGCAGGAGATTGAGACGCGTGTCATTCTTTAATTTTTTTATAACGTGCGTGCTTATGTATATAACATGCGTAATTAGGATTTGGAACAACCCATGCATAATTTTCATCTTTGGTGACATGCAGGTTTTGATTTTTTTTATTAAATGCGTAATTATGTAATAATGTGCGTAATTATGCAAATAATGTGTGTGATTGAGGTTTAACCCAACCCATGCATAATTATGTCAAGTTGATTACTATTGTGCCGTCGTGTTAATTGAAGGCCTAGGGTAGGTCAATCCAGTGGCTAAGAACCATATTTGAAATCAACTTATAGATATTTTAGTCAAGCTTAGCCGAGCCGAATCAATTTTAACTTTGAGACAAGATAACTTGGTTGTTGGCACGCTCTAATAAAAGTTTGATACACTAGTTCCTTTTAGAAATGTTTAGAGTTTATCATTATCGGTACGAGGTACTGTGAAATCCTTTAGTTGAAGGAAGAACTTCATACCAACGAACATATTTTCTAGGAGAAATAATTCCAATTTCATCCAATTAGGTTGAAAGGGGCACCCGTAGCTTAACTCCACCACCAATGGAAGTTCTAGAAGAAAAATCTAGGGGTATAGCAATACATACTCTAGGGTATCCGATACATGATAAACAAAGAGAAATAACTTTCCACTACGCCAAGAAAGTTGAGGGGTATCCAAGCACCCAGTGCTCTACATAGATCCGCCCATACACATCACCATCCAATAATAGCAACCTCATTTCCAACCTATGCAACCCAATGTAACCCAAATAATTTTATTTGTTAAAAGTAAATAAACTAATCAGATAAATAAAACATATTTTCATCAATTTAAAAAATGTTAGTTCTTGGGGTGCTTGAATAGTGAAATGTCACGGTGCAGTTTAAGTTGGCATATTTTGGATAGGCGGAGGTTAAGGGTAGTATAATGGGTATTGCATAGGTTTGGTTGAAAATGGTTCATTTTGACTAGCTCGAACCTTCGGATTTGACGGTTTCTCACTTTAAGGACGCTGGTTTATTGTGTGCCCCTCCATTTGATAGTGATTTTAGAAGTACTGAAGTCTTAGAGCATTCACATCCCTTCCCTCAAATTATATGAGAGAGATTTTTATTTTATAGAAAGTGGTGGTAGGTGGATGTAAGTGGTTGTGAGTGAAGAAAAAAGAAAATAATATTGTTCATCTGTAAATTTGAGGGGGACTGTTCACCCTTCATAATTTTTTAATATATTTTGAAAGTGGTTATGAGTGGAAGAGAAAGAAAATGTAATGGTAATGTATTAAAAAGTATTATTAAATTGAAAATGAGAGAGAAAATATAGTGATTTTTAGTATATTATATGGTAAAAAATAGGGGGTTTGATGTGAATGATCTAATAGTAGAAGAGAAATGGGAGAAAGTGTAAATAATGTGTAATTTAAATGTGTAGTTCTAGTGTAAAAAACATGGTATTAAAATATATTGTGTTTTAATTAAGTCTCACGGATATAAAACCATTGGCAACAGTCACTATTTTGGCTCTAGTCTTTGGGTTGTAGAACTTGCAAAACAACCCATTACCCAAACTCGCTAGGTTTGTGACGGTGTACCCAATCCAACCCAACCCGCTCGCTACCGAGTAGTAACGCCCCCTACACCTTAATGAGTCCAAGCAACTTGACTTAGCTCATTCATTGAACAACCGTACTTTGAAGGTAATGTGAATAAATGATATGAAACCAAGATATGGTGCACAAGCCAAATAAAATATCAAGTATGAAGTGTTAAATTAGATTTTGGAAGGAGCTAGTTTAAATTTGTTACATTGATCTTATAATATGTATATAGTTCAAGAGTACTCAATTAACTAGATTATGATTCAACCTATAATCTTGTTATAATAACATGTTTACTATGATGTATTTATTTGATTAAATTAAAATCGTGTATTTAAGGCCATTATTTAAAAGAAAAAAAAGTTCACTCACAAGTTAGTCTAACACTGGATATACAAATATCCACAAGATATGAAAAGTTCAGTCAAATAACATTGTAATAATTCATATAATATCTATAACAATCTTTTTTACATTAAAAAAATCAACCACAAAAAGCGAATATGAAAAATGAAAGAAACACAATAACTGTTACATAAATTCCAAACTAAAAAACACACTGACAATAGTAACAAGTAACATCAGATGCGGACCACCCACCTACAGAAAGGAAAAAATATTAGCTTTTTTTTTTGAAAGGCAAAAAAACATCATTAGCTGCTTTGTTTTTTAATGTAAAATAGTTATATTTTATATATTTATTTATTTTAAAATAAGGTGATCAATTTTAAACATAAATTTACTTGCTTACATTGATTGACTGATTTAATTGGGAAGACAAAGTCAGAAAACTATTAGTGTAACTTGCTAGGTGATTTTTATATTTATAAAGCAAAATATAAAACTATTTATATGATTATTGCAGTTTCTATAAGAAAGAAATTAATATATATAATCATTTGTAAAGTGTTCTTTATTTTTGAGTGTCACTTTTTAAAAGAAACTTTTAGAAATGCATATTTAAAAAAAAAGAAGATGTTATCTTTCAAAAGAAATGATCATCTTTAATGGTACGGAAATTAGCTACACAAAACAATTTCAAGTATCTGATTACTATAAACTAAATTTCTTCGATATAAAAGAAATAGATGTCCTTGTGATTTTGTGAAAGTTATTTATGAAAGGAAAATGATAAAAAGTTAAAATTATCATTAATATTTACCATGCATAAGAATTGAATCACTTGGTGATGGCATAAATTGCATAAATAATTCCCGGGATCCATCCAAACAAAGTTAGCAAAACACATATCCAGAATTCCACCTACAATCAACATAATCAAAGTATCAAACAAAACATATTTTAAAAAGCTACTGGTTTCGTCACTGATTTCAACATAGCCAACCAAAACAAATCAATCAATCAGTCAGTCAATCGAGATTCACGTACATGACAACCGAACTTGAAGAACACTCCGAGGGGTGGAAGGATGATTGCGAGGATGATGTCGATGCAGTTTAGCGTACCTTCCGACGGCATCCTCGATCAACTCGGTTTGCTTAGTTGGTGTTTTGTATTTGTATTATAAATTGAATTTGAATGCTAGCTTGTAATCGATATTCTGAAGTTTGGTGTTGTACGTTGCGTCTATATATAGACATTAATGGGGTAGGACACGTGGTTCATTAGCTTATCTAAAACATAAAACATATATTGAATTATCGTTTAATTATAAAATATATGTCTAACATGATTAAGTTTTATCTAGAAAATTTTGGTGTAATAATACTTGTATTATACGAAACTTTTAGAAGATTTATTTTATTCTTTTATAGTAATAGTAATATCATATTATTTTTTATTTTATACTATCTTAATTTTTTACATTAATGTAGTCATCGGTATGATAACATTTTTACTATTAATTATTTGGTTAAAGAACTAAGTTTTATTTTCATAAAGACTTATGAAATTTCTAAGTTCTAACCTTCTGGTTATACATATTTATCTGTTATTTTATACTCTCTCATGAAAAAAAAAACAAACCTTTTTGACTCTTAATTAATTGTTAAATGGCGATTAAGAAACGTGATATATCAAAAATATCAAATCATTGATAAGGACACAATTATAATATTTGAGAACTAATCAATTATTGTCTACCAAAACACGACCCTAACGATACAAAACTTCAAATCCCACCGACGTTCAAATAGACCTCATTATAACATCAGTGTATGCTTTCTCGTAGACGAGTAAAACCGTCTATAAGTTATTTGAGATCAGCTTGTTAAAAACTCGAATTGAACCGAGCTTAAACAAACTTAAGCCTAATCTTCACTTATCGAGCTCGAGTTGGCTTGTGAGTTAAAATGTCTTTATCATTTTTTTAGTATTGTAGTAAATATATTAATTATACATTTATATAAGTAAAAATATATTTAGAAATAATTTAAAGAGAAATACCAAAATGGTCCCTGAATTTAGGTCATTTTTTGCACTTCAGTCCAAATTCAAACTTGGGTCTTTTAAGTTTCATTTTTGTTGTCATTTTGATACAATTGGCAAAATAGGCTAGAATTTTTTGTTAACTTCTCCACTGTTTGTTGTTTCCCCATCGAAATCGATATTTAGGGTTTGATTACATACACATGGTTAAGACAAAAGTAAAAAATGAATTTACTCCACACATATAAAAAAGGTTAATAAATATAATAGATGAACTATAATAATGTAAATCAAGTATATTTATTTCTTTTAATCCAAAAATATAATATGTGTTTAATTTATTTGTTAACACGATTAATACGCGTTTCCGTGTTTTGCAAAGATGAAACTTCTCCTTCACGTCCGGATCCGGCCCACATGCCACCCACCGGCCCATAAAGTAAAAAGAAGCTCATCCATCTGTCATATGCTTCCCATTCACTATCATCCACGTGTTTTTATGCTCTTAAATATCCATTTTTCTTTCTTTTTCTGTTATGATAATAGGGCACACAAGATATTTAATTCTGAATTAAGTTTGAACCTGATTTTTAAAACTTACAGGTCATCTTGGATAATTTGAGACAACAGGTAGCGTTGATAGCCGAAAGACAAGGGGGTCTATACACTAATCGACATTTGTTTTAATTGTTAAGTGTTATATGTCTTATGTCCAATGCTTGATGCAAAACTACTATCAAGCCGGGGGTCTCATTAGAAGCAGTCTCTCGATTCCTACGGGGTAGAGGTAAAGCTGCATACATCTTACTCTCCTCTCTACCTTAGCTTTGTTATTGGCGTGATTTACTGAGTATGATGATGATGATGATGATATTTTATATAAAAGTTTTGCCGTTTAGAAAAAATTATTATCACTATATAACACGCAAAAGTTATTTTGTTTACAAATAATAAAATATTATGTATTTTTTTCCTTATAAACATTGTTATTCCGAGCGAAACTTTTAAACTTGATTTATAAAAGGCTATTTTATGAAGTAACGTTACTTTGAATTTGGAAACGAACATGTAAACCAAACCGAGTGTCCACATCTATTATGTTTTTACAGTTTTCAATTATTCATTATGCATATGTATATGCTCACTAACTATTTATATCAGCTTTAAACAATTGCAAAGAAACGATTTATATTAAGAGAACAATTTAAACCCCACAACGACTCTAAAAGATAGGGTAAACACCAAGCATCATGAAATAGACCAACAATATACCATCCATGGCTGACGTCACGATTCAATGACTAATATAATAACTTGGGTCCATAAAGGAGTTAGGTTAGCACAAAGAATCACATTTCAGATACACTTCTCTGCTTAGCATATACAAAATGTTCTAGTAGTATTATGCACAACATTTATATATGTTTTTTTTAATTTTGATACAAAATGTTCTAGTAGTATTATGCACAACATTTATATATGTTTTTTTTTTAATTTTGATACAACATGTTCTAGTAGTATTATGCACAACATTTATATATGTTTTTTTTTAATTTTGATACAAAATGTTCTAGTAGTATTATGCACAACATTTATATATGTTTTTTTTAATTTTGATACAAAATGTTCTAGTAGTATTATGCACAACACTTATATATGTTTTTTTTTTAATTTTGATGATGAAAACGAGCATGATTCATTTAACCATAATCATGTGAATATGATGGTTTTTATATCTACAAGATTATACATTTCTCATAGTTGACATTTTAGCAATGTCATATAGAATACGAATATATGATTACAATCGAGTTAGATAGTGTCAAAATAAATACATTCAACAAAAAGGCAAGAAAAAATATTTAATTGGAGATGCGGGGGATCGAACCCCGTGCCTCTCGCATGCAAAGCGAGCGCTCTACCATTTGAGCTACATCCCCATGATGTTATTCTCATAAACTCATGGTTTCTATATTGATAAACTACGTCATTAATTTTTTTTAACAATATTGTTAGGGTTTATGAAAATGACAACACACATGGTTCGCTAGTTTCTCTACAACATCAGTGTAGCGAAAAATTTTAATTATGGTTAATATTATTGTTGTGACTTCTAGGAGAATGCCTCAAACCGAGATCCAACATAGATCTCACGCAAAACATCTTTCAAACCGAGATCCAACATAGATCTCACGCAAAACATCTTTCAAACCGAGATCCCACATAGATCTCACGCAAAATGTCTTAACTTGACGATTGAAAATGAATTAATGATTCAATGTTTGCTTTCAACCTTACTAAGTTCAAAGCTACAAGTCAAGGATGAATGAATATATATATATATATATATATATATATATATATGCATATATTCTCCCCTTTCACATGCAGGAGCGGACCTAGGTGAAGCACAGGGTGGGCGGGCGCACCCTTGAAAAAAATTTATTTATTTTTTAGGCAAAAAAAACCCGACTGCACCCTCTGAAAATATGCTTGAACCATTCATCCGCACCCCAGCAAATAATTCCTAGGTCTGCCACTGTTGATATGGCTTGTAGCTTGGAGCAAAGTAATATGAGTATATGACCAACACACGTACTCATCGTTTTTATACTTATTAATGGGTTTAGAGTAATTGATACTTTGCTATAACTTAAATTCACAATGAGGGCAAAGATAATTTAGTTTAAGTTATAATGTTAAGAGGTTCGTATACGCTGACTTAACCATACACCCACTCTATAAAACGTGAGCAAAGAGTTACATATAAGGTTTTGATTTACACTTGGTAAAATATGATTGTAAAATTTGACCTCATGTTGGTCAACTTAGGCATTTTTTTATTATTATACATATAAATCTAGGTAAGGGAATATTTTAGTATAGTTGGTGTAAAGTATAGTGTAACTAACATTTGCTGATAAAAGAACTAATTATAAGCAAAAGCTGACCATCACGTATCAACTAATGTAATCTAATAAAACTTTCATAAAGTGATTAACCCATTATGTATTACCACACGTTACATCCGTTATGCATTTCCTACCGTCTTAAAACTCGTGTTTTTTTTCTTTTAATTGTCTCAAAATGGGTTTTAAGAAACCCAATACGTTTTATTGTAATCTAATAAAACTTTCATAAAGTTATTAACCCATTATGTATTACCACACGTTACATCCGTTATGAATTTCCTACCGTCTTAAAACTCGTGTTTTTTTTCTTTTAATTGTCTCAAAATGGGTTTTAAGAAACCCAATACGTTTTATAGGTTCAAAGTACTTGTTTCAAAAAGTGGAAGGAAAGAAAAGAAGTTATATTCCAGAGATTTTTTTCCAGCCAAAAAACGCTGGTGATTGACGACACAGCGCATCGGTTGCAGGTAATACATGTGCTTGAATTTTGAATTTTTTTACGAGATGTCGGGTGTGTTTGTTTACGAAAGGGTGGGTTTGTTGTGTGAAGGCTGTTTGTGATAAGGGAATATTAGGTGTTGCAATAAAGCAAGGAGGAAGAAGAAAATTGTTTTTAAGTATTCTGCTACAGTAAACCAACATATAAATCAAGGGAGATGTCTACTTACAAACCATATCCTATTTGACTATCATGCACAACTACTGTTGGAAACAAACATCTGCATAACATGTCCTCTTATTTAACTCATAATTTAATACAGACAGAGTTACTACATTACAGAACAAAATACTTTTTACAAATCACAATGGTGTTTGGAAAATAATAGCTGCTGAAACGAATAATAACAATAATTCAGAATTTTATTTATGTAGTTAGCTAGCTACATTTACATTCATGCTATAAACTCTTTCCTCAGCAAATTTAAACTAACACCTTTGTATCTAACGGAAACCAACAATTGTTAATAGCATTCACAATGGATCCTCTATTTTCGTGTGATTATAGCCTCTATATTTGTGAAAGTTGTTGTAATTGTTGTGAGTGGAGCAGAGAGAGAAAGAAAAAAAAAGTTATTGTTCACCAGTAAATTTGGAGAAGATACTATTTACCTCTATAATTTTTCAATATTTTCTAAAAGTGGTAGTAAGGGTGAGCATGGCGTATGCGGGGTGGGATGTAGGGTGTGTGTTTGCCGCAGGGGCACACCACCGCCAACCCTTTTCACCACGTGGGGGGAGGAGAAATCGGTGGACATTCACCGCGTTGAATTGTGTGTTGAAACTAGCCGTTACACCCTTAAACGGCTATAATGTTGTTACCTTCTTTTTTAAAAAAAAGGCTTTTTAATATAAAAAATTATATAAATCCAACCCCTTTTAAACAAATTCACACCAACCCATTCCTCCAGTTCTCCTAAAACTAAAAGTCTCCACCCCTATTTTATTTAAAAATGGTAGAAGAGATACCGTTGTTTTTCCCACCCGATAGTAGCATAGTTGTTTTCCAAAAACTCATCGATGAAGCTGAACTACAAGACATGGGCACGTCTAGTAAGAAACGTTTTGTTCGTCGTGATCGCGAGGGTGGCCATTAAACCCTTTTGGTGGATTATTTTGTCGAGGACCCGAAATACAACAAAGATATTTTTTCGTCATAAGTTTCGTATGTCAAAACGATTGTTTTTAAAAATTGTGAGTGATGTGAAATCTAATAACCCATGGTTTGAAGAGGGCTTAGATGGGAGAATGAAGAAGAGTTTTACACCGTTGCAAAAATTACAACGGCTATTAAACAACTTGCACCGGTAACACTACAGACCAGAACGACGAGCATTTACATATGGCCAAAAGGACTTCACGCGAGTCTCTAGACTATTTCTCCCAAACGGTATGTACAATATACGCTCCCCAGTTCTTACGTAAGCCAACAAGCTATGACATGGCACTTTTGTACCAAGCTCACGAGGATAAACATCACATTCCTGGTACGGTGGGCAGTCTTGATTGCACCCATTTCGTATGGATAATGTGTCACATGGAGTTTCGGGGCCAATATATGAGAAGAGATCACCGTTACCCTACAGTTATGCTCGAAGTGGTGGCCTCTCAAGATTTGTGGGTTTGGCATGCTTTTTTTGGTCCACCAGGTGCACAAAACGACATCAATGTGCTTCAGCAATCTCCATTTTTTGATACTCAACGAAATGGAACGACCCGCAAATGTCCATTTTATGTTAACAACCATTTATACAAACGTGGTTACTATCTCGTGGATGGAATCTACCCTTCATGGTCCGTGTTTGTCAAATCATTTCCATATCCTCACCTACTAGAAGAAAAGAAATTCAAGAAACAACATGAGGCGGTAAGAAAAGACGTAGAACAGACTTTTGGTGTTTTGAAATTACAGTGGGGTATAATGAATTGTCCAATGCATGCTAGGAGTGTGAAAAAATTCCAGTGCGTGGTGTATACGTGTATTATTTTACATAACATGATTTTAAAAGACGACGGAAACGCAATAGCACCGGTATACATTCGGGATCCTCTAGTCGAGCCAGCTCTTGATGACAGTGTGTTAGACGAGCTTATGGATGAAGATACGGATTGGAGACTAAAACATGATCTCGTTGAGCATCTCGGAAGAATGGATTTACCCCACCTATTGGTGGACTCCGACGAAGAGTCGTAATTTTAGTCAGTTTAATCTAGTTTATTTTAAGTGTTTTTAATTAATGTAATGTTTTTTAATTTTATTGTAATGTTTTTTTAATTTATTGTACTTTTATTTTGTTAAAATTATGTTTCATTTATTAAATAATTACTAGTTTATAAAAAAGAAAAAAAATAGTTTCCGTCCACCTCTCATGAGTGGTGCACCCCTTATGTTTTTGAGTAAAAAGGAGTTAGAGAGTGGAAATGACATGGCAACATATGATTAGGCTAAAATAATTTTCCTCTCAACTCGTGAGCACCCTTTCACCCTAAGTGAAGGAGAGAGAAAAAAATAATAATAAAAGGATAAAATATTATTTAATTGAAATGATAGAATAATCATAGATATAGAGTAAGAGGTTAGAGTAAGAGGTTTTGCTATGAATGCTCTAAAATAGGAGTTTTTTTTTTTTTTTTCTAAAATGGTATTGGTGAAAAAAATATTTACTAATATAATGTTCTTGAAAAAATATTTACAAATAGTCTTTTTGATGATTTAATTATTTCTCACTCCTACTCTCATTGATTAACCCCAATTTATTAAATAACTATTAATTTAATCATGGTATTAAGTCTCTAACATAATTTATTCATTTTTTTAAATATTAGAATGAACCCTTTTTTCTAATAAACGTGCTTTAAAATTTGGTTTTCTTAAAAACATGTATATACTAACTAGTAAATTTTCACGTGTGTTGCTGCGGGTTTAAAATATAAAGTAAGTCAAATTTGAACCGTCTAATGAAAATCTATTATATGTGACCCAACTTGTTTCTGAACAAAAGTTACATCAAAACGTAGACAAACTAAAAATGTACATAAAATAAGCACGACGATGCATTATATTTGATCCGACTTACTGGCGAAAGAAATTCACGTTGAAACATTAACCAAGTTGAACCTATACCACACATACATAAAAATTAGTACGTAAGAAAATTAAGTTTTTTTAAGTTAAAGAATAGTATGTCGTGTTGCAGCAGCATCGAAACGTAAAGTAACTCGAGTTTTTATCATCTAATAAATTTATTTCAAATTGTAAACCAACTAAAAACGTACATAAGATAACACAAAAATGCATTATATTTGAGCATACCCATTTCCAAAAAAGAAATTACATTAAAACGTAAATCAGCCTGAATTCATACCAATATGTACAAACAAATAAGCACGTAAAAATTGATTATAAAGTTGGGGGGTTGTAAGTGTTAATACTAAATGTTGAAGTGTGAAAATAGGAAAAAGAAAACAAAATGACAACTAAAAACGTACATAAAATAACACAAAAACGTATTATATTTGAGCCTAAGCATTTCCAAAAAAGAAATTACATTAAAACATAAATCAACCTGAATTTATATCGATACGTAAAAAAAAATAAGCACGTATAAGTTGATAGTTGATAGATTGTAAGTATTAATACTAAATGTTAAAGTGTAAAAATAGAAAAAAAAAAATTACACTAAACGAAAAAAAGGAGAGAGAGGTGGCTGCTACTATATAAGTAGCTTTCCATTCTAGTTCTAGTTATATAATTCCAATAATACGGTAACTTTTGTATTTCCTTTGACTTGTCATTTTTATACAAATATGTAAATGAAAAAAAAAAGATTTTTTTCTTCTGTTAATATTAGTATTAACAGTTAATAAAAATCTTTTATAACTAAAACCAGAAACTTTGTTTTAGTAAAAAAATATATAAAACTTTTAGTAGTTAAGTGTGTGATCTAGTTTTCATCGTTTTGGGTACTCGAAGTACGTAATTATATTTTGTCAGAGTTATTGATGCAAGCATGTATAACAGACGTTTACAATTGCAATAAAGTTAGCACCTTTGTGGTACGTGAACTAATTGGTTCGTATCGGTTTGATACGATATTAGTACAGTCTGTTACTCCATAAAAAAATCGGATTTCGCCGAATTATGAAGTTACAAACTTTTAGTGATACAATATTTAATAAATGGCTAATGAAAAATGATACAATATTTAATAAATGGGTACTAAGAAACTGGACGATAAAAATGTAAAAGACATGTTTTATAATATATATGTTTTTTAAACCAATAGAATAAGATAATAAATATTGAGCTTCGTTCTCAACGAGTAGAAAATCTCTACCTCATGAATTTAGGTTTTTTTTAAGTATGCTATATTTTGTAATTTGTATATATGATGCCTAAGTAAAAAAAATTAACGCATTATTTTAATTATTACAGTCACGTTATCATAAAAAAAAATTCAGAAACAGGTTTTTTTAAGTATGTTTTATTAAAAAAAAGTTAATTTTGTTATAAATAGATTATTTATTAGTGACTATCCATATTGCCAACTCCCATATTACATTTATGTTTGTATCAATGTCATAGTGTCTATATATTGGTATTTGTATATGATGTTAATATCAATGATAAGAATTCTAATTCCCTTATTTTTCATATTCTTGTTCTCTACATGATCTATATAGTCTTGTTTTCTCATTTTATTGTAGTTGTATATTGGTTGCTAATAGACTGTTGTTTTACAACACGTTATCAGCACGACCCGCTAATCCGCAAACACGACCCCTTAAGCACTTCTTGCAGTAAGTATTGTCATTGATCCAAAACTTATGATTGAGATGGACTTCCCTGAATTTCCTTTGGTAAGTATCATCGTTTATTTGATGATTAAATAGATTGGGATAACATATAAAGGATAAATATATAACGAAAGATATATAATCAATAGAATATGTAAAATTGTAGGAGAAAACTGATTAATAGACTATTAAGATTTAAATTTTAATTATTACGACCTAATTAATTACTTTTATAAATATAATTTTTTCTAAATCATATTATAGCTAAATAATTTATAATTTAAATGTTATGAATATAATTCTTTTACTACGTCTTTCTAGATTTTTTTTGTTTTGTTATATTTGAGTTTTGTATTTTGTATATGAATGATAGAATCTAGATTAAGCTAGAATCCAGATTTGTTATATATTATTCTTTTCTAAATACCGGTTTAAAAGACCTTTTATGTAATTGTGAGAAATGCACTCTAATACAATAAATATTTCACTTAGAGAATCAATTTAACATTTGCATTTTATATTAAATAACTAATTAAATATATCGTTTAAGTTAGTATTTTCTTTCATCCCCAAATATGTAGTATAAGGGAAGAATGCCTTTATAGATAATCTTTATAAACATTGGTTCAAACTTTAAAAGTTTTTTTTATAGTTCAAATGTAAGACAAAGGTTCATTAAATCTGTAGAGGATCTTTAATCTTATATGTGACGCATCTATATTAAAGTAACCATGTTCATTATTATTGATTATATATTTTACAACCAGATAAAATGTCACTTGGACAAGATATGCATTTATTTTATATTTATAAAATTCAAAAAACTTTTGGAATCTATTGACAAACATAAGTGATCTATGTTCCACTCATCGGACTTTGGCTGTTTTTCTAGTTCATGCCCTAAAAACAAACTTTACGTCTCATTACATTCCATGAACACATTATACATGATAAATTGATAACTTTTAATTCATACAAAACATATTGAAAATGATGTGAAATGTTTTTTTATTACATGATTATCATTATTTCAATTTTATTAAAAGCATTATTAGCATGTCTTATATGATGGTATGCTATATTGATAAATGTATAATAGTTTCTATGGATATTTGTGAATGTTATTATATTCTTGCTAACATTGTATATATATGAAATGCTTGGGGTTAAAAGGCATATATGTATATAAGATATACATGTGATAGGTTATATCGTGATACGGTAATACATAAATTATGTATTTCTTTTAAGTGATGAACACATCTTACTTCATTACTTTGTATCAAAACATGTTTTACTTGGGGACATGTTATAAAGTCATGTTTTTAGTATTCTAGCTTTATGTATAAACCGTGTCCCATATGTTGTTACTTTTGAAAAAGAACATCAAAATGACCAAAGTTGCGGTATATGATAACACGTTATAAACATGACTAAATTGTGATCAAGATTTATTTATAATATAGTATTGGAAGAACTACCTAAAGCTTATTATGATTTAATGAAAGCTTGTAAGTATTTAGACCGGTAAATCTTAATGATTCGGTCATATAATTGATGTTATGTGATATGTGATAAAACGATTATTTATACAGCTTGAATAAAACAATTTTTCATTGTCTAACCTCAAATATACTCTTGAAGTAGCAAGATTGTTAAAGTCTATATAAGGTTTGAAATGACAACCATGAAAGTTTTATAGTTCTAATTCGCTCCCTGAAGTGAATGGGATGATATAACGATTAGTGTAAATGTCACACTCATGACTAAGGATATTGTAATGATGCTACCACGGAAGTTTAGTAGTCATAGTCCATTCCCTGAAGTGAATGTGGTGATATAGTGATCGATTTAAAGTTTATGATCATAGAAATTGAGAAAATCATAATAATGTTCATGTTAACAATGAGTTCAACCATGTTAATAATGTGATGATTGTACAATAATCCTTATAAAGGTTGTGATCATGGTAAATGAGAAAATTTCAATGATCCTCATGTTAATAATGAGTCGACCATGTAATAATGAATCTAGCCACAATAAGTGGTGCATTAAGGGAGTGAATATACGAGAATAAAATATGGGAAAATTTTATAAGATGAAATTTTGAAATAATAATACATTATTCTCTCGTATTTATTGTCGTGTATTAGACAAACAAGAGTGCACATATATGGTCATAAGCCAAAAGTTTATGGATCATAATTATTTAATTAGTTGGTACGGCCGGTTAGACCACACCAAGTATTGATGATGTGAAATGTATTAAAGAACCATATCTTCATGATACTTAAACATGTCAGTGGAAATTAATTATTTATCAGTTAAAGTAGGGTATAAATACCTAAATATTCTGAAAATGATAAAGGATTTGTATCTATCCTAACATGAAACCATTTAGTATTTTGAAATCGATGCATAGTCTAAATGGTTATCAAGTTCGCAACTTGAAGTATTGATAGTTTATGGCTTAGCTGATAAGATAGCAAGCATATTATTCTAGATTGGCATATTTATGTTGTATATAAATGATGAATTTGATTCCCATGTTATTAATGATCATTGGCATAAGTGTTCTTGTTGAGATGATCACCCAAACGTCTACAAGTGATTGAAAACTAATTGATCATGAAGCAAAAGGTTCATGTTGTCACACCCGTTCAGAGGCGGAAGCGCGCGGTGTGAACTTGATAAGTTTTCATCGCATACGACATAAGTAAACAACTATATGAATTTAAAAGCATGCACGATGTTCATCCATTCACCATATATAAACATTACAAGTCACAAGCTGTTTGGAAATAAAAGACGTCATAAGTAATTTAAGGTTTACAACAGACTTGTTCAAAATAACTTTTAAACATTAAGGCTTTGTATCCTATATTCCATTCAAAGACGGAATATATAGACTAAACCCTTCAAAATACGGATGACATCGACTACTTGTTAACCACGAAAGTTTCGTAACGTCTGCACCAAGATCCAATTCAATTTCCTGAAATACATGTAAGTTTGAAAACATCAACAAAAGTTGGCGAGTTCATGCGTTTTGTGTGCGCGCCAAATGATTCTTAAAAACATTTGAGAGTTCATATGTAAAAATACGTTGTATGTAAAGCGTCAATGAACTTTATGATCATTAATGTTTTGCAAGGACATTAATATGTGTGCCGACATAGGAAGTACTCAACCCTAGATGAGTTCTTCCGGTCCACCCGACTGGGACAACAAAAGCACTACATGCCGCTACACAAGGACCCATGAGTGGGGCTCGCTACACCCAATAGATCTACCACTCTTGTTCCTCGGTCTTATAAAAGATTAATGGCACTTAAGAGAGAGCCTATTCGCACATGATCTAATATTTCATTCCATAGCAAAACCATACCATCGAAAACATGTATTTCCCCCTGATAGTTATAAACCGAAAACATTTAAGAGAAAAGGGGGACATTAACTCACTGATTTGCGTCCGTGAATATATGCTGCAATTCGGGTATCCCAAAGAGCGTATCAACCTACAAGTGCTCTAACTCATTAGACACTTGAGTTACCATTAAATACGTACACGTTGTTCATCTTGAACGTTATTATATAAGTTAAGTATTTGGGTCCCTTACGTATTTTAAATATGTTGGCATTTGTTTTGTATTTTTGTTTTAATATATATATACAATTCTTTTATATATATATATATATCGTATCCATTAATTGTACAAACGGCCTTGCCCTTCGTGAGACTTTGTGCCTCGCACGAGTATAAGTGGGCCTAGCCCATAAGATTCTTTGTGCCTCGCACAAGTGAGAATGGGCCTAACCCATTTGAGTCTCCGTGATCCACACGGTACGAGTGGGCCTAGCCCATGAGAGTCTCTGTGCCTCGGACGGCTTACGTGCGTTATGTGTGTCACATTTATGTTCTCCGAATATATATACTTTGAGTTTAGTTAACCTCGTTCATCCGTAACGACATGTTCGGCTTAAGTATGAGCATTTGTTCTTCACTTGTATGCCTTTTATAATTATAAGTGTTAAAAATATTTATTTTTAACATCGTAAATACGTTGGTGTATTTGTACACTATTCTTTGCGTGAGTATAACTTAACAATTGTATGTGAGCACATCGCTATGTGCTTACGTATTTTTATACCATATTATTTGGTATTTTTGCGTATATGGGCCTAGCCCAATAAAGTTATGTAAGTGGGCCTAGCCCCATGTATTATATGATAAGCTTAGCCCATTTGACATGTTAATGGGCCTAGCCCAATGTTATATTTTAAAATGGTTCTTAGCCCATTTATATATTAGTAGGCCTAGCCCAACTTATATATATATATATATATATATATATATATATATATATATATATATATTAGTGGGCTTTTACTAGCCCATTACATAACCCAAGTATTCTTATATTTATCGTATGCGTATTTCAAGCGTATTTTATACGTATATACCTTTACATGGTATAATTTATGAGTCTTCGTTTTATACTTTCCAAAATTTTAAGTGTTGGATATATGTAGGTTTTGAACCAAAAGTATATTATTTTTAGAGTTCTTCGTAGAACTTATTGTCATATATCTTCTTGTCGAAACGCCCAAGCATCGCCCGTGATAGGTATCCTTTCCGTGTTGTAATGATGTGTCGACCGTTGCGGTTAGCTACGCATTTACTTCGTTGGGTTGTTTATCTAATAATTCATGTCGGCTTTTGGTTTTTGTATATATATATTTTATCCGTAATATAAGTTTATGTAACGATTTGCCCGATGTCCGATTGTTAGTCGTCTGTATCTCGTACCCAAGTGTAATATAACTTTGTTCATGTATTTAGTTCCTTAAATGTTTTTACACTCGTTCGTTGTCGTGTATTTGGAAATTGTTTTTATAGTGTATTTGTATTTTAGTTAGTATTATTCCTAACTTCTAATACATACACATAATTGTACACAAGTATTTATACACATAAGTTGATGTATTTTAAACATATATATATTTTATTTAAGAATATTTTATACTTATAAAATATCCATTTTTCCTTTTTACAACTTTTATAACTTATATATATATATATATGTGTTTATAAATGTTCTTGTAAGATTAGGGCTTAACCCTTTTTATTAAACTTCCTTAATTACCGATTAAGGTCACTAATCGCGTTTAGTCCCATTAATCACCCCGTTAATCGTACTTTAATCGCGATTAGATTTTAGAAAAATTTCGCCATAGTTTCCCCTAAACTATGGCGTTTTCCACGTTTTTAAAACGTATTTTAAGCATGTTTGAATTCCTTAATCTCAATCAACTCAAATCAAGTTCCAACTATCAACTTTGCATGTAACACTTTCACACATAATGATCCACATAATCCTTGAACTTCATATATATTTTTAACCACACTTTCTAGTAAAAATGAGGACACTTTTTAATCCTTTTAACAAGATCATTTAAACCATCATATGTAGCACACTAATCTTGTTCTTATATTTAAACAACTTTAAATAACATACTTTTATTTTTGTAGTAAAGTTCATGGATCATGGAATGGATGATCTTGTCTTGATTCAAACATTAATATGTTTGAATCATCATTTTTGGTTCTTAATCATAAAAGATCATATACTTAAACAACCTACTTTAACATAATCACCAAGAATATATAAACTAACTAGCACTAAGCAACATGATCAACACAAAATATATCACATTAGTAGACTTTTTATGTTATGATTAGGGTTTAAGATTTTATTTTCTTTAAGATTCAAGATGATCAACATGTACTTTACTAATCTACGTATTATAACAAGCTTAAAAAATGGTGAGAAATGATCTTACAACTTTGCTATGGTTATGATGAAGATTAAGAAAACATTAAGTTCCAAATGAAGCTTTAAAGATCCTCCATGCTTACTCCTTCTTGAGGGGTCTTGAAGTAGGTTAATCTAGGTGTTTAGTAGTGGAGAAATGGTGATGAATGGTGGTGTTAATGGTGGCGTGGAATGAGGAAGAAGGAAGGAAGAGTTAAGTTTTTTTTATAAATGAACATCATATGAAATGGTGATCAAGATCATCATTTTATAACTCCATCAAATCTTCTTCCCCATACCCTAGCCTTATGTAATCTTTCATTTTTCAAACAAGTAACAAGTGGGTGGGACCCACTTGTTTACCGATTTTTAGATGGGGGTAAATGTAATTTTTTTAAATATATTGTTAAACTTTGAAGATATTTTAGCCATTAAGTTAATTAGGGATTAATTAGGGTACCGATGGTAGTTAGGTTTTAATTAAAGTTTAACTAGTCACTAGTTTAGTGGGTGTTGTTTTTGGATGGTAAAAATGCTACTAGTTCGCTCGTCGGTTCGATACCGGGTGTTATATAAAAGTTGTAATTTAATGCCGGGAGATGCTCCATTTATTACCATCGATGTCATGAAGTTTATTTAAGGTGTTTACGACTCCAAAATATGACTAACTAGTTCGCTAGCTTTTTAGTTCGGCAATTGGATGGTAGGAATATAATTTGTTCGCCTATCGGCTTGAATTTGAGTAATGTGTACAAGTTGCGGTGTAACACCGAGAGTTTATGTTTAGAATATTCCGTTGATATCCCCAAGCTTATTTAGGGTGCATAACATTATTTAATAGTCCTACGACATTTAAAAATGTTGCACTTTGGCATTTCGGGCAATTTACTTTGTTATATTTTAGTGCGATTCGGACGAATTCTATCGATATGTATTTTTCGTAAAGTTAAAGTTTCTTTGCATTTAGTGTCCCTAATTAGGGGTTTTTATTTGTATTTCAACCATAGAATGCTTTCATGCCATTCGTTGCTCATTCCGACAGTTTTCATAAACATGCTGGCATGAACAATGTGTTTCGATGAATAGTGTTTTCAGCATTTTGCCAACATATTTGGACATAGTTTGTTGTTTTCTCGCAATGTGAAGAGTGTAACCACGTTGTTTGGCATAATTAACCATGTCCGATGATTGCTAGACTTTACGCGACCTAATCATGCATTAATTAAATCGTAACGAACGCAATAAATTATATAATCGAGTTGTAAGTTGTACGGAATTTACCATTATTTTGCCAGTTGTCACATTCTCTCCCCCGTTAAAAGAATTTCGTCCCGAAATTCAAGTCGTGTTATTATTTGTAGGGGAGCCTTAGAACAAATGTGGGTACTTGGATCTGATTTGGTCCTCACGTTCCCACGTATACTCAGGGCCGTAGAGTGAGTTCCAACGAACTTTAATCAGTTTAATACGACTTCTCCGTGTCTTGTGGACCTTCCAGTCCGTAACCTCAACGGTTCTTCAGTAAAATAGAGTTTCTCGTCGATGTGAATCTCATTCGCTGGAATGATCACCGTTTCTTGAGTAGGGCTTTTCTTTAAATTCGACACATGGAATGTGTCGTGTACGCTACTGAGCTCGTCCGGTAACTTCAACTTATAAGCTACGGTTCCAATCTTTTCCAAGATTTCGAAGGGTCCAATGTTGCGTGGGTTCAACTTTCCACGTTTACCAAATCTTGCTACGCCTTTCCAAGGCGAGACTTTCAATAATACTTTGTCTCCGACTTCAAAGGATAGTGGTTTTCGTCGTTTGTCGGCATAGCTCTTTTGTCGGTCACGAGCCACCTTGATACAGTCTCGTATATGAAATATTTTGTTTGTAGTCTCCTGAACTAATTCCGGACCAATGAGTTGCTTGTCTCCGGTCTCCGCCCAACATAGCGGTGACCGACATTTTCGTCCATATAGAGCTTCAAACGGGGCGGCCTGTATACTAGTGTGATAGCTGTTATTATACGAGAACTCCACTAAGGGTAAGTGAGTATCCCAGTTTCCACCCAAATCCATCACACAAGCACGTAAAATATCCTCTAAAGTTTGTATCGTCTGTTCACTTTGGCCGTCCGTTTGAGGGTGGAAGGTCGTACTAAGATCCAGCCGCGATCCAAAGGCCTTTTGGAATGATTGCCAAATCCTTGACACGAATCGACCGTCTTGATCCGATATAATAGAGATGGGAACTCCATGTCGTGCTACGATTTCTTTGAGGTATATTTCCGCCAATTTCTCCGTGTTATCCTTCTCACGGATAGGTAAGAAGTGTGCAGACTTCGTAAGTCGATCAACGATAACCCAAATCATGTCATGACCTCTCGAGGTCCTGGGTAACTTAGTAATAAAATCCATCGAAATCTGTTCCCATTTCCATATAAGAATCTCAGGTTGTTGCAGTAGTCTTGAAGGCTTTTGATATTCCGCCTTAACCTTGGCGCAAGTAAGGCATTTTACGACATAGTTAGCAATGTCGCCCTTAAGGTTAGGCCACCAATAGAATTCCTTTAAATCCTGATACATCTTATCTAATCCGGGATGTATAGAGTACTTCGACTTGTGTGCTTCATCTAGAATAATTACCCGCAGATCGCCAAAATAGGGAACCCAAATTCGTCCCATAAAGTATAACGTTCCATCCTCCTTTGGCACCAATTGTTTTTCCATTCCAGGCAATGATTCGGCTGGTATGTTCTCAGGTTTAAGTGCTTCTTGTTGCGCATCACGAATCTGAGAAGTAAGTTTATTTTGTATGGTCATCTCTAAGGCTCGAACCCTTAAAGGTTTCACTCGTTCTTTGCGACTCAAAGCGTCCGCCACTACGTTCGCCTTGCCCGGGTGATATTTAATTTCACAGTCGTAATCGTTCAATAACTCAACCCATTGTCTTTACCGCATATTTAATTCCTTCTGATCAAATATGTGTTATAGACTCTTGTGATCGGTAAAGATTGTACAACGAGTACCAAATAAGTAAAGACGCCAGATTTTTAACGTGAATACCACCGCTCCTAGTTCGAGATCGTGCGTGGTATAATTTTTCTCATGCACCTTAAGTTGTCGAGAAGCGTACGCGATGACTTTGTCTCGTTGCATCAGCACACAACCGAGACCTTGATGCGACGCATCACAATATACGACAAAGTCGTCAGTACCGGCTTGTAGAGATAAGATTGGCGCATCACAGAGTTTGTCCTTTAACAGTTGGAATGCAACTTCTTGTTTGTCGCCCCAATCAAACCTTTAATCCTTTTGAGTCAGGGATGTTAGCGGTTGAGCAATCTTTGAAAAAATTTCTATAAATCGTCTGTAATAACCCGCTAATCCCAAAAATTGTCGCACTTATGTCGGCATCTTAGGCACTTCCCAATTCTTTATTGCCTCAATCTTGGAAGGATCGACATGAATCCCTTTCTCGTTTACCACGTGTCCAAGAAACTGTACCTCGCGAATCCAAAATTCGCATTTAGAAAACTTTGCATAAAGCTGTTCATTCTTCAAAAGTTCCAAGACAGTTCATAAATATCGCTCATGTTTGTCCTTCGATCGCGAATATATTAATATGTCGTCAATAAATACGATCACGAACTTATCCAAATACGGCTAACACACGCGATTCATGAGATCCATGAATACCGCCGGTGCATTTGTTAAGCCGAACGACATTACAAGGAACTCGTAGTGACCGTAACGAGTTCGGAAAGCCATTTTGGGAATGCTTTCTTTTTGAATCCTCAACTAATGGTAGCCCGATCGCAGATCGATCTTTGAATAGAAACTTGAACCTTGTAGCTGATCGAACAAGTCGTCAATTCTCGGTAAGGGGTATCGGTTCTTGATGGTGAGTTTGTTCAACTCCTGATAGTCTATGCACATACGTAAGCTCCCGTCCTTCTTTTTAACAAATAATACCGGAGCTCCCCAATGTGAGAAACTCGGTCTAATAAATCCTTTATCCAACAATTCCTGAAGTTGAGTGGATAGCTCCTGCATCTCGGACGGAGCTAACAGGTAAGGAGACTTCGCCACTGGTGCCGCTCCTGGCACCAAATCGATGCGAAATTCCACTTGCCGTTGTGGAGGCAGTCCCGAAAAGTCTTCAGGAAAGACTTCTAGAAACTCCTTCACAACCGGAATGTCTTCTAATTTCGGCTCCTTAGTTTCTTTGTCTACTACATGAGTGAGGAAGGCTATACAACCTTTTCGTACAAACTTTTGCGCCTTGATACAATTAATAATCCGTAAGGATGTCTCGCGTTTTTCTCCATGTACAACGAGTGTTTCTTCATCTGGTAAGGGAATGCGGATGGTTTTCTCATAACATACCACTTCCGCCCGATTTTCGGACAACCAATCCATTCCGACAACGACGTCAAAACTACCCAAGTCGACGTTAACACACCTGCCTCTCGTTATCACCAATATTGTCCGCTTTGCCCCTGATGGGTGGCCCATCCAGGAACTCACGGCTTTGTTTTTTGTTGCCTGGTGGAGACTTCCCAGGAGGTCATCCATCCTACTACTACTCCCACTTGAGCACGCTTAACTGTGGAGTTCTCCTCTCATCCACTAGCATTAAGCCCAAAACGCGTTGGTGATTTTAGAGGTAGGGCATTACTTATGAACCAGGAATCTCTCCTGTCCACGGACGATGTTGGGAGGTATGCCATTAGGTGTTATAATCACCCCCCCTAAGGGACTCATCGTCCTCGATGAGGTTTTGCCCCAACATGTAGGAGGTTGCCATTGTCCTCGATGAGATTTTTTGCCCCACATTTGAGAGGTTGCCATTAGGTGTTACAATCACCCCCCTAAGGGACTCATCGTCCTCGATGAGGTTTTGCCCCAACATTATAAACAAATATGAAACAAATAAATATCATAAGTTTGCATGTAACCACATAAACTATTAAAATCTAGTCAACTATAGTATAGGCTCTAAGGGTCAAATAACCTATCCTGTATCCCTATAGTCATGGCTCTGATACCAATCTGTCACACCCCGACCCGCAGCGGAAAAGGTGATCGGGGCATGATTGGGTTATCATCAAAGCTCATGACATTTAGTATAACGTTTCACATTCATTATTACAATTTAAAGGGAAACATACAATCTTAATTTCATCATGTCCTAAACATCATTCTAGACTTCATTGTTTTCTTCTAAGGCATTTCCTATGTTTTCCTTGATTCATCCTGTTCACCTGTATCATGTGTAAAAATGGTTTTTAGATCAACAAAAAGTTGGCGAGTGAATCCTATGAAAAGCATTTGAACAAGTTTATTGAATTGATTATAAAATAAAGTGCACAACCACATATGAGTAAATATAGATGTAAACATATTCATAAAACACTTAATATCAGATAATGCACACACATACAATAATAAATTGTTTTGAGGCACGCGTTGCTCAACCCGTCTCTCACGAGGAACTGATGGGCCTAATGAATGAGTTTTGAGGCACGCGTTGTTCTACGAACTGATGGGCCTAATGAATGATTTGCATACAACTTGACAATATGAAAGACATAACTACAAACAATATTTACACTCTAAGTTTAGATCACAATATGGTATGGCACAAGTTTAAATAAACGAGTTAATTTTAGTGACACATGACACACCCCAAAACGTGTAATTAAAAAGGGGAGTTGTAAGATTCACTCACAGTGGGTGCGTTCGGTTGATGATGTTGAATGCGCACGAAGTTGGATTTAACCACGAGTGAAACTAACCTAGATAATAACATAATGGTTCGGTAAATAAGCGGATTTTATTAATCAATTTTAGTAGGATTATTGGATATATTTTTGTAAGTTTAAAGCTATTTTCTAACTTTAAAAAATGTTATTTTTAAGTATTTTTAATTGATTTTTAAATAAAATAAATAAATAAAAATAATAAAAAAATGTTGACTTTTTGACCGTTGACTTGTTGACCGTTGACCTGTTGACTTGTTGACCGGTTTTATTGTGTAACTGTATGCGCCGGGCAGGACTCGAACCCGAGACCTCCCGTTCGCGTGCACGCAGCTCTACCAACTGAGCTACGTGTCTAACCCGAAATATTTCTGTTTTTAATTATATTTATATACTAATTGAATTAATCCGAAAATCATTTATTTTAAAAACGATTTTAATGCATCGGCTCGGTGCTCGCCACAGGTCTCGAACCCGGGACCTGTGGTTTAGTTTGGCACACAGTCCACCGCTGGACTGTGTGTCTAACTTGGTAAATAATCTGGTTTTTATTATACTTAACATCTTACTGAAGTTAACCCGGTTCGGTCTCTAAAAAAAGGCATTTTATTTCTGTGAAGGTGCGTGTGTCAAGAATCGAACTCGGGACGTTAGGCATATTGTTTGCACACAGTCCACCACTGGACTGTGTGTCTAACCCGTTCATAAAACTGTTTTTAATTAATCTTATATCATATCAGTACTTCGTCTTCTTCGTTAAACTTAACCAGAATCGATGTCCGACTGTTTTGACAAAAATAATCAGTTTCTTTAGCGTGTTGTGATTAATTACATGTGAGATTAATAAAAACGAGAGAGATTTAGGTGTAAGATATACCGAACAGAGATCCTCTGTTTCGCCGGCGAAATTTCCGATAACAGCAGGTTATTCCGGCGACGTTTATCTTGCGGCAGAAGGTCTTCAGGAAGCTTGAGGTGAGTGTGGGTGACTTCGGTATGAGCTCTAGGTGTTCTGTTTTTAGAGTAAGGCACAGAAGTGACGGGGTTCGGTTTTCCGGCGAGTTGCAGAAACTTTCCGGCGAGTGAAACTTCGTCGAGAATGGGTGGATCGTGAGCGAAAAGGCTATCAGAGGTTAGAGGGTGCATTTATAGGAAAGAATCGAGATGCATGTGGTCTGATTTCAGTCTTGATTCATCGGTCAATAACTTTTCCGGCGGTTATGACTTGTGTCGCGGACTGGACATCGGTTATAACCGATGTTAAGGTTAATGCGTCGGTTAAAACAGAAGAAACCGTCCAATCTCGGCGAAATCGTCGGGATTTCCGACGACTGCGATTTGGGCGCGTCAGTTTGAATTCGAGTTTGTGTATTTGCATTAATTGTTTCTAATAATAAACAAGAAACACAAGTGGCGGAGTGGTTGGAAAGATGTGTGTTAAGGCTTTGAAGTTTACCCAGCTGACCCGGGTTCGAAACCCGGCAGCATTGTTATATTTTTATTTCATTAATTTTAATACTTTTTCAAATATAACTTTTATAATCCAATATACTTATTAATTATGTATCGTTTAAAATATATTTGGGCATTACATACGCCACGAAATTTTTAACTGATCGTTCGGTTAATAAACGGAGCGGGTTTGGTAAATCCGGTTTTTGACGGATGTTACAGTATCCCCTACTTTTTAGAAATTTCGTCCCGAAATTTAAGTAGTGGCATATTTGTCTAAAAAGGATGGTGTTTAATTTGACAGTTAATACTTAGAAAAAGAGTAAGAGTTTAAATTTTTGTTTGAGGCGGTAACGTTCCTTGTAAGGGTTGAGTACCCTGCTACAGGAATCGCTTTTTGTTGCCTACGGTAAAAATATGGATAAGCGGAGTTGATTCACTGAGTAATTTCATGCAATAGTTTTGATATGTTTGGAAAGATAAGGTTATATCATAAAACAAAACTTCTAATACTACAACCTACATGGAACTTCTCATAGCCTCCTGACAATGCCTCTGATCCTTTGGCAAGAATACTTATATATAGGAAGTACCAGCGGCGTATCACACATATTCTTGTCAAATTTTCATTGGTTTTATCAGTAAGTCATGATTGGTTCTATGATACGACTCTAAACATGACAAACACAACAACCAATGTCTGAGTCCTAATTCTGATAGTATACATGTTTGATTGGTGACATAATCCAATTTTTTTAAATGATGAGATGATATAAATGCTAGATCAGTGAAAACTTTAACCAAGAAATTACTAAATCCTACATGGAACTTCTCATAACCGCCTGACAATGCCTCTAATCCTTTGGCAAGAATACTTATATATAGGAAGTACCAGCGACGTATCCACCATATTCTGGTCAAATTTTCATTGGTTTTATCAGTAAGTTATGATTAGTCCTATGTGACTCTAAAGCATAAGTAAACACCACAACCAATATCTGAGTCCAAATTCTGATAGTATACATGTTTGAATGGTGGCATAATCCAATGATGAGATGATATGAATGCTAAATCAGTGAGTATAACTCATATTTCAATCAAGACAATACTAAATCCTACATGGAACTTCTCATAACCGCCTGATAATGCCTCTGATTCTTTGACAAGAATACTTATATATAGGAAGTACCAGCGGCGTATCCACCATATTCTTGTCAAATTTTCATTGACTTTATCCGCAAGTTATGATTAGTTCTATGTGACTCTAATATAAACACAACAACCAAAACTTGAGTCTCAATTCTGATAGCATACATGTTTGATTGGTGACAGTTCCTCTCTCGTTTGTTGTGATGGAGAGGTTAGTCTATGTAGAAATGGAACACAATCCAATTTCTTTAGATGATGATATGATATGAATGTTAAATCAGTGAATGTAACGCAAATTTCAACCAAGACAATACTAAATCCTACATTGAACTTCTCATAACCGCCTGATAATGCCTCTGATTCTTTGACAAGAATACTTATATATAGGAAGTACCAGCGGCGTATCCACCATATTCTTGTCAAATTTTCATTGACTTTATCCGCAAGTTATGATTAGCTCTATGTGACTCTATAACTAACACAACAACCAAAACTTGAGTCTCAATTCTGATAGTATACATGTTTGATTGATGACAATACCTCTCTCGTTTGTTATGATGGAGAGGTTAGGCTATGTAGAAATGGAACACAAACCAATTTCTTTAAGTGATGAGATGCTATAAATGCTAAATCAATGAGTACGAAAACAAACTTCAATCAAGACAAAACCAAATTCTACATGGAACTTCTCATAACCGCCAGATATTGCCTCTGATCCTTTGGCAAGAATACTTATATATAGGAAGTACCAGTGGCGTATCCACCATATTCTTGTCAAATTTTCATTGGCTTTATCCTTAAGCTATGATTGGTTCTATGTGATTCTAAAACATAAACAAACACAATCAAACAAAGCTTGAGATAACATAAAGAAAAACATAAAACTAAGTGATTGGAGTTGAATCTTGATTTTCGGCGAAGGGGACTAGTTGGGTGGTTTCGTTTGGGCCGTCATTATCTTCAACAGGATTGGTGTTGATGTTGAAAACTCTTCCTCTTGTTGGTGGCCTAGTGATTAGGTTTCCTTGATTTGCTTAGTTAACTGAGTTTGCTTGAGCTTGGGCGTTTATGATGTTAACCAATCGAGGGCACGTGTTTCTAAAGTGGGTAGGGTCGCCACAATTGAAACAAGTTCGAACATATGGGAACATGGGGTATTGGGGTTGTTGATAGGTTTGGATCATGTTTTGAGTAGGGGGTGAGATTTGGTTTTGAGGGGTGCGGCAAACCTTGCTCAAATGACCATAGCGTCCACAATTCGCACATAGTCGACAAGGTAAGGTAGATGGATGGTGATAAAAACAGGTGTTACATCGAGGGTGAGGTCCAAGGTATGGTTTCTTATTTGGGTAAGTTGAGTTGGGTGCTATTTGAGTGATTGGGATAGCTTGGATGGGTATGGCTTGTGAGGCTAGAAGACATCTACAAGGAATACATATCAAGAGTATGAGTTGGATGTTTTTGGGATCATGGGTCGTATTTAGGAATGAATATTTATAAAATAAATATAAAATAATAAATCTACTACATCCATAGGATGTCTTGGGCTTTGCTCGTAATTGGGCATTGCATGCCGCCATACTTCACCTTCGTAATCATGTGGGCCCCATGAATATCGGGTTTTTCATATGGTTCGCATGTGTTAGCCTGGTTACGTACACTAAAACCCGGAGAAAATCGAGAAATATGTATATAACGTATGATATTCGGAATGTGTCCAGGTGTGGACACGTTGACACCTCAAAGTGGGGTTAGTTCAAACGACGTTTGGTGTGGCATGCTTTGGCTAATAGGTCCTTTGTAATCTCATCGTTAGTCCCCAGGTAGGCAAACTGGTCCGTTATATTGGATTTATACGAATGCAACCTAGACAGGACGTTCCGACTACCGGTACTTGTACCCTTCCAGTTACTACATGCCCATCGCAGACTCACTTTGATGAGATTTGAAAAATGAAAAATCTGACAAAATCTTTGAATAACGGAAGTATGAAGATGATTTGAATATGTGAACATTGAAATATGTATGATGAATGTGTATGTAAGTATGTATGTTTGACTGTAAGTATAAACAAATATGAAACAAATAAATATCATAAGTTTGCATGTAACCACATAAACTATTAAAATCTAGTCAACTATAGTATAGGCTCTAAGGGTCAAATAACCTATCCTGTATCCCTATAGTCATGGCTCTGATACCAATCTGTCACACCCCGACCCGCAGCGGAAAAGGTGATCGGGGCATGACTGGGTTATCATCAAAGCTCATGACATTTAGTATAACGTTTCACATTCATTATTACAATTTAAAGGGAAACATACAATCTTAATTTCATCATGTCCTAAACATCATTCTAGACTTCATTGTTTTCTTCTAAGGCATTTCCTATGTTTTCCTTGCTTCATCCTGTTCACCTGTATCATGTGTAAAAATGGTTTTTGGATCAACAAAAAGTTGGCGAGTGAATCCTATGAAAAGCATTTGAACAAGTTTATTGAATTGATTATAAAATAAAGTGCACAACCACATATGAGTAAATATAGATGTAAACATATTCATAAAACACTTAATATCAGATAATGCACACACATACAATAATAAATTGTTTTGAGGCACGCGTTGCTCAACCCGTCTCTCACGAGGAACTGATGGGCCTAATGAATGAGTTTTGAGGCACGCGTTGTTCTACGAACTGATGGGCCTAATGAATGATTTGCATACAACTTGACAATATGAAAGACATAACTACAAACAATATTAACACTCTAAGTTTAGATCACAATATGGTATGGCACAAGTTTAAATAAACGAGTTAATTTTAGTGACACATGACACACCCCAAAACGTGTAATTAAAAAGGGGAGTTGTAAGATTCACTCACAGTGGGTGCGTTCGGTTGATGATGTTGAATGCGCACGAAGTTGGATTTAACCACGAGTGAAACTAACCTAGATAATAACATAATGGTTCGGTAAATAAGCGGATTTTATTAATCAATTTTAGTAGGATTATTGGATAATTTTTGTGAGTTTAAAGCTATTTTCTAACTTTTAAAAATGTTATTTTTAAGTATTTTTAATTGATTTTTAAATAAAATAAATAAACAAAAATAATAAAAAAAATGTTGACTTTTTGATCGTTGACTTGTTGACCGTTGACCTGTTGACTTGTTGACCGGTTTTATTGTGTAACTGTATGCGCCGGGCAGGACTCGAACCCGAGACCTCCCGTTCGCGTGCACGCAGCTCTACCAACTGAGCTACGTGTCTAACCCGAAATATTTCTGTTTTTAGTTATATTTATATACTAATTGAATTAATCCGAAAATCATTTATTTTTAAAACGATTTTAATGCATCGGCTCGGTGCTCGCCACAGATCTCGAACCCGGGACCTGTGGTTTAGTTTGGCACACAGTCCACCGCTGGACTGTGTGTCTAACTTGGTAAATAATCTGGTTTATATTATACTTAACATCTTACTGAAGTTAACCCGGTTCGGTCTCTAAAGAAAAGGCATTTTATTTCTGTGAAGGTGCGTGTGTCAAGAATCGAACTCGGGACGTTAGGCATATTGTTTGCACACAGTCCACCACTGGACTGTGTGTCTAACCCGTTCATAAAGCTGTTTTTAGTTAATCTTATATCATATCAGTACTTCGTCTTCTTCGTTAAACTTAACCAGAATCGATGTCCGACTGTTTTGACAAAAATAATCAGTTTCTTTAGCGTGTTGTGATTAATTACATGTGAGATTAATAAAAACGAGAGAGATTTAGGTGTAAGATTTACCGAACAGAGATCCTCTGTTTCGCCGGCGAAATTTCCGATAACAGCAGGTTATTCCGGCGACGTTTATCTTGCGGCAGAAGGTCTTCAGGAAGCTTGAGGTGTGTGTGGGTGACTTCGGTATGAGCTCTAGGTGTTCTGTTTTTAGAGTAAGGCACAGAAGTGAAGGGGTTTGGTTTTCCGGCGAGTTGCAGAAACTTTCCGGCGAGTGAAACTTCGTCGAGAATGGGTGTGATCGTGAGCGAAAAGGCTATCAGAGGTTAGAGGGTGCATTTATAGGAAAGAATCGAGATGCATGTGGTCTGATTTCAGTCTTGATTCATCGGTCAATAACTTTTCCGGCGGTTATGACTTGTGTCGCGGACTGGACATCGGTTATAACCGATGTTAAGGTTAATGCGTTGGTTAAAACAGAAGAAACCGTCCAATCTCGGCGAAATCGTCGGGATTTCCGACGACTGCGATTTGGGCGCGTCAGTTTGAATTCGAGTTTGTGTATTTGCATTAATTGTTTCTAATAATAAACAAGAAACACAAGTGGCGGAGTGGTTGGAAAGATGTGTGTTAAAGCTTTGAAGTTTACCCAGCTGACCCGGGTTCGAAACCCGGCAGCATTGTTTTATTTTTATTTCATTAATTTTAATACTTTTTCAAATATAAATTTTATAATCCAATATACTTATTAATTATGTATCGCTTAAAATTAATTTGGGCATTAAATACGCCACGAAATTTTTAACTGATCGTTCGGTTAATAAACGGAGCGGGTTTGGTAAATCCGGTTTTTGATGGATGTTACATCGACGGGTAAAAGATCGATAAAGAATTTTTGCGCTCCAAGTTTGAGTGTGCAACCTCTAATAATTCTCCCGTTTCGACTAATTTTCCGTTCGCTAATTCAATAGAATATGGGAGTCTAATTTACTCGACTCTAGGCCAAGTATATTTTTAAATCCTATAGATATAAAGCTAAAATCGGCGCCTGTATCAAATAGAACGGATGCAAAGTGGTGGTTTATAGGAAACGTACCCGTAACCACGTTTGGGTCTTGGCGTGTAGCCTTAGCTCCTATCCCAAAAGCTCTTCCTCGAGCCTGGTTTTCCTTCAGGCAATCCTTCCGATAATGCGTTTTTTCTCCACACCCATAGCATGCTTGACCTTTGCCATTCCCATTTCCACCATGTGTAACACCCCAAAAACGGGTTTGGTAATCAAACCACGTTAATATTAAAGAATGGGTAAAAGACCGTTAGTGGTGAAAGTGAACCCGTAAACAAAATGACTAGGAACAAATAAACCTAGCTAAAAACATGCATACAAGTAACCAAACAATGAGTTGTAGTCTCATTGTTAATCAAAACTAAACTTGAAGGACCAAGGCTGCCAAAAAGGGAACTCGTATTATAAATATCAAAAAATTAAAACACAACACACACTTAATGTGTGTGTGTGTGAGTCGACCAGGAGCAGAGAAGGAGGGAGAAACTCCTTCTTGACCTAATCTCCAAGATCATCAAAATTAGAAGATAAATTGGAGCTTAAATCTTGTGCAGGAACATGATTTTAGATCACCTAAACTAGGGGACATAAGGTATGTTTAAAAACCTAGATTGGTGAAAGTTGTAACTAGAGACAAGTAGAATACTTGTAATCAAACTGTTGGATTATGATCCAAAAATGAAATTGAGTGTATGTATACATATTTTCGTTTGATATAGTGAAATTATGAAATATTTGAGGTATGATTACTTGTAGGTGATTAACAAGTAGCTATTGAAGTGGGTTTTAATAATATGATGAAGTTGATGATATATCTATGTTTAGAATCATCATGCATGATAATAGTAGGAAGTTACATGAACAAATTATGAGTTTGAGTACATACTCATACTTGCTATGGAATGGTTTTGTATGAAGTGATGAAATAAGTGTTAAGTTAATTTGATGTTATTAATCGCTTGGATTTGTTTAAGTGAAAGAAACGACATGAACTTGATTGGGAATTTAGATAAGGGTAGCCTAAAACTATCGCATGTCGAGTAATTGATAAATGCCTAAATGAGTTTGTTGAACTTATCTGTGCGTTTGCAAATGTTAATAGGTAGTTGACTTTTATAAGTCAAACTGACCTATAATATGAACAAGTAGTGAATTGATATAAATTCGTAAGGTGGAATAGTCGTGTTAAATAATGACTAACCTAACCATCTTGCTAATGATAAATGATAGTTTGACGCTTGACAAGCTAGGTGGAGGCTTGGGAAGAAGCGGTTCAAACGGAACAATTACGCGGAAGAAGGCATAATTGAATTCAAGGTAAGTAAAGCTTACATCCTTAAAATAGTAGAATTACTTACATAGTTGAACAAGCATTTTGGGTATTCGGGAAGAGAATTCGAAATATAAAGTTCCAACACGAATAGATACGGGTTGGAACAAATAAATATGGTATTAAACCATGAATTACGATAAAAAGGGTAAAACAGTAAATTAGTCATGCGATGACAAATAAATAAGGAGTTTTGAAAAAGGATACCATATGACGTAACTCATAATGGGTCAGACGAATTAAGAAATGATGTTTAAAGTAAGATAATCATTCAGTGTAAAATGAAAAGGGTTAAATAGTTGAGATGACAAATAAGTGCCATCTCAAAATGACAAATGGTCATTTAGACCGAACGGGTCAAATGGTGATATTATCACCATTTAACAATGATAACTAATATCGCTTTTTGAGATGTTGTGTTCATAGAAAGAATAGAGCATGATATTTGAACGGATCAATGCTATGAGCCGAGCCAGGTACGTGAAATGGTCAAACTCTCAAAAGGACTTACGGTTCGTTGAGAGATAAACGAGTCATGAATGAATAATAGATTACCTAAGGTAGGGTAATCTAATATTCTAGTTCGTAGACATTATGTTATCAAGAGCATAATGATTCTATATAGACTATGCTTAAAAAGTACATTTTGGTCAAAACATGATATTGTAAGACCGTCGTAAAGAAAGGTCTAAGTTGACCAAAATGCCCTCGAATGATGAATTAAGTAAACGACTCTAAAATTAGTTTGAAAATGAGTTTTATAATACAATATACCCATTTGGTAATGTAAAAACGAAAAACATAAGTCGTTTTGGCTTAATGTCTCATATTAGATCTTTTTCGTAAAAATGTCAAACCGAATGGTAGAATTAAAAATATAGCATTCTATAACAAATCCACCACAATGTATAGTTGTGGTGGGATGTAAATAGATATTTTTGTATGAAAACAAGAAATAAAGTAAGAGGAAGTGAGTTTTAAGTTTATACACTTAAATCTCTTAACGGGTCAAAATGAAAATACGCATAACCAAGAATGAACGCGTAATTCATAAGAATTAAGAATCCGAGATAAATATTTCAGATTAAATACGTAGATAAACAAATTTCAGACAATTGGAAGCAGATAGATATCATAGTGTGGAAACAATAAGATAGATAAGGTATTGTTGAAATGAGCGTTGGATTACGCTAAAACAACCAAACATGTCAAATAATAAATAAATAAAGGTTTAGTTAAATAAGACAACTATACGGGTAATAATGGAGTGTTAATGTATACCGAAAAGGATGTGTAAATGTATAGTTTCTTTAAATGGGGTAAAAAGGGCAAAATCGGAAAATAAAAGCATAAACCGGGGATAAATACATAATTTATATGAAATAAGAATCCGGGTCAAGGATTTCGGGTTAAATATGTGAGAAAATATTTTACAAATATTTAAAAACAGGTTTCGAGCAAAACGAAGGAAAATTGAGGGAGTTACAGAAATTGTCGTAACTAAACGACAAATAAGAGAAAATTTTGCAGCAAGCCACCGTAAGCTACGGTGGCGTACCGTAGCTTACGGTAGGCAGCTGCTGGTTGAAATTGGAAGTCTTAGCTGTAAGACAGTGAGTTAGGACCGTAAAGCGTGACCGTAAGCTACGGTGGTCACCGTAGCTTACGGTGGAGTCTGAAACTAAAGTTTTGATTTTATTATTTTAAGCCTTCGGGTTTATTCAGTTATGTTATAATTTGTTTATAACTAACGTATTTCATAAATTATGAAATACAGGTGATATTTGGAGCACCGGAGGAGGACCAAGCTATACAAAGAACCGAGCACGATCAAAGATCAGCTTCCGCTCTTGTTTTCAATATTACGGAACTAAACAGTAATACCATGTCAAAATGTTTATTGTCGATAAGTTTTAATAAACTCGAATATTTTGACTGACATGTAATTGCAATTACATGTTTAAATACGAAATCTTTTAAATAAATTTCAATATAATAAGATAGGGTCTTACAAGTTGGTAATCAGAGCTCAAGGTTAATGATCAAATGTGTTCAGTTTGAGGCTTGGTCAAATGATCCGGTAAGTTATTATAAATTTAGTCGTCTAACATAGTTAAAGTGTTGCAAATAACACATAGGGTTATCGTGTGAACGCACGTTACCCCAAATAAAATGATGAAAGACCGATATAGCTAGTGAATTACTTGTGTTAACAAGTATTGTAGATAGCCTTGTACTAGAGTAAGGGCGCTTTTTAATTTTCAACATTACTAATCAATGTAAACGTTTTGGTTAAAGGATGCTCGCATCGGAAGATGACGGGAGTCTAATGATCTGCCAATGCGATGACAGAATGGTCTGAAGTACGACAAGTAGAGTATACTCGTTAAGGACCTAAACTTAATGATGATATTAAATAAAGGTGGAACGGCAATGAAAGCCAATGAGGAAAATATTGCACAGGTGCACACTTTAAATTATTGTATAACTAGTAGTATACAACAGATACGTAATGAACAACAGTTGTATACGGGATTAAAGCATGGGAAAACCGGAAGGGATGCCCATCCATGATGATGTTCCCAAGAGAAATTGGGCGGGTAATACTCATTATTCAGAAATCGTGAATAATAAAAATATAAAAGAGTTCAGATCTAAAATCTTGGATGGGGTGACCATCCAAGTAGAAATTTTCAATAAGAATTTATTGAGGAAAAATAAAGATCACATAGATATTGTGTCTACATAAAAGTCTTATAAAAAAAGAAAACATTTATATATTTTGAGATGAGAAGGGTAAAAACTAATAATTGTTAAATAACAATTAAACAAAGTTTTACCAAATAAATCAGAAATATAGACATGAACCGAGGATTTACTTACATAGGAAGTAATGTGTTAGTTATAATAAGGTCATGTGTACCATGTGTTAATTGCTTACTCTGGCCAAGTAAATGATAAACACATGATACCCTGAACTTGTTATAATGAACACATACATTCAATGTGGCAAATCGAGATGAATGGGAAAAGTTAAAAGATCCTTGGGATCAAGAAACTTACAAGTGTACTCGTATAAATGGTTTTCGTGGGAACCATAAAAACGATATACAGCGCACATAGAAATAAATAACCTAAGAAAATTGTGAAATAAGTCATTATGGACGAAAGAAGCGTGGTTCACAAAAGGGCACGTAAAACCAAAGTATAAATGACCCACGAGGTCATAGAAACGGAGGTAGTGCCCAGACGGAAAACGTTTAAAGTCGGTGACTATGATCGTAGAAAAGATAAAAAGAGAAAAGAAATAAATGATGATGATAATCATCATTTATGGTCCATGAGGCCATCAAGGATGGTCAGCTAAAGGATAAATTTTGATTGTTCAAAAGCGATGGATTTCACACGAACAAGTCAAACGGATTAGATAAAGGATAAAGTTTGACTGTTCAGAAGTGATGGATTTCACACAAACAAGTCAAACGGGTCCGATAATGGATAAAGTTTGATTGTTCAAAAGTGATGGATTTCACACGAACAAGTCAAACAGATTTGATAAAGGATAAAGTTTGATTGTTCAGAAGTGATGGATTTCACACGAACAAGTCAAACGGATTAGATAAAGGATAAAGTTTGATTGTTCAAAAGTGATGGATTTCACACGAACAAGTCAAACGGGTCAGATAAAGAATAAAGTTTGATTGTTCAAAAGTGATGGGTTTCACACAAATAAGTCAAACGGGTTAGATAATGAATAGGGTTTGACAGTTCATAAGTGATAAATATCACAAGAACAAGTCAAACGGGTTAAATAAAGAATCAAATTCGATCGCTCATAAGTGATGGATTTCACACGAGAAAATCAAACGAACCAAGTTGAGTATGTGATTAAATTTTAAAAGAAAACGCTAACCGGGTAACGGAAGCGTTAAAGCAAAAGAGTAATGAGCCCGGCTAATGGGACAAGATTAAATATAAATGCAGACGCAAACCGAATAATGGGAGCGTGAAATAGTAATGAACCCATAATATGTGTCGTGAATAAATATAACGAAAACGTAAAGTGAATAACGGAAGCGTTAAAAACATTAAGATAAAGAACTCGAGTATCGGGTTGAAAAGCGATATAGGCTTAAACCAGATAACAGTAAACGGGAGACAAATAGACGCAAAATGACATATGAAATCATAGAGTCGAAAGAATTGTCCGAACGAAAAATGATCTAGTCATGGACTACGATCGCGCAGGCCCGCACCGCTACCAACAAATAGTGTCTGATTTGAACAAATGTGTGGGGCAACATACACAAAATGTTGTGGTTGCCATTAAAAATGGTAGTTGTGACTCGGTGGTGACGAGTGGTCAACGCCATTTGATCTTGCACTAGGCTTAGACGCAAGTGATCATGAGACGACTAATAGATCCGACGAGCGAATGTGATTCGTAAAAGACTCGCGGAGTCATAGAATAGGAAATTGTTAACAAACCAGATCAAACATGGTCTGAGCGCCATAAATAAATCGAATAAATTAGACTTTATGGTAAAAGAGCCATGATTTGGCGGATAAAGAAGGGACAATGTAAATGGTTTTCCTTTCAAATACAAAAGAGGTGCATTGACACCAATATATTTTAGGAATGACACGGGTAAAGGGATGATCTAACACGACCTTCGGGTTACGAATAGTGTAATAATCTAGAAGGTCAAAATGACCTTGGGATCACGAATCAAGAGGAATGATGCATTAAAAGACCTCACCTTAAGAGGCTAAATAAAAGAAAGGAAGAGGGACAAAGTCTAAAGAAATGGCTTAGGAGGCTGAGTAAAAGGGCCTACGGGTCACTTAAATAAAGTGAGGAAATTATTTATGATTCCCCACGTGAAATAAAAACAGTAAAAAGAAGAAATACTAGATTGCCAAATTCTCGATGCGAGTAATCGACATAAGTTGAAAGATAGTTATAAAAAAATTAAAAAAATTAATTAACATGACGTGATGCAATCACGGTCGATGTGTGTGTGTATATATAACATGGTATATGATTACCTTGTAACACGAGCTATGAGACTAGGGTCTCGAAAGTTTGTAAAAGGCTTGCGAAGGCAATATGAGTATGCCTAAATTATGAGGTATAAGACAACCGGTGACGAGATTGGTCAAGATTAAAATAAAATTTAAACTTGTTGAATGCAGCTTATCAATATAAGATTTGCATGGAATAAGTATGTTGACAGATACATATGATCGAGTGGACAAATGGCAACTTGATCGAATAAAGAAAAAGGGATACAAGATGAAAGTAACAGCACATGAGGCCTTACACATGAAGGGCGCATGCACCTTGAAGTCTAAAAAGGCACTGCCATACTTTCCTGGTAAGATTAGAATAATTAAATATGAGCAACGCTTAGATGAAAATTAAACCAAGTTTATCGGGTTGAAATCGAGGAACTACGTAAGAAAGGTTTCGGGACGAAACCTCTTTAAGGGGGGTAGATTTGTAACACCCCAAAAACAGGTTTGGTAATCAAACCACGTTAATATTAAAGAATGGGTAAAAGACCGTTATTGGTGAGAGTGAACCCGTAAACAAAATGACTAGAACAAATACACTTAGCTAAAAACGTGCATACAAGTAACCAAACAATGAGTTGTATTCTCATTGTTAATCAAAACTAAACTTGAGGGACCAAGGCTGCCAAAAAGGGAACTTGTATTATAAATATCAAAAAAATAAAACACAACACACACTTAATGTGTGTGTGTGTGAGTCGACCAGGAGCAGAGAAGGAGGGAGAAACTCCTTCTTGACCTAATCTCCAAGATCATCAAAATTAGAAGAGAAATTGGAGCTTAATCTTGTGCAGGAACATGAATTAGATCACCTAAACTAGGGGATCATAAGGTATGTTTAAAAACCAAGATTGGTGAAAGTTGTAACTAGAGACAAGTAGAATACTTGTAATCAAACTGTTGGATTATGATCCAAAAATGAAATTGAGTGTATATGTATGCATAATTTCGTTTGATATAGTGAAATTATGAAATATTTGAGGTATGATTACTTGTAGGTGATTAACAAGTAGATATTGAAGTGGGTTTTAATAATATGATGAAGTTGATGATATATCTATGTTTAGAATCATCATGCATGATAATAGTAGGAAGTTACTTGAACAAATTATGAGTTTGAGTACATACTCATACTTGCTATGGAATGGTTTTGTATGAAGTGATGAAATAAGTGTTAAGTTAATTTGATGTTATTAATCGCTTGGATTTGTTTAAGTGAAAGAAACGACATGAACTTGATTGGGAATTTAGATAAGAGGGTAGCCTAAAACTATCGCATGTCGAGTAATTGATAAATGCCTAAATGAGTTTGTTGAACTTATCTGTGTGTTTGCAAATGTTAATAGGTAGTTGACTTTTAGAAGTCAAACTGACCTATAATATGAACAAGTAGTGAATTGATATAAATTCGTAAGGTGGAATAGTCGTGTTAAATAATGACTAACCTAACCATTTTGCTAATGATAAATGATAGTTTGACGCTTGATAAGCTAGGTGGAGGCTTGGGAAGAAGCGGGTCAAACGGAACAATTACGCAGAAGAAGGCATAATTGAATTCAAGGTAAGTAAAGCTTACATCCTTAAAATAGTAGAATTACTTACATAGTTGAACAAGAATTTTGGGTATTCGGGAAAAGAATTCGAAATATAAAGTTCCAACACGAATAGATACGGGTTGGAACAAGTAAATATGGTATTAAACCATGAATTACGATAAAAAGGGTAAACAGTAAATTAGTCATGCGATGACAAATAAATAAGGAGTTTTGAAAAAGGATACCATATGACGTAAGTCATAATGGGTCAGACGAATTAAGAAATGATGTTTAAAGTAAGATAATCATTCAGTGTAAAATGAGAAGGGTTAAATAGTTGAGATGACAAATAAGTGCCATCTCAAAATGACAAATGGTCATTTAGACCGAACGGGTCAAATGGTGATATTATCACCATTTGACAATGATAACTAATATCGCTTGTTGAGATGTTGTGTTCATAGAAAGAATAGAGCATGATATTAGAACGGATCAATGCTATGAGCCGAGCCAGGTACGTGAAATGGTCAAACTCTCAAAAGGACTTACGGTTCGTTGAAAGATAAACGAGTCATGAATGAATAATAGATTACCTAAGGTAGGGTAATCTAATATTCTAGTTCCTAGACATTATGTTATCAAGAGCATAATGATTCTATATAGACTATGCTTAAAAAGTACATTTTGGTCAAAACATGATATTGTAAGACCGTCGTAAAGAAAGGTCTAAGTTAACCAAAATGCCCTCGAATGATGAATTAAGTAAACGACTCTAAAATTAGTTTGAAAATGAGTTTTATAATACAATAGACCCCTTTGGTAATGTAAAAACGAAAAACATAAGGCGTTTTGGCTTAATGTCTCATATTAGATCTTTTTCGTAAAAATGTCAAACCGAATGGTAGAATTGAAAATATAGCACTCTATAACAAATCCACCACAATGTATAGTTGTGTTGTGATGTAAATAGATATTTTTGTATGAAAACAAGAAATAAAGTAAGAGGAAGTGAGATTTAAGTTTATACACTTAAATCTCTTAACGGGTCAAAATGAATATACGCATAACCAAGAATGAATGTGTAATTCATAATAATTAAGAATCCGAGATAAATATTTCAGATTAAATACGTAGATAAACAAATTTCAGACAATTGGAAGTAGATAGATATCATAGTGTGGAAACAATAAGATAGATAAGGTATAGTTGAAATGAGCGTTGGATTACGCTAAAACAACCAAACGGGTCAAATAATAAATAAATAAAGGTTTAGTTGAATGAGACAACTATAAGGGTAATAATGGAGTGTTAATGTATACCGAAAAGGATGCGTAAATGTATAGGTTCTTTAAATGGAGTAAAAAGGGAAAATCGGAAAATAAAAGCATAAACCGGGGATAAATACATAATTTATATGAAATAAGAATCCGGGTCAAGGATTTCGGGTTAAATATGTGAGAAAAATTTTACAAATATTTAGAAACAGGTTTCGAGCAAAACGAAGGAAAATTGAGGGAGTTACGGAAATTGTCATAATTAAACGGCAAATAAGAGAAAAATTTGCAGCAAGCCACCGTAAGCTACGGTGGCCTACCGTAGCTTACGGTAGGCAGCTGCTGGTTGAAATTGGAAGTCTTAGCTATAAGACAATGAGTTAGGACCGTAAAGCGTGACCGTAAGCTACGGTGGTCACCGTAGCTTACGGTGGAGTCTAAAACTAAAGTTTTGATTTTATTATTTTAAGCCTTCGGGTTTATTCGGTTATGTTATAATTTGTTTATAACTAACGTATTTCATAAATTATGAAATACAGGCGATATTTGGAGCACCGGAGGAGGACCAAGCCATGCAAAGAACCGATCACGATCAAAGATCAGCTTCTGCTCTTGTTTTCAATATTACGGAACTAAACAGTAATACCATGTCAAAATGTTTATTGTCGATAAGTTTTAATAAACTCGAATATTTTGACTGACATGTAATTGCAATTACATGTTTAAATACGAAATCTTTTAAATAAATTTCAATATAATAAGATAGGGTCTTACACCCTGATTGTTATTTCCGTTACCACCTTGGTTTCTATTTCCACGTCCAGCACCTTCCCAACAAGTCTCTTTGTTGTGCCCGGTCTTACCACATTTGTCGCACTTGGTATTTCTGCAAGGGCCCAAGTGATGATACCTACACTTATCACATTTTGTTAAGAAACCTGTGTATCCTCTACCACCTCTTGCATTAGTTGCTGCAAAGGACTTAGCTTCTCTAGGAGTGTTCATTTCCCTTTGCTTGTTGGGTTGGTTGTAGTTCGGGTGCCTTTCTTAAAGTTGGTGAATTTTCGTTTTCCTTCATTCGTGGACTCCACATGAGTTTCCTTTTTGTTAGCCCCAGTCCTTGCCAACTTTCCTAAGCGAACAACCTCCTCAGTGAGACTAACAGCCAATTCGATCGCCTCACTGATATCAACAGGCTTAGATGAAGTAACCATACTCAAGATCTCAGGAGCAAGTCCCCAAATGTATCGCTCGATTCTCTTGAACTCTGGTTCCACCAGATATGGAACAACTCTTGACAAGTCATGAAAACATTGTGTATACCCAGCAATGTCAGCTCCGATCATCTTCAAATTCCAAAACTCGGTCTCCAGTTTTTGAATTTCAGCCCTTGAACAATATTTCTTCCTCATCAATTCTTTGAGTTCTTCCCACGTCATAGCATACGCAGCTTCTTCCCCTTTGGTTTGGACTTGAAGATTCCACCATGATAGTGCTCCGTCTACAAATAACCCAGAAACATATGTGACCCTTAGGTCAGGAGGACACTTGCTCATTCTTATGACCGAATCAGTCTTTTCGGTCCAGCGCACAAATGCTACAGCACCTCTAGTGCCATCAAAGTTTAGTGGTTTGCAGCCTAGAAACTGCTTGTATGAACAACCTGAAACATTGTACGACTAGATTATGATTGAGCATTGTCAAGGCATGAATGGAATAAACGAGAGTATTGTATGGCGTCAAAGACAACCAAATATTACCAGTATTGGGGTTGCCCCCAGATGAACCTCCAGTTCCACCGCTGTGTTCAGAGCGGTTAGCCTCATATTGCGCTATAGACTAGGAGATGCGCTCGTTTAGCTCAGCCTTAGTCGCTGGTAGTGTGTTCCCGTTAGTCCTACGTCTCGGTGGCATCGTCTTCTGGTAATGGATATCGAAGGGCGTTAGACAAGTATTTAATAATAAATATTGTTGGCTAAGATATACATAATATATAAGTAATCATCCCGTCAACCAAACATCATCCACAATAATAGACATGCATAAAATAATCACGATATGCAATAAAGAAAAGCATAATGCCAAACTTTCATATATATATTCGACAACTTGTTACATTGTTTTCGGGAAAGAAAAAAAAAAGGACACGGGAATATACAACCCCGGTCGTACAAGTTTATAATACATAAAAGTGATAAAATCTTTTCTTCCCCATTGGTCTTCAAAAGTCTTCAAGTGTCGATAGCTCGCACCTAGTCTTCATATATACATCAAAAGCGGGTCTTCTAATCCCGTAACTAGTACCTTCAATAAAATAAAACTATGGTACGGGAGGCGAAGGGGGTAGGGTAGGAACAACCAAACTATGGAGATGATCCATCTCATCCTCCATACGGCTAATACGAGTGTCAGAGAGGTTGGCTTACTGCTCCAAGGTCAGCACACAAGCCTCAAGGCCAAAATGTGGATGTGAGTGTGGTGGAGACGGGGGTGGTAAGGATCTGACGGGGGCATGCGAGTAGGTGACTGAAAAGCCTGGCGTGAGGATCCCTCTCAAGGACGTGGTGCTGGAATCTCATGAGTGAAAACGACAAATCCACCGGTATGAGGAAGGGGTCTCAATGAATAAAGGTTGTTGGGTAATAGGGAGACGACCAGAGGAGTAGGTATGTCCGTGGCATGAGGAGGGACAGGGATATCAGAGGTGTGTCATGGCGTAGGAGTAGCTGGTAGGGTAGTAGTGGAAGTAGGGATCGGTGTAGGAACAGGGATGGCAATGGGAATGGTATCAAAGCTGCTATCCGTCGCATACGCCCGCAGCCACGCGCGGTGTATAGCAGAGGAGGACACCTTGTCGTGCACGTCTGATGAAGAGATGGCTACAATGGATACAACGGGTGAAGAAACCTCCAAAATAGCAATGTCAATGACCTCTCCATGGCCGATATCATCGTCAAGGTGGTCTACATGAAAGACGGGGATCTCGTCCTCGTCGTCGGACAGAACAAAGAGAGGTGGAACAGCAGCAATAGGTATAACATCTAGCGGAATGTAGTCGACGATATGTGCACCGTCGGGATGTCCCACAATCACGAAGTCATTTAGATGTGGTCCCACAGCTAACACGTCGTCCACTACCGGAGCGTCCTCCATCATAGCATCGTCGGAGGCATAGTCGGGGTCCGACTCATCTGAAGAAGATATGATCTCAATAACAGGTGGATAATCGTCGTTTGATGCATCATCATAGATGCCGCTACTGGCCGAAGATGCCATCGTACCCTGGCAAAATATTCCGTACAACATGTATATATACATATCAATAAATAATATTATCACTTATTAAGTATTTAAGCATGCAATCATATAAAGTGAAATCACATTGGTTTGTGAGAGTCAATCTAGTTTTGCAAGTCTATCCTATATAGACTATGCCCCAAATGATATCCTTGCATTATTTGTTTGAAAAGAGTTTTATTAGTGGATCTTACGTTTTATGTATGCAATGAAAACCGTTTTCAAAATCAAAAGTTTTCATGAGAGGATCCTAATGATTGTAGACTAGACTCGAGAAGGAATCCTGGTTCACTACAATGGTATCAGAGCCAGGGCCGGACCGGTGGTGTTAGGTCCTGCGAGGACGATGGACCCCTTAAGGGGGATGGATTGTGATATCCCACATCGATTGTGAAGGGGAACGAAGGCTTCCTTATAAGGGGCTTGATACCTTCACCATCATGACGCGTTTTAAAACCGTGAGGGGCAGGCACTGAGGGTGTGCTGGCTACCAAAGCGGATAATATCATGGTGCAGTTACGCTGGGCTGTTACACATGTTTATATCCAAATTTACATGTATTCACATTAACCCAACAAGTTATCATATTTCTTCCCATAGTTGATTTTTGTCATGAACCTAATTTGTCCCTTCAAAGGTTTTTGGTTATATGCCATGAATATTTAAATTCATCCACTACACCACACAAAAATGAGAACTCTAAAAAGGTCGAGAATATGTTAGGCATGATTAATTGTCTATGATTAAATATTTAAAACCATTAGTAAGAGATTTATTTACGGCTCATTGTTATTCACTTTAGTGAATGAATGTTCCCAACATTCGCAGGAGTAAAAAGCAGTTGCAAAGTGAAAAGTGGAATGAATTATCATGTTATCTTGATCCTCAAACTGTAAACTATGAACCAAAAGTTCAAAAGATAATTGATTTACCAATATAAAAGAATAAATTTTTAGACGAGTTCACTGACCTAAATATAGTGACAAAGTAAGTCACATAAGCAACCACTTATGCTCTAGTTATATTTTGTCCCAATAAGACAACAACACATTTGTAATGAGTCTATTACACGCCTGAAGCATGGTAAACTAGTCGATTCCAATAATAAAAACTCGAAAATTAGAGCAAGTAATTAAGATGGTCAAGTCGAGGTTATAGTAATAGTATCTCCTGAAGAGATATTAGACATTGGATACCTGATAATAAAGAGCTCTTAGTAAATTATATCATGTCTAAAAATGTATGGAATCAAAACAAAAATCGACGTCGTTATACTTTTGTATATAATATAGCGCTTGAAATGATGAAATGACGAGGATCAAGATTTAAAATCTGCCTATGAATAAATACAAAGAAATGATTGGCCAAAATGGAATGATGCAAATGAGGCAGAGTTGAATTCTCTATTGAAATGGAAAGCTTTCAGACTAGCAGTCCATACAACAGAAGTTGCAAAATATATCAGATATAATTAGGCCTTTTATGTGAATCAAGAATTTATAGCACAATGGTTCCGCATGCCCTTTATGTGAATCAAGAATTAATAGCACAAGGGTTCCGCAAAGACCTATGATTATTAATGATAAGATATATTTATCCTGTGGTGGACGCAATAACTTTCTAGTATTTAATTATTCTAGTAATATAAAGAGAAAATTGATATGCATCTCATGAATGTTATGCATCATTTGAAACTAAAAGCTACATGAAAGTGTTGAAGGATTTAAATTATGTAATTCATGTAAAGTAAGTTCTCGAGAACAATGTGATCACTGTATTTCGATTTGAATACTTTATGATTATTTTACATGTTTGATATAAGTGGAACTTCTAAAGAGTTTCCTAAGATAGTTGAGTGCTTAAAAGTTAATTAAAACGTCTTAATGAGGTATTTCTTGTGCACCAATAGACATATATAGAAGTGATTTTGATATCTCAATAAATAAAGAGAAGATACAATTTAGATTTTAAAGATATGATATACAAATCAATATTTAAACAAGAAAGTTATATGACAACTCCTAAATAGTGTACACATACACCTATATAGTTAAAGATGTAAAGAAGTTCATGATGGATTATAAATATCTAAGCATAGATATGAAAACCTCAAGAAATGTTCTACAAAGTTTACAAGATATGTATGTACTAAAATAGTCAAATCGATTGTGATATAAGACTCACTGGTGAGCTCAGAGTTGAGAAAAATATATGGTGTAGTTGGTCCATTTGTTTTCATTAAAAAGAACAATATGAGGTTTATAAGTATCACTATATACGTTGGTGATCTTATTGACTCTCCTGACGAGATCAAAATGAGCTCAAATATTAAAGTAATAATTTCCAATCTATAAATGGTATTGCATATTTATGGCTCAATATGTAGAACAAGCAATTGTATTATTATCCATCAATCACAATACATGTAGAAGATGGTGGGCATTTTCATACGGGCAAAGTTTATGGTGTAAATACATTTAATGATGTTTATTTAGTTGATATAGAAAATACCTCTTATCATCTCGTACCAAAGAAGCAAAGATCATTGTCCAGAAGTACCATTGTTAAATATAAACTATATTAATATATCTTGCTAGTTATTCACGAACATATGTTATGAATTTATTGACAAGATATAACTAGTGTATAATGAGGAGATAATGTAATGGGTAAAACTTATGTTTTCTATACTTTTAAGGAACAAACAATATGGGTTCATATTTTACTAACCCCTCAACAAGTTTGGTTAGTTTTGTAAATGCAGAAAATGTAACAAAACACATTCATAGATCTTATGGGATCTATTTACAAAAAGAGGCAACTAGAGGAGATTATAAATCAATGTTCATTAAAGGATTGCATATTAAGCGACAAGCGACAAATCGCAGACTACAAAAGTTTTCAGCAACCTTCATAGAAGATTTGCATCTGTTACTTAAATGATACATATTATAATGAGGGAAAGTTTTACAAAAGTTGCACTCTTTTCCCTTCACTAAGTTTTATCCCATTGGGTTTTCTTAGTAAGGTTTTAACGAGACAACGTACCTGATTCAGAAGTATCATGGGGAGACAATACGCGCTACACTCTTTTTCCCTTAGCTGACGTTTTGTCCCACTGGTTTTCTTGGCAAGGTTTTTAACGAGGCGGCATCTCCAAGCGTACTGAAAGAATAATGTACCCCTTTCTTTTATCACGTGTGGATAGTCAAGGGGGAGTGTTATAAATATCTTATTTATTAGTGGCTGTCCACATTACCAACTCCCATATTCATTTATGTTTGTATTAGTGTCATAGTGCCTATATATTGGTATTTGTATATGTATATGATGTTAATATCAATGAGAAGAATTCTAATTCCGCTATTTTTTATGTTCTTGTTCTCTACATGATCTATATAGTCTTGTTTTCTCATGTTTATTATAGCTATATATTGGTTGCTAATAGATCATTGTTTTACAATAAATTTCAATATTTATAAAAAAATTAAGCTAGGTTATAGACCCAATATCATGATTAAATGAATAATTATCTAATGAATTGGAGTAATCCGATGAAATTAAGAGAGAAGCAAATATAACTTCAAAAACATAATTTTAGTAAATAATTTCTCAAGAACATCATAAATACTTATAAAAGTACTTGACATCGTTAACACTATGGTGGTTTTTAAGTCATACAAATGTATATTGACAAAAGACAAGAAAAACATATTTTTATTTGGAGATGCGGGGGATCGAACCCCGTGCCTCTCGCATGCAAAGCGAGCGCTCTACCATTTGAGCTACATCCCCATGATGTTTAATTTCTATCCATTCACATACTTATTTATTCATTAATAATAATATGTACTAATTTAATACAATATAAGTTAATAATATATTTTCATACAATTTAAGCAAATAAGAGACTCCAATATCTTAAAACTTTGTGATCTAGAAGACAAATAAGTTAATAATTTCTTTTCATACAATTTAAACAAATAAAAGAGACTTCGAACCTTGCGATCTAGAAGACAAAATGATCCACACTGGGATCTCGACCTTGATAACCTTATCGCCACTAATATTTTCTTTAAACGGCGAGTTTTACTCCACGGTCTCCATCCATATTCATATTACATCAAATTAATCATAATCTATTTCTTTCTCATGATTGAACCTAACACCTCTCAGCAAAGAGATTTGCACCAATTAATATATATAATGAATTGGTTTTTCTTGGTTAATGAGCTTTAGAAAAAATAGTAAAAACAACTGTTTTAATATATATATATATATATATATATATATATATATATATATATCGGTCTTATTAGTTGGCCTCTTACATGTTTTTCTTGATTTCTTTTTAACACTTTTGATCAACTTTTAAGTGCTTAATTGCTTTGTTAAACAATCATTTGCCAAAAATAAAAATCAACAGCAAAATTATGACTATCAATAAGATTTTTAAGGAGACTATATCTCTGTTTTGATGCACCAAAAGTCAACAAATGTCAAAGTCAAAGTCAAACAAAAACACTTGCTTGTCTATGAAATTACACATGCGAAAAGTATACAAATATATGAAAACATGCTCAACTATAAATCTTTCCTCATTCCGCCCATAAAAATTTGGTCACCAGACCCACCTCACGAAACCGATACGTTAACTGCAGGAACCACACCAGCAGCCGTGGTCTGCGGTTCATCATCAGGGAACACCTCCGACTGCACCGAAGGTGCAATGTTTTTAACATGTAACCAAGTCTGCTCCCAGATACCATCTGAACTGCTTGGTGAAAGTATTCCGCTTGATTTCATTACAAGCAAATTGTTCTTGAGGAGCTCAGGGACTAACTCATGTATTTTCCCGCTTCTTTTCCCTCTGAACTTAACCTTCGTGTAATGTTCCATAGCACTTAAAACACCGGCCCATACTTTACTAAATGACGCAACACGGGAAATACGCGGTAATGAGTGTAAAAACGCTTTCGCCAAGAGTTTCAACGATAAAACAAGTGTACCTTCCATGTTTCGATATTCTTTGGCTGATCTTTCTTCAACAATTTCGAACAAATCGTTCTGTAACGGGAATATTACCAACTCAAAACACTGTAACCACGTGTCGTCTTCAAAACGAATCCCGTCTAAACCCGTTAGGCATCGTTGAAGCAACAAAACCGCATGGTTCCGGATTTCTTCTCTCGGGTCTACACACACTTTCCTTAAACCTTGAACCAGACGAACCCACATCTCGCCAATATCTTTATAAAGCTGAACCGCGGTTTCGGGTTCTTCCTCAACCGCTTCACGAGACCACTTAACCAAACAAACCGCCGAACCCGCCATCAAATCCAAAGACTTTAACGACCGTGCAACATCTCCAACCCGCGACTCCGAAAACTGACGAGCCGCATTGACACATAGCACAAAGTTTGCCAGTAATAAGTGGGCCCCCTCCAGCATGATGAACTCGAGTGTCTCGAATCCGGGCTCGGAAGCTTCCGGATGTCGAGCGGTTATCGAGAGGAGAGAAGTGATGGTACGCCAACCTGTATGAGACTTTATCTGACCCGCGTTTGCTTTAACAAGACGCATAATTTCCAGTGTGATGTGTTCGTAGTACGCATCCGCCACCCGCGCATCGAGTTTCAAAATAAGTTGAAGCGATTTAAGAAGGTCGTCGGTTAGGTCTTCTTTATAAGGAACTAACCATCTACAAATTCTAATGAGCCCGAAAACCGCTTTTTCAACTAACGTACTCGGCATCACAGCTGACTGAACGATATTAGCTATGTACTCGTAAACATTTTGCCACAGAAGAATAATTCGATCGCGGTTATTTAACGCGATCGTAATTAGCAACTCCAAACAAAAAACGGCACCGTTTTCATCTTCGTGAGAAAGCTAAAATCAAGGCCCGTGAAAGATTTAAAAGAGACGCAGATTGAAGAAATTTACTCTCGGTAAACACGCTATTGATATGACAATCGTTAACGGTTTCCGTGGCCCGTTTCCGAGCTTCGACCTGTTCTTCAGAAGGTTGCAGTGCGGGTTTCTCGGTGTCGTAATATAAAAACTCGCTGAACCGGCCCATCAGCCCGGACGATTTCCGGACCGGGGGTAACGCGGGTTTGACCGGGGAGACCAACGGAGATCGTCCCGAGTCGGGCTCGGAGTTTGATTCCAAGTCTTCAACCGCATCATGCGCTAAACGATCAGGAAGAAGACCTAATTTACGTAAGCTTAAAATGCAATCGAGAATGTTTCGCCAGCCCGAATGTATATAATCACCGTACGTATTCGCTATGGTGAAAACCGCTACGGTTGCTTTACGTGCTTTCGTATCATTACCGAAAGCGAGAACACAGTCTTCGATAGACATAGGAAGCAAGAGTCTTGTAAACTTAGAGAGAGAAACCAACAACCCGTCAAGAACATCGGTACGATGATAACATCCCGCAATCTTAGCAACGTTTAGGAACCCGTCGATACACATTTGCAACACGTCTTCTTGATCTACGGGATCCAGAACCACAGATAGAGCAGAAACAGTCGGACCCGACAAAATAGCGAACATTTCGTTGTTGATCCGTTCTCCCGACCCGCACACAATAAACGGAGCAGTTTCTCTCGATTTGTGAATTAGCCCGATCCAGTTATCATGGGTCATGACTGGTAACCCGACACCTTGTTCTGGTGTCATTCGGATCTCATTTTCGCAAATCGAATGGTAAAGCTCGGATAAATACTCTTTCGGGAGATCATTACCGCCGTTTATCCGCCGGTTATTACGGATAAAATCGGCTTCCGTCATCTTTTTCTTCACTTGTGAGTTATGTTGGTCTGTGTTGAGCATTATCAACGAATACGATAATACTAAAGCAGCATCTTTATTGGCTAAAATATTAGGCGACTGTTCATAATATCTTTCGGAAAACGCCTCGACAACCCTCGATATCTTCTGCGATTCTCCCGGTAATCTAAATGTTTCCAAGAATACCCGTAACGCGATGTCCAAATTCATTTCTTGAAAATCGAACGTTTTCGCAAACTCTTGAAGTACATCGACACAGAATTTATCGTGATTCCCGAGATAATCTCCGACAAGATTCTTATCTAACCCACGCGTGTATCGTAAAAAACACGCTACACTTAATGGGTCAAGCGTTTCCGGCAACAAACACATTTGTTGAAGACTCCGAAAACCGTTTTTCGGATCCTCGTTAAATTGATCGGCCCCAATCGTTAACTTCTTCTTAACTCGCTTCATCTTACAGATATATGGTACCCAACACTCGGGGTTTTCATAACTTTCACATTTCACATTCCAAAATGGCTCATGGGTTAAAACATCGGATGCATCGGGTTCTAGAACTGGGGTTCGATCACTGTCACCATCACCAACAGTGTCGGCCATACTACTAATCATCGCGATTAATCCTTCTAGAGCAAGAATGTTTATCGCAGATAGCGGGGTATTAACCGGAATCGTGCTTTTAGATAACAAATTCGCAAGATCTTCAAAAACATTGCTACACGAAATGTCACAATCGTAATTAGCGTAAACTTCATGAATAAAACCCGGCTGCCTGCAAAGATCGACGAGCATTTCCATCGCAACTTCCTGTTGTTGATACGAAGCTCCATGTTTGTTAACCGCAATCTTCATAAGAACATCGGAGAAAAATGCTTTGAGCTGGAGTTTAACTTTAACCCGCATAAGATGATAAACATTCAAAACAATACTACAAACCGTAGAAAGAATTAACGGGCTTGGAGACAACCCGAATTGCATCAAGTTATGGAATAAGTCGTTTTGTACCAACGCTAAGAGTTCGGGATGGTGGCCCAAACAGGGCCCGCTTAACTCGATGGCTGAGTTGATCAAGCCGAAAGCGAATAACGGAACGTCTTCATCGTATGCTATAGAGTTGGATCTGGGACCCACTCCAACGTGTTCGACTGCGTGCAAAAGGGAACAAAGGAAGTTGAATATTTCCACCATGCATGGAACACCGTACGGTTCTTCGACAAGATGGTTTTTAGTCTGACCAACGTCTCCATTGATATCATGATCCATTTTAACTTCGGGAATCTCGGTGGAAAGACTGATACCGCCCCCGATTGACTCGATTTTTGAACCGGTATAACCGTTTTCCTGTGTTTTACTTGCGGATGCGTGATCATTGTCCGGAATGCTGACCTGTACAAAGAGAAGTATGTGATACTTAAATACCAGCTTAATACCTCATCCAGGTCAAAAGGTGGCCATAATAAAAAACTGCAGTAAAATGCCATTTTGGTCCATGAGGTTTGGCCAGTTTTGTGACTTTCGTCCAAAGGTTTGTTTTACTGCATCTGGATCCAAAAGGTTTGGATCTTGCCATTTTCATCCAGCTCGTTAACTCCATCCATTTTTTCCGTTAAGTCAGGGGTATTTTTGTCTTTTTCATTAACTGAAAGGGCAATTCGGTCTTTTTCACTTTATGTAAAAAGACCGAATACCCCTAAAAAAGACCGAATTGCCATATAAGTTAACAAAAAGGACGGAAATACCCATGACTTAACGGAGAAAAATGGGTGGAGTTAACGAGCAGGATGAAAATGGCAAGATTTTAAACCTTTTGGATCCTGATGCGAAAAAATAAACCTTTGGATGAAAGTCGCAAAACTGGCCAAACCTCAGAGACGAAAATGGCATTTTACTCAACGAGTTGGATTATTAGTGTGATAAACAAATAATATTATTTTAATCATAAGTAACACACTAATTAGTTATAAAATAACAAAAAAATGGACAAAAATGACGATTTACCTCATCAGCAAGATGTAATCTGCCTTCATGAGCAAGATCTTGATTATTATTATTATTATTATTACAAACATCAGGCAGATGCATAAAAATATATCTAATCAACTCATGCATCGTGTGTCGAGCTGTTCGCTGCAACAATTCGCCTTTCGAGCTTGCTTGATGAACTATCTGGAAACACGTGTTCACTATGTTGCATACATGCTGGTTACTCAAATTAACCGACGCTTTATTCTTCATACAAGCCAACAAAACTTGAAGTATTTTCATCAATACCACTTCCTCAGAAGCAGGATCCGTAACCTCAAACCGACAACTAGTCACGGCATCAACTATCAAACGCAACGCATCGGTTATGTTGACGGTGTCCAGATCAAGAACTTCAAGCATTAAAAACTTGTATATCGATGACAACGCAACACCGGTTATCGGTGCACTCGTTTCGTCTGATTGAATGACGTCTAAAAACGGCTGCAAATACACAACGGGGTTGATCGCGTGCCACTGGTGCTGCCATGAGAAGACTTTTTGACGTATTTCTTTGAATGATTTGATCAGAGGGTGGTCGAGTTGATCTTCGTCCGTTGTGTAGTGAAATCCCCACCGTACGTTTCGTCTCATGACGGCTAAGACTGCACCAATTTCGGAATTAACCATAAATGCGGAAGACGATCGGGGTGGTGTGCAGGAACAATCTTTAGTGTCTCTGGAAACTGACTGTTGATTCAGGCACCCCATCTTTTCAAACTTTTTACGAGATGACTTTAGCAATAGGTTTTATCTATAGAAAAATATGATTTTGGCAGATCATAACCACCTACAAAATAAGACATCAAGAACCACAAGAGATGTTAAATGTGAATAAACCAGATTGACGAACAAAAATACCTGTAAATAATCAACACTTACAGATCCAATGTATCGTATCCATACAGCCGACTAATACAAGTGACTAACTACTCGACAACATATACATACACTGAGATACATCTATACACAGTAATATTACTGTTAACAAAATGGTAAATAGTTCACCAAAATAGATGTACAATCATGTTCTTCCTTCTCACAGACCACTGATTCCTATAGCGTAATGCAGTCGAATTGCTGAATCAATTATTACTTTATATTTCATTTCTTAAGACCAAGAGAATTTGAATTCTTATAACAACTTATACTAAAACCTCAGATCTCAATCGCCATAAGTTAAACAGCTCAAAATCTTCACGGAATTCAGCTCAAATAGGTTTCATTCCATTTCGATTATCAATCATTATTCGTTAGACTCCAAACAAACAACTTCAAAACACGCGATTCACAAAATGCATAATTGAATACCAAATTCAACTCAAATCCATTTCAATGATTACAGACTCCAAACAAACAGCAACCAAATCATTCATAAAATGCATAATTGAATTAAGAAACAAACAGATCGAAGAAGAACGCGAACGAAAGTTCACCTGATTGCGCATCCTCAATGAGTAATCTTCGTGCACCTCGCACACTAGCAGAGGTGACGAAATTGTGAGTGATGATCTTCGTTCGTGTTGCTTGTAGTTTGTTTGTTTGTTTGATTTTTTGGAAAATTATTTGGGGAAATTCAAGATCACAAAGGGGAAGAACTTGTTCCTGGAATGAGGCATTTTCCTTCAGCTTTGGCTTTTATTTTACCTTTTTATTAAAATTAATAATAATAATAATAATAATAATAATAATAATAACAATAATAATTTATAGATTTTAGAGTTAAATGTCTGATTGGTTCCATGATTTGCAATTTTTGCAAAGTTGGACTCGAGACTTTAATAATTACATAGGTGATCCCGGTGGTTACAATTTTTAAACTCTGATGATCCCAATTACTAATCTATTATAGATTTCTCAATTAAATGTGTGTAAAATAACCAGATTGCCCATAAATAATTAAAATATATATGAAAAAAGTTATAAAGATCATCTTCTTCCTCTTCTCTCTCTTTAAAAAACCCTACCACTACCTCCATTCGTCAACCCCCCACCACCAACATCGTCAACCCACCACTACAACCACCACCTCAACATTCACAAACGACCACCACCTCCCCAAAACGACCACAAACGACCACCACCACACCACCTCGTTGTTGCTACACTCCACAAGTTGTCGCGCCACCACTATGTCTCTGCCGCCCATGGTGTTGGCTGACAGTTCGTAGAGAGGGGGAGGAAAGGTCATAAAGAGAGAGGAGGAATGGATAAGGTCCGGTTTGGTGGTAGGGTTTTTTAGGGAAAAAGATATAGAGATGAGGAGAAGATGAGGGGTGGGCCTATATCTCTTTATTTTTTAATTATTTAGGGGCAATCTAGTCATTTCACACACACTTAACTGATTAATCTGACATGGGTTAGTTAAGAGGATCACCCGAGTTTAAAAATAGCAATCAGCAGGATCACCTATGTAATTATTGAAGTCTCAAGGCCAACTCTACCAAAATTGCAAACCACAAAGACCAACCACGTCACACCCCGACTCGCAGCGGAAACACATGGGGGTGCAGCAGACACATGGCACAAAAAACATTGTTCATAAAGATACTATATTATACACTAAAGGAATATTATGTTACATGATCGTTTACACACTAATGTATAATTCACAGGCACATATCCCAAAGCAGCTTGTCCTTAGTAGGTGTGCGTTTGTCTACGATATTATTCGAAAAGCATAACTGGATGAACTAGCACATTTATCTATTATTCCTCTTTCATCTTACCTGAAAAGCATGTTAAAATTTGGAAAGGTCAACTTAAAAGTTGGTGAGTTTCACAAGTTTTGTTCGTATCAATCACAATGTACGTAAATCGGATTTAGCACATGTGACGCAATTATACTAAGTCCATAAGGGAAGCCTTGATTGTTCATGATCCAGTGGTCTACATCCACCACTTCACCGCCCTAAGTAGATATAGCTAACACCCCATAGTGTGTTCAACATATGTGCATGAACATGTGCAATTGCAGTAGAACCTATGGCATCCGTGCCATCGCAATTGTGTTTGTCAAACCAATAAAACTATTTACACATTCACCGGCCTACAGTTAATTACTCATCTTTGTGGGGACTTTTCGTGTGTTAGTGCTAACTCAGATAATTCACATCAAATCACGTTTTAATGTGCAAATATGTACGTATGTAACATGCAATTCACCTCAAGTAAAACAGCTTGGAAAAATGGGCAACTCACCTAATAGCGTAAATCATGTATGTAATGCAATATGATCGTATCGCTAATCAAATCCTAATATCACTAGTTTACGTTTAACTACCGAAAACAGTTCTCGGGTCGGTAATTGCTATATAATAAGTTCGGATGGGAATATTCATCCGAGAATGGGCCAATAGCCTCAAAGTATGGTGATGGGTATTGTCTTAGTTTCAAATATAAGTTGGCTTCCGTGCACCGTTTTGTGTGCCGGTCATGGTTGTTCGTTTTAGGCGTCAGGATAATGGCATGATCATATATAATGTCTAAACTTGTTAACTAATATAAAATGATTTGTTTTATAGAGAACGTTTGGGTGCTAAAGGGGTCTAGTTCGTTGAAACAACAGTTCTAGTTTTTGTAGTTTGGGATTTTCCAAAATAGTGTGTAATTTACCCAATTACCCAATTTAGCTTGGATAAGTTCAGAATTACTCCCGAATTTCCAATTATGCGAATAAGTCATTGAACAACTTAAAAGTTCCAACGGGTTCGTTAAACGATTAAATTGCCAGTTTTTGTTAAAATAATATATTTTAAAGCATAATTGTCATAACTAATTAATCAAGCTCGATAAAGTTCTGGAAATTTTAATGTAGGACCTTATTAATATGTATATTTTATAAAAATTATTTCCAGAAATTATCAAACTTATTTATTATTAATAACGTCCAACTTCCGAAAATTCTAAAATTTTTACTAAAGTGACCCAATATGCCCAGAAACTCCCCATAAAATTTTCAGGTTCAACCGAATTTTTCTAAACAGGGTTTTCGGTTACAGAAAATTTGATAAAGCGCGATTTTTAAAACCAAAGTTAGGTTTAGCCAATGAACCCTGAAATTTTTGTGGATCCTGCATATATAAAATATAATCTCTCTGAAAAATTTGAAGATCTATTGAATTCGTTTGATTTTTTCCCGAATTAACGCCATTAAATCCCAATAATTTCATCAAATATTCTCAAAAATTCAAAAATTCCCAAATTTTGCAGACACCTTATTTTCACAATATATTTTCAGCCTGTAAAATTTCAAGTTCTAACAATACCCACGCAAAAAAAAATATGTTAAAACAAAGTTCTAAAGGCCCTAAATTCGATTTTCGGATTTATACCTTCCGTTTTTCGATCCTTTGAGCTATTTCTATGATTCCAAAGCCTGAAAAACTCTAATAATAGTACTTACATACCATTTCAACACAAACATATATTCACCATCATTAATCAAGTCTTGTTACAAGTATTTTTTGTTTAGGGTTTGGTTTAGTCGTTTCTTATCGAATTATCTGCGTTTTTGATCCATAGCCCAATGTTTTGCATCATAAAACATCATAAACAACCTTGTTACACATAATCAAAGTTTGAACAACCCTCATGGCCAAAATACTAAAAATTTATGGATCAAAACCTTTTTTTTAAATAACAAGTTTAATCATAAAAGGGACTAAAAAACATCAAGGTTAGGCCTTATACCTCAAGATTATGGTTGGGTTTTGTTGTGAACTTGTTGGAATAGAAGTTGATAGAGTTTGCGAAGGTTTTTAGGTTTCTTAAAATGGAAGGAAAATGAGGAGATCTTATTGCCAATTGGAACTCAACAGGCACTCCATGTGTCCCTTTGACTAGTTAACAACCCGTTTTTGATGATTTTTTATAAGTATTAACTGATACTTAGGGTTCTGTTCATTATCTAGTCTTAAACACTCTCCCGGTACGGTAAATGGTCGCGAAACGGGCCTTTTTCGTGCGGTTTTTCGTAAATATATAAAACGAACCATGTGTTAACGAAAACCCGAACACTTTCGCGTATTTACTTAAAATATACTATATTAATGTTTTATAAGTGTTTTTAAGCTTGACTGATGATACAATGCATGTTTGGATACTACTCCGTTTAACGTGTTTGCTACATACTAAGGCACAAAATCCTTATGCTATTATCTAAGTATCATGCTTACATAATTATGTACCCTAGAATCGTTTACGGTTCGTCCGGTCGTGTTTAAATCATTAATGCACTGCTAACCAGAATTTCTTTCGTTTAACTGGTTTCTGCATTTTAAGGCCCCAATCTCACCATGTTAGTTACTAATGTTCATATGTTAATTATAACGTGCCCTCGGATTCATCTGAAGCATGATCAGTGTTGTTTCGCTAATCGTGTAAGCCATGCGTATCGATTAAGGTTTACCTGGTTTTGCCACTCATGTCACAAACCAGACATTTAACTCTATATTTTACAAAAAAAAAAAAGATATTTTGATTTGTACACAGGTGAGTATGGGGTAGGAATCGGGTTAAGATCCAATCCGGGAACGAAACCTTTTAAGAGGGTATTTGGGATTGTTTGTTGGAATTGACCTATTAGCTTTTTCAAAAAGCAAATAAGTTAAAAAAAGTTTGGCATTGCTAAAAGTGCTTTTTTATTTTAACTCTTTGAAAAGAAGTAAAAAGTTATTTTTCAAAAGCCACAAAACCTTGCTTTGTAAATGGATTTTGGCTATTGAACATAAATTTTCCAATCTACCCATGCCCTTTGAAATAGCAACAAAACATGGAAACTTATCCTATTCATTTTGGTCATTTTACTTTTATGACCACAAAAACACTTTTTTTAATAACTCTATTTGAAAAAGTCATAAGTCAATAAGCACTTTTAAGAAAAAGCACTTTTGAAGTAAATAAGCAATCTCAAACATCTTGTAAGAGTGGGTGGACTTGGGTTATGTGGGTTTAAACGAGTTGGATTTATGTGGTTAAGTTGTTCTCATGATTGGTTTTTCATGTGGCTAAAAAATTATAGATGGTATTAGACAATATTGTAGAACAATGTCTAGGAGACCGAGTGATCGATACAAGGTAGGCTGCCGACGCGATTTTGTTCAACTCCGCCTAGTTACTCAGAATCAATCAAACGCAGACAACCTCAACAGATATCGATCTAGTTGGTCAACTCGGGCCGAGTTTGACTTTAAAAAAATATAACATCATTCCTATGACTATCATATTAAAGAATGAATATATTTTCTCAAAGAATGAATATCAATATTTTAAATACTTTATTATCTGGACATGTATTTTTTTATTTATATTGATATCACATATTGTGTTGCAAATATTAGTAAATTTATGATATTTGATATGTATGTAATTTCTTGAAGCTAATTTCTTTTTAGTTTAACATGTCTAAGTACTCTCCGCCTAGGCCGAGTACTCGCAACTCCTCAATCGACTGACCTGGGAACGTCTAACGACTTCTGCAACCATGATATTAGGTTATCGATGCAAGATAGTTCTGTTTCACTCAAGCCAAAGTCTTAACTGTTAATCAAAGCGTATATGGCCTATTGTTAGTTCATAAGTTTTCAACTTCTATGAATATTTTACTTAAATTTAAGACGGGTCAAATAGGTTGAATATTGGAAGCTCGTTTAGTTTTCAACTCATTTAAATTTTGAATACCCTTTTAGGGCAATTTGAAACCTAGCATTTGGATCAAAATAGACAGTGTTATAAATACGAGTGGTTTTGGTTAATTTTTTCATGATCATAAACATTAAAAAACGTAAAATAATTGTAAAGGCCTTAACTGTTGTTTGTGATTTAAAATAAAAATTGAGCGCTTGAGGATAAGCGCACACTTTGAAGAAGTGAGCACTTATGGTGAAGCGCACACATCAAGAAGGTTTTTAGTGAAGCACGGACTTCACAAGTACATTCTTAAGGAAGAACGTGATGCGCACACTTCCAAGTTGTGATGCATGTACTTGGTCTCTACTATAAATGTGGGCTTACCTTGTTTGATTCAGTATATGTGAGTTTATGGTGAGATCACCAACCCTAGCAGGGTCGTTTCATCCTTTTTGAAGACCCAAGGCGAAATAAAATTTTAGGACCCTTTTTCCTTCTTAGATTGTATAAACGATGCTCCTTTATCCGTGTTTGAAACCAAGTAAAATCTAACACAACTATAACAAAGAATGGTTTGTTTGTATAAGGAATCAAAAAAATTTAAAAAATAAGTTTACACTAATACTAATAATTAGCATATTAATTTTCTATTAAGTGGGGGCCCTAGACCCAAGCATGTGTTACTGTACTATAGGACCGACCCTAAACCCTAGGAGAGCTCACATAGGGTTGTACTTGAGCTTAAACGGTGTATGTACATATGTGTGTGTATGTATGAATTGACGAACATGTGACGACCATCAATGATTTCGTACAATTCCTCATCTATATTCTTATTTGTGTTTGATCGATTTCACCACGCACCACCGTCTCTATCTATGTTTGATTCAAAGAGCGGTTCGTGTGAAATATTGGGCCTTACAATAATGTTATCCCATCATCACAATTCACAATAAGATAATTGGCATAAACCTTTTTATTCTTAATTTTATGATTTTAATTGTATACTGCATTTTGGGAATCTTAAGTTTTAGGGTGACTTTAGATAAAGTAATTTATATACGAGGATAGGCTTGTTATGCCACAGGCCTGAGAAATATGAGTTTGCATATACTATACGTTAATAATTTACCAACGTGTCACTATATGTTACACCCTGTATTTTCAACCAAACACCAGTAGGTCCGGGTGGAGAATATCATGACGTAAGTTAATATCATCATAGTCAATAAAACACAGCACAACGGAAGTCTTGGAGTTTAAATTACTATTACAAACCAAATGTTCAAAGTACGAAAAAATAATATACAGACGGCTTGTAATGAAAGATCAACAGGCGGATTGTATAATGTACAAAAATGTATAACAGACTTTGGGCAGATCTAAGGATTTGCAAGATCCTCTTATATCACTACCGAGCAGCTTCCAGCCTATTTCGTATTGTACTTGCATCTTAGTCTTTTAAAAATACGTCAGCTTTCGCTGGTAAATACACCCGACTGACTCATTTTGAAAACATTTTAAAATTTAGATTTAAGTGCACATGGCACAAATCTTTTATAACTTGGGAAAGTCAGCTTTGTAACCTTGTTAACAGCTTTACATGTTTGTCAATAGATATGGGGCCCAGTACAGAGATCGAGACATGATTAACGTACACACCACTTATGAACCCACGAAGGAGTTATCCCCAACTTGTGGATAAAAATAATTTAGCATTCGCATATGTCGGGTGTATGCCTACATCCCTGCTTTGGTCGTGGCCATTAACTAATGTAATGAGCCAAGGATATCCAAGACATGGTCGTTAACCCCCAATGTTTAAGTTATCAAACAAAACTGATCAAAACGGAATATGCGGATTTACTATTCACAATCCGGCATTCGATTGATCCCATTTCCGACTAAGTGATAATAATTTACCGTAACCCAAGCCCGTATAGGGAAAATAAGTCAATAGCATTTACTTGAGCTAGTCTTGATTTTAAAAATACAAGATTTAATATCTCAGCTGTATCCAAAATAAATTAAGTGCAGATAGCATCTACCGGAAGGCTCTAGTCTGGATTATGGTATAAGCTAACCAATTAAAATGCTAACGGTCTTAACTAAGTCATAGGCTTAGACCGACTAGCGTATAGGATCAAAAGGGTATAATAAGCTAGATTAAGCGATGACCGGATAGAATGTAGTTTAAACACAACAAGTACTATGACTTGTATAATATGGGTAAACCATAAGCATTCTGGATTTTGAGACTAAAATGATAAGGTTAAACCCGTTTCGGTTAATTTTCGTAAACTAGTTACATATACTTAACCTTATGCATATCAGCGATATTGGTAACCGGATAAGTTATGGACAAGTTCTATATGCCATTATACTTTAAATAAGTTGTAATATCAGTAGGATATCAACTTACATGCCCGAAAAGGTTTTGAAACGAAATTATGCCTCATAAGGGCGTTTTGGTAATTATATGTCGTATAAAAGGAACTTGCATGTATTCTGATGTTATGATCATAAACATTCTGGAAAAATACTTAATTTGTGATATATTATCAGTAAGAAGTCACACATAAGTGTGGTTTATGGTTTAAGACCAAACTATGCACCAAATGGGCATTTTGGTCATTTAAAAAGTATAGTTTACGATATTATACTAAAATTAGTTTATGATCAGAATATTAACATCATAATATGTTAATTACATTAACATATCATTAAGTAATTCATTTGCAAGTTCATTGTTGATTAAAACCTTGTTTTATGTAAAAATGGCATTTTAGTCAAATATTGACATTTTACGGAACTTGTGCATAAACTCAGATTTTTTTATTATTATCAAGTAATATAACCTCAGAGGGTTATGCTACATTGTATTATGATCATAATGCGACTATAAATCAGAAGTTAACTAATCTAAGTCGGGTCAGAATCAAAATAAAAGAAGAAGTCAAGTTTCACGACTTTCGGTTGCGAACCGACCCTGGGACTGAAATTGACAGAACGAACATGTTTCCACATGTTCTAATAATTATTACCAACTTGTTTAAGTGTAAAAAACATGTTTATAACATATATAAACTCATATTATAATTTTTATAAAATCTGACCCGTTTGACTTTTTAAAACATAAACTTTGACCCGTCAATTGACCTAGTAAACGTGATCCTTAGGAGGTGCCCTTTTAAGGTATTAATACCTTCCTAATTACGATAACTTAGCCATGTTCGTTTCGAACAATGGCTGGACCATAATGGTCTTAACCGAAAGTCAAGGCATTTGTCGAAAATGCTTAACTTTTGGCTAGTAAAAGCCTATAAAAAAAAGAACAGAGATGGGGCACTTACAAGTGATCTAAGGGAAACTTAGAACTCAAAAGAAAGCTCCTAAATGGTCAGGAACTTCCAAGAGTGTAATAGAGAGGAGAAGAGTGAATGAGCAAAGAAATGAGTGAACTTAGGTGTCTATTTACAGTGCAAGAGGTGTAAGGAGATGGAGTCATGTGTTAGGAGTGTTGTAGGATCTTTACAAGTGTCCAATTAGGTGTCAAGAGCTGGAGGAGTGTGGTAATTTGCAGGCTAGGCGGCATCCTCACAAAGATTTGGGGTTTTGACACATTTAGACCCTTAAATATAGTTTTGTTAAATGTCATGAATTGTCCCTTGACTTATAATCCATGACATAATGGCACAACTTGGTCTTTTCGTTCAACACGAGATGTATTGAAGAAGAGTACGAACAACCGTACGTCAATATTTGTTATACTATGCGTCTTTATGACTTAAAAGTGTTTACTAGCTTAAACGTGATGGATACGAATTCTTATGGTTTCATGGGTTAAATTACCCAAACTAGTAAGGTCAAAGGTTTGGTGAAGGAACGGAATGCTCAAGGATGGTAAATAAAAAAATACTGTCTCAACCGAAAGACGTTCGGGTCTAAAGATTGCTTAGTAAATCAAGAAATATGATAATAACGAAGTTTAGGGGCCTTGGAGTCGTTTGATGAAAGTTAAAACAAGGAAAACCTAAGGCTCCAGGAGCCCGCCGTAGGCTATGGTCACTAGACCGTAGCTTACAGTCAATGTAAAATCAAAACAGCAAGATCAAACCGTAGGCTACTTTTCTCAACCATAGATTACGGTTAGTTTTATGAATTTTTGAGATTTTTGAACATGTTTGAGTGGCTAGCTCACTGAGGCATGATCTGAGGGTATGTATATGTGTCGGTATATTACCAAACACGAGTTCTACAAAGTGTTACATAACCCCTCCATTGTCCAACATTAGCGTATTTTCAGAATTAATCCCTCTCGTCCAACTAGTGGCTCATATGCGAGTTAGGACTTCGTAAAGGATCACTCAGAGGCTCAGTATAAGCATGTTGACCCCGATGTCACTCAGAGGCTGGGCATATTGACACTAATGGTCACTCAGATGCCAAGTTTAAGCATGTTGAGACTAATGGTCACTCATAGGCTAAGTTTAAGCATGTTGACACTAATGGTCACTCAGAGGCTAAGTTTATGCATGTTGACATCAGAAGGTCACTCAGAGACTTAGTTTGAGCATATTGACACCTTCAGTCCCTATTAGTCTTTAATAGACTTATAAAAAATATATAGCACGTGTCACTATATTATTGGACACGATTTTACGAGGTGTTACAGTTATATATAATTTAAAGTATGTGGAAAGCACACGTCTTTATGCGTATTTAGGTAGATGGAAATTGGTATTTATATTTGTAAACAAATGTACAATTCAGTACATATATGTGGCATGTTGTGTATAGTTCAATGTTTTTCCTATAACTAACTACAATTTCATAGGAGGAAGTTATGCGAGTTGCCTTGATATTGTCTTGTATCTACTAAGCATGAGATTGATTTTCTTCATAATTGGCGGAATGGATGTTTGTTGTCGGAAATTAGGTTTAGATGGTGATATTACTTTGGGTATTAAATTGTTTTCTAGATGCACCTAGGATAATTAAGCACATTTTCTGTAAGTTCAAAGTATCTTGTAGTTTCGAGTCCTGTATTATTTTGCGAGTATTTTTTTAACTTTAAATTCAGTTTCCAATGTGATACTACTTTGGGTATTAAATTGTTTTCCAGATGTACCTAGGGTAATTAAGCACATTTTCTGTAAGTTCAAAGTATTTTGTAGTTTCGAGTCCTGTATTATTTTGTGAGTGTTTTTTTAACTTTAATTTCAGTTTCCAATAGTACTTTAAAACATGTTTTGGACATATATGCAATTTCCTACACAGACGAAATTGCCTCATCATGAATCATCTTTTGCAAATCCACTTCAAGTTTTATTAATTATTTTTGTAAATAACATAGTGTAAACATAAAATAAAGAAAACTGCAATTCTCAATTTGTTTTGGACAAAGGTATACTGCTTTGGTTGCTTAAGATAATGTTGTACAATCTCATTAGTTGAAAACCGACTTTAATAAACACCAATTGAAAAGAATACTCATTTGCCATCCCGCGAATAACTAATAATTTTTTACTCACTAAAATGTTTCCCAGAATATGATCAAGATAAACAATTGATAAATGTAACAAGAATGAATAAGCAGAGATGATTATAACATAAATTCGAATTGATCTTGATAGAAAATTGTGTGATTATTTATGCCCCAAAGTTAAAGAAAGAATAATATCCTTAGTATGAGATAACTTCTCTACTAAGGAACTCAAACTTTCATTTGAGGGGGATAAATTACGTTAATGAAAATGTATGAGGGTAGAACGAAAGAGTTTGATGTGTTTGCAAACAAACCAGAAGTTGAACTAAAGAGGAATATCTAGATAAGTTTACAATTAAGTAGTGTCACACCCTGGCTTTCCACAGCCAATCCAAACACCGGTAGGTCTGGGTGGGGAATATTGTGACGTAAGTTGATACTATCATAGTCAATTAAACACAACACAACGGAAGTCTTGGATTTAAATTACTATTACAAACCAAATGCTCGAAATACAAAATAATATAAAGGCTCGTAATAGAAGATCCACAGGCGGATAATAAATTGCACAAAAGAAAGAATATAAAACAGACTTTGAGCAGATCTAGGATTTGCAAGATCCTCTTATCACTACCGAGCACTTCAAGCCTATTTACGTATTGTACCTGCAAACTTAGTCTTTTGAAAATACGTCAGCTTTCGCTGGTAAATACACCCAACTGGCTCATTTTGAAAACATTTTAAAATATGTTTTAAGTGCGTATCAGCACAAAATCTTTTATAACTTGGGAAAGTTGACCGTCGAACCTTGTTAACAGATTCACATGTTTGTCCATACATACAGGGCCCGGTATGGAGACCGAGACATGATTAACGTACACACCACTTTAGACTCACTAAGGAGTCATTTCTTCCCAACCTTGTGGGTAATGCATTTTGAGCGTCTATTGGGTGTATGCCTACACCCGCGCTAAGGTCGTGACCATTTTCTATTGTAATGAGCCGAGGATATCCAGGACACGGTAGTTAACCCCTGATGTTTAAGTTATCAAACAAAACTAATTAAAACGGAATATGCGGATTTACTATCCACAATCCGGCATTCGATTGGTCCCATTTCTGACCAAGTGGTAATATTTACCGTAACCCAAGCCCATATAGGGGAAATAAGTCGAGACTATTTACCTGAGCTAGTCTTCGTTTAAACGCAAGATTATTAACTCATTCATACATAAAAGCACTAAGTGCAGATAGCATTTACTGGAATGTCTCTAATCTGGATTATGGCATAAGCGAACCAATTAAATACTAATGGTCTTTCTTTAGTCATAGACTTAGACCGACTACCGTACATGATCAAAACGTACAACGCTAGATTAAACGATGATCGGATAGAATGTAGTTTAATCCCAATAAGTACTTTGACTTGTGTAATATAGATAAACTATAAACATTCTGGATTTTGAAACTTAAATGACAAGGTTAGACCCGTTTCGGTTAATTTTCGTAAACTAGTTACATATGCTTAACCGTACGCATATCAGCGATATCGGGTAACCGGATAAGTCATGGACAAGTTCTATATGCCATTATATTTTAAATAAGTTGTAATATCAGTAGGATTTCAACTTATATGCCCGTTAAGGTTTTAAAATGAAACTATGCCCCATATGGGCATTTTGGTAATTTCATACCTTATAAAAGGAACTTGAATATAATTTAATGTTATAACCATAAGTATTCTGGAAAAATAACTTATTTATGATATAATATCAATAGGATATTAATTATATGTATAATTTGTCTTTTATGACCAAACTATGCACCGAAGGGGCATTTTGGTCATTTTACACATAGTTTATAAATTATTTGGGATTCTGAGTTTATATCTTGTACCTACTGTAAAAATATTTAAAATAAGTTTTAAAATCAGTAAGTAACAAGTCTTAGTTAATAAATATGGTTTAAAACCATACTATGCGCCGAAACGACGCTTATGTCATAAAATGACGATTTGTGTGGTGTTTAATGAAAACTGATGTTAAGGTCAGGTTAGTGTATCTTAGATATGTTATTTAATATAACATATCAGTTGATAAAAGATTTACTTTAAAAAGATATGATTAAAACCGTAAGCCACATAGGCTTTATCGTCATTTATCGACATAATACAAGGACTTGTTCATAAACTCGGTTTATAATCTGATTTGACATCCCAAAGAATCCTACTTATAATATTACATCAGTAGGAAACTCATTTTCAAGTTCGTTATCATGTAAACCTTATTTTATGCAAAAAAGGCATTTTAGTCAAAATGGCATAATTACAGAACTTGCGCATAGACTCAGATTCTGATCATGATCATGTAATATAACCTCAGAGGGTTATGCTACATAATATTATGATCATAATGCACCTTTAGATCAGTAGCTAACTAATCTAAATCGGTCGAAAGTCAAAGCATAAGTCAAACTTCGCGACTTTCGGTTGCGAACCGACCCTAGAACTGAAATTGACGAGCCGAACACATTCTTACATGTTCAAATAATTATTACTAACTTATTTAAGTGTTAAAACATGTTTCATAGCATATATAAGCTCAAATTATAACATTTCCAAAAAATGGCCTTTTTAACTTTTTAATGCAATAACTTTGACTCGTCAATTGGTCTAGCAAACGTGATCTTCAGGAGGTGCCCTTTATAGGGACTAACACCTACCTTATTACGATCACTTAGCCATGTTCGTTAAGAACAATGGATGGACCATAATGGTCTTAACCGAAAGTCAAGGCGTTTTTCGTAAAACGCTTGAATTTTGGCTATAAAAGCCTATAAACGAAAATGCAAGAGGAAGGAAAACTTACAAGTGGTTCCTAGGATGCAATAGAACTAAGTTGGATGCTCCTTTCAGTTAGGAACTTCCAGAGGAGGGAAATAGAGTTGTAAAGAGAAAGGTGCAAGTTCAAATGGTGAATCTTGGCACCTATTTATAGTTGGAGAGGTTGAAGGAGGTGATGCCAAGTGTTAAGGGGTGTAAGAGGTGTAACATCCGTCAAAAACCGGGTTAACCAAAACCCGCTTTGTTTATTAACCGAACATCCAGTTAAAAATTTCGTTGCGTATTTAATGCTCAAATTAATTTTAAACGATACATAATTAATAATTATATTAGAATATAAAATTTATAATTGAAAATTTATTAAAAATAATGAAATAAAAATATTATGCTGATGCCGGGTTTCTAACCCGGGTCAGCCGGGAACCACAAAGACTTAACACACCAACATTCCACCACTCCGCCACTAGTGTTACTTGTTAATTTATTGAAACAAATAATACATAAAATAAATCTAGAAATCAAACCCAGTCAACAGCGCGCCCAAATCTGCAGACGCCGGAAAATCCGACGATTTCGCCAATTAACGTCGGTTACTTTTGACTTAACGTAAGTAATAACGTCGCCATCAGTTATAACCGATATCCAGTCCCGCGACATCAGTCGTAACCGCCGGAGAACGGCTGACCAATGAATCGAGACGAGAAACAGACCCAATTCAACTTGATTCTTCCCTATAAATGCACACCCTAGCCTCTGGTAAACTTTTCGCTCAAAATCACACCGATTCTTGAATCAATTTCACTCGCCGGAATTCTCTGCAAGTCGCCGGAAAACCGAGACTTTCATCGACACGGTAAATACCTCGCCTCCTTCTATTTCATTCCATTGTGAGACCAATTCTAACATCACTCCATCACCCAGAATCAATTCCAGACGACGTTGCCGGACATTCTGTTCTCGCCGGAAAATCGCTGGAATTTCCAGAATCACGCTGTGTATCGGTATAATCACCTAAACTTTCTGCTAATCGTTGTTCAGTAATTCAATTTCACATTTAATCAATCAAAACTGTTAAATGTTCCGAACAGAGGGAGTTCACAAAACAGAGCCGACGATCTTGCCGGAGTTCTGAAAAAAAAGACAACCTGTTCCGGTACTTTCTTTCCCCAAACACTCTTTGTTCATCACATTACAATTGTTATTAAAGTTCGTTAATTTAACTTAACAAGTAACAGTTTGGTTAACCGATGTCTGTGTTTTGAACGAAGAAGATGAAGTTGGCCTAGTGTATAAGATTAATTAAAATCAGTATTATGAATGGGTTAGACACACAGTCCAGCGGTGGACTGTGTGCAAACAAACACACATACGTCCCGAGTTCGATCCTTGACACAAGCACATGCTCTGTAATAAAAATGTTTTTTTAAAACTGAACTGGATCCACTCGCAGTCAGTTGTTAAGTATAATAAAAACGAGAATATTTACCAAGTTAGACACACAGTCCAGCGGTGGATTGTGTGCCAAACTAAACCACAGGTCCCGGGTTCGAGACCTGTGGAGAGCACCGATTCGATACAATTAAATCCTTTTTAAAATAAATGATTTTCGGATTAACTTAAATAGTGTATAAATATAATTAAAAACAGAAATATTTCGGGTTAGACACGTAGCTCAGTTGATAGAGCTGCGTGCACGCGTACGGGAGGTCACGGGTTCGAGTCTCACTCAGTGCAATAATATTCACTACCGAACCGGTCAACGGTCAACAGTCATGGTCAACGGTGAAAAGTCAACATTTTTTTTATTATTTTTATTTATTTATTTAATTTAAAAATCAATTAAAAATACTTAAAAATAACGTTTTTAAAGTTAGAAAATAGCCTTAAACTCACAAAAATATATCCAAAAATCCTATTAAAATTGATTAATAAAATCCGCTTATTTACCGAACCGTTATGTGATTATCTAGGTTAGTTTCTCTCGTGGTTAAATCCAAAATCGTGCGCATTCATCATCAATCCAAGAAACGCAACCACTGTGAGTGAATTCTTACAAATTCCCCTTTTTATTCATGTTTTAGGGTGTATCATGTGTCGCTTAAACTAATTCGTTTATTCAAACTCGTGCTATACCATATTATGATCTAAACTTAGAATGTAAATATTGTTTGTAGTTATGTATTACATATTGTCAAGTTGTATGCAAATTATTTGTTAGGCCCATCAGTTCCTCGTGGGAGACGAGTTGAACAACGCGTGCCTTAAAACTCATTCATTAGGCCCATCAGTTCGTAGAACAACGCGTGCCTCAAAACTCATTCATTAGGCCCATCAGTTCCTCATGGGAGACGAGTTGAACAACGCGTGCCTCAAACAATCTATTATTGTATGTGTGTGCATTATTTAATATTAAGTGTTTTGTGAATAAATTTACATCTACATTTACTCATATGTGGTTATGCACTTTATTTTATAATCAATTCAATAAACTTGTTTAAATGTTTTTCATAGGATTCACTCGCCAACTTTTTGTTGATCCAAAAACCATTTTTACGCATGATACAGGTGGACAGGATGAAGCAAGGAACACATAGGAAAATGCCTTAGAAGAAAATAATGAAGTCTAGAAAGATGTATAGAACATGTTGTAATTATGATTGTATGATCTCCTTTAAATTGTAATATTAAATATGAAACATTATAATAAATGTCATGAGCTTTGATGAAAACCCAATCATGCCCCGATCACCTTCTCCGCTGCGTGTCGGGGTGTGACAAGAGGAAGCTTACAATTGTCCTAAAACGTGGCATAGCTGTTTGGAAGACCATAGATTCGAAACAATGGTTTTTGGCAATTTGTGTGGAGGCCAAGGTAAAATTCTGCAGACATAGCCCTCTGGCGGGCCGCGAGAGGCACAAGCCTTGCCTCTCTCGCACCGCGAGCGCCCCTAGGCCCCTTTCAAACTTTGACACTTTTAGCCCCTTAACTTATAAAACCTTCTAAAACACCTTTTTAGCATATTTAGCCTTCCGTAACCAATATTTGGCATACCCAGGAGTATGCCCGGACATTGTCGAGCTCTCAGTTCGTTAAAAGGCTACTCAGAGGTATAAATTAACATGTTGACACTTTTAACCCCTCAATTATCCAACTTTCACATATTTACGGATTTAATCCCTCTCGTCCAACAAACAGGACATATGAGAGTTAGGACTTCGTAAAGGATCACTTAGAGGCCCACTATTAGCATGTTGACTCTGATGTCACTCACAGGCTGGGCATGTTCACATATCAGTCACTCAGAGGCCAAGTTTAAGCATGTTTACATATTAGTCATTCAGAGGCTAATGATTAAGCATGTTGACATATCAGTCACTCAGAGGCTTACCTTTACGCATGTTGACATCAGACAGTCACTCAGAGGCTCAGTTTGAGCATGTTGACACCTTTAGTCTCTGTTAGTCTTTAATAGACCAAATTAAAAATACAACACGTGTCACTATACTATTGGACACGATTTTACAAGGTGTTACATCCTCACCCCCTTAAAAGAAATCTTCTCCTCGAGATTTTATTCAAAAAGATTGGGGGTACTTTTTTCGCATAGTGGACTCAACCTCCCATGCATACTCGGGACCTCTAAGGGCGTCCCATTTAACCTTTACTATAGGTATTAATTTCCTTCGGAGATTTTGAACCCGTCGATCCTCGATCAAAATTGGTTTCTCAATGAACCTTAGGTTTTCATCTATTTGCACATCTTTGTGCGACATTGCTAGCGACTCATCGGCTAGACATTTCTTAAGGTTAGATATGTGGAACACATCATGAATTCCACTAAGCTCCTCTGGCAGCTTAAGCTTATAAGCTATAATGCCGACACATTCAACTATCTCGAATGACCCTATATATCTTGGGCTCAGCTTGCCCTTCTTTCCGAATCTCATTACACCTTTCCAAGGTGATACTTTTAACATGACTTTGTCCCCTACTTAGAATTTGAGAGGTTTACGCCTCTAGTCAGCATAGTTTTTCTGCCTATCACGGGCAGCTTTGAGACGATCACGAATTTGCACAATCTTATCCGTGGTCTCTAGGACAATCTCAGGTCCTGATAGTTGGGCTTCCCCAACTTCTGCCCAGCACACGGGCGTTTGACACTTTCCCCCATACAAGGCCTCATAAGGAGCAGCCTTGATGCTCGTACGTATTGTAGGAGAATTCTATTAGGGGTAAGTGGTCATCCCAACTTCCACCTAAATCAATCACACATGCTCTAAGCATGTCTTCCAAAGTTTAAATAGTACACTCACTTTGTCCATCCGTCTGTGGGTGGTAAGCCGTACTAAAGTTTAATCTTGTGCCTAAAGATCGTTGGAAACTTTTCCAAAATGAGAGGTATATTTAGTATCTCTATCAGATACAATAGATATCGGCACACCATGTAGGGACACAATATTGTCCACATACAACTTAGCCAATTTGTCTGAACTATACGTTTTTTAATTGGCAAGAAATGCGCTGACTTGGTCAGCCTATCTACGATGACCCAAATCGTGTCATTACCATGTTTGGTCTTAGGTAACTTGGTAATCAAGTCCATAGTTACCATTTCCCATTTCCAAGTGGGAATCTCAAGTTGTTGTAGAAGTCCTGACGGTTTCTGATGTTCAGCTTTAACTTGCGAACACGTCAGACACTTAGCTACATAAGTGGCTATGGATTTCTTCAAACCCGTCTACCAATAATTCTTTTTCAGATCCTGATACATCTTGTCACCTCTTGGGTTAACTGAGTATCTCGTGTTATGCGCTTCTTGGAGGATTAGCTCTCTAAGTCCTCCAAAGATTGGAACTCAGATTCTTCTATTAAATCTAAGGATTCCATCCTTCCCATGCGTTAACTTATCAACATTTCCACCTAACCCCTCATTAGGAATATTAGCCTCTAATAGGGCGTGCTTCTGTGCATCTAATAGCTTCTCATTCAAGCTACTTCTAAGCTTAATGCTCTTGGTGTTAATCCTAATGGGTTTAACTTTCTCCTTGCGACTTAAGGCGTCAGCAACGACATTTGCGTTGTCCGGATGATAGCGAATTTCGCAATCATAATCGTTAAGTGTTTCCATCCAACGGCGTTGTCGCAGTTCAATTTCTTCTGTTGAAACAGATGCTGTAGACTTTTATGGTCAGTGTATATAATATACTTGGTGCCATATAAGTAATATCTCCACAACTTTAGTGCAAATACAACGGCACCCAATTCCAAATCATGGGTGGTGTAATTTCTTTCGTGCACCTTTAACTGTCATGATGCATAAGCAATCACCTTGCCTTTTTGCATTAGCACACAGCCCATGCCAGTGTGTGAAGCATCACAATAAACTACAAAATCCTCAAAACCCTCAGGTAGAGATAACACAGGAGCATTGCTCAACTTGTGTTTTAGAATCTCAAAGGATTCTTGTTGTTTCGGACCCCGTTAAACTTGATATTCTTACGGGTCAAGGTAGTTAAAGGAGTGTCTATCCTTGAAAAGTTCTCAATGAACAAACAGCCAATCCTAGGAAACTATGAATTTCTGATGGGGTTTTGGGCACTTCCTAATTCATTATAGCTTCCATTTTAGTGGGATCTACTTGGATACCACGGTCGCTTACAAGATGTCCAAGAAATTGGACTTCTCTAAGCCAAAATTCACATTTAGAGAATTTAGCATAAAGCTTCTCCTGGCTTAGCAATTCTAGAATGCACCAAAGGTGTTGTTCGTGATCAATCTGATTACAAGAATAGATAAGTATGTCGTCTATGAAGACAATGACAAACTTATCCAAATACGGTTTGTAGACTCTATTCATGAGATCCATGAATGCTGCAGGTGCATTTGTGAGCCCAAAAGGCATCACTAGAAATTCAAAATGACCATATCTAAAGGCAGTCTTAGGAACATCCTCATTCTTAACTTTTAGTTGATGATATCCTGATCTTAAATCGATTTTAGAAAAATAACTAGCCCCTTGAAGTTGGTCGAATAAGTCGCCGATCCTGGGCAAAGGTTATTGGTTCTTAATCATTATCTTGTTCAGCTCTCGGTAATCAATGCACATCCGCATTGAACCGTCTTTCTTTTTAACGAAAAGAATAGGAGCTCCCCAAGGTGAGGAACTAGGCTGGATAAAGACTTTCTCTAAAAGTTCATCTAATTGAACTCTTAACTCCTTCATTTCTGTCGGTGCTAACCGATATGGAGCTCTGGCAACAGGTGCTGATCCTGGCAGGATATCAATTCTAAACTCTACTTGCCTATCTGGAGGCAATCCTGGTAATTCTTCGGGGAAAACATCAGAATACTTCGAGATAACTGGAATGTTTCTATATTTGGCTTAGGCTCATTGATAGTTACTTGTGCCAGGTAAATGACACAACCTTTCCTCAAACACCTGGATGCCTTAAATAACGACAGCTTGTCTGGCAATCCGTAGTGTGAATCTCCAGAGATGGTGGTCGTTTCACCAGATGGGGTTTTAATTTCGATGAGTTTCTTATCACAGGCAAGACGGTCTTTGTTATGGGATAACCAATCCATGTCTAAAACTACATCGAACCTTGCCAATTTCATTGCCAAAAGAGAGATGGGGATAGAATAACTATTAATGGATATAGAACATCCATCAAGAATGGAAGATACTGTCTCTAACGTCCCATCAGCGAGTTCTACCTCATAATTTATATCTAGAGTTAACCGGACTCTCCCTCTCTCTCTCTCTCTGTCTCTATCTCTCTCTCTCTCTCTATATATATATATATACATATATAGTGAAAGTGTATTATACAATTTTGCTTAACGTACGTTGTGAAAATATAACATGCGTGATTAGCTTTTTTACCCCATGCGTGATTTAGGATTCTGTACATGTGTGATTATATTCATGCGTGATTATAGTTTTCAACATTCGTGATTATGGTTTTCAACATGCATGATTAGGGTTTTATAACATGCGTAATTTCATTTCATACACATCGTACGTTAATGAATATTGTACGTTAACCAACCCCAATATATACATATATGGTCCTAAGAGAAGTACACCCTATTTGAGAAACTTGAGAAGCATTCTTGACCACACATTTTCCAAAGCTTTTCGTAATATACACATATGTATAGTTTAGAATTGACTATATACACATATGTGTATTGAACTATACACATTTGTATATAGTCATTTTTAAACTATACATATGTATATATTACGAAAAGCTTTGGAAAATGTGTGGGGCAGAACGCTTCTCAAGTTTCTCAATTACCCTAGTGCTTCTCACATTGTCTAACCTGTATGTATATATATATATATATATATATATATATATATATATATATATATATATATATATATATCACATTGTTGTTGTCATGGTGAAATTGTATAATACCCATTTCCCAAAACAAGTTCATGATCATATATACTCACTATTCTTCATTAAATAACATCTTTTTTACAACGAATAAAGATATGCATTAGATTTAAAATCAAACACAAACACAAACACAAACTGATGATTTGAATCCTCCTTTCAGTTGACAATCAATCATCAATGGGGATGCACCGCATCTACCCGAGCATGTTATTACCCTTATATTTCTTCGCGTGCCTACAAAACCCTTGTTCCGATTCAAAAGTTTATCAAAGCATTTCAGATCCTAAGTTTTTAAAATCTAGATCACGTCGGATGATCTTTCTTCCGGGCCTACCTTTTGATCGTGCCATCCATAGACAACACAGGCGCTCCATCGATGGCCATGCTTACGTCTCCTATAATTTACCCAAAATCTTATAAAGAGATCACCATTGTTGGGTCGGATATTCTTTTTAGTCCTAAAATACCGTAAACCACTCATTATGATTACAAGTGGTTTGATGATCATATGATTATTTACAACCCACTCTCAGGAGAGTTCAAGGCGGTTCCACATCGACCAGCGTTTGATTCACATAGCACTTATGTGTTTGGATTTGGTTATGGTGCAACCGCGAATGATTTAAAGATTGTTAAATGATTCAAAATATTATGAGGTGTTTGATCTTAAAACTTGGTCATGGAGAGGACCTTCCGAGTTGATCAGGAGCAATCGCAGTTGGGGTAACTGTTCGGGTACATTTTCAAATGGATTTTTGTACTTGAATGCAGAGACAAGTAAGCATTCGGGTCCATCGATACTAGCTCTTGATATCAAGAATATGGTATTTTCAGAGATAGAGTATCCGGATGGATGTTATCGTTTGGGTACATACAATGGGCGGTTGTGCATGCTTTGCCCTCAAGTTAATATGGATGGATTTGAGTTAAGGGTGATGAATGAAGATGGGGGTTCGGAGAGTCATGGTCATGGTCGACGATATGTTTGTTTACATTGTCGTTCAAATCGCTAATTTCCTATGATGCTGAATCCGGGGGGTTGTGTATTTTGGATGACAGGAAACTGCTTATGTCAAAGTCGTCAGATGAATTCATCATCTACGACATGTTTGAAAATTCATATGCCTTGACAAGTGTTGTCCGGGCAGGAAGGCTGCAGTGCGTGGAATATGTGGAAAGTTTGATATCGCATCCAATGTGTGTCTAACTTCCATATGATCCTTTTGAATTCAGTGGTTACGTTCAGCAAGACTATGAATATATGGTTTCTGGAGATCAAGAAACAACTAATTATGTCTTTCGTTTGAGAATAGATTTAATATATGCCTTTCTAATTTTTAATAGTCATGAAAATGGTGAACCGTTTGGGTACATTCAACAGGTATTGTGCAATTTGAAAGACTGAGAAGTTTTTTTTCTTTTTCTTTGGCGGGCATCAAAACAAGTTATTTTCCATAACCGGTTCGGTTAAATTTAACCGTCGGTTATTTTCTCATTTTTGCTTTAACCGGTTATTACTTTAACTGGTTCAGTTATTCACTTTACTGGTTCGGGTGATAGCCAGTTAACCATTTTTCTCCTTTTTTTAATTTATTTTGGTTAACCGGTAATCCGGTTAATAACCGGCCGGATACACTCCAAAAAATCACTAACCAATTAGGAACCAGCAGTTAGAAATAACTTCAAACTGGTTACTAGTCGAACCGTTATGGTTTTGTACAGCAAAATCGAAGCACCAGACTAAACAGATCCATTTCTTTTCTTTAAACAAAACAGTATCAAAAACTTAACCAGTACCAGTGAGACTGAGAACTGGTAAAAAGCAGCGTTAGCTATCAATGACATGAAATAAAGAAAGAAAAAGCATGAAACAACATTAATAAGCTTCATAAGTCTAAACCATCCACATTTTCACATGAAGAGCAAAAGAGCTCACATACAACTATTGCATCATTGTACATAACATCATCATCATCATCCATGATAACAATAACATATAAAAGTCACAAAGTAAGGTAGCTATTTCAGAAAAGTCAGGCGGGGCCCAGACTCATCAGTGAGTCGGCAAAAAGATTGGCTCACAACAGCCGCCTATGAATGGAAACCGAGAAGATGATGTTCGTTCATAGTACTCTAATAACTGAAACAAGAACTTGTATATACAACAGCCTAGCTTTTCATCACAAGCAGTCCGTAGCGGATTCAGGGAGAAAGCCCACCTTCATATTAGAGCCTATATTATCATTTATTTAGAGAACGCGAAGCTGAGCAAGAAATGCCGCACAAAGATCAAGAAACAGAAATTGAGGTCCCTGGATCCTCTGTAAATCAAGCAGATACTTGTCTTCACGGGTTTTGTAGAGCTGCAATAAATGTTTTGCTCATATTAGCATCAGTAAAATGCCATTTTCGTCCATGAGGTTTGGCGACTTTCGTCAAAAGGTTTGTTTTTCCGCATCCAAAAGGTATGAAATCTTGCCATTTTCATCCGGCTTGTTAACTCCCTCCATTTTTCTCAGTTACGTCAGGGGTATTTCTGTATTTTTTTGTTAAGTTAAAGGGTGATTCGGTTTTTCTCACTTTATGTAAAAAGATTAAATACCCCTGAGATAAACCGAACCTTAAAGTTAACAAAAAAAACGGAAATAACCCTGACTTAAGAGAGAAACATGGATGGAGTTAACGAGCTGGATTAAAATGACAAGATTTGAAACCTTTTAGATCCAAATGCGGAAAAACAAACCTTTGGACGAGTATCACAAAACTGGCCAAACCTCATGGACAAAAAATGGCATTTTACTCTATTAGCATGGTTTGTCAAAATCAAGATGATACTATATTAAACATCTGCAAATAGAGGTCGAGATACCTGGACTTCAAATTTGACCACATTGGGGGAGGTCAAAGGACCATCGGTCTCCACAATGGTCAACTCATCTCCAAAGTAATGATTACTTTGCATAGAGTTGTTGCCAGGGACCCACCGGCATTTCATGTTGTAGTGGCCTATCTTTTTCCAGCACACATTCAGTTCTTGCAAAGCTTTAAGAACCTCGGTCATTATCTCACGCGGATGTGCTCTAGACTGTCAGTCAAACCATGAGATGTATTAAGAAATTAATAATCTTTCTTTTTATCAACATATGCCATTGTTTTCTTGTTTTACGGAAACTCAACCTGAAGCCCAAGAGCCCATTTCCTCTCAACTTGGCTTCTGATATTTATTCCTTGATAATCCATATATGCACTTGAGCGTTGCGACATCATTGTAGCAGCAGCCTCATTTCGGTTGAATCCATCCTACAACCACAAACAAGTAAAAAACGCAGAATATATTTATCAAAACAAAAGAAAATTTATTAGAACCCCAAATGAAGTCAGAAAAACGATCTAACCATAGGCTTTTGGAATTCAGCTCCCAGATAGCCGCTTGAGTTACGAAACCTGTTGTCCAATAGCAAGTAATACGCCACAGTACCCTGGAAAATACACAAGAATGAGAAACGAAAGAATATCATATCAATTGTCCAATTCAAATACTTTAAAAAAATTACCTCATTTTGCACGCGGTTGCGAAGCGACTCAATGAGGGTGTCCCTGTCAAACCCCATTTTAACCACCTCTAGAAGAATATCTTCATCGGTCTGTCAAAATAAAGTTACTTTAGTTACCCTAAGGCTGCGAAAATATAATAGCCCGTAAAAATACTCAGAGGGTCATCGATCAACATGCCTTTTTTGCTTGCTGCATAGAATCTGGTGGAGGAACAGCCAAATAGCGGGGAAGATGCGCCTGAAACCAGGGGTGTATGCGGATTTCAGGGATAGTTATTCGTTTCATGGGGTCAACCACAAGCATTCTCGGGATCAGGTCTCTTGCTCCAGGTGATAAGTGGCTCGGAAGTGTATATATTCCACCCTGACAACAAACCAACATATTTTTTTAATAATTGATAACAACCTTTCCACGATTCGAATGAATAATTAAAAAAATCATAGAGAAAACTATATGACTAAAAGCACCTTAATTTTCTTGAAGAGGTTAGGAATATTTTCATCATCGAAAGGTAGGGTACCGCAGAGAAGCGCATACAAGATAACACCGCAGCTCCACACATCAACTTCGGGTCCCGCATACAGCTTTCCAGATATAACCTAAAACAAAACAAAAAACAACATTAAATCAAACACATTTAAAGTACAAGGATTTTAAAACTCACGATAGCAAAGCCGCACCTCTGGGGCAGCATAGTTTGGACTTCCACAGCTGGTTTTGAGAAAATGACCATCACGCATAATATTGCTTAGACCAAAGTCAGCAATTTTGACATTGCACTTGGAGTCCAACAGCAGGTTCTCGGGTTTGAGATCTCTGTGAACCACCATGTTCCTGTGGCAGTACTCCACGCCAGAAATTATCTGCTCGACTTTAAATATTAATGAGTAAATAAATTTCAACGAATATAGTATATAGTGAGAATATAAGTATACAATCACCTGCTGAAAGAAATTACGACCCTCATCCTCCTGCAACCTGCCTTTCTCCACAATAAAATCAAACAGCTCACCGGACTTGACATATTCCATTACAACATATATATCAGATGGTGTCTCTATAACCTCATAAAGCCGGATAATATGTGGATGCATAAATAATCTTAATATCTTGATCTCTCTTCTCACTACAAAAGGCAACAACATATTATAATGATATATGGAAATATATCATGAAGCAACGAACTTCATTGTTCTTATTAGGTTTGTACCTTTTTCTTCCATGTCCATGTTTTTGATCTTGCGACGGTTAAGGATCTTTATAGCAACTTTGTGACCAGTCAAAGCATGCTCTGCAATTTTCACCTTTCCAAACGAACCGATACCGAGTGTTTTCCCAAGCTTGTAGTTCCTTAAAAACATGTCCACGCTGCTCCCATGGTGTCCTGATCCCTCCATATCTTATCCTGAACAGGTGGTTTAAAAGTCAAATGGTTAAATAACACATCAATAAGTAAATTCCTAAGATCATCCACAGCAAGCTTTCATACGTGTTTGGTTAGTAGTTAAACATTTAAAATGCCACTAAGTAATGACAGGATGACAGTGACCACCTTGTTAACTTTGAAGCTGGATTTGTCAAAGAGGGAAAAAGAAGAAAAAGAAAATTTTACGATTAATATGGGACATCCCGCAAAGAAACTTGTTTTAATATAACATGATGAAGGGAGTATTCCAATAGGAGAATCATGAAAGAAAAAGATCTTGGTGTTTAATTAAGATCTATGTTTCGCATAATAATCAAGGAAAAAAAGTGTTATATATGCTGGCCCAAGCTTTCATACGTGTTTGGTTAGTAGTTAAACATTTAAAATGCCACTAAGTAATGACAGGATGACAGTGAGCACCTTGTTAACTTTGAAGCTGGATTTGTCAAAGAGGGAAAAAGAAGAAAAAGAAAAATTTACGATTAATATGGGACATCCTGCAAAGAAACTTGTTTTAACATAACATGATGAAGGGAGTATTCCAATAGGAGAATCATGAAAGAAAAAGATCTTGTTGTTTAATTAAGATCTATGTTTCGCATAATAATCAAGGAAAAAAAGTGTTATATATGCTGGCCCAAAATAATGTGAAACACGCATCATTAAACGTTATTTGGCAAAGAAAACGTGAGTGTGCGAGTAACAAGTGAATTTACTATATGAACTACTACAGTAATATGATACAACTTCAAGCCGTGTGCCATCAGGAAAATGTAATTAACATGACGTAGTATACACCATTATTTTCTTGTACATAGCATGCATATATGCAATTTGCATGTCTCCTTAGCAACATGATCGAAGGGTAAAAACTAAGTGCCGTGTAGGAGTCAATAACTGATTCATAAAGAAGCATGCTAATTATAGAGAACAATAATCAGATTTAAGGTCAGTTAACATCAAAGTACATCCCACTAATTGACCCTTAACAAACCAGGAACTATGAAACAACTTTGCCTACCTCGACCACATAACGATATTGAGCGACTCACGAGCAACATAATCAAACAGTGAAAAACCAAGTACCGTGTGGGGTCAATGTCCAAAACGAAGGGTGTTAAAACATTAACCATTCAAATAACAATCAGACTAGCATTAATTGACGTTTAACAAACCAGAAACATGAATTAATATCGATGTATCGCATGCAGACAGCCATATCATGAGCTTTTGCTTTAAACACTCTTTCCAAAACCTACAAAGACTAAATTCCCCAACCTTTCAACAGATACAAATATTTCTTACAAGCATCCAGTGATACAACCCCAAACCAAAAATTTTCATTTGAACCATCAAACAAAGGAATCACGTATCATCACAAATTGCTTCAAGTTTAGAACGGCACAACAAAACAATAACTGGTTCATGAAAACCAAGTACCGCGTAGGGTCAATAATCAGTCCAAAACGAAGCACCTTAAAATTGTTAATCATTGAAATAACAATCGGATTCTCAATTATTGACATTTAACAAACCATAAACATGAATTACTATCCATGTATACTATGCAGACAATCATATAACATATAATTAGCTACTGCTTTAATAATACACTCTTTTCAAAACCTAACAAAGCCTAATTTCCCCACACCTTTCAACAAGCACAAACATTTCTCACACACATCCACTAACAAAACCTAAAATTTATAAACAAAATTTTCATTCAAACAGCTTCAACTTCAAACCAGCACAAAAACATCAAAATCAACCAATCGTACGGACCAAAAAACCCCCAATCCTACACAGATCTAAACACAATCATCAAAACTTCAAATCAAACACATATTCCAACACAATTAAACAATAAAACACAAAATCAAACGCAAATTTCACAAAGTAACCGAACAATCACAACAACGAGCTCGATTAACCCTAGGTTTACGTTTCTGGCGATGACTTACGGAGAATAAAGGCGAAAATGTGAAATAAATTGCACAGAGAATGTTGAAATGCATTTGATTAGAGAAAGTAATGAAGGAATTGGCGACATCTGTGCGAAAAGATGGATGAAAAAGTGAAAAAGATTCGCGTAATGATGATGACAATAATAATAATATTAATACCTTCTTCTCTGCAACAAGGGTTTGAAAGAGGGATGAAGAAGGAAACCTGCGTGAATGGGCAAACGATAATAATTGAAGAGATTCAGTTTCCCTTTTTTCACTTGAAATGGGCCTTTTTGTATTTATATATTTCATTGTTTTTGTGTACTTTTTATATACATTATGACGTCAGCAAATAGTATTTTATTATTATAAACAATAAAATATTATATTAATAGTATTAAAGGTTGATATCTTGTATAAACCGTCGAAACTGATTGAACTGTCAGAACCGAAGAATTTGGTTTGTATTAAGTTTGGTTTTAAGTTTTTAACAGTTTAATGGTTGCTCTCACATTCGAGTGTTTGCTCGTCATTTAGCTTTGTTGATTCTATTTTCAGTTTGGAAATATGAAGTTATGTATGTATATTACATTTTTTAATAATTCTTTATATCTTCTTTTAAAACAAAATACAAAGTTGTACTTCTAAAAATAAAATAAGCTGCTTTGTCTAAGACTGCTAAGCGGTCAACACTTAACCGATGAAAACCAGTTGATTCAGTTTGTCGTCTTCGAAAATCGTACAAAGTTTTTGTTAAAACATGTTGAATCTGAGTGTATACATCCATAATTATACATTGTATTAATGAATAGTCCTTATCAATTTATATACAAAGTTAGGTTTTCAGGAAGAAAATGGTCTAACGTTGTTGAAATGCCAAAATTGGTTGATTTAGATTGTCTTTTTCCAGATTCGAAGATAGCGGTTCAGGCCAATTTTTTTTGTTAAAATTGGTTGAACCAGGTTGTATGCATCCATAGTTGATGGTTGAGATGCAACTATACAAGTGTATTGTGTTTTTCTATTATGAATTAAAGTTTGTTAATTTATGTGTGAAACGTATGAAGTATAAAGAATATGATTTTTATGTTAGAGCAATTTATGTGTCTATTGATTTAATATTGGTTTTTACAAGGATTGCTGTAATAGTTTGAACATGCGTTAAAATCATGTTGTTATTTAAGTTGTTAGACCTAGAAACCTTTTACGCATTAGTGTATGTTAGATGTACTATTGTAATTCGTTTAAATGACGTACATACCAAATGTGACCAAGTGCATAACACCCTTGATCATATGTCAAAAGTGTTATTTGAATAACATACGTAAGCAATTTAGTAGTCAAGACTTTTGTATTATATAATGTTCAATCTATCGTATAATATACGTGATTGGTGAAGAATTTGATGCAATCATCGAAACCATTGCTTTGAATACAATTCACTAGCATCTGGCAAAAAATGGTGTGTATTGCACAGCTAGCAACGTGTTAATGACTATTCAAAATGTGCCATATCAATGAACGTGTATCATACGTAGCATAACAAGACGTTGGTTCATTACAAGAAAAAAAACATTGACTGTAACATGCGTCTTGGTTCTCAAATGACATAATATGCGATGTAAATATAGTAAATTACAAATGTATAGGTAAACTACTAACTTGAAAAACATGATTATTTGACACTAGTTACAAACGACGTGGTTGTTAAACACAAGTTGAATTAAAATAGGTCAATCCAAAGCATGATTATTTAAGTATTTAGATCATTCAAGCATAATTTATTTATCATTAGAAGAAACAAGTTATGAAAAAAGTAAGATTTACAAGCACAATAAAAACAACTTTTATCTGTCTCATGCCAAGTCACTATATTTGTATTCATTTCCATATACAAAATTTTTCCACGGTAGTGGCTAGCTAACCCATGACCCGTTTGAAGCTTGAAGCATCATCAAACACCGATCATAGTTAGACTTGAGCTATAACCTTATATTTAATATGGGATTTCATGCATTTAAAAAAAACTTTACAATAAAACTAACAAGAGATCAACCATAAATCGGTTTTATTTATAAATGATATCATAGTAGAAAATTAAAATTATTGAGATAAAAGAAATTATAATATGCTATTTGGTGTGTTACTTTGACTTTATTCTCTATCCCAGGCCCAACTCATTTCCTAGTCACACGTTATGCATACATATAATTCACTAATTTCTTGTCACATGTTTTTACCCTTGTGCATACACACAACTTACTATTTGCTTGTCACACGTATTATTACTCTACTGCAAATACACGCTTGTCACATTTATTACTCTACTGTATATATACAACCCATTATTTGTTTTTCACATGTCCTACTATAGTCTAATACGCGCAATACACATTGGCCAAGTATGAAATAAAGAGTTACCTTATAATTAAGTAAGCGTAAAAGGTTATGTTGTCAAAGCCACAACTCTTTATTCTTTCAAATAACTTTTACAAGAAATATTATTACATCATAGTCATGATTTACACATAGGAAAATCATCTCATTCTTATCGTAGTCTTGTCATAGTCATGTCATGTTCATGCAAGACAAAACACCGTCTTTCCTGTAACATATATCTTAGAGACTTAGTATCAAACAAGGGAAAGTCCAATATGAATGAGCATGAACAAACTCATCATAAACATGACATTGAAGGTGTCATCTTGAGCTTATATCATATGCAAGCTCGTGTCTTAGGCCTTCATTCAACACGACTCGTTACTACATGTATGCTGGTGTCATGGTTTAAAGCAAGGTTTAGGTCGTAATGGTACAATACACAAAGAATGGAAAAAAATAACCTCCACCTAACCTTAACTCTAAACAATATAAATAAAGTAAAAAACATATTCAATCATTGTCCTGGTATAGGGCTATCAACAAAGTGACATGTGTTATTTAGATAACATGTATCTTTATATTAAGTGTATAAAGTATAATCAAATTATGATAAATACGATGGGAAAAGGAAAAAAAAAGTTGAAAATCTTGAAGATACTACAAAATCAATTTAACCTTTCATGAATGTGATATCCAAGTCAGTCTCTCATTTCAAAAAATACAAAACACAATCATCAATGTTCCTTTCCACAATTCTCAAAACATTATTTTTAATGAAACTTCTATTTGTGTACTATACACAAGAACTTACAAAGTTTATTGATGTTTACATTCTAAACATATTGAACGAACACGAAGGCTTTGTTCGTGTTCATTCGTTAAGGAAATAAATGTGTTTGTGAACTGTTCATGAACACTTACCGAACAAGTTTTTATGTTCGTATTCGTTCATTAAGGAAATTAACGTGCTCACGAACTGTTCACAAACACAAACTCAATTAAATTCGGCGCACACGATGAAGGCTAAAGATGGATGGTGGAGAGAGCAACACTAGAACTTAAAGCCCTAATTGTGGAACGGAGGTCGGTAGTATTTGTTGATGTAAATAATGATAAAGGAAATGGGAACGACTAAACAAGATGGAATAGGGTTTTCTAGTTTCATTGTTAGAGTAATAATATAAATAAAAATATAAAAAATTTAAATTTAGCTTGTATAGGTACAAAAATCTTTAATTCACAACACAAACAAATGGACATAAAAGAACGCAAATGAAGGATTGTTATCGAACGTTCACGAACACAATTGAATAAACAAGAACTCTGTTCATGTTCGTTCATTTAACTAATCTAACTAATCGAACGAATTTTTTTGTTCATGTTCGTTAGCTTATTAAATGAACGAAGGTAAACGAACTTCCCGCCAAATGATTCACGAACTGTTCGTTTAATGTTTGGTTCTTTTACAGCCCTAATGTTGATCAAATGATAAAACTAAAGGAGGTGTAAGAGAATCTACTAATAATATATCGTCTAAATTTAGTTAATCGTGTTTTATAAAATGTGATTTTTTTTTAAATCTAAAACGTGAGCTAAACTTAGATTAGCGTTTTCGAGAAAAAAATGATTAAGCTAAAGAAAAACATGCTTTTTATAGCTATATGTAATTTTTTGATCTGATGTTTATTAGGAATAAACTTAACTACTAACATAGAGAAAGCATAAGCTTTAAGCTTATTGTGGTGTGCAAATTCAACGCATCCACCATATACATGATCACCTTCAACAATCATGTAACGGGTTTATCGTTAATGTAAACACACTTTTAGTTTCAGGGATCGTTTAATTGCTACAACCAAAAGGCAAGGGTCTCTCTTTTCCACGTCAAAAGCTCACGGGTGACCCTACCTCTCTCATCCCTTTCCAACTAACCCTACTGGTAGAGAAAGATTTCACTCTCCCTCTCAAGTTAGTGCCGCGGGCCGGCCCTGAGAATTCGTGTACCCGATTCAAGCTCGAGAAAACCTAATGTCAATAGGCTAATAACTAATCTAAACCATACGAATAATTTTGTAGGTGGGCCTATGTTGGTGTTCGTACGGGAATACCCTATTAAAAAATATTTAACATATACATATCGGTTTTTTTTTCATAAAATAACGCGACTTTTAAAATATCAGGCCCTGGCCGGTGATCCTCCTCGCCCACCCCAGGGCCGACCATGCCTATCTTCCCTCTCATTACCTTCCGCATCAGCCACGTATTTCTTGGATTCCTAGCATTGAAGATGATCAAAGTTTTTTATAAGTGAGTTTTGAAAATAGGATGGATTTATATAAAAATGAGTTTTTAAAATGATCTAAGGTTTTTCTTATAATTAAATTTAAGAAAAATAATAACGTACACATAGACTTTAACCACTTTCTAATTATGGTAACCAAAATCTAAAAGAAAAGCATAATCTAAAACAACCAATTTTTTTTAGCATCGGCAACGGAGGGGGAAGCGATGCCATTGTTGAACAAGAAGAGATTATTAGACTCGATGGAATGCGGATTTGTAGATTTAAACGGCTGAAACCGCCATTACCGACTCATCTCTCTCCTTCTCGATTCGTCATTCGTCGATATTCGTTAGGTAATTCTTCCATTTGACCTAATTTTTATTGATTTCATGTTATTATGTGACCTTATTCTCATTGATTTCATGATTTTATTTGACCTAATTCTTCATGTTTTGATTTCACCTAATTCTGATTCATTTCATGTTTAATTTTGACCTAATTCTCATTAATTTCATGTTTTTATGTGACCTGATTCTCATTGATTTCATGAACTTGATTTAAATTTGCAAACGGAGGTAGCGATCGTGTAAATTTGTTAGTATATTACTATATATCTTCACCGATATTGTTGAATCCTTCATGTTCATGAATCTGATTTAAAATTTGCATAAGGAGTTTGACGAACTAGCGATAGAGGTATAACTTTGTTAGTATATATTCGTTGAATCCTTTATGTTTAAATGATACTTCGTATTTGATGTCCTAGAATTATGTTTAAAAGGAGTTTGACCTAATATCGTTGATTTCATGAACTTGATTTAGAATTTGGTGATTGTCGTACTAGCACGATAGAGGTTTAACTTTGTTAGCATATATTCACAGATTTTGTTGAATCCTTTATGCTCAAATGATAATTGATGTTCTGAACATGTATAGAATTATCTGTGTTTGAGATGAATGTTGACATGAAATGATGTTTGATGTTCTGAACATTGGCTTATCTGTGTTTGAGATGAATGTTGACATGAAATGATGTTTGATGTTCTGAACATTGGCTCATTTCATGAATGTTGATGCTCAAATGATATTTGATGTTCTGAACAGTGGCTCATTTGAATCTGAGCGTAATGTTGACATGAACTTTTAGGAGACAATTTACAGATTACAGAAGCTTAGAAGATAATAGTAAATTGGATGCAATAGAATACTGGTAATTGCATATTATTGATGATCAGGAAGGCTACCGCTTAACGTTTTGGAAAATATGAACATGTTGAGATTGTGTCTGCCAGTTCCGGTCTAGACACAAGGAAATTTGGAATGATTGTTGCTGTTAGTTTCAAGTTTTCAACCTGCATTTACGTAGAATATATTGACCACTTAAAGGCAACTTACGTTCTGTTGATGTAGTTTAGTATGTTTCATCATGTGTACATGGTGTTGGGAAGAGGTAAGCTTGATATGTCGAAAATGTTAGATCGTAGTTGGTGGACATCTGGTCAATTTTGGTGTCATCGATGAAAATTAGGAAAAGATAATAGATGAAAGGGTTATGCTCCATGTTTTGGTTCCGCCAGAATGCCTAATTTATCATTCTTATTGCAAGTCGCAACCAACTCACACAATCAGCAACAACAAATACATGATCTTAAAATAAAATCCACACCAATACAAGGAAGTTGAAACGTTAACTGAGAACTGGAATGATCACTACTACATCTTAATTTATTACGTATCCTCTTTTAGTGAAAATTGTTACTCATTAGAGTCGCACGTTTGACCAAATCTTTGATTTCAATTTTGTAAACAATTGTCACTGAATAAGTTCTTACCTAACCCTTGTTTTTAGGGTTTATTGAGATCTAGGTTCCTTTAGTGCACTTGTGACGATTTGAGCTGTGCGTGTAGTTGCTCACTTGCTTGTAGGCATTGGAAAGATGATGTTGGTATCGGCAATCGGGGTTTCACATATCCTGCATGGGGCACCTGATAAATGCTTTGATAGTTTGGTTGCTTGCTTGTTGTTGTAGCCTACACATCGTTTTCATTTGTTCATTGGTTAGAGTGATCATAGATAATAGCCCCCGTGGCGAGCGCTATACGTAGCGAAGCGGATTGATGGGGCTATATAGGATTTAGCAATAAATAGTGAGATTTATGTAGTTTTTATTATTTAATAAAATATACATATAAAATATTTCCTTAAACTTTTTTCTAGTGTATCGCTGCCGCTATTTCATTGCTATCACTATGTAGCATATGGTAGCTTATCGCTACTGTCCGCTATTCACTATTGAAATCTATGATAGTGATGGCGAGGGTTGGATCCTTATCTGAAAATTTTGAGAGAGATTTATCTTCTTGATTTCAGTGGTTAAGCAAGAACCTAAGATGCTATTGTGTTTTAATGAGCCACTCGCTTATAAAATAGTATTAGTCCCAAATCAATTTTGAGTAAAGTGGTTAGGGTTATGAGTTCATATTACTAAGCATTAAAACAATCAGATTTGGTTAACTAGGTAAGGTGTTGCTGTAAGAAACTAGCAACATGTTACCTCAGTGGTCATATTTCTCTTTTTCCGATTTGTGTCATCCAATTATACGTAACGTGTGATAATTTTAAGTTTTTCAGTAGTTATAATTGTTAATGCATCATGTCTTCAACTTTTTGTGATCTCACTATGTTACCTGTATTCTTGCAGTTAGGTGCATGTAAATATGTTTGTTTCTATGAGTGTGTTTTTGTGCGTATCTAAATAATCATCTCTACATGTGTGCTCATTTTGTTTTCTGTATCTATGTACATATTGAAAGCAGGTGAGTTTGAGTTTGGATTGGATGCTTGTGGTGTATCGGAACTCGTATTCTACAATTCAGAGTCGACGACATCAGTAAATATGACATTTAGACGCAACTTTAATTACACCCGTCTTGCTGTGGACGAAGACGGCAAAAGCACATTTGACCCGAGGTTTGATTTCTCAGGAGAAACATCGGGTAAAGTCCCATGGAAATCCATTGGGCTTGCACTTTTTCTTCTCTTGTTTGGATGTGTGCTCCTACTCCTTTCATTATCCATCTTCACAGGCTACATGGGAGGAGACGTATCCCAAGCATATGGCCTGCTTGGACTTGGGACGCTCACCTTTCTCCCAGGTATGTTAGTTATATTCACTTCATTTTTACAGCTTCATAGGCAGCAATGGTTAATTTTGATCCGTATACTTGAGATGGGTAAATGGTCCAAGCATGTGGAGACTGACCTGTTAAATAGGGGTGTAAATGAGGGCTCGCCTAATATACGAGAGTTTGAGCTCGAGTTTAATGTCTAAAGCTTGGGCTTAGCTCGTGATTAATTAAACAATCACAAGCGCTTTATTTATATCTTATTTAATATTTAATTACTCTATTTATATACATATATAATTATTTTTATCTGTATTTAAATTTTGAATTATAACAAACTATATATTATTAGTTATTTTTATCATAGTTTTATAGGGGAAGGTTAACGTACAGTAGGTCCTTAACGTGCGACGGTACGCAACTTAATCACGCATGTTCATTTGTAAATTACGCACGCTATACATTTCAAACCCTAATCAGTAATTACGCATGAAGAAGAATCACACATGGCCAAAACTCAAAATCAAGCATCGGTTGATTTTTGCCCTAATTACACATGTTATTATGTTGGTCGTGTACCGTCGCACGTTAAGAGACTTTTGTATTTTAAACTCTCTCTATTTTATATATAATGATATTTATTTTTTATTTCATATGTTTTTATTATGTAAAATTAAAAATATTATATATATATACAAATGATAGGTTCGTGAGTCTCGAGGTCAAACTTGAGCTTTAACTCGTTTGTTAAATGAGCTCTAATTTAGGCTTAGGCTGGTTTGAGCTCGGTTCGTTTCGAGCTTTTAGCGAGAGGATCTCGAGCGGCTCGCCTCGTTTACACCACTACTGTTAACACTCTTTTTTGTCCATTTCATTTTAAATTTTATAAATTAGTGATGTATTAAATAAGATTATAAGTGATGAGGACCAATTGGAGGAGGCGGTTTTACTGTTTTAGTCCATATACTTGAGGTGGTGACTTGCGCAAACGGTTCCAAACATATAGGACTAGATGAGCAATGTATTAACCAAGATTATAAACTTTTAGTCGAAATATTTTTAAAGTAAAGTGGTTTATGAAGCATATTTGTTTGACCCGTTAGGAATAGAATACAACTCAAATATAGGTAAATAAATGGATTGTTAGCCTTGCTGATGATGAGTATTTGTTTAGGGTTCTACGAGACTCGAATTGCATATTATTCATGGAGGGGTGCACACGGTTTCCATTTTGCAGCTATCCCGGGTTACTAGGTCGTCCTTCCGGTCTCTGTGGTCCGGTCAGTAGTGGTGGCCACTTTTCTGTTCGGCTGTATATATACATAACAGAAAGGACTAACCACATTAATTCAAGATCTGGGCCTCGGGGAGTTGATGGTTGGGCCATTTTATGATAAATTCTAGCCTAACAAATTGTTCGGCTCATGTTGACCCCTCTTTAACATTTTAGTCCATTTTTCTACGTTTTTAGGGCCATAATGTGTTTGAAAAAGTAGATTTTAAATTATTCTATTTATTTATACTACCATATGCTTTTCTCCGTTTCCCCTTCGTGCACTCTTTTAGATGGAATTTAGATTCTAATTTCATTGAATTTTGTGAACCAAATGCACCTTAAATATAAGACTACAGGGTGTGAAGGGCCTTGGGTTGAGGGCATTGTTCGACACGTGGTAGATGTGAGCTCCACCAGTCCACACTCAAAAAAGTGGGGTGTGAAAGCGGCGTGGCCAGACCGGCGTGGGGTGCCATGTGTATTTTTTTAAGTTGACAATCCTAAAAAATCCAAAAAACCCTACTTACTAAATCCTAAAAAACGTACTTGTTAAATCCTAAAAAATAAAAAAAAACATACTCATTAAATCCTAAAAAAAAAATACAAAGTACGATAAATATTAAAGTGGGGAACCCACTTAAAATGATATTCTCATCGTGTCTACACTCGATCTTCGTGATTTCGACTCGATCGTCGTGGGACAAGTCTCCCGTAGACACCCGGTCGAAGCAAATTTTAAACCGACCCAACTTCGGTTTAAGTTCACGCCATTTGTGTTGACACGCGTTTAAGTTGTGACGCGTGTTGCCGACATGTTGCTGATATTGTTGAAACGCTAGACCCCAATACGCGGTTTGACCGCATTGTAGAGTACGTTGTGCATTAACAATCGATGTCACTAGTGTTATTTCCTCCTCTTCAGTCCAATGCACCATGTTTGGTTTTTTTCTTTCTTTTGGTGTGGGTTTGGTTGAAGAAGAATGGGAAAATGGGTTGGGTATTTATAGGTAAAAAAACTATAATTTTTTTTTTTTAATTTTGAATAACCATACCCGCTAACCCCAATGGCTACACCCAATGGCTAGACTTAACCAGCCAACCAAAGCCATCCATGTTACCCATCCCCCCACGCCAAGCACAATCCCCACACCAGCGAGGCAATGCTATGGCCGACGTTAGCCCAGTGTGGTCTAGCCAGCGTTAAAGGCAATTCACAGCCTCAACCCACGCCCCACACCTCGTAGTCTAATAAGTCTTATATTTTATACCGTAGACTAGTTTTTTTATGTGTGTTTATGTATATAGGGACACATTCAATACTAATCAGTTTTAAGTAGATAATTATGAGAACCGAGCATTTGTACACAACGCATAAAAGAAATTCATTGGGCGGGAGAGATAGAGAGCTAAAAACTGTGTTACGCACATTACTAATTTTTATATATTTATTAAAATTGGTTATGTGTGCCGTTCTATAAAAATTAGTTATGTATTGAATACCGATCTATATATATATATATATATATATATATATATATATATATATATATATATATATATATATATATATATTCCTACAAGTTCGTTGATAAAAGTGTGTACATGCCACATATTCGTTGTCGTTGAGGTTCATAACTACTCAAACAAACATGTAATGCATGCAAATTTGGAGAGGTTAATCAAAGCCTTTTTGGTTAATTCTTGGATTAAAAGTTGATAAGTCAAAACTTTCTAAAATTTTCTTTAGATGAGTCCTACATATACGATGATGTATATTCAAAATAAGGAGAAACTTAATAACGATCAAAACATGTTCAATACAAAACCAACATTACACTTATGGAAATCCCATTAAACTCATCACTCTTAAGGGGGGGAAGGGCCACCAAGGTACTACCCTAGCCCCGAATAATCCCGCCATATCAATTCTACACCCAAAGTACCCTAGAACCATAAACACTGGCCAATCACGCACCTTAAACACCCCATCCCTCAAACCTTTACACTTTCTAGCGTGACAAGATCAACGCGTGGGGGTGGAGGTGGTGTTACCATGTGGGTACCTTACCCGCATCGTCTTACCTGTGAGGTGTGGCCTTAGATTCTAAATCGCCATTGAACAACAGTGTAAAGTCCAACCCGCAACCAATTGAAGGGTATAATCCACATGCTTAATCATTAATCTTTGAGTTCAAGTTAGGTCCCTGTGTAAGCTGGTCATCCAACACATAAACTGTCCGAGTGGGATGGGATTTGCCTTCTTGTACCACCATGTTGTTTGGTTTTGATACAAGGATGACGGAAGGGTTGTCACCATAAATGGTGTCGTGCAAGAAGAAATGGAGATGATGTTCCTTCATGGTGGGTCGAAACATCAATTGTGTAGCTGCTCGAGTAAGCTTGACCGCTAAATATTGTCGATGTCTATGCATAACCACAACCAACAAATATCATCACTATTGATATAGCTAGTGTCTATGTCGACAATGCCATAGGGCATAGATTGCTTTGTTCCTATAGGCGTAGAAATAAAATCTTTGTCGCTCATCAAGGGCGGCTTAATGGGCTTATTAGCATTAAAGCAAGGGCTATAGTACCCAACTTTTTGGGCTCCAATTTCTTAGGCCCATTTTGTAAAATTTATTCTTAAATCTTACATTTATCTTGGGCAGATACTCATTACTTGCTAATTTTGGATGGCATCATAACAAACAAGTGGAAGATTTCTTTTATATCATATGCAAACAATACAAAAAAATGATAAAAAGAAAGAAAAATACAGATGATAAACAAATCAGGGCTTGAAAGAAAGGGGTATATCTGAGATTTTTAACATTCAACCATCCAGCCAACCCTGTATATATATTCATGTATTCTGCCTTCAATTGAAATGTCTCTTCTACCCTTGTTCCAGCTTCCAAATGTCTCTTCTACCCTTCCCTTCTTACCCTCTTTTCATGGGCTACTGCATCTTTAGAGCCAAACAGGAGTTAACCCTCTTATATGGTTATCTAACAGAATCAAGATTATATCATCAGTTTAGTTTCCTTAAAACACAAGATTTATTATGTGTACCTCAAGATCGATGAACACCTGCACAAATGTAATACTCGAGTTGCCTCACATCAGCGCTATGCAACTGATCTAACATTATCGTGTGTCCGGACAGTTCGGGTTCTTGATGGTCCTGTCATATATTCAGATTAATTTATCATCTCACCAGAGTATGCATCTATCATAAAAAAGAGTTTTTTTTTTTTTTTTTCTGAAATAGGAGGTGAAACCACCCATAACGAAGCAAATAGGTGGGCTCAGATGGTTTGAGATTTATACAATTTGGTTTTGGCGGTTTGGCAAGTTAGATGATCCGAAAGATAGTTTGGAACTTGAAACCGGCTGTTTAAAATTATTTAATTTATTTTTCATTTTTGGAATATACAATTAAAAATAATAAAAAAAAGTTTATGTAGAAAAAAATAACATATGTGTAACCTAAATGACATAACATATGTAACATATATGTTACACATTTGTAACATCATATGTGTAATTTTTTTGCAACATACTTTTTTTCTTATTAAATTTTCGTAAAGATTAATAACTTATAAGATATATTAGAAAATAAATAAAAAAAATTGAAATCTTTTTGGGTTTTCACAGAGTTCTCATAACTCAAGTGAGTTTTTGAGTTTTTCATTCTATACTTTCTCTATATATGAGTAGACATAACACAATGACTTACATATGATAAAACCTGAGGCTTGTATGCTTGACTAGAATTCAAAAAATCAGGCTGCATAAGATCTTGATGTCTATGCAAATGATATTGCCTTCTTGTATCCCACATATAACTACCATGTGATGCCACAGCTTGTGCAGGGACTGTGCCAATGCTGTCAGCTGTTTGTGCAACTCCTGATACCGTATCGTATGATGCTTTTGAGTTGGCATAATCTCGCGATCTAAGGAGATACGGGTTCCTGTCCCCTGGAATCATTTTATAACTACGCACTTTTCTCGCGTTTCTTGAACATCCAGATGCCCGAGCTCTGCCACCACTCGTCTTCCTGAAACCATTAACCCAAAAGAAAATTATTTGATTATTGTTTTTAATAGTTTTTAATGCAAAAAAAAAAAAAACAATGGAGCTGACCTTGATGCTGCCTCACGGAACTTTGCATTGATTTCTTTGGTGGGAGGGTATGTAGGCAAGCTCGTGGGATCACACGCATAAGGTTTTGTATAGAAGTACTGATCATAAAAACATGAACATCATTAGGAACAATCTGATGAGGTACAAGTAGGCAAGCGCGTTGGCTTGAGGGACTCAAAGTGCAGCGAAAAACAAATGACGGGAACTCAGGTATCCATTTCTTCAAAATAAGGACGCAAGTTGATCATGCCACCAATCCATAGGGACGCAAATTGCAGTTTACTCTTAAAACTGCTCTATCTATTTATTGCGTTTTAATATAACAATAAATTGTTTTGAGTGTGATAGAGTTATGTTTTAGTCGTAGAGGTGGCAGTTTTAATCCGTTTACTATCAATGAGTAAATGGGTTGATGGAGTTACGATTTATCTCTAACGGGTCATACTGGTAAAATAAAAACTAAAAACTTAGCATAAAATGAAGAGGCAGAAAGTCATCTAAATGGTTAATATGCATATAACCTCTTAAATCATTTTATCTCAAAATTTTATATTGTTACTGAGTAAAATAAACACTTTGGGCAAGAATATTCAGGTCAACTCGAGATAAAATTTATATTGTTACCGCGGCTTGAAGGGCTGATCTAGCAGTCGGACGCTTCTCAGGTTCTACAGAAAGAAGTGTGTTGATAAGGTCAACTACGGTTCTCGGGAGTTCTTTACATCTTTCTCTTACATTGCTTTCATAAGAACATTGTGATCTAAACATTGCTGCAAGAGGAAGCCGTGAATTCTTCCAGTACTCGTCCGGTGGGGTCCCACATAACTTGAATATCTTGTGCAATTGTTCCAACTGAAATCCATAAAAGGAACACCAAAACTAGGGGTGTCAATTCCTGACCGGACCCGAAACACGACATGAAATAACAGGTTTGTGCTGTCATATCCAACCCGTTTTGATAAATGGGTGGTCATGTTAAGGCTGACCTGTTTTTAATTTTTTTAGAACAACTTTTTTAAGAACAGCTGACCTGTTTTTAATTAAACATGTCGACCTGTTAACCTGTTTAAGTATACAGGTCAACTCGTTTACCACTCGTTTGACCCATTTTTCACAATCTTCCAACCCATTTATCACATTTACAACCTGTTTAACTTGTTAAAAAAATGGGTTAAAAGGGGCGTGTCCGGGGTTACACGATATCAATTATGACCTGGTGATGTCTTTAGAGGGAGTAAATATATGGGTCATGTTTGGGTTCAACTATTTTACCAACCAACCCAACATCATTGACATCGTCTAAACCAAAATCTATTAGACTACATTGTTATGGGCCGACAGACTCAGCTATATTTTCAGGGTTTTGTTATTTGTGTATGACACGGCCTAAACGATATAGAGCCTAGGTTGGCTTCAATACCATGTAAGATGGCAAAAGACTGATTAATCGTTATTGAATGATTAGGTTACAATATATAGAGATTACGAGTAACCCTAGAAACCTAAGCTCGTGGACCCATAATAATATATTCTAATAATATTAGGTATGTTGTTATGTGCTTGTTTAAAGTAGATCAAAGTGTTTAAATTCTGTCACCTCTGTCCTCCCCTTCAGTATTGGTTTGCCATTAAAAATCTCAGCAAAAACACAGCCAACACTCCACATATCAACACATGGCCCGTAACTCGTGGACCCCAAAAGAAGTTCGGGTGGACGATACCATAATGTCACTACTCGATTTGTCAGCTGCTGCTTGTTTTTATTATCAAAGAAATTCGCGAGACCAAAATCCCCAATCTTTAATACACCTTCATTATTAATCAAAATATTCGAAGATTTTATGTCACGATGTAACACTCCTCGCGAATGGCAGTGTTCAATCCCTTTTAATAACTGCAACGTATAACATTTAATCTGCAAAAAAAAACGCTATGTATGTGATACTGGGATATGTTTTATATCTAACGGGTCAAATGGGCTGAACAAGTCAAACAGGTTGAAAGTCATCCAAAGTGTGTTCAAAGTATTTGTGGTCAGCCCAACCCGTTTTGACCCACACAAAAAAGTACCCATTTTGACTCATAATCTAACCAGCCCGTTTTGCCACCTCTAGTTAAAAGTAACAAACCTGTGAGTCGGTAAACTTGACATGAGGACAAGACAGGAGTCCATAGAGATCATGTTCCATGTACTCGAAAACCAAATAAATGTTACATGATAACTTTGATGTAATTATGCCCTCCAGTTTCATGACGTTTGGATGGTCAAGCGTTCGGAGAACTTTTATTTCTCGAGCCATAAAGCTTACGCTTTCGGGTTTAAAGTTGTCAAACCGCACCTTTTTGAGTGCCACTATTCTACCAGTTAGAAGATCACGAGCTCGGTAGACATTGCTGTATGTACCTTGTCCAATCTACACATATAAAAGCCAGCCAAAACAACATGCATAAATGATATTCATAAGCCGCAAATGAAAAGCAAAGTCGCACATTATAAACTTGAGCTAATAAGGCTGGTATAAGTGTCCAAGTCAAGTTCAAGTTAAGGCTCACACACTCGTAACACATAAGTTTTATGAGCTAGTCTAGCTTGAGTAACTCACTGGTTCATATAGTTCGCTCATTTCCTTGTATATTGTAGTTCGGTGCTTGTTTTGAGAAAGGCGCTCTTGATGCATGAAGGCCACGAGGCGATCGGGTAGGCGCCTCATGTACTTCTGGGTCAAAGTTGGTCAAATTTAGTGTTTTTAAGAGGCTGACATGTAAATATAACCAAATGGATGAAGAAATTACAAATTCTTGTTTTTGATAAAAAGGTGATATGTGAAACACATTAGAGACACATCTTTTGGTTGTAATTTGTAAATGCAACTTATTTGGTTATATATAGAGCAACTACTTGCATACTGCAAGCGCTTCTTGCCTAAATGTCTAGGAGGGCATTGCGCTTTTTTAAACCAAGTTTGACAGTGTATTAGTTGAGACTTATATATAACAGTTGCTAACTAGTTACTTGAGGTTTTTATAAAAGAGACATACAAAATCATCAAAACTAAAAATAGAAAATACAACCCTCCAAGCAACACACCAACACCGAGTTGGAGCTGAATAAGAGCTTAGGCTCTCGCTCCATTGGAAATATTAAGTTACTATCAAGTATCGAGTGTGAGTTGGTGTTGCTCACAGGATTTTTTTTTTGAGGACAATCGAGATTTTAACCTAAAAATTACATTAAATATTTTTAGGGGTGCCGCCACCCCCCCCCCCCCCCCCCCCCCCCCCCCCCCACAGGTTGCTCACCTCAAACTAACTTGTTTAATTTAAAACTTTTGAATTTCCCTCAAACTTAACGGTAAACTATACCTTTTCCAACCGCTCAAAGTTCTCCGATTTCAAAGGGAGCCAACCATCAATGGCATCACCCGCCGCGTCTCTAAACCACGCAGGCCAACCAGTTGCAACCCGCTCACCTTCACTTGATCTTCTAGACCCATTCAAATGCTTATTATTCGAATTTGGATTCGAAGACTCAACAACAATTTTCCTAATGCCGGTTTTTTCACCTTCCCCTTCCTCTTTGATCACCTCCAACGGCTTAAAACCATTACGACGAGTATATTTACGACGATTCTCAACTTTATGCACCTTTAACGAATCAGAAGCATCACGAATGATCACAGGAGGATCACGAGTTGGGGAGTTGGCAATATTTTTAGAATTAACACATCCCATTGAGATTGAGCCCCCCAAAATCCGTCAAACGAATCGACAGATTTCAGGGAGACCCCTGGGCAGAAGGAGGAGGGTAAAAGATAGAACACTGAATAAAGATGTCAAAAAATTTTCAGAAAACTGAATTATTTTCGGACAATAAGATGAAAATGGATTTGTTTTTGTTGGTATACCTTTTTTTTTGGTTTCAATTAAAGGTGGTGATAATTGTGGGTCCAAATTGATGTTCATTTGAGTTTCAATGAACGTATGATTGATTTTGGGGTTTTAGTTGCTTTAGATTTGGATGAAAGAGACTAGATATCAAGTTGCATGCTCCTTAACAAACTTTTAAAAATTGAACACTTCTTTTTTATAATTTTATTAGAAAATAATGGTGAAAAAATGTAGTATGTTTTGCTAATTATTATTACAATCATGAAATTATGTATTGAAGGGGGTGAAATGTCGTATAAGCGCATTTGAAACCATGTGTGTGGGGCGTATGAAAAACCTCCACAGCCATGAGCTTTGGATATTTGCGTCAAAACTCAAAGGTGTGCCATGACTTGGTGACAGACAAGGATAATGCGAATGTTATTTCTAACGACTAACAGTTTTAGCCACTCTACACAACGACATACAGATAGATCGATATGATCCTACAAACAATGCATCACACAAGTCTATACATCATTTGAAAAAGGTAACAGAAAATCAAACAAAAGCCGAGTTTCAAAACATGCAGTGTGCATACACTCATAGCAAATTTTTAAACCCAAGTCCATGACGGGATATGCTCTTCTTTCAGTTGTAAGAAGGTCATTGTTTCATTGTGACTTGAAGAAGGCTTTGCAAGCACAGGAATGTCATGTTTATGTTTGCCTTCATATGTAGTAACCACAGATTTCGGATCTAAATAAACCCTCTCCACATGCTTTCGGACCTTGCATCCCGTGAAAGCACATCTGTAGTAACTCCTGCAAGCAAGTTACAACTTATGTTAATAAGTCTGGTAAAATGGGATGTCAGGTTGGCTAACGAGTCAAAACATGTTCAATTCAAACTAGATTCCGGCCAAAGGGGTCAATTAACCAAATGGCAATTATATAAAGAAAATAAGTATATAAAGATGTTATAGATCACCTTGGATACGTATTTCCCTTTACCACTTTCTGCCCATATTTTCACCACTTGAATCCATCCTCTAATATATCAACTTCGCTTCTCGTTTGCACCACAATCTTGGATTCAACCAACGTCACTCGCGATGAGCTAGCCCTGTCCACGTACCCCAAGTCCGTCTTCCTGTACCGCATCGCAAAATCTCCTCAAAACAAACCAAAGAGGTTGGGGCTAGCGTGATCGCCCGCCTGCTCCAATATTAAACAAAATTAAAACTACATTATGACTAAACAACCCTCTAAAAATTGTTGCTCTACTAATTGAATATTTTTTAAAAATATTGTGATTATTAAAAATATTTTGTAAATTTGAACAACTTCTTGATGGGGGTCCGCTGGTTCTTGAACAAAACTCGTATGTTGGTCCATGGGTGCACCATATTTGGCCTGCGCATGCACCAGTGGCGGCTCATGGTTATGTTGACCTTTATAAATGATGTCGCTAACATCCCCGTCAAGAAAATGCCCGATCTTTTTTGTGGCGGGGCAGTTTATTTGTGTGCATTTGTAGTAGCTACGAGGAAGCTGGCTCGCCTTTACTTGTTTCTGCCCGTATTTCCTCCATTTGTACCCGTCATTAGCGGGCCGGGTTATAGATACAACAGATTCGGCCTTTGAGTTGTTGGATTCAGAATCCAAATCCTAAACGAGTCAATTAATAACGGGTCAGAAACTATCTTTAAAAAATACGTTTTTCTTTAAAAGCGGACCGGAAATGAAACTGGATGTTTATTCGGTCAAACCAACCAGAGACTAGTCTCATAATGGATGACATAATAATAATTAAATTAGTATTAATATATATATATATATAGGGTGATGATTTTGAGAAAACGTCTAAAAGTGTAAAAATAGTGAGAACGCCTATCATCTGTTGGATCAATAAAATCTATAGATTAGAATGGCGCGGTAGCGTTTTCATAAATAACATCAACTTTGTTACTTAGACGTGCTTCATTAAGGGTAAAATGGTCTTTTTACAGCTCTAATACAAAATACCACACTAATTAGCAAAACTCCATTCCCAACGCTAACATACATTCTCAGATGAAACGACATATTTATCTAAAACATCTTTGATACAAAACGCCAAAACTTAATGATAAAACGCGTTAGAAATTTAACAAATAGATGTGAACAAACAGTAACTGAAAGTTAATGATTAACATTTATTACAAAAAAATCCCTCCTAAGATACGCGCCAAAATATCATTATATAAATGACCTTACCATGCCTTCCATAGATCATACTAAAAAACGTCATATTTACACAAAACGCCAAAACTCAAAAAAAAAAACATAGAAAAAGGCAAAAATTATTTCATGGAGATAAACCCTCGGAATCAGAAAATTCGTAATCCGTTTGACAACAGAAGAAGAATATTTGTTAAAACAATCAAAGCCATATTGAACTTGTAAGAAGAAGTACAGAGGGGGATCCTAGCACTTGGCGCCCCTCTTGATAACCACTGTGATAAAACACATACGCTTATAAGAAGATTAACCAGAAAATTTGGATCGAACAATGCAAATAGAAATATGGACCCCGTAATCCAATCATGGCGTTATAATGAAGACACTGATATAATGACTGTTGTATGTGACAACGGGGAGCAGAAAGACTACACGGTTGATAACATCATGACCAAACAGAGTCTAGGAACCCTAGAGGAGTTAAAAAACGCAACATGTTTGAACACAGACATGACCCCAGTAATAACATCAACAAATACGACATCGATCTATGTCTATAACATCCACAGAACCACTTCAACAATCTACAACAAAAGATCACACCAAAATGCCATATTTTAATGAATGATTAGCTTCGTCTAGAGCAGGGCGTTTCAACTGTGTAGGAAATCGGCACCTATCTAAGGAATTCAAAGGTTAAGGGGACAAACACTTCAAGAAGAAGAGACTGACGACAGTGAAGATTTGGATGAAAAATTGGATTAGCATTTTTAATTTTTTTATGTCATTTTCTGTGAATTGTTATCTAATTTTCTACTAAAAAAATACATTATTTCTCTAATTACTTATAAAGTGCCAAAATGCCACAAACGTCAAACACCAAAAATATAATAAAATTCCTTAATCATGTATTATTAAAAAACCTCCAAATAATTACTGAAATATATAAAACAAAAGGTGCAAGAGAATAGAACAAAAGGGGTGCCTCAAAAGTTTTATTTTATCATCTTTATCTGAAACGCTATTAATATAAAACGTCAAACTTATTAACTGCACAGATTACAGCCTTAACAGAAAAAGTTGAACAAACAGTAATTACAAACAGTAACTGAAACGATGGAAACTTTATTACTAACATTTATTATATTAAAAACTACACCATAGTAATTGAAGTTTTTTATATTTTCAAAACGCCATAATTACATGTCACATTATAGGTCTGCATCCTACATCACACGAAAAAAGATACAAAAAATACACATAAAAAACATATATAGGTCTGCATTCTACTATTTTTTTTGGCACCAAAACATATATCTAACTCGCGCAAAAAAAGGTCTTATACAAGTAGAATAGATAAACAAACTTAACACGCCACAAATTCTCTAAACAAGCCACAAATTGTTTAAAACGCCATACAACATAAAAAAATGGCTCAAATTATTGCATGGAGGTTTGAGAGGTCGGAGAGATGTTTCGGTCTAAAGTTCTCTGATAGAAGAAGGGTGAAGGTCAAAACCATCAACGTCATACTTAATATGGATGAGGTGGCTTCAAAGAGATATTCTGGCCCTTGGGGTTCTAATGGCCAACGATTGTAAAAGGACTCAAACGGTAATAAAATGATTGAAAAGAAAATATCCAACAAATGATGATGATGATGACATTACTGATCTACCAGCAATTACCAGTTGGAGTTTGGATGAACCATCAAGAACGGTGAAAGTGACTTATCAAGACGGGGTGGATTATTCATTGACGATGGACAAAGTGCTGAACATAGATAAACTACACCTTTTTGAACAACTTTGTGATTTAGCACCTTCGAACGATTCAACATCCAGGGTTGTGATGATATTTAAATATAGGATGCGAGAAAGGCTAAACGAGATTATTGTGTTGCCAATGAAATAGATAATGATGATAAGTCTGAAGAAAGTGATGACCAAAGCGATGGGTACATCTCTGATGTAATACCATCCACAGAAGACTATTAGTTTAGTTTGATTTTGTCTTAGTTGTAATGTTTTGAATCATTAATAAAATGTAATGAATTTAGTAATGCCATGAACGCCAAGAAATTATCTTCATAAGATATAAGAGTTAATTCAACTTGACAGATCTACAAAATGAAGTGGTTGTTGAGACGGAAGAAGGTGAAAACGCCATAATGAAAAAATCTTTGGTTGAATAATCAACAATTAGAATAACAGATTCAGCGTTAAACCTAAAAACATTTTAATGAAAACGCCATAATTCAGATATGCGTAACAAGGTGTAAAGCGCCATTGATAAGTTCTAAATAATGAAAACGCCGAATATTGATTCTAGGTTGAAGGACATAACGACATTTTTAAAAAATATTGCTTTGAAAATAAATTCAAATGAAACAAGAATAAATAACAACATGCGATATCTGATGGACTTTTATTTGAAAATGAATTATAACGTCATCTATTACGCAGACTTAAACAATGACAATCGTACCCCGCATATCATTTAGCGCCTATCTGCCACGTGTTCGGTCAGTATCCGTTCTCACCGTTTTGACACTTTCAATTGTTTTCTCCTGATCCCGTATATATATATATATATATATATATATATATATATATATATATATATATATATATATATATATATGAAAAGTTAAAATAAGTATATTATTATTTTATATATATTAAAATCACATGTCAAGTATAAAAGTAAAAAATTTAAAAGAAAAGCTTTAATTGCTCCTTATATTACATGCTTTTAACTTTTATTTGATATGGTTTTTCTTGAGTAATTTGCTTTCGTTAATATTTAAAAGAAATTAAATAAATATTCCGATGAGTTTAATTTTTTCCTGAATCTTTGATGCTGGATTATGTTGAAAAAAAAGTACTTATAGATATCGTAGGCTATACGAGTGTAAACATGACAAATTTTATCGATTATGGCCAAACAACATTAGAACTAGTCCATGCATTTGTTTTTTATGAGTTTTGATCATAAACCCTGTAAAAATCCTTTTGTACGTATCACGACTTTATTTTTGGGTTTTCTCTTTGATTGGTATAGCGAGTATCGGGTACTGTAACGACCAAACCAATACGGACAGATTCTCGCTACATAGCACAAAGGAATCTCACTAGTTATAACTAAATTTATCGTAGATAGAAAAAGTAAATGTGTGTGTATATATATATATATATAGTGGAGAGTTCAAATAAAAAGAAAAAAATTGTAAGAATAAAAAAAATAACTTTTAAACCAATAGAAATTCTCCATTCACTTCATTTAATATATGTATTTAATGTTATGAAAAATGGCATATAAGTAAATTTATAGTTGTCATTAATTAGCTAATTAATTAAACTTGTAACTCATTTTTCTCATATACTCTTTCAAGATAAAATAATTTATGGTGTAGGACAATTTTCGACATGTGTAGAATAAATTTGAGTATTTGTAGGATAAAGTTTTGAAATGTGTAGGCTAAATTTACATATGTGTAGGGTAAATTCCGGTAAATGTAAGACATATGTAGGATAAATTTTAAATGTGTATGATAAAACGTTTTTGCTTTATTAATGAGAGTTAATATAATTAATGAGAGAACTTATAAACTATTTAATGTTTTACCATTATGCTCTTTCTTCTTTTTCTACTTAAATTAAATTTCTTCTCAAATGAACTTTCCTATATATATATATACACACAGTTAAATTAGATGTGTAAAATTTTTGAACCAACTTCGGGTCAATCAAATAAACGGTTAGCCAGTTTAACCGCAAAGTCATATGACCAACATGTTTTTCATTGGCGGTCCAACCCATATGAACCGAACCGGCAAGAGTTAGGTACATAGGATAAAAACCATGACTGTTACTAAAATTGTCGTCTTGTAGTTTTCTAATATAAAAAAGGTAAAAGTTGCCTTCTTGTAGTTTTCTAATATAAAAGCTTACTAAAAAGGGTAAAAACTTTTACTAAAATTACCTGTTGATTTTGCTTGTCATCTTCTAATCGTTTTCCACACTTTGAAGCTAAATCATGGTAAAGTAGAGGAGCAGCCTGGTTTCCGGCGGCAGGGCCCGGTAAGGTTTCATCGAGAAGCCGAGAAAAAGAGCCGAGATCAGTGTCGTGATAGTGATCAGAGAAAAAGTTGGAGACAAGTGTCATAGGCCCGGGCTAAGCTCGATGGCCAAGGTATCTATGGAAGACCGCTGTGGGAGCGTTAGCGCTGGTGGAACGCTCCGTTGTGATAGTGGTGCCATGTCACCTCCACTGCCGGTCTCTGCCATATGGTCAAGATGGTTGTGTATGACGTTTGGTTGGTGACATATAAAGGGTAGATATATAAGGATAATATCTTATGTACAAGATATCATGCTTGTAACTTGTTGGAAATAAATCCAAGGGACCTTTCGAGCATTAATTGGAAATCAATCATCATCTTGGTCACGGACCTTTTTGGAGTTTTGTGTGGTTTATAAAGAAAAATATAATATCTTTAAAAAATATTATAATACATCTATAAATGAGTTTTCTTTAACATTTTTTTTAATGGTGACTTTCAATATGTATATGGACTATTGGTCACCGGGTTCCCATCAAGGATGGTTACCCGTCAACCCAGCATTCGCAGACGCGATGTTCTATATGGCCCCGGCTGCCGCTCTGACTGACCTTCGCTCGAAAACCATACTGCCGTCACACGAGAGCCTCGCTGCAGTAACAGCTGGGTAAAACCGGGTTGCCCTCCGGATGGAACCATACCTCGGTAGGAAACGATCCATCATTGGGACGCCCCACACCTATTGCCCAAGCCGGGAGTCGAACCGGAGTCTCCAAGGAGAAACCGGCCCAACTTACCCAACTGGGCAAGGGTGGGGGATTTTCTTTAACTTCTTTGATAAGTTTTTAATATAATCAATTTTAAAGCAAAACGAGTTTTTTTACGTCGCGCGTTGTGGTGAAATCGTACAAATGATAATGTAAAACAAACGTGATTTGAAAAATAAAGCATGTTGTTTAGAGAGTCAAACCATTAGAATGGTTTAGTTTATTACCGTACCGTTTTATGATACCAAATAAATACTTTATTTTGAGTACAACTTCGTTTTTAACAAAACTTATAAGGGAATGTCAGATAAAAAATCAAACACAACTACGAACTTAAATTTTTGGAAAAAAGTTATAAACGTTAATTATTGAAGAAGTATTAAATTAATCGATAAATTAGTATATGCTCTAAAAAGAAGAAAAGAATTATTAAAAATATAGTAAAGGAAATACATAGTTTTATAAAAGGAAAAAAAATAAAAAATATGTTATCAAAAGTAAATATAATAATAAACTATTATCATATATTAAATAAAAAAGCTAAAATATTATTATAAAAATAAAATTACTATTTATCGTCCTTTATTAACCATATATATAACAATATTATTGGAACTTGTGATTTGGATTTTTGGTTTCTGTTTCAGCTAAAATGGGTTTGGATTCGAGCAAATTGGGATTAGGCCAAAATATAAGTCGGGTTCCTAGATTTTTAATAGAAATGAGTTTGCTAGAAGCTAGATCTAAACAAAAAACTAATTATATGGTTCGGCTTAGCTTAAAACCAAACTAAAATATATATATATATATATATATATATATATATATATATATATATATATATATATATATATATATATAAAAGTTGGTGTGATTTTAAATAATTGCGGTTTAGTTCGATTTAACGTTGAATCAATTTGAAACCATAAACCAAACCCCTTTATTTAGTAGTTTGTTAATCAAATGTGATGGTGTAGAAGGAGCCATCTTCATTCCGTTTTCTTTACCCAAGAATCTTAAAAACTCACTAAATGAGCTTTGTGTTTAAATGTTGACTAGTAAGTATACAACACATAAAACTATGATTTAGTATAGAGTAATAAATAAGGTTAAATAATCTCAAAAACAATCTATATTTTACCTGATTTTATCGGTTAACAATGTATTCATAGATTACATATCTTGCATATTTTTCAAGAACAAGTTTGATCACTAATCATCATCTTATGTTAATACATAGTCGTTAAGAGATTTGATCATCATAAATGCAAGATTAAAAGCACCATCACATTACATGATGATGCTCTTGGGTACATGCATGCATGATGCACGTTAGACTCCAACTTGCCATGGCTACTTGTTCATTAAATGCCTCCAAGTTGTAGAACAACCAACCAACAACACTTCTAGTAGGCTCGATGTCACTGATAAGTGAATATATATGCATTTTGATATAATAAATAAATTAAAAAGTCAAACTAAGAAATAACTATATGAATTTAGTTTCAAAATTCAAAAGGGTTCAAATGAAAGACTTGTATCACTTTCAGCAATTGAAGTTTACCAAGCACAAATGTACAACTTGACAATTCAATTTTACTTTTTTTTTTTAAAAAGCATAGCTATATTTTATAATTTTTAGCATGAGTGTAAATCTGATGTACGAGCCGATGTGACACGCTTAAATGCATTGGAGATTGTTTAGAACCAACAGATGCCAACCGTGATATCTCGTTCCCGGTTCGATCACGTTTTAAGAACATTGGACATTTGTTTATAAATTCTCAACATCGACTCATTTGAAGATGGTTTTCAAACTAAGTCAAAAAGCTATATTTTGAGGGTCAAATTAACTTAACCTAATAACCATATTAATCTATAACTCGAATTAATCGGGTCCAACCTGAACCGCCCCGTTACTTAAGATCGGCCCAACCCGTCTCAATAGCTCGAGTACGGGAATTACGTCCAACAATTACCCTTTAAACTTCTGACTCGAAATTCGTGGGCCTTCAACTCCAACGCGTCTTCTTGGTCTTGATTCTCTTGGAAGTTCTCTCGATCTCTAACTGTGTTTTTCGGCTCCTTTTTAGCTCGAACATTCTTGCAACCTGGTATTCTACTAGTCCTTTGTCCATGACTCGTCCTTTGGTCGTAAGAACTCGCACCATTGACTCGGTTGCGATCTTGAGCAAACACTAGCTTTCTTGGATCATTAAACGTACTTCCTTGGGTTTGAATCGCTTGCTTAACATTTTCTTTGAATTCTTAAACATTTTTCTTTGGGCCTTGAATTTTTGGTTTTTTCATTAAACTTGGATGTTTGAGAAGATTCTGACTCATACTTGGAAAATCATTTTTCAGTTCAACTCTTTGTAGATCTCCACTCCCACAAAATTCTTCATTCCAATCATGCTAACTTGTGTACCATAACTTGCTATCTTGAGGTTGATCTTATACAAATGATTCTTGGTCCTTGTCACCTTCATCATAAGCTTACCTGTATCATCATGAATGGTTAGCAAATCGCGTTTCATATGAATGTCGCATCCACCTTCTGTTGCTTGACCATGACTTATGATATTACTTTGCAAACTCGGTCTGTCGTAAACATCGGTTAACAAGCGCTTCTCCCTCGTTTCCCTTCAAGTAATACCGATCCCTTTCCATGTATATCAATACAAGACCCGTCTCCAAATTTCACCTTTCCCGTGACACCTTCATTTAGTTCAAAGAAATAAGCTCGATTACCCGTCATATGATTCGATGCTCCGATGTCGAGATACCGAGTGACTTTTTCCCTTGGTTTAGTCTCGAAACGCTTTGGAATCATTCTTTATTTAGAAAAACCGTCTCTTGATCACATCTCATCATAAACAATGATGGATCAAAATCATCGCCTTTTTGCTAAGTTAGCTTCTTCCTGTTTCTTCACCCGATCTGGACACCCTGACGCGAAATGACCAAATTTATCACAACGCTAACATTGAACCTGTGATCGATCTTTCCTTCCCCTTTGGCGATTATTGGTTCTTCTTTGACTCGTCTGCTTTGACCCACGATCTTGACCATCTCGGCTTTGACTTCCATCTTGGTCCTCATCATCCCGGTCTTGACGTCTGTCTCGGTAACTTGAACCACCTCGCCCATGCCCTGCATATTATCATAGGATTTGTGATTCAAGGATGATCCACATTTGGAAAACATTAGTTTACTTTGATTTTCAGCTAACGACTCGATACCCTTAATCCTGTCTTCGAACATCTTCAGTCTACCAATTGCTTCCTGAAACGTCATGGTCTTCAAATCTGCGAAATGTTCAATTGACGCTACAATTGGAACATACTTTGCTGGAACAGAGCCTAATAACTTTCTGGTTAGCTTTTTGTTTTCGTAGGTGGTTCCCAAACTGGCTGCCTTGGTAACCAACTGACTTATTCTACCCGCGAAAGAATCATCTGTCTCTGTTTTTTTCATCTTCAAGGATTCGAACTCATTTTCCAGTTGCTTAAGATTTGCCTCTCGAACCCGTTCAACCCCAACAAACCGTGTATTCAACGCTTCCCAGATTTCTTTTGCAGTCTGAAACTGAGCTACTTGGAATACGAGCGCTTCGGATATTGCCTGAAGTAGAAGTGCAACTGCCATGTCATCTTTTTTGACCTCTACCTCTTGTTCACCTGGTTCTAAAGCTTGTTGTATTCCATAAACCTCTATCGCCTTGACATGAATTGCCCAGATGTTGTAATTAGTTTCCGTTAACATTGGACACTGTAAAGTTGTGGAGTTCTGATCTTTAATGACAACTCATGAACCGCCACTACTATCATCATCCCCGGCTGTTGGCTTTTTCTTTCTCTGGCTATGTGAAAGTGGTGTACTACATCGACTAGTCCTGAACAACTTTTCAGAACCGAACCATCTACTTGCAAATATGATCGCGAATCCCTCTCGCAAACCAGGTCAAACCCAAAATCAAAACCTGAATTGAACCACTGTCCAACCCAAACGACGTTTGATGTTTAAACCCAAACTTAGTTTAAACCATATAATAATTATAAATGGAAATAATTTGTAATCAATGTATTCATTGTATTTCCTTGTATTTGTGATTGACTCTCCTTAGTTACAGGAGAGATCTTTGTATTTCAAAAATATAAATACAGCTCTCAAATCCCTGAATCATCATTGAGGTTGATTTTATTCCATTACATGGTATCAGCCTAAAATTTACCCTAATTTTCTTTCCCCCTTCCTTTTTTTTCCTATCTTTCCTGCGGACCTTCTCTTCCTTCTCATGGCTGGTTCAACTGATTCCCTTACCACCATGCATTATGTTCCTCATCTTTCTCCCATCAAATTGCCGGCATCTAATTATCTGGTTTGGCGCAACCACATGCGTCTCCTTGTCGCCCTCCATAAACTGTCTGCACACATCGACGGTTCCACCCCACCGTCTGAGTCCGTCACAGCTGACGGTAAAACCATTGCAAATCCAGACTATATTTCATGGACCACTAATGATCAAAAGGCTGCTCTTCTCCTCCTCTCATCCTTGACCGAAGAAGCAGCCGCTGAAGTCTTGGGTTTAACCAGTGCCACCAAATCTGGACTACTCTTGAACAAGCGTACAACAATGCGTCTGTGGAGCGGGTTCAGTCTCTTCGAGACTCTCTTCGCCAACTCTCAAAAGGTACTTCTTCTGTTAGCGAATTTTCTCGTCGATTTCGAAACTTGTGTGAACAGCTTGCTGTGATTGGGCACCCGGTGGCTGAAATTGATAAACTTATTGTTTCCTTTGTGGACTCGGACCCTCTTATGAGGTTTTCTCTACTGCTTTACGTGCTACTAAACCCGCCCCATTATTTCGTGACCTTGTCGCTCAGGCCGAAAGTCATGAGATGTTTCTTCAATCACTTCATGGTACTGTCACTCCTCTGGCTGCGTTTCACATCGAAACCCGACGTGGATCTTCAACGCCCAGCCGAGGTCGTGGTTTTTCTCGAGGTACTGCTGAAAAAGGTCGTGGTAATCGTCGGCCTCCTCATTGTCAGTTAGGCCGTACTAACGGCCATTATGCTTCTTCGTGTCCAAATCTTCATACCTTTGCCACTCAAGCTGCTACTGTAGGCGATTCTTTGGCAAAGGCATTCCATGCTCAGTGTCATGTTACTAATGATACCCCTGATTGGACCGGTGACTCTGGCGCAACCGATCATATGGCACCAAATCAAGAATGTCTTCACCACTCTACCCCATACAAAGGTAATAATAAGGTCATATTTGGTGACGGTAAGCAACTTCCGATTACTCACACGGGGTCTTATAAAGTTTGCAATAATATTAATCTTTGTAATGTTCTTGTTGTTCCAAACCTTACAAAGAAATTGTTATCTATAAGCAAGTTGACTTCTGATCATCCTGTCGATGTATTATTTTCTCAGCATTATTTTCATATTCAGGATCGAAAGACAAGACAGGTTCTTGCTTGAGGGAAATGCGTTGATGGACTCTACGTGCTCAAAGATGGACCACAAGCCTTTGTTGCTGATGTTTCGAACAAGGCCTCTTATGAATTATGGCATGCACGTTTAGGCCACGTTTCTTTTGATGTTATTTTTGTTTTGAACAAATGTGGTGTTTTATCAGTTACGTCTTTATTACCCAAACCTGACATTTGCACTTCGTGTCAACTTGCAAAAGGACATCGATTACCTTTTACTTCGAATGAAAAACATGCTTCTTTTCCATTAGATTGGTGCATTGTGATTTGTGGGGCCCTGCTCCTATTACTTCTACTGATGGATATCGATATTATGTTATTTTTATAGATGATCACTCCAGGTTTACATGGTTTTATCCTCTTAAAACGAAAATAGGATTTTATGCGGTTTTATCTGCATTTATCAATCTTGTTTAAACTCAATGCTCTAGAAAAATTAAAGTCTTCGAGAGTGATGGTGGAACCGAGTTTGTGAATCACACTGTTCGCAAAATATTTGAGGATAATGGGACTTTTCATCGATATTCATGTCCATACACGCCACAACAAAATGGACGTGCAGAAAGGAAACACCGCCATATTGTTGAAACGGGTCTCGCCATGTTATTTAATGCACATGTTCCGGCCCAATATTGGGCCGATGCCTTTTCATCGGCTACCTATATTATTAATTGTGTACCGACCCCTCTCCTTGCCAACAAGTCGCCCTTTCAAATATTATTCCATCAGATGCCGTGCTACGCTAATTTTCGGGTATACGGATGCCAGGTGTTTCCTTATTTGCGTAACTACGCCAAGCATAAACTTGAGCCGAGAAGTCTTCCATGTGTTTTCATTGGCTATAGCTCTTCTCACAAGGGTTTCCGGTGTTTGGATCCAGCAACAAATCATATTTTTATCTCTCGCCACGCTCGGTTTAGTGAAGCCTTATTTCCCTTTACCAATTCGAAGGCTTCCTTAAATCATCAAGATTTGGTCCTCAGCACCTTTTGTGACGATTCACCTGACCAAATCCCTTTATCCACCAGCCCAAAATCGCCCGCTAGCCCATCTCAACCTGGCCTACCTCTACCCGAAACTCCACCTACATCCTGTCCACTTTGTCACCCACCAACTGGCCCACTACCTGGGAGCCCATCTACATCCGCCTCCAATCCAAATCCAGTCCCTAACTCTTCCTACACCCATGACTTAACCCACCTTCAACCTGATAACATCCTTTTTGAACCCGACCCCGCACCCACGACCAACCCAGTTGCAACCGAACATGCCTCTGTCTCTACCGAACCACATCTCACTGAACCAGAACCCCATACCACTCAACCTGAACCCGACACCTCAACCTCCAACACTCATCCTATGCAAACAAGATCTAAGGCAGGAATTTCAAACCTAACTATCAGGCCGATCTTGCTGCCCTAAACTCCTATGCCTTACATGTTGCTTTATCTTCTGTTGTTGAACCACGGGGCTTCAAATCGGCATCTAAAGATCCAAAGTGGTTGGCAGCGATGGACGATGAGATTCAGGCACTTTATCAAAACAATACACGGACTTTAGTTCCACGGCCGTCTTTTACGAATGTTGTGGGTTCCAAATGGGTGTTTCGTGTTAAAGATCACTCTAATGGAACTATTGAGCGTTATAAGGCGCGTTTAGTGGCTCAAGGATTCACGCAAATTCCGGGTTTAGACTATTCTCATACCTTTAGTCCTGTGGTAAAGGCTTCCACGGTGCGAATTGTATTATCTATAGCAGTGCTTAACAACTGGAAGTTGCATCAACTCGACGTAAAGAACGCCTTTTTAAATGGCAATCTGACCGAAACAGTCTTTATGGAGCAACCACCCGGATTTGTGAACTCAAAATTTCCAAACCATGTTTGCAAATTATCTAAGGCACTTTATGGACTTAAGCAGGTTCCGCGTGCCTGGTTTCAACGTCTGAGTACGTTCCTTATTTCCTACGGTTTCACATGTAGTCGTGCGGACACCTCTCTTTTTGTCCTTCGCAAAGACTCACACATCATGTATCTTCTCGTTTACGTTGACGATCTTATCTTAACGAACAATGATGAAGCTGTTATTCAAACCTGTATTACTCACTTACACCGTGAGTTTGCCATTAAAGATCTTAGGGATCTAAGTTATTTTTTGGGTTTAGAGGTCGTCTACACTAACACTGACATCTTTCTTACGCAAGCCAAATATGCCAAAGATATTCTTCTCCGGGCAAAGTTATTCGACTCAAAACCTATCAGCACTCCCCTTGCTCCTCACGAGTCTTTTCCATAGACGGGTGCCGTACTCGGATCCTACTTCATATCGGTATTTAGTTGGAGCTTTACAATACTTAACCATCACCAGACCGGATTTATCTTATGCAGTGAATCAACTTTCCCAATTTCTTCATCACCCTACTATTGATCATTTCAGGGCTGTTAAACGTCTTTTACGTTATGTTAAAGGAACTCTTTCCTTCGGCCTCACCTACAGCCGTACACACACCCTGTGTTATTGGTTATTCTGATGCTGATTGGGCACGTTGTCTTGATACGAGACGCTCAACGTATGGCTATTCTATTTTTCTAGGTGGAAACCTGGTGTCTTGGAGTGCCAAGAAGCAACCTACTGTCTCTCGATCCAGTTGTGAATCGGAGTATCGTGCAATGGCAAACACTGCAGCTGAGCTTGTCTGGTAACTCATCTCCTGCGAGAATTACATGCTCTTCCACCAGATCGTCCTACGCTGTTATGTGACAATAAGAGTGCCTTATTCATGACTCAAAATCCAGTGTCTCACAAACGTGCAAAGCATATCGACTTAGATTATCATTTCATACGGACGTTGGTCAACTCAGGAAAACTTTATACCAAGTTTGTTCTAACCAATCTTCAGGTGGCTGACATCTTCACCAAGAGTCTTCCGCGCGCTCAATTTGAAGTCTTTCGCAACATGCTTCGTCTTGGACCGCCACCGTTTCGATTGAGGGGGTATAAATGGAAATAATTTGTAATCAATGTATTCATTGTATTTCTTTGTATTTGTGATTGACTCTCCTTAATTACAGGAGAGATCTTTGTATTTCAAAAATATAAATAAAGCTCTCAAATCCTTCAATCATCATTGAGGTTGATTTTATTCCATTACAATAATAATAATAATAATAATAATAATAATAATAATAAATAACTAAACCAACGTGTTTATATTTTTTGTTTTAAACGTTGTTACGGAAGAAAATAGAAAGGAAAATAGTTAATTCCTTTTGACTTCTCTTAAATATAGTGTCCGTCGTTTTTTTTCTACTAACCTTCCTTGCAAAACAAATTCACCTTTTTGATTTTTTTTCCTTTAATTCTTCACCTTCAGAAAAATAAACCAAAACTTCACCAGAACACTCGTTTAATATATTAATGATTGAACTTGACTCTGATACCAATTCAAGTCCAAGTCGATAATCAAATCGAATAGAAAAGTTGAAGAAAAGAATTAATCAGAAAATCACTCAAAACTGATTACACTTCTCTTAACCTTAATCACAACTTTGATCAAGTTATATAGGAGGTAACTTGGTTACAATTAGAGTAGGACTCAACTTCCTAATTAGATAATAATTGAATAAACCCCTATGTTTATCAAACTAATCTATTTTAAATTAAATATAACTCATTTAATTTATCTCTAATTAACTTACCCAAATAACCATATTAATCCATAACTCGAATTAGTCCGGTCCAACCTGAACCGCGCCGTTACTTGAGTGGCCCAACCCGCCTCATTGGCTCGAGTACGGGAATTACATCCAACAGTATGCAGATTTATCACACCTTCAACTTCATACAAAAAGAAAGGGACCATTCTCCATGATTGAGATGTGTCTGGACGTTTTATTATCACTCAAGGAGGTTTAGATTGTTCTCTTCGTCGGAATTGTATACTTTTCGCGTATCTACTTGATAATCTGGCAGATGTAGTGAAAAGGACATAGTATGTAGGACAAGCCACTAGAAAAGCGTTAACGTGGGTGGACTCTGTTGTGAATGCCGGTGGATGGTGTTACTTCGGACCTCTCATACCAACTAATATTGTTTGGTTTGCTAACATGTCCAAAACACGTTAGGTTGGGCAATTCTTATGTGCCCAACATCTCACTGGTCCACGATGATGGAATTTGCTTAGGGCGTTACTGATGATAAAATAGTAACAGGAAGCTAGAATGGAAACAAGACTGAGGACTAGCGTCAAATGACCCATACTAGCACTCGAAAGTCAATACACGTTGTGTGAAGTAGCATAAAGCGACGAAATGAAAATGTTAAACCGTGCGGTCAATGGTTTTGGCTTTTCTTTAAGTATGGGGACAGTAATATCTACATCTTCAAAATTTACACTTCCCATTAAAAATTGTCAAAGAAAGTCAAACCAGGGCTAAATCTACGGTCAAAACTTCAGCAGTCTCCCCCATCGCTCGGATCATCATCACCATCAGATGGAGCTGAGAACAATTGGTTAGGGTCAGCTGGACCAAAGTGCAACTCCACGCGGAACTCGGGACCTGCTATTGATTTTGCCTTACTGCCAACTTTATCCAATTCCAATATGGAAAACTGCAACACTCCAAAACCTCAAACTTAATAAATTCAAATGTAAAAATAATCACTATGACTATGAAAGAATAACAAAGTTTTCTGTAAGTAAAATGTCATTTTGGTCCCTGAGGTTTGGCCAGTTTTGTGACTTTCGTCCAAAGGTTTGTTTTTCCTCCCCATCTAGCTCCAAAAGTTTAAAATGTTGCCATTTTCATCTAGCTCGTTAACTCAATCTATTTTTCTCCATTAAACCTTTGGACGAAAGTCACAAAACTGGCCAAACAACGAAAATGACATTTTACTCTTTTTTCTTTTTAAAAATGGGCATCTTAGAAAGAATCTAATTATAACCTGTAGCAAGCTGTTTTCGATGAAAGCAGTATTGAAACAAGCGTAAAAGAGACGACCCCCGACATTCTTTTCATAAAATGTGACCCGAATATCACCAGTAACCTGTGAACCAATGATTTTATGGAACCTTAAATTTTTAATGTGATGGGTTATGTATAAATTTGGTAACTGCACGTTTCTGGAAGCACACCTGTAATGTTTTATCAAAGCAGCAGTCAAGATAGTTCATTTGCTCTGAGGTGACATCTTCCTTGATGAATGCGTAAAGAAAATTGTCAATGCCACAGTCTTTTATCTTTCTGGAGCAATAGTTCTTACATTTATGTGTAGATGGACGATAAAGTTGCCCAGGAACCTGTATGTATGGTGTTCAATCAAATGATAATATTTTCTGTTTCAAATATATTCACAAATAACATGAGAACCTACCGAAAAGGGTATTGTTGACTTATTGCAAATAATTAAATGATTTATCTCTCTTATTAATTAATTTTCCTACTTTCTCCCTCTCTCGTCTTCATTCGTACACATGTGTAGATCAGAGAATTATAGTGAATCTACACGTGTGTAGATGTTTATGATATATGAATGCACACCCATCTATGCATATAACAATTAAACTATATGCACATAACCATGATGTATTTAATAGTCATGTTAGAATCCTAGATAGATACAAATAAAAGAAAGTTTCATATTGATTTCTCGCAGTTTTTGCATTATTTATGGATGTATTGAACCCTCCACCAGACACATATTAGAGGAGTGCCCACGTGATGCGACGGGAAACAAAGACACATGTAATCCCGTAACATGTAAATTTTTCAAGCTAAGTAAAACTATAGCAGCACCATTAGGGCTGCATACGAACCGAACGAACACGAACAAGACCTTGTTCATGTTTGTTTGTTAAAAAATATGTGTGTTCGCGAACCATTCGAACGAGATTTTATGTTTGTGTTCGTTTGTTAAGGAAATGAACTTGTTCGTGTTCGTTTGTGTTTGTTTGTTAATTTTAGGCAACGAACGTTGACTAACACAAATGAGCACAAACTAATGTTCATGAACACAAATGGAAACAAACAAACACAAACAATTGTTCATGAACAGAATATAGAATACACTGACACTTATTAGATATTTAATTTTTCGAGTTTTGATATATATAAATAAATATAAAAACTAAAAACACTAATGAACTTTCGAACACAAGGGAACACGTTACCGAATGTTCACGAACATAAACGAACGTAATGCGACCTCTGTTCATGTTTATTCATTTAACTAAACGAACGAAATTTCTAATTCCTGTTCATTTGTTTAATAAACGAACTTCCTGTTGAACGGTTCACGAATTGTTCGCTGAACATTTGGTTCGTTTGCAGCCCTAAGTACCATGCTCAGATTAAAGAGAATAAAAAACTCATTTTAATGGTGTAATTAAAAAAACATTAACGTATGAAAGAAAAACTATGTCCGTTTAAAAATCACGGGGTAGTTGGTTTGAAAGTTAATATGTTTAAAACGAATGTACCATATGTTTAAAAGGTTGTACTATGTTAACTCTTGAAATTATGTAAAATAATACTTTGTCCTTTTTATATGTATTATAATATAATATAGTGTGTATGTGTGACTGTGTGTATTAAATTTCTAATAAATATCAGTAAGTAGCATATGCCATAATGCAATTTGTACAAGATGCTCAATAATCAAACAGATATGAGCTTATGGAATAATAAAAGCATCCCATCAAACCATTTTTTCTATCTTTTTTATTTCCTTCATAAACAGTGTCCAATATATCCTTAGATAAAGCATGGCATACCTCTTGCATTTGAGACAAAACAAAGAAGATCGTTTGTACATTTGCATCGTAAATTCGAATCCGCTGCAACACCCTGCTACTTGGTTCAGGAATGTTCACACCTGGAGGACAGCCTTCACGGAATGAAAGACATTTTTGCCAGTAGTCAACATAGCGGCGTTGACTTGGTATCGTCACCTGCTCCTCATCATTTGCAAACTTATCATTTATACATATTTCCAATTTTCAACAAGATAATCAATTAAGAAATTAAGTAATGATATTAAAATGAACATGTGTCTTACTCCAAGATTATTTGTGGTCCTTTTATCTGCATAAACCTGAAGAGCTTCCTCGGCTAACATGCCAGTGTAGACCAAGTAAGAACATACCATCAAACCTGTACGCCCTTTACCTGCCTGTTATAGTTACAGAAATTAGTATCTTTTTAATACGACATTGAGTAAAATGTCATTTTCGTCCATGAGGTTTGGCCAGTTTTGCGACTTTCGTCCAAGGGTTTGTTTTTCCACAACTGGATCCAAAAGGTTTGAAATCTTGTCATTTTCATCCGGTTGGTTAACCCCATCTATTTTTCTCAGTTAAGTTGGGGGCATTTCCGTCTTTTTTGTTAACTTAAATGGCAATTCGGTCTTTTCACTTTATGTGCAATTGTACAAGCACGCATATATATATATAAACAAAGGAAAATAGATGACTTAACGAGCCAGAGGAAAATGGCATGTCTTTGGATGAAAGTCGCAAAACTAGCCAAACCTCAGGGACGGAAATGACATTTTACTTGTATGAAAATAAGAGACTTTGCACATTACCATGCAATGAATGGCAACAATATTCTTCGGGTCAATTGAAAGCCACGAATGAACACTTTCACATAATTGCTTGATCAATGAGAGGGGTGGCACATGATTATCATCGAACGGGCATCGCTCCACACAGCCATTAAAATGGGATGGATCATAATCTTCCTCTATACATAAGTTATACACCTACAAAACATTTGAAAGAACATCAAAATTTAATATATTTTAGCAGGGTCGTCTCAGAAAATCACTATAAAATATTTGGCCAATAAAAAATTTAGGCCCTATTCATTAATCTATTATGTTTGTTTATTAATTTGGGCCAAATCATTAATACATTACACAATAAAATAGTTGGGCTTCTGAATTTGATTGGCAAAAACACTTGGATTTTAACGTTTTTGGCTCATAAATCCAGTAACAAAAGTTAATTTTTATAATAATAATAGAGTCCAATTTATTAAAACTATTAACAATAATAATAATAATTATAGTGCACTGCAATTCATTATTCATAAGTCTAATAATGCCCTGAATGGGCTTCAGGGCCCAACCTTGGTTAATTAAAACAAAAAATATGAAAGAAAACATATGGATTGTTTGTCTCGAACTGGAAGGGGAAGCGCAGAACCGATCAGACTAAAGCAACCTTCTTGTTTTTATTCGGACTATATGTATTTTATATATAAACAAAAGGAAAAAAATATTATGGGACCTAAAAGTTTTTGCGCCCTGTTTGGTTGCACACCCTATGGGCCGGGCCTGATTATTAGGCATCTATGCAATTAATGCAGTAAAAATCGGATATCGGTCAAAGACCGATATATGAGATATAGGTTATCACATTGGGAGATCAGTAATTTTGATATCATGCAGAATTTAAATATATAGCAATTTAACACTAACAATTCAGTATACTCTCCTACCATTAACAAATTAACCTTTTGCAATTTGCAAAACACTAACAGCTAACAATTAAGTCTTAAAACACTAATAGTAGTAATAAAAGGAAAGACACATGGTAGAACTAAGAAGAAAGGTAATGATATCGGGAAAATCGGTGATATATCGGTCTATATCGCGATAATATCGGTACCGGTATTAGACACCGATAGTTTACATGGGTACCAATAATCGATATATCACCGATATTAACTGCATAGTTAGACATGGAAGATTAAAGAGCCTTAAGAGAACTGAACAAACAACAAAGGCATGTGAAGTACCTTATAGTGTCCACGATGTCTCATTTCCAAAACTTCCTTAACCTGCCACATAGGATTGCGATATATGGCCATCATTCGCTCTGCAGGAAATGACATGCCTAATATACGAGGGGTAATATAAGACATATCGAGATCATAACCACCAACTAACAGCCGCCTTCTTTTTTGAGACACTAGCCGACGTATAAATATACTATGTGATACATAATTGAACAGTTGATACTGCGTAGCTAAAGCATCGTGATTGAGTGTAGAAGCATTCGCTCCCATTTTTGTTGTACAGGAGATCCTACACTTAAGATCACCTGTACAAGAATATCGCCATCGTTAGACCCAAAAGGTAAAAAAAAAGAATTCAATGGACACATGTTTAGATGTCTTAAACAGTCAACAAAGATATAATCATCAAGTTGGGTCACACTATGAGTTGTTTTCAACACTATACATCCAACCCTACCATGATATACAATCCATCCTAAGCAGATTGGGTAAGTTGCCATATATATTGCTACCATTACAATTGAAATATTTAGGAGTCTTAAAAGGGTGACAGATATACAATCATCATTCCAGTATAGACATACAAAAGGGTGGGTTCGGGTCGGGTCAAAAGTTTTCTTCAACACTATACCATACATCCAAGTATCCAACCCTACCATGATCTACTATCCACCATAACAAGCAGTTTGTGTTAGTTGCCATATAAGTTGCTGCCATTACAACATACGCGTGTTTCGGAGTCTTAAAAAGTCGACAAAGATACAAGCACCATACCAGAACTTATATATACAGAAACGTAGGCCAAGGTTCGGTCAGTTTTCTTCAAGACTATACATCCAACCCTACCATGATATACAATCTTTTATAAGCAGATTGGTTACGTTGCCATATAAGTTGCTACCATTACAACATACACATGTTTGTCGGACAAACATTCGATCATCACATAAAGGTAGGATCGGGCCGGGTGCTACCATAGATTAACCATGCCAAGCAGTCACTAGAAATAACATACAAAATCATCCTAACAGCCAATTGTTCTCTACAATCTATCCATCTACAAGGCTTAACAAACACGATTCCTATAGAGATATCTCAATCAACTAGTTGAGAAATTGATCCATATGACACATAATTATACAAACCACCAACACATATCAATATCGTCATTCAATTCGAATTCATACACAAATTTCTCGTACAGCTATTAACTATAATCATGCAAAACAACAAAAATCGACGTGAAACAAACACGAATTAATTGAAAAACGTACCGGTTCATAAGCTGAAAAGAGTTAGCATTCGATCCTTGAATCCTAAAACCCTAAGGGATGGATCCAAAAATCGCAATAAGCATTGTTACGATTTTTGGACCGGTTGAAGAGGTGATAGGGTGGTAGGATAATGGATTTCAAGGAGGAAAGAAAGAGGAAAACGCGGTTGCCATATATCTATATTAAGAAACAAGTTTGCAGAATCTCATGAGTAACTTTTAGCCACAATTTGTACGGATTCATCGGAAGATGCCATTAATTTAGTTTGTTTTTGTCTGAGAAAAGGGAGATGATGGATGATATCAGGAAATCTAACCAGTTAAATCACCCAGCAGAACCACCTGGTTAAATCGGAGCCCAATCTATAAAAACCGAATTTTAAAACATTGGGTTTAACACATTTATTTGTATGTCTAAATAGATTTTGGGTTTGTATGAGCGAATCGATTTAATTAAACAAGTTGAAACATGAGAGTGTGTAGAATTATAATAGAGAGTATATGTGTATTAGAAGGTGAATGTGTTTATCTCTTAGACTTGTTTAATTGACTATTACAGCCTTGCTTACGACGCATCTATGACTTGATTGCAACATGCCAATTGTTTATCACACGTTTGACTTGTTCAAGTTAATGGGTTACGTGATTTTAAGTGTGTTTGGGTTATGATTGATATCTTTGACACAAATTAATATATGACTTATGAGTCGTGTTTTGGTTTGTCAATTCAACCTAGTGGCGGAGACGTGTTTCGGGCAGGTTGGACATATGCCCCTGTGCAGGCCACACCTTGTTCATTCTCAACTCGTTAATTAATTCATAATCAAACCATAAACATTGACATATTCCAATTTAAGAGATCAAACTAGCCGATGAAGTTATGTTTTTGAAACATGAATAATAGAATGTAAAATATTTTATTACATTTAATATTTTTGTTACAAAATCGACTAAGTTACTTAGAACATACCAAAATTTAGTGTATCGTCTTTTTTTTAACGACAAAGATTACATAATCACTACTCCTAAATTACACAACACTGTGCCAAGAATTAAACCTTGGTCTCTCCCCAAAATGCACAAAACCTCCACCACTCCACCAAAGTGGTGATGGCGTATTGCCTGTTTTACGGTAACTATGCTGATTAAGTTCTACATTCGAGTCGAATGGCATATTTTGAGGTCTCAGATTGTATCATTGTCAATCAATATGTTGACACGTTGTCAATAATGTTTGTAATCAATGTTTTTCAACTTGTTAACTCGTTTATAAATCTGGCATCAATAATATAGAGAGCATGACAAAAATTACCACACAAATGTTATTCGAACTTCGGACTCCAACCCAAACCAACCCGAGTGGAAGAAACTTGATTTCTTCTCGTTTTCCAACAATCTATTGGTGATTTTTTTGTTTAATTCAATATATTTATCAATATAAAACACAATATTCATTTTGTCTTTGGTATATTTATATTACAAGTCTCTCAACTTTGTTGCTCTTCTCAATTACACTTATGATTGTAACTATGATTTTATCGTTCTTATTACATTATACATGTTACATCACCAACTTGTTAACATTTATCGCACTTTCAATGTCATCGATTCTTTTGTCTTAGGATCCATCCAAATCCTTAGACACGCCTACCAACTTTCTTTTCTCCACATCAAGTTTCTTTAAAACCATGATCTTTTTCCTACCAACTAGCAATGTTTGCAACTCCTTTCTTGCTTGTCCTGTTCACCTTTTTTTTAATAAATCAACTTGGCTCTGATACCGCTTATCACAGGGCGGTCTTGATTTTCATCATACTGTCCACCACGATGTTCACACTATTCAAGTATTGCTCCATAGCCGCAATAACCATAAAAACTCATAAGCCCTTGAAAAGCTTACTTTGTAAGTCCTCTTTTAAACAACAAAGCTTTCTTTGCTTTCACTAACTCACGATCTGCATCTTGTGGTTAAACATCACTATCATAGTTGGGTAAAATGCTAAATCTAGTACATAACTAAGTGGAGCACTTAACTCCGTGACACTACACGATTATACATTTTTCGTTTCAACTTTCAGTCGACTTGAATCACTAGCACAAACGTTTGATTCAAGTTGATGTGGAAATAATATTATTTGTTATTATTATACAAACTGATTAATTACAAACAATACCACAAATACAAAACAATGAAACAAGTTGATACAAAGCAATAAACATATCATTTTAAATTTAAGGTAGCATGTCGTCCAAAATAATGCAAGGAATTTGATGATTACAATTTACAACGGTCTTTTTTCTTTTTTCTTTTTTTTCTTTTTTTCTGAATAAAACCTAACACCAATTCTTTCTCTCAACCCCTTTCCCCAAATAAGATTCCGATCATCTCCATGGCCACCCACCACCACCACCACCACCCATGCCACTGTCTCCCCACCCCCACCTGCACCTGCACCATGTGTTGCACCACCACCTACTACCACCCACCACCCCCATCAAACCCCCTAATCCACTCCATCTCCCACCACCACCAACACGCGCCACCACAAACCCACCATACCCAACACCACAACCACTACCCACCCCCTCAAACCCACCAAAAACACCAACTATTTCCTGCCTACTACCATCAACAAAATATTCAAGAAAATGTTGAAGAAACCGAAACCGAAACTCCCACCGTGTCCTCCCTCATCCACCGCATCGCCGCCCTGGAGTCCTCCCTCCTCCGCCGCCGCAAACACTCTCCGGCACCATCATCCTCCTCTTCTCTCCGTGACGCCGCCGCCCGTACTATTCAAACCCACTTCCGAGCCTTCCTTGTACGGAGATCCGTAACACTTCGCCATCTTAAGCATCTTGCCTGCATCAAATCCGCTCTCAATCGTCTCAAATCATCGGTTTCTGACAATACCCACTTCGATTCTCGCACCCTTTCTCGTGAATCGCTGAGTTTGCTCATTAAGTTGGATTCTATTCAGGTAACGTAGGCTGCTAACATAAGCTGCTAGCAATTAGGCATTGTGGAGATCTGATTAGGGTTTTATGATTTGTGCTATTATGCTGCTAACGTGCACTGATATGCTGCTAACATGACTGCTTATCATACGCTGCTAACATGAACTGCTTAACAATTAGGCATTTTGATTTGTGAAGATTTGATCAGTTTTTTTTTTTATTTTCATTCATTCGCTGCTAGCGTGCGCTGCTAACGTGCACTGCTTATCAACTAGGTATTGTGAACTGATTAAGGTTTTTAAATTTTTGGTAATACACAGCTAACATGAACTGATATCAATTAGGCATTGTGATTTGTGAAGATTAATTAGTTTTTTATTAATAATTTTCATTAATACACTGCTAACATGAACTAATATCAATTAGGCATTGTGATTTGTGAAGATTAATTAGTTTTTTATTAATAATTTCATTAATATGCTGCTAACATGCACATGAACTGATATCATATGCTGCTAACGTGCACTGATAGTAATTAGGCATTGTGAAGATCTGGTTTGATATTTTAGTTAATTTTAATTTTCAGGGTAGTGATCCGATGATCCGAGATGGTAAACGAGCAATTAGTCGAGAATTGATTCGATTCATGGAGGTACTTGACGAAATGTGTACGGAAAGTCAAGTGATTGCAATCAAGAATGTCAGATTTGGTAAAAATAGTAACAAATTTGTGATTAATGAAAGAAAATTTCTTGAAAATTTGAAAAATCAAATAAAATATGTTAAAGGGGTTGATGAAAGGTTCAATCTTGAAAACTCTAGAAAAACTGGTGGTGTTGGTCAAATTAGAATTGGGGATTTGACCAAAAGTCAAGGGAAAAGTCAACCAAAAGTGAAGAAAAATGTGAGCTTTGATGATAATGGAAATGTTTATAGGTTGTTTAAAAGCAGCCGTAGTCCTGTTTTGAGTGATGGTAGTGGTAGCAGTAATGGTGATGATGAAGAGGTTGAAGCTGAAGTTGAAGAAATCGGTGTTTCTTCGAAAGAAACAGAAGTGGAAGAAGAGTCTTCGGAAATGAGTGAAAATGAGATGGATCCAAGAAAGAATTTGAGAACGAGGATTCATCGTACGACTGAAAAGAAGCAGCCGGATCAAGAAGATGATGATGATGATGAAGATGATAGTTTCGTGTTCTCTGCTCCATTGCCGGCAAAAATGGAGTACTGAGTTGACTCGGTGACTAAGAAGCAGCCATTATGTTCAAAGGTATTTCGTTAAGTTTTGTGGTAGCATTTAATTGTTTTTGCCATTTTTCTAGGTGTTATTGTCATTGTTGCTAGGCGGCTGCTTCGTTGTTTTGAAGCTTGTAGGATATAATCTAACTGAGTGATGTTTATGGCCCTAATCAAGCTCTCATGTAGAGTTTGAAGATGTTTTTGTGTGTGGATTTCGGTTTGATTACTCAGTTGCTTAATAAGTTAATCCATTCCCGAGCTTATCTACGAGTTCCATAGTTGGTCTCAAAGATATAAGAGCGCTGACCGAGATTTGTGCAGGTTAAAATTGCAAGTCACTCGACCATATTTATTACTCATCAGTAACTTCTTTTATAACCGTGAGAACTTATTGCGTCTATGAATCGAATAACAGAAATGTCTTGAGGCAAATTGCAATATATCACAGGCTTAACTTCAATTTCCACAGGTGTTGCGTCTATGTTTCATCAAAAATAGATATTTTGCTTTAATAACATAAATCTAAAACCAACAATTGTTATGTTTGTCGATATACTTATTTTAGAAAATGTGTATGCGTTTCACGATACTCACCATTAACATGTTATGCGGTTTTGAACAAGTACTCGCAATATAGTTGTTAAAAACTATCAACATGTTATGCGGTTTTGAAGAAGTTGCCTTGACCGACCCGGATCCATTTGACCCGATCCAGATTCAAAAACCAAATCTTTTTTCATACCCACTTTAGACTTGTTCTTCAATATACAATACTGCATTGAAGCCTCAAATCCAGCGTGACTTGAACTTACCATTTTAGCCCCATCTAAACTCCCAACTCCCCTAGAAAGCATCATCAAACAAATAGCCCCCTTTTCAACTTCATCACCATTATCATCGTCATTAACAGAACTTAACTTGAACCATATGCATGATCTCTTGTTTCTTACTGGATTTGCTACTCCATCATCAAGAACATCGTCTATCTTGCGAGATATTTTAACCGAATGACATCTCATATGACCATACAAAGCCCTCATTGAATCAAAACCCTTACCACATTTTTTACACACACTATCCTTCATTAACTCTGTTTTTGATGGATCATAATCTTTGCTCGAATTCGAAACCCTCCAAGATCTTTTGGAATTCTCTCTCAAAACAAACAGTTTACCACCAGAATCATTTTCTTGTTGACTTTCCTTGACCACCCCATTAATAATTTCTTGATCATTTTCTTGAATACTCTGTTTTTTACACACACTATCCTTCATATACTCTGTTCTTGATAGATCATAATCTTTGCTCAAATTCAAAACCGTCCAAGATCTTTTGGGATTCTCTCTTAAAGCATACTTATTACCACAAGAATCATAACCTTGTTGACTTTTCTTGACCATTAAATCATCAAAATCAATACTTTTTCACCACTAATGATTTCTTGATCACTTTCTTGGATACTCTGTTTTCTTCCACCATAATCATCATCATTGTTGCAAACATGAACACCCTTTTCACCATTAATGGTTTCTTGATTGTTAACTTGATCAATATTAGTTCTGCAAGCTGAAATTAATGCTAAATGACGCCTTATGTGGCCTCCAAGCTTCTTTCTATTTGAAACCCCTGTTTACAAAATCTGCACACATTTGTTCTTGATCTTCTTTCATGATTCAAGATCAAGAACACCCACATCAAAATTTAGCAAAAATGAAAAGAACAGAAATCTCCAATTTTAAAAGTATCTTAAAACCCAAATCAGAAATCATAAACCCTAAATCGAATTTGGTAAAAGGGGGAAGAACAAGAGGGTAATTTTGTTGGGGTTTTTTGAAGTTGTGATCTGTGAGTTTTAAAAGGCCGTAGGTGAGAAGCAAATATACACCGAGTCACAAGATCACCCTACATAGGCACAAATTGGGTGTAGTTCGTGTAAACGTGCCTAGCGGCTCGCGAATTACTTGATATCAGCTAGAGAAGAAGCTCGAAACGAGCCGAGACTTATCCAGCCTGAGCCTAAAATATAGGTCGTTTATTTATCTAGCCCGAGCTCGAGTCTAGCATGTGAAGCTCGTCAGGCTCGTCGAGCCTTATTGAGCCTTAGTGTAATATTAGTTTTTATTAATATTTAATAAGATTTACCTCTTATTTAAGGTTGTCTAGTAAATGAGCCGAGCCGAGCTTATTTAAACTTGTTTACTAGCCGAGCCCGAACCTAAAAATAAGCTTGTTTAGTAAACGAGTCTGAGCTCCACTTATCGAGCTCGCAAGCCTAAATGAGTCTATTATTTATATTTATGTTTATTTAATATATTAATTAATAGCTTATAAACTAGCCGAGCCTAAATCAAGCTCGAGCTTGAGAAACTACCAACGATTCGAGCTCTAGAAAATTAAACGAGTTCAGGCCCGGCTCGTTTACACCGCACCTTAACTCGCATGAAATTAGTTTGAAACAAAAAGTTTACTTGTATAAATTCATAGTTTGAAATAAAAAGTTTGACTCGTATAAACTCTATTTTTAATATAATCCAACCAGAATGCCCCCATTATAAACTCTATTTTTAATGTAATCCAACCAGAATGCCCCATTAGATGGCTAGAACTTGTGTTTATATATTGGTGATTCTTTGAAAAACTAGTTTCATAGAGTAACGAGTTGGGCTGAGTTGTAAATATGTTGTGTAAAGCTCAAGTATCAGCTCAATGAGGAGGTTTTGAGCTCAAGGGCCTAACTTGGTCTTGACTCGGTTCAAACTTTAAACATCTTATAGCTGGAACAATAATATTTTGTTTAAAACATTTTAATTTTTAATAAATTATAGATGTAATAATTTTTGTTACACTATATTAAAGAAAACAACATTTGTTTGGATTATATTGAATATATGTGTTAGGGAGTATTATAATTAAGATATATATCTTGATTAGCTTTTTCTTATTATAACTATACATTATAGGGTTTCAAATATGCAACACGATATGATAGTCTTAGAGTTGTCTTCTACTCTTCTTTTCCGTTACACCTCTCTACACCGCTTTTGCCGCCAGATATTGGTTGGTTGTTGGCCCTCGTCACCTCTCGCCCCCATTTGTGATGATCTTTTTTTGCTTTTTGCTCTCATACTATCCTAGGGGATGACGATGTATTAATTAGGTTTTATTTATTTTCCACTTGATCTCGTCGTGCTACCATAGTTGTACCTTAGATCTCTTGTCATCGCTACTATTGCCTTAGATCTGTCGTCCTTGTTTGACGCCACGTAACAAATTACAAATGGCAACAACCCCAAGTTTAAGAATCAAACATTACAAATCAAGGACCTACCGTTTTCTAATAAAAACAAATAGTTACCAACAACTACATCATCCCAATTTGTTCAACACCTAAAATATTTAGCAAGACGAACATATAGTGGTCAAGATTTTTTATAATCTACCAAATATCTCTATAAAGCCACGTCAGCTTAAACCCCAAGTCACCATTGTTGATACCTCTTCTTGTGATGACCAAAATCTTGACCCGACCAAACCTGACCCATCACCCGTATCCCTCTAAGCAAATATGGCAACTATGCCAATTTGAGTCTTTTCAACTCAAGTGAAATGTCAAGATTATGTAGCATCTCTGTCTCCAAATCTTGATGACTTGACCCTTGTTTCTTAGTTGACTTGCGCTTCCCCGGATTTAACCTGGACCGACCCGGATCCATTTGACCTGATCCAGATTCAAAAACCAAATCTTTTTTCTGTCCCACTTTGAACTTGTTCTTCAGTTTACAATGCTGCATTGAAACTTCAAATCCAGCTTGACTAGAACTTACCATTTTAATCCCATCCAAACACCTCACTCCCCTAGAAAGCATCATCAAACAAATAGCCCCCTTTTCAACTTCATCACAATCATCATCATCATCATCATCATCAAGAAAACTCAGCTTGTACCTTGTGCATGATCTCTTGTTCCTTACTGGATTTGCTACTCCACCATCATGAACATCCTCTGATATTGACCAAGAAGCTGATCCATTAGCCGGTCGAGATCTTTTAACCGAATGACATCTCATATGACCATACAAAGCCCTCATTGAATCAAAACCCTTGCCACATTTTTTACACACACTATCCTTCATTAACTCTGTTTTTGATGGATCATAATCTTTGCTCGAATTCGAAACCCTCCAAGATCTTTTGGAATTCTCTCTCAAATCACACAGTTTACCACCAAATTCATTTTCTCGTTGACTTTCCTTGACCACCCCATTAATAATTTCTTGATCATTTTCTTGAATCCTCTGTTTTTTATACACACCATCCTTCATATACTCTGTTCTTGATGGATCATAATCTTTGCTCAAATTCAAAACCCTCCAAGATCTTTTGGGATTCTCTCTCAAAACATACTTATTACTACAAGAATCATAATCTTGTTGACTTTTCTTGACCATTAAATCATCAAAATCAATACTTTTTTCACCACTAATGGTTTCTTGATCACTACTCTGTTTTCTTCCACCATAATCATCATCATTGTTACAAACATGAACACCCTTTTCGCCATTAATGGTTTCTTGATTGTTAACTTGATCAGGATTAGTTCTGCAAGCTGAAATTAATGCTAAATGACGCCTCATGTGACCTCCAAGCTTCTTTCCATTTAAAAATCCCTGTTTACAAAATCTGCACACGTGGCACTTATGTTCTTGATCTTCTTTCATGATTCAAGATCAAAATACCCAGATCAAAACTAATCAGAAAGATTAGAAGGGAGTATTGTAAAACCCTAATTTGGATTTGGTAAAATGGGGAAGAACAAGAGGGATGTCACTTTTTAAAGGATGTATATATTGTATACATATATTGTGTTTCGTAGGGAGGAAGCTTGGGGTGGAAGCAAATATATATATTGATCCGGAGGATCACCCTAGAAAGGTATAAATTGGGCCTTGGTTTTGAACTGTGGTTTGGTAATTTCACCAAGAGATAATTATGATTTGAATGATTATTCAGAAACTTAATAATTTAAGTTAGTTGGAAATAAATATAGTTTGATTTATATGTTTGAATTATCTGTTTATTACACGTGTATATTAAATAGAGTTTGAGTAAATTTAGGATTAGTAATATTTAGTATAAATATAAGGTTATGTATTTAGTTTTTATTTGTCGAGTTGAGTTTAATAATAAAGAATATGAGATGTGTTACTCTGCAAATCGTTTGTGTTTGGTTTTGTGTGTTCGTTATTAGAAGTCCGGCCAACAATCTCATATGAAATTAGTTTGATTTTTTTCTTCAAAAAAGTAGTGTATAATCAAGTCATGTTTGGTTGACTCGTATAAACTTTTGAGTCAACTATAGGTTGATATAAACTCTTTTTAAGTCATTTGAGTAAATATAAGAAAGTCTAAGTAAGTCTTTGCTCGGTTACTAAATCTGATGGCTACAAGTTGTGGTCACGACCACAAGTTGATTTAAACTCGTTTGACTAAATGTAAGAAAATTTAAGTAAGCTTTTGCTCGATTACCGAATCTAATGGGTAGAAGTGGTGGTTATCCATTCATGAATTTTTAAAGAAACAAGTCAGTTTGTAGAATCATGATTTTGCTTGAGTTGTGAATATGTTGAGTACGAGCTCATGTTTCAGCTCGGTTGGGAGTCTTTGAGCTCAAGTTTGTATTGGTCATCGGCCTGTTTGAACTTAACTCATGAACAATCTTGCCTGAAAATTCACTTAAAATACATTTTGATAATTTTTGTAAACTGAATGCGTTGATTTTAGTTACATTTGGAACCAAACAAGTCTTTTGAATGTTTTATTACATAAAACAAATAAACTGTTATAATTTTTTATATAATCACGTGTTACCTTTTAATCAGTTCTAACATGTTAGTTTACCCCACCAAATTTGTTTTGTAAATTTATTAACTTTCTATGAAACCACTTTAAAGATAATCATTAGAATTAACATATCTTGTAGTGGCAGACTCAGAAAATATTTTCAAGTGGTGCGAACGAAGGGGTTAACCAAATTTCAAGAGGTGCGATCAGGATTATACCCTATAAAATACACTAAAATTTGTTTTTCAAGGAGTATGCCTGCCCACTCAAGGCTCTACCTTAGTGAGTGGTTTTAATCTCCCAAATTGAAGCAACTATAAGTAGGGATCAACATCTTTTATAAAGGACCGGTACTGTATTGAACTGATACCAATCGTCATTACCGTACGGTGAGGTTGAGGTTTTGCGTCGCTGCTTTAGCAACACATTTTTCCCGTTTAAGACCGATTTACCACAAAGACCCTGCGGTAACCTTATGGTTGGAAATTAAGTGCAAGCACACAATTAGTTCTAAAGAGATTCAAAACTGAAATTGGAGCTTAAATTGTGAAGAAAAGTAGTGTCGGTTATATATCTAAATTACATACATTTTTATACGAGATCTCTTCGTTTAAACATTATTATAACAAACACTTTGATATTGCTACTCAATTCGTATTTATTTATTTATTACAATAAAAGTAGCTAATATTTATTTCCATAAAAGTAGCTAAGAAAGAACTAAATTATGAAAATTTATTATAAATAGAACTAGTAGTAGAAAACTAAATTTATGAAGATTTATTGTAAATAGAACTATTAGTAGAAAAGTTATGGGAATCAAAGGGGCTACATTTTGATGTTCGAAAAAAAGGATTGAGTTATGCTGTTTTTATATGGTTTGTCATTTTTTTTCATCTTTAGTCTTCAACTTTTCAAAATAGCATGTATGATCCGTATGGTTTGCTCACTTGTTACTCGAATAGTCCCTAGATTGAATGAAGATTAGTTTATTCAGTTAAGTATGTGTAAAATGACTTAACTACCCTCACATTTAATATAATGATCAAAACAAAAGAAAATATTTGATTGGTCATTAAAAAAACAAGTTGGCCCTACCATTGCTATTAAAATATAAAATTTAACCTAAGCCCTTCTTAACTACCAGGCCTCCTACCTCCTCCACCAGCCACGCCGACTCCCTCACCTCACCCGGGATTGTGTGATACGGTGGTGATGGGAGGATGTTGGGTGTGATACGGTAGTGATGGGAGTGGTGGTGGCCGGAGGTAATGGGAGTGGTGGGGTGGGGTGAACAGGGGTTATGATGAGAGTGGTGGTGTGAACGAAGTTCGGTGGAAGGTGTTTACAGTGGTTCGAAGCAGCGGCTGTGGAATGAAGGACAGTGTGGGTGTTTAACGATGATTGTAGTTAAAAGTTGTGTTTGTTTTATGGTGCAACAGTGTTGGTTGTTATTCTCGGGTGATGTTTGTTCGACAAGATGGTTGGTGGTGCGAGGTGGGTATACGATCGGATTGCTGTTTGTGGGCCGTTTGAAAACAATAGTAAACAGAGGTGGAGTTGTAAGAGTGATGGGTATTCGAGTGGAGAGGAGCTCAGTTGTAAGGATAATGGTGTGACGGTGAACAAAGGTGGTGCGGTGACAGAAGTGGTAGTGAGGTGAAGGGTAGGCACGGAAAGGTGGTAGTGACGGTGGTGGATTTGGTTGCGGGAAGGTATGGTTACAGGTGGGTGTTGTTCGGGTCGTTGAGGATGGCGCAGCGGAATTGCGATGGATGGGCGGTGAAGAGTGTGGTGACAATGATAGTTGATACGGTGGTGATGGGAGTGGTTGTGGCCGGAGATAATGGGAGTGGTGGAAGGTGATGCAGGTGTAGGTTTGGGTTGAGAAGAAGCGGTTGGGTGGTGGTGGGTCCCACACTATTTATTAATAAAATTTTATTTTTTATATGTATGAAGGGTATTTAAGATATTTCACAAGAAACAAATAAGTAAATCACAAGAAACAATGTTATTTCGAAGAAATGGGAACTAAACCGTCAAAACGACTAAGAGCATTCGGACAATTAACTCTTTGTTTTTTATTTTTTATTAATCTATCTTTTAATGACACCATTTTCTTACCACTCCTGCAATTCTAACCAATACAGGCCTTATTAAACGAAATTAAAAAAATCATCTAAAAAATTAGTAATTATTACGTGATAGACTCCACCGACCGACCTGACGTGCTCGTGATTAAAACAATATAATCTTTATACCGTAATAGACTCGACTCATACAGAGATAACACAAAATCGAGCTCAGATCTCTTCTTCCAGCCGGAGCTAATCGCCGACAACATCTCACCGGAGATTCTTCAAAATGATGTCCGGCAATTACACAACAATCGACAACCAGAACGTTTCTGGATCTGTTCCTGTAAATCTCCATTTTATCTTCTTCAATTGCATAATTTCATCACTTTCATACCAGATCTGAGCCCTAATTTCATCTTTTAATCGATTTCAGGCTGTTTCAGACTCTCCGGGACAGGTTTCGGTGAAATTCAACGGTGATTTTACGCGTTAAACCTAATTTTATGTAGATTTGATTGATGCTAGTTAAATATGTTTGTAAGTGAGAAGTGAATTTGATGTTGTTGTTGCAGATACGAGTTTGCAAACGTTTCCTCCGTCTGGAGCGCAGGGGAACATCTCGGCCGCTGCTGGACCGCCTCGTGATGCGGATGGTATGTGTGTTGTTTTAACTTTTTACAGCAATGTTGTAATTGCAGTTGACTTGGATCATATCTAGTTGGATTAGTTTAAATGGATGTAATGTTTGTTATGTTGTTAGGTTAGGTTAGGACATAGGAATATAGATTGATTGCATTGTAAGGGGTGCATAACATGTGTTGGTTTGTGGATATTGAAGTGTAAGTCGATCGGACAGGAAACGTCATGTTTTATATCCTTAGAACTACCAATACCTAATTTATCCGTTAGATTCAGGGATAGGATCTTTTGATATGCCAGGCTGTATTAGAGGATTTGGTTATGAATTTGGACCCAAAAGATGAAGAATAACTGAATATGATGTTTTAATGTATGTTCTTGGTGCTGTGACATTTTGCTTCTGGATATTGATTAATGTTATTTCAAGCGTTAGGTGATTAGTTAAAGGAGGTGTCACTAGTTGTTTGTGTACTTCAACCTTTAACTGCACCATAATGGGAGGTTTTAGAGTTCTACAGACTGCAGAGAACTTGCGTGTGATCAGAGTAGAGTCTGTTCAAGTACAGGTAGATAGGCTGCAAGTTAACATTGCGTGTAGAAGCGAGTAGAGTTGGCACAGGCTAGAGTTTTGGGTAAGGTAAAGGAATATTCTTATGTGCTGCTGAATACAGCATGTGAAAGATGCCTATCCTACACTGTGTTGCTGGTTTCTGTTTTCCCTTTAACGATATACTTTCTTTCCTGCTTACTCAAGTACCACACATGAAACTTTGGTTTCATTCGGCTCCTTTATGGAAAATGGATAAATTGCTGGATTTAAGATGTGAACCCTCTAAAAAAAGTATACCCATAACATCTATGTCAGCTTTTTGTTTGAAAATATTCAATTCAAAACGACTTGCTTTCTAGATGATCCCTCTAGAAGAAGGCGATTCTAACAATCATTCTAGTTACTTCATTCTCTATTTCTATTTGAGAGGGTCCCAAGGAAAAGGATTTTATTTCCACCGAGCTAAAATATATGTCGATGTCTCTAGTAAACTAAAGACATGATTTAATAGCTATTTTGCTTCAATTTACTAGCTACAAATCAAAACAAAAATTGAAGATTTAGTTACGATTAGAAATCTACTTGTATATCTTCATCCATGGATTCTTTATTCATACTCATTCAATTGGACATATTGATCCACTTTTAAAATTTTGTTTCGCAATTTCACTTAAAGGGCTAATAACTCTGGACTCTGAGGTGGAAAAATCTGAATTATACACACTCAATATACAATTGCCTTTCCTGGTTTGTTTTCAAGGGACAATAATTGACCTATATCGCAGATACATTCTCAAAGCCAGCATCTGGTTCACCGGAATCACCATCAAGCGGTGGTTGGTTTAAGATATTCACAGTTGCTGCTTACCGTCCTTATTTTGATGTCGACACATCTGATGTTCTAGAAAGGATCAAAGATTCCCTCTTGCCTTTTAATGGGAGCTTCAATGAGAAAACTGCTAGCAACCCAGATTTGTAAGTCGATTTTTCTTCAGATCTTAATTAACAATTAGATTAAGATCATCAAATTAGTTTATAATAATATTTGATTACAAATATGATCAGGTATGGGCCTTTCTGGATATGCACTACTTTAATCTTTGTAGCAGCTTCAATTGGTACATTTGTGACTTACTTGGCTCACAAGTTGCAGCATAAAGAGTGGAACTATGATATCAATCTCGTAACGTGGTCTGCTGGTGTGTTCTATGGCTATGTTCTTGTTGTCCCTCTATGTTTGTATGTGATTCTCAAGTACTTCTCTGCACCGTCGACCCTCGTCCAGCTGTTCTGTCTATATGGATACTCCCTCTTCGTCTTCATTCCTGCAATGGTAAGAATTTTATATCTTCTTTTACATTTTTATAATTTTTATCTTGACTAAAGGTGGCAATTTTGATTGTGAAGGGGTCAGTCCGCGTTATGTTCCTATCTATAATGGGTAAAACGCGTAAAATATAATAGATATAGCTAGAAAGTTAACCAGTCAAAGTAGAGGTGTTATATGGGTCGTGTCTAACAACACATGAACTTGGAATCGTGTTAGACACTGAAACTAAACATGACATGAGTTTTCGTGGGTTGATAAGAATACAATTTTTTAACCTGATATTTTTGTATATTAGTTCTAAAATTTTAGATTTTTTTAAGTGAGTACAAATGTAAGCAACATAATTACATTTAAACTACAAAACATGATGAATGCTCATTTATCTTTGTATCTTTTACAAATTGGTATTTATGACATAAAACACCTCTTTTTAGGAAGTATAAAATTAAACGGGTTAACCTGAACACATCATTTAGCTAAAACATGTTCACGGGTTTGGCCCAAAACCATGTAGACCGAACCTATGTGGTTAATGCGGTAAAAATTCGGATATCAGTCAAGGACCGATATTTGAGATATAGATTATCGCGGTGGGATATCGGTAACTTTATATCATGTAGAAATTATATATATAGCAATTTAACACTAACAATTCAGTATACTCTCCTACCATTAACAAATTAACCTTTTGCATCTTGCAAAACACATCGCATGTAGGAACTGATTAAGACTTAAAACACTAACATTTAACATTAACAAGTAAGACTTAAAACACTAATAGCAACAATAAGAAGAAAGAAGAATGGTAGAACCAAGAAGAAAGGTATTGATATCGGGAAAATCGGTGATATATATCGCCGATAATATCGGTACCGATATTCGACACCCATATTTTACAGGGGGACCGATAACCAATATTAACTGCATAGGACTGAACCAAACCTGCGAATTTCTGGTGGTGTTAGAAATTCATACCGCTAGTTTAAAGTGTTCCACGGTACATATATTTATGCATAAAGCTCATAAATTAATATCGAAATTGTTACTTTGTGATCATGTTTGAGACGCCAATTATTTAGAAAGTAAACAATATGGACACAACTGTTTGATTCGTACAAAAAACTGCCATTTTGACCCGTTAACTAACCCGTCTGTTTTTTTTGTTGTTAAATGCAGTGCTTATCTGTTATCCCAGTGGAGATACTCAGATGGGCGATAACGGGTGTGGCGGGGATCATGTCAGCATTATTTGTGGCATCGAATCTGCGGAACCACATCGTGTCGGCTGGTGAAAGGTGGTTCCTGATCGTCGTCGGGATTTTCCTGTTGCAGTTGGCTCTATCCTTTGTACTTAAGCTCTATTTGTTCAATGTGAGTGTGTAGTGTTCTTGTTTCTAACAGCAGCAAGTGTAGGGGAGTTGAGAGTAAATGTGAACTTAATAGTTGTTCAAGATTTGAATGTTCCCCATGGACAGAAACAGATATATTTTTTTTAAATTCGATTTTGATCATATACACGGATCCTACATTTTAATAAATTCTTGATGTTGTGGAAGAAATCACATTTTTTTCCTTTTTTTATAGATTTTATAACCTTGGAAAAATACTGAAGAGTTTAATAAACACAAGTCTTAAGATCAAGATGCTCAGGAAGTCCGGTGCGTTCTAGGCGTGACATCCTTGTAAAATCTAGACGCCTAATTATGTTTGTTACAATTCTTTTCGACTAGGGACTGTTAAACATAAAAGCTCACCTCATTTGCCGCAAAAGATCTGTACTGAGTTGGTATACCGATTTTTTGAAAAATGGTATCGAATACCATAATACCGATAGAATCGGTGTGGTACCGGTACCGGGTACAAATGCTCATTGTTAATAATCAATTTGTGAAATTCTCTCATAGTGATACAAGTGTTAATGTTTTCCTGGCGGACCTAGAAACTCTTTACTTGGGTTATAGTTTTTCGGTTTTTGTATGCCTATGAAGAGGAACGTTTACCGGGCTGGGTTACAAAATTATGCTGCCGGATTGAGAAGTGTCAACGAAATATCATACGTTTTTAAGTGTAAATATGAGGGTAATTTTATTTAGTTAGGTCATATGGTCTTTTTAAAGGTGATTTCATGTGAGATAGTGAAAGATTCATGAGTTGATGTATTTCATTCGATAGCAAATATAATATATAGAGATAAATCAAGCCCGTATACTTAATAATAACCAACCCTGAATACTATAATACTATATGCTCCAATACAACACCTCATAGTCAGAGCGGTAGAATGGAAAAGGGTCGGGCATGAACGGGTAATAGAAAAATAAATTGAAGGAGGATCAAACCAATTTATTTAACAACTGAATACTTGTGATCTTGGTTTAAAAAATATTGAGGTGCTTCGAGGCATTTAGGTCCAAAGAGCCAAGACGTGACACAAGAGCTTCACATATACGAACACTGTTTATTATAGGATCTTTATATATATATATATATAATCAATTATCAACAAAGCTGTTGACTCGTACCTTTTGCATTGAGGTGTTTTATGCTTTTTGTATTGTGGGGTTTTAGGTATATTGGTTTATTTGTGGTCATTTGAGGCCCTTGGGATAGTTGATTTGTGTTTGATAATTTGAGGTGTTCGGAATAATGTTGATTTTGTGAGATGTAGTTATTGTTTCGATGATGAAGATTACGTTGGTTTGTTTGTTTTAATTTGAGTCCTTTCGGATAGTGTTGATTCAGTTTTGTTTTAAACTCATTCTATTTTCGATGATGATTGCATGGTTTCGTCCGAGAGACTTTTGTGAACTCGGATATTGTTGGTTTGTTGGAGGATACAATTCCTTTCTAAATTGTTCCTTTGTTAAACCATATTCTTTGTATTTTTGGTCTCGATGAATATGGCTTGAAGCACATCTGAGAGTTATTGGATTGCGTGTTTATTAAGGCGACGATGTTGCTTTTCATTTGGCGTGGCATTATTTAAATGTAACCACTTTCTTTGGTTGTTTGAAGCCGTGTGTGCATGCGTTGTCATCGTGGTCATACTTTATGACTGCCTCATTTTCAATTTATGTATTATCACTTAGAAACATCTTTTAGCTTTGTTGACTTGTACCTCTTGCATTGAGGATGTCTCATGCTTTATGTATCTGTAATGTGGGGTTTTTTTTGGTTGTACCATCTTTAGGTATTTAAAGTGTTGTTCGGTTGTTTGCATCCTCATTTGCGGCAGTTCTGTAGAGAATCGGGTCTCGATGATGTGAATGTGTATAATTACTATGATGGTGCACACCATTTGGCTAGGCAACATTTGTTGCAGCTGTTTCACGCATCTTAGCTGTAAGATCCACCAAAAACGGATCCTAGAACCCGACCCATTTGTAAACCGGATTCGAATCACAATGAATGAAAACGTGATTTTTTTTATTATCATTTGGATTGTTATTTAATAGTGTGTATATTGTCATTTATTAGCGAATCAATCGACACCATACTTTAAACGATACTCCAACTTGAAAACAACATTACCTAACTATCACCAACTAAACGACAACAACATCTAGTATACCTCTTAAACAATACCCCTTCCATTTTAAACAATACCTTAACTTTTTAAATGACAACACCTTTGACACTCTAAACAATACCATTGCATAATCCAAGCGACAAGTCCCAAGGGCCAAACAACATCACATGTCCTTTGAAACCCATCCCCAAACGACAACCCAAGTGTCCTAAATGATATACCTTATCGTTTGGCATCTAAGCCAAAAAACACCCCTATCCTCTGCAAACGACACCTATCTGCGTGTTCCTTCTTCCCCAAGACACGAACCAACCGACTCGAATCTCCTATTCCAGTTGTTATATGTAATGTTTAATGTTCCAATTTACCTAAATTAAGCCTAGACATTAATATCTACCCTTTAAACGTCCCATTCCATTACTAAATTACCGAATTTGAATCCTAATCAAGTCTCCATTAAAGTTAAGAAAATATCAAAATACCAATTTCGAAATTCGACCATTATAATCTCTCAAACGACATCTCCACCCCTTTACAAACAACACCCACTCTCTAAACCTGCAAACAACTCTCCAATTCAGCGAATCGGATCAAGGAAGGATCTAAGGCTTGAAACTTCCATTTGTGATTTCTATCTCAATTCATAACCAATTTAGGTAGTTCTTGAGTCCAACTTGGTTAATTTTTCGAGATCTCCATCAATTTTTGTGGTGGATGACATTCAAAATCCGAATTTAAATTCTTGTATTTTTAGGGTTCTTAGATGTAGATTTGGGGCTTTTGATCAATGGTTATGAGTTCTGATAAAACTGAAAGTGGATTAGTGTTTAATATCATGCTAGTATAGATCTCAGGTTCAAACATGAGCAAGTTGAATATTTTAGGATAATTGATGTAATAACATTCCCTTGAAAAAGGTAATAAAAGCCCCATGTCTGTAATTGGTTTTGTTTCTTGAGATAACCAAAATAACTGACCAAACTTACTTTATGATCGAAAGTAAATCATCAACACCCTTCTGTTGCCCTGTCTGTTACCTTCGATTTCTCAAGATCAAGATAGACATTCTAAGTTATAATATCATCTTGTGGTGACTCGAGTTTGTGAATGTACAATATCAAAGCAAATTGACTCTAAATGAATGTTTAATATTGTAATGTTTTCACTACTTGATGAGCCCAAGGCAGTGCAGTTTGCATACCTGCCTACATAACTTTTCATCTATTGATAACTAGAATTGAAGCATCATTCTCTGATATTAGGAACTTGTAACAATATGTTTGTGCATAAAAACACACATAACCGATGTTTAACTGAAATTGATGGCTTTCTAAAATCACATAACCGAACTGTTTGTTTATGTTCGGTTAAAACCCAAACCAACCCATGCGGGGGTCTTTGGGAAGCACACGTAATGATTTAAGTGCCTAAACAATTTTTTTTTTGTTGCGAGAAGTCTTTCAATTTCTTGATTATGCCGAAAAAGTACCTAGAGCTTTTTTACATACCGAAAAAAAGTTCTTTTTAAGTCAGATTTTGATTATTTAAACAGGTACCTTAACACCATTGACTTTCTCTACATGTGTTTGGTTATGTATCTGAACGTACTCATAACCTAGTAGTCTAGTGGTATGGATTTTGCTCTATTCCATTATAAAGCACTCTTTTATTATAGAACTGTCTTATACGCTACTTTGACCGAAATATATCCTTCCTCACACGTGGATAAATATATAAGTTGTATAAAAAGTTAAAATGGACAAAGAAATAGCATGTCGAATCTGATATAGATTCGAAATCTTTACGCAAACCGAAGATTATATGAGATCACAGTATTCAAATAACAAACCAAAGATTATATGAGATTACCGTATTCAGATAGCTCATGACTCAAACAAATCCGAATGTTTTATGGATAACAGGGACTTCTATATTCACAAACTTTTGAATGTTATTTGAGCAATTGCGGTTTCTTATTGAACTTGCTTTACAAATTTGCAGTTTATTATATATGTACAGAATCTGCATTTTGTAGATTCTGTATTATGTATTATGTGTTTGTAAAAAATATTAAACTTTTTGTTATATTTATCCATGCTTCAATAAACAAAAAATCATCAAAGTTGAAAAGATAACCCGGCTTGCTGAACGACCCTATGCAAGAGGCATGAACCCAAACACAACTCAACTCGCTAAACAACCCTGTGTGAGAGGCATGAACCCAAGCACGACATTTGTTCGCAGGTTGAAACAAATATGGCTCATTTAACCCGGATTATTTTTATTTATTTTTCCCCACATTAATCCTAAAACTAAAAACATGCGATAAAAAGATACAAATATGTAACAAAAGAAGAATGGCACGGGTATAGTAACATATATATATATATATATATATATATATATATATATATATATATATATATATATATATATCTCATATCTCATAAGAACTCATATTACAATGATGCAACTATTTATTTTTTAAATGTTCCTACTGTATTTGTTTGAAACAAACAAGCAATGATGAGACATAGTAAAGTCACAGATTAACAAAATTAAGATATATAGTCACCAACAAAACGCAGCGAAACACGTTGGTTGGTTCAACTTTTAAGCCACAGCAGGCATGTCCTTGAGCCAGGCATCCAACGGCTTACCGATCGAGTAAACAATGAACCCGATCTCCCTTAACTTTTCAGCATCAACGACGTTCCTTCCATCGAAGATAAACGCTGGTTTCTGCATGTTGTCATATATCTTCTGAAAATCTAGTGTTTTAAACTCATTCCACTCGGTCAAAATACAAACACCATGTGCATCCTTGGTTGCCGCATACGCGTCCCACACAACGCTCACTTGTTTCACGGTACTCGGGCTCATCGGCTGCAAGTGAAGAGGATGGTCCCAATCGAACTTGTTCATTGAAAGATCTCGTTGGATCTGATCCTCAGTTACTTGCGGATCGTAGATGCTTAAACGGGCCTTGTCGCCTAACAAACCCTTGCAAACGTCAATCGCAGGGGTTTCTCGAGTATCGCCAGTATCTTTCTTGAATGCGAATCCGAGAACCGCAATCTTTTTGTTTGAAACCGTATTGAACATAGAAGCGACAATGCGGTTTACGAAGCGGGATTTTTGGTAGTCGTTGATCTTGATGACTTGTCGCCAATATTCTGCCACTTCCGGGAGGCCATTACACTCGCAAATGTAAACCAAGTTCAAAATATCCTTCTGGAAGCAAGACCCGCCGAATCCGACACTCGGGTTCAAGAACTTCGAACCGATTCTAGTATCTTTACCGACTGCGTATGAAACCTCAGTAACATTTGCACCGGTTGCTTCGCAGAGAGCTGACATGGCGTTCACAGAAGAGATTCTTTGTGCCAAGAACGCGTTGGCAGCAAGTTTAGAAAGCTCTGCCGACCATAGATTTGTTGTGATGATGTTTTCTTCCGGGACCCAACGAGCGTAAACGTCTTTTAACGTTTTGATCGCTTTTTGGCCTTCAGGGGTTTCCCGACCACCGATGAGGACCCTATCGGGTTTGAAAAGATCTTCGATAGCCGTTCCCTCAGCGAGAAACTCCGGGTTGGAAAGAATCTGGAAGTTGATTCCTTTGCTGTTATGTGTCAGTATCTTTTCGATCGCTTCTGCTGTTTTAACAGGAACGGTTGATTTCTCGACGACAATTTTATCCGACTTTGAAACATCGGCAATCATACGAGCAGCGCTTTCCCAGTAAGTAAGATCTGCAGCTTTTCCAGCACCAAGACCGCGAGTCTTGGTTGGGGTGTTGACTGAAACGAAGACTATATCAGCCTCGCATACATGTTTCTCGACATCTGTGCTGAAGAAAAGGTTTTTGCCTCTGCACCGCTTTACCACATCTTCGAGGCCCGGCTCGTAGATGGGGAGTTGGTCGCTATTCCACGCGTCGATACGAGGTACTGAAATATCGACAACTGCCACTTCGATATCGGGACATTTGAGTGCTATGACGGCCATTGTAGGGCCTCCGACATACCCAGCTCCAATGCAGCAGATCTTTACCATTTTGTTACTTTATTCTGATCCTGTGGACAGCGATTCTGAACATAAGCACAGTTACTTAAAATCTACACTAAACAAACTCCATTTTTAAATATTTAAAGCTTGAGGATGAGTCTCTTTGAAACATCTCGAAGAACTCTATTCTGTGTGTAAACAAGCTGAGCCGATCCAGAGCTTGCCAAGGCTCAAGCTCGGCTCGTTTATTATTTATCAATTAATTTATATTCATTTATAATTATTTTCATATATGTGTCTACAATTATAATATTTAGTTATTCCATCGTAACTGTATATATAACAACATACATGATTATATATTTTATAAATTAAATAAAATTGTATAAACGACTAGCTCGTTTAGACACGCGAGCCTTGATAAGTGAATCTTGGGCGATCTCAAGTAGTTCATGAGTGGCTTGGCTCATTTACACACCTAAAGTAACGTTGATCACAAATATGATATCCCATTGTAAATTAAAGAAAAACTGTATAAACAACAAGCCAGTTTAGGCTCGCGAGCCTACCCAAGCTCGATAATTGAAGCTCGGTCTAAGACACGTTTATCAAACAAGCTTGTTTTTAGGCTGGAGCTTGTTTAAGCTCATTTCGATTCGAGCTTTTAGCAAGCCGATCTCAAGTAGCTCTCACAACTCACAAGTAGCTCGGCTCATTTACACCCCTACCGCTAATCACAAATAAAATATCTCATTGTGAAGTCAAACAACTTTATCATTTCACATAACATATCAATTCCCCCAAACGATGAAACATTTGTGCTAACATAACATCAAACAAAAATTAAACCTACTCACAATCACAACACACATCAAATAACAGAATTAGGGCGCAAAAACAAGCATATAACATTTCAATCTCTAAAAACTTCAGTTCAACACTTAGGTTACAATTTCCTACCGTATAATTTCAACTTCAAAACTCGGATCTACTACAAAACAGATAGATTAAACGATCACATAACAAAATTCCAATCTTAACCGTCACAAAACATTAACCGACAGTTTCACTCACTGATCACTAGCTAATCATCACGTACAACTCAGATCTAACAAAATTACTTCCGATCAGTCACCGACAACACAAAATTCACTTCACAAGCCACAACATAACCTAACTATCACCAATAAACACTTCTAGAGCAACATGCAACTGGATAACCTAATCATACATAAATTGATATATTAACAGATCTGATGAATTTAAGCAGGAATAATGCGATTAATGACGAAAATAACACATTATTAGTTTGATTAACGTGAATGATGAAGGTGAAATGTTACCTGTGTTGATATGAAGTGATTTTGCAGCAGAAAGTCGGTGAGTTTTGGCGTTAATTTTGGGCAGAGAAAATGCGAGAGATCTGCAATGTTGAGAAAGCGGGGACGTGTATTTGTAGCCGGTGAAGTTACGGAAATCGGCCTCGGGTTTCGGGGAATTACGTTTAGTGCCATTGTTAATAATTAATACGATCTATGCCTTGCAGCCACTACGGCACGTTGTGCTGAATGTGAAGGGAGTGAATAATAATATACACGTGAATAATCTTTATTGTGATATATAGGTTTTTTTTTTTTTTTTTTGAATGAAAACTTTTTACTAGAATTTAGGGACAAAGAAAACGATAAAAAGAAGACACGAAAACAACCATCTAAACATTAAAAGTTGTCCATCTGCACCAATTCTTAACCCATAAGTAGCTAAAAGATTTGATTTTTCTGAAAATTGTATCAATTTTTTCATTGTGTGAATTTGTATGTAATATCATGGTGTTACGGTTGCTTTAAGTAAAGTTATGACAATCTTGAATCGTTTTGATACGAGAAAGAGGGTTTAGGATATATGTTGATAGCGATTATTACTATGCATAAAAATATAAAAATATTGTAAATAACTAGAATATACTAAAAAACATTGTAGTAAGCCAAAATGCATTTGTTAATTTTTTTCCTTGTTGCGTCATATTTTGTGTCTCAAATTGAAATTATAGAGAATGAACATGAATAATGGAATTTGCAAATGATAAAACTAAGCGTTTCCAATATTTGGTTACATACTAATCAAACTAAGAGGCTGTTTGTCAACACCTGAATGGTTAAGTGCTGAATCAGTAAGAGGTCTGAACCCCTAAATGCTAAACCAGTTAGAGGTCTGAACCATTAAAAGCTAGTATAATGTTTAACCGTTCAGAGACAAATGTATGTTCAATTCAGATTAGAGGTCTTAACCATTCAGACTCAGTATAATGCTTAATCATTCAGAGGCAAAATGTCTGAACCATTCAAACATTTGCTCGCAAAACAAACAGTCTGAACCATTAAGTGCTAAACCACTAAGATGTGTGAACTATTAAAAGCCTCATTAAGAGATAAACAAACAACTCCTAAAACCATTTAAACGCGAACCGGGTATGTATTCGGTTTTCAACCAAACCTAATTTGTATTCAACTTTTAATAAAACCGAAATTATTATTTGGCTTTCAGAAATTTTACTCGTGTTAAACAAGGAAACCGATTAAAAAATATAATAGAGATACCATACCAATAAACACTCCTATATAAAACCACATATAGCTCGATAAAGTTTTTAGTTTTAAGTGCAAAATGCTTTTGTTTCACCAAGGTATGATTGATGCTTTAACTTGAAAAGGAAGACTCAAAAGTCAAAGTTGCTTGTAGTTGAAAAAGCGACTTGGTCTGACTTGAGTGAAACGCACGTCTATATTTATGAAAATGTAACGTTAAGTCAGCTCTTCAATAAATAAACCACGACTAAATGGCACAACAAGTTAATATATGTTAGCTTAGAGTTATAATTAAAGTACCTATAAGAGTATAATTTCAGTCCCTTAGGTTTACACTCAATCACATTTTCAGTCTTTGAGGTTTATACCTAATCACACTAACAGTTCTTCAATAAATAAACCACGACTAAAGTACAATTTCAGACCCTAAGGTTTACACCCAACCACACTTTCAGCTCTTATTTGAAAAAAAAAACGAACAATTAATTCCATGTGGTTCTTAATTGGAATCAATCAAGTCCCTCTCACTATTGTCCGTTAATTGAATGTTAGGATTTTTGTTAAAAGACCAAAATGCCCTTTACGGACTAAAATGCAATTTGAATGTCCATATTCTTTTAAGCCTTTACAACACACCAAACCATTCACCACCATCCATGTTCCCTAAAAACCTTCCGCTAACCCTGTCTGGTACTTCCAAAGCTTTCCAACGGCACCCACAAAGACATCCACCTTAGTTTGTATCGAACGGTACCGGAGGTGTGGCAGTGACGACGGTTTATGTTTAAGACCTGGAGTTTGGTGTGATTGATTTGTAGTTGTATGATTTATTTAATCAGGTTGGACATGTGGTTACGGTTAGTGTTTGTAGGGATTTGAGTAGTTGGAGATCGTTGGGTTATGGTTATGTTAATTACAACAATGCTAAAGATGGTTTGTTGTTCTGGATTTGTGAATTTGTTGATTTATGAATTTGATGTTGATTGTTTATTGTGATTTGAATATTAGATGGTGGTTAATTTTATTAATTTAATTGCACTTATTCAAAAGTAAATGATTGTTATTAAAATCTAATTTTAATAAAGAATTCCATTAAATGTGATGTGGCAATTTCTGATATTAACTTAACTATAATAAATTTCTAAGAATGCCATTTGATAATATCTCATCCACTCAAAAAAATAATAATAAATATATATATTAAATGATTGGATTATATGTATATATATCTTAAAATAATCTTACATTCATGATTATATCACGATATTCTTATTAATTAATATTAGTTATCTACTTATCTCTACTTTAATAAAAAGACAAATTTATCGAAAGAAGATTAACAAAAAAATTTATACAATATATACTGTAAATATATATATACATACATATATATATATATATATATATATATATATATGTTTAAAAATGTGTGATACAAAATGTAAAAACATATACTTTTATAACACTTTCCAAATATATATATATATATATATATATATATATATATATATATATATATATATATCCTTAAATCGTGAACAAATTACATTCCATCTACTTTTATAGCACTTTTCAAGATAAGAAAATATTAATTTTGAAATAAAATTTTTAAACACATTATTTAAAATGAATAATGTTATAATTTCTTTAATTTTCTATGTATAGTTCATATTATGGTTATATGTATTCATGTCAAAATTTATATATATTATGCTTGATACAAAAAACAAAATGAAATATAGAAAACAATTCAAATTTATAACAATTCTATTACTCGATCCCAACCAACCTCAACAATAACGTATTTATTTAAAAAAAATCATTCAAGCTTATACAGATGGAAAATACAATTTTTTCGAAGAACTCGATCAACTCCATGATTATCTAAAAGCATTTCATTTTCTATCAACAACCCCAAATAATAACATCAAATAATAAACATTTGATTGTTTGGAATTGTAAATTGTTGTATCCTTATTTAAGATTAATATTATGGAGTATATTAGTCTATTTGGGATTCAAAGTCTGCATATCCTTTTTTTTTACATTCTCACATCTTAATTGACAAGAGTCTGGAATCGAAAGAATGGATGGTTCCACAAATCTCATAGAATATGAAATCACCATGCTATCCATTTTTGTACCCATAATTTATGTAGGGTGAACAATGGTTGCGTGGAGCCCTAGGGAAACAAGGATAAAAGGAGGAACACATATATATATATATACCTAATTTCATTTGAGTGTGTTGTCAAATTAGGGTTTAGGGTTTACTGAGAGAGTGAATAGAGAATATGAGAGGACTGAATGGTTTAATTTGAGACTTTAAGAGGGGTGATATATGCTATATTGTGTTAGAAAATACACAATGACGATATTGTCATTCCTTTTTTAAGTGAAAAGACAATAATCCCCTGATCAACTAACTGTTGGCTAACAAAAGTTTGATGGAGGGACTTGATTGAGAGCATCGACAACCAAAGGGACTTGATTGTTAGGTTTTTTCAAATGATGACTGAAAGTGTGATTTAGTGTAAATCCTAGAGACTGAAAGTGTACTTTACTCTAACTATAATTATAACTTTATAATTTAAAAACTTATAATTAACATGAAATAATCGATAAAGTATCATAAATTATAATATCTTCACTTCAATTCTATAAAATTTATCAAACACTTTGATAAAAATATTAAATTATGAATGTGCCGACTTCTATATATGCAATAAAGTTTGATTAGGTTATAAGCGTACTGAGTTAGAACCCCATGTCTTACACGGATTGATTAAATATATTTTTATATACTAAATAATATAAAAGTTACAACTTTAAAAACCTTTGTATTGCACGGGTTAAATAAAACATGTATTACACGACTTAAACAAATATAATGTAATCAGTTAACACACATAATCATTAAAATACGTTTTGGGAAAAATAAACTCTGATATACTATTTAAATATAATAACATTTTATTTTGTTTATTTATTAAAATGTTAGAAATGTGTAAGTTACACGTGGTTGGATCAATATAATATTAAATAGTTATTATTAATACGTGAAAAAAATAAAAGAAATAGCTAAGCAAAATTATTAAATAAGTAAGACATAAGAATAAGATAAAGATAAAGATTCTATGTATTAAAAGATAAATATAAGTATACAGATAAATGATTTATGAAGTTTTAGATTTGTTGATTAAAAAATAATTATCTATAATTAAGTAGCGAATAAATGCAGGAAAACTAAAAAACAAATGCCTCTAGTGAATGCCACGTGTCCATCATTAATCAGTTAACACACACAGTCGTCAAGATACGTTTTTGAGAAAAATGAACTTTGATATAGTATTTACATATAATAACAATTTACTTTTATTTATTTATTAAAAGGTTAGAAACATGTGTGTTACACGTGGCCGAATTAATACAATATCAAATAGTTATTATTGATAAGCGAAAAAACCAAAAGAAATAGTTAAGAAAAAATGTTAAATAAATAAGACATAAGAACAAGATAAAATAAAGATAAAGATTATATACATGAGAAGATAAATATAAGAAGATAGATATAGATAAATGATTTTTGAAATTTAAGATATATTAACTAAAAAATAATTAGCTATATTAAGATTTGCTAAAAAAATAGATGCCTCCAGTAAATGACACATGTCACTTATTAGTTTACTTTATTATATAGTACATATGGATTATATCGTATTTTGATTGTTCAATGGTGTCACACCCCGGATTTCTAACCCAAATCCATATATCGGTGGGCCCGGGTGAGGAGTATCGTGACGTCAGTTGATAATATCATTTCAATTAAACAAAGCACAGCGAAAGTCTTGGATTTAAATTACTATTACAAACCAAATGTTCAAAGTACGAAAATAATATACAGACGGTTCGTAATAGAAGATCCACAGACGGATCGTAAAATGTACAAAGAAAAAATATAAAATAGACTTTAGGGCAGATATTAAGGATTTGCAAGATCCTCTTATTTCACTACCGAGCAGCTTCCGGCCTGTTTCGTATTGTACCTGTAAACTTAGCCTTTGGACGATACGTCAGCTTTCGCTGGTAAATACACCCGACTGACTCATTTTGAAAACATTTTAAAATGATTTTAAGTGCACAGGGCACAAAATCTTTTATAACTTGGGAAAGTTACTTTGTAACCTTGTTAACAGATTCACATATTTGTCCATACATACATGGCCTAGTACAGAGACCGAGACATGATTAAATACACACCACTTAGAACTCACGGAGGAGTTATCCCCAACGTCTTGGGTAATTTGGATTTGAGCGTCTGTCAGGTGTATGCCTACACCCCGCGCTAAGGTCGTGGCCATTAATTAATGTAATGAGCCGAGGATATCCAGGACACGGTAATTTAACCCCCCATGTTTAAGTTATCAAACAAAACTGATTAAAACGGAATATGCGGGTTTACTAGCCACAATTCGGCATTCGATTGATCCCATTTCTGACCAAGCGGTAATAATTTACCGTAACCCAAGCCCGTATAGGGAAAATAAGTCGAGAGTATTTACCTGAGCTAGTTTTATTTTAGTTTTAATAACTCAGTCATATACAAAAGTACTAAGTGCAGATAACATTTACCGGCAAGGCTCTAGTCTGGATTATGGCATAAGCTAACCAATTAAATACCAACGGTCTTTATTTAAGTCACAGACTTAGACCGTAGTGTACATGATCAAAACGTATAATGCTTGATTAAAAGATGACTGGATAGAATGTAGTTTAAGTCCTACAAGTACTTTGACTTCCATAATATGGGAAAACTATAATCATTCTGGATTTTGAAACTTAAATGATAAGGTTAAACCCGTTTCGGTTAATATTTGTAAAATAGTTACATATACTTAACCGTACGCTTATAAGCGATAATGGGTAACCGGATAAGTCATGGACAAGTTCTATATGCCACTATATTTTAAATAAGTTGTAATATCAGTAGGATATCAACTTTTATGCCCGTTATGGTTTTAAAGTCAAACTATGCCTCATAAGGGCGTTTCGGTAATTTCATACCGTATAAAATGAACTTGAATATAATTTAATGTTATAACTATAAGTACTCTGGAAAAAATTTATTTATGATATAATATCAGTAGGATATCAATTATATGTGTAATTTATCTTTTATGACCAAACTATGCACCGAATGGGCATTTTGGTCATTTTACACATAGTTTATAGATTATTTGGGATTCTTAGTTTATAAAATGTACCTACTGTAAATATGTTTAAAATAAGTTTTAAAATCAGTAGGTAATAAGTCTTGGTCAATTAATATGGTTTAAAACCATACTATGCGCCGAAACGGCACTTATGTCGTAAAATACTCTTATGCGATGTTTACGAACACTGATGTTAAGGTCAGATTAAAATGTCTTAGATATGCTATTTAATATAATATATCAGTAGGTAAATGATTTACCTTGAAAAGATTTGATTACAACCATTTTATGAGCCACAATGGCTAAATCGTAATTTATCGACATAATTCAAGAACCTGCTTGTAAACTCAGTTTACAATCTGGTTTAACATCCCAAATTATCCTACTTATAATATTATATCAGTAGAAAACTTATTTTCAAGTTCATTATCATTAAAACCTTGTTTTATGCAAAAAGGGCATTTTTGTCAAAATGGCATAGTTAGGGAACTTGCGCACAAACTCAGATACTGATTATGATCTTGTAATACAACCTTTGGGGGTTATGTAACATAATATTACAACCATAATTCAACTTTAGATCAGTAGGTAACTAATCTAAATCGGGTCAGAATCGAAAGTCAAAGCAGAAGTCAAACTTCGCGACTTTCTGTTGCGAACCGACCCTAGAACTGAAATTGACGAGCCGAACATGTCCTTACATGTTCTAATAACTATTACCAACTTGTTTAAGTGTCAAAACAGGTTTCATAACATATATACGATCAATTTATGATTTTTCCGAAAAATGGTCTGTTTGACTTTTTAATATCGTAACTTTGACCCGTCAATTGGTCTAGCAAACGTGATCTTCAGGAGGTGCCCTTTATAGGGACTAACACCTACCTTATTACGATCACTTAGCCATGTTCATTTCGAACTATGGCTGGACCATAATGGTCTTAACCGAAAGTCAAGGTGTTTTCCGTAAAACGCTTGACTTTTGGCTATAAAAGCCTATAAACGAAAATGCACAAGAAAGGAACACTTAAAAAAGGTTCCTAGGATGCAAGAGAACTAAGTTGGATGCTCCTTTCAGTTAGGAACTTCCAGAGGTGGGAGAAGAGTTATGAGTAAGAAAGGTGCAAGTTCAGATGGTGGACTTGAACACCTATTTATAGTTGGAGAACTCAAAGGAGGTGATGCCAGATGTTTAGGGTGTAAAAGGGAGCTTACAAGTGTCCTAAAACGTGGCATAGCTAAGTCCATTGTTTTGAAAAAATGGTTTTTGGCAACATGTGTGGAGGCCAAGCAAAACTTTCTACAGACACAGGTCTCTCGCGCCCCGGGAGAGGCACAAGCCTTGCCTCTCGCGCCCCGCGAGCGCTCCATGTCAGATTTCAAATTTTGTCACATTTAGCCCCTCAACTTATTAAAACCTCCAAAGGCCTTCTAAAACACTCTTTGTGGCATATTTAGCCCTCACTAGCCAATTTTTGGCATACCCGGGATTATGCTCGGACATTGTCGAGTTCTCGGTTTGTTAAAAGGTCACTAAGTGCTATAAATTAACATGTTGACACTTTTAATTCCTCCATTATTCAACTTTCACATATTTACAGAATTGAACCCTCTCGTCCAACGAATGGCACGTATGAGAGTTAGGACTTCGTAAAGGATCACTCAGAGGCTCACTATAAGCATGTTGACTCCGATATCACTCAGAGGCTGGGCATGTTGACATATCAGTCACTCAGAGGCCAAGTTTTAATCATGTTGACATATCAGTCACTCAGAGGCTGTTATTTATGCATGTTGACATCGGACAGTCACTCAGAGACTCAATTTGAGCATGTTGACATCGGTGGGCCCGGGTGGGGAGTATCGTGACGTCAGTTGATAACATCATTGTCAATTAAACAAAGCACAACGGAAGTCTCGGATTTAAATTACTATTTACAAACCAAATGTTCAAAGTACGAAAATAATATACAGACGGTTTGTAATAGAAGATCCACAGGCGGATCGTAAAATGTACAAAGAAAGAATATAAAATAGACTTTAGGGCAGATCTTAAGGATTTGCAAGATCCTCTTATTTCACTACCGAGCAGCTTCCGGCCTGTTTCGTATTGTACCTGTAAACTTAGCCTTTGGACGATACGTCAGCTTTCGCTGGTAAATACACCCAACTGACTCATTTTGAAAACATTTTAAAATGATTTTAAGTGCACAGGGCACAAAATCTTTTATAACTTGGGAAAGTTACTTTGTAACCTTGTTAACAGATTAACATGTTTATCCATACATACATGGCCCAGTACAGAGACCGATACATGATTAAATACACACCACTTAGAACTCACGGAGGAGTTATCCCCAACGTCTTGGGTAATTTGCATTCTGTTAGGTGTATGCCTACACCCCGCGCTAAGGTCGTGGCCATTAACTAATGTAATGAGCCGAGGATATCCAGGACACGGTAATTTAACCCCCGATGTTTAAGTTATCAAACAAAACTGATTAAAACGGAATATGCGGATTTACTAGCCACAATCCGGCATTCAGTTGATCCCATTTCTGACCAAGCGGTAATAATTTACCGTAACCCAAGCTCGTATAGGGAAAATAAGTCGAGAGTATTTACCTGAGCTAGTTTTATTTTAGTTTTAATAACTCAGCCGTATACAAAAGTACTAAGTGCAGATAGCATTTACCGGCAAGGCTCTAGTCTGGATTATGGTATAAGCTAACCAATTAAATACTAACGGTCTTTATTTAAGTCATAGACTTAGACCATAGTGTAAATGATCAAAACGTATAATGCTTGATTAAACGATGATTGGATAGAATGTAGTTTAAACCCGACAAGTACTTTGACTTGCATAATATGGGGAAACTATAATCATTCTGGATTTTGAAACTTAAATGATAAGGTTAAACCCGTTTCGGTTAATTTTCGTAAAATAGTTACATATACTTAACCGTACGCTTATAAGCAATAATGGGTAACCGGATAAGTCATGGACAAGTTCTATATGCCATTATATTTTAAATAAGTTGTAATCTTAGTAGGATATCAACTTTTATGCCCGTTATGGTTTTAAATTCAAACTATGCCTCATAAGGGCGTTTCAGTAATTTCATACCGTATAAAATGAACTTGTGTAACACCCAAAAAATATTAAAATTATTTAAATAATCAGGGGCATTTAACCTAGTTAATGGAACTCCTATTAATATAAGGAATTTAATAACTAATAAGGCCCTTGGATAGTGCCTTTGAATAATAAACCAAAACGTAGAGGACTAAATCGGACATATGGTAAACTGGTAGGTATAAATAAGGACTTAAAACTCAAAACACACACAAGTGTGTTTTGGTCAAGCAGACAAGAAAGAAAAAGGGGGAAATCTTACAAACCCTAATATTCATCAGTTCTTCAAAATCAAAGGAGAAATTAGGCCTGAAATTCTTGCATGAACATAAATTTGCAATTATTTAGACAAAGGAATCATAAGGTGTGTCAAATTTTGATGATTTATAATGTTATGAAACCATGTGAGCATCATAAGATCTACATTGATTATAATTGTTGGTACTATGACAGAAATTGTAGTGCACATGAGTTTAAGAACAAGTCCTTGATGAAGAATTATTGATTAAATGCTATGATTCGAATGTTTGGATGATTAACAATGTTTGTGTTAAGTGAGTTATATGAAATTGATGAACGTAAATTGTAATAGTGAAAATTTTAGTAATTGATGGTAATATGCTGGATTATTGATGTTGATTCCGCATGCTAGACATAGAAACTTGAAAGGATGTCGTTACACGGTTGATGGCAAAGTTGTAGTCTTGATAAGGGTAGTGTAGCATCTAATTATAAGATGTTTGATACTATGCTTAGATAATCATAAATCTGTTCAAGAACATGAAAGAATTATGTAAATGAAAATTTGATAAACATATGAAGTCGAAATGAAAAATCGGATTGAAACATATAGGTAAATTGGGCGAAACCACAAGTGACCAAGCCGGAGTGCATACACGATTGAAGGGAAAGCTCTAAGGTACGTGGGTTAATACTTCTTAGGATTTTAATTTTTAATTTGGTAGAACAAGAAGTATAATTAAGAAAGGTTTGGTTAATCAAAGCGATGGATTTCGCTAAATAACCAAACGGGTCAAAATGTTAAATATAGGGAGGTTTGGTTAATCAAAGTGATGGATTTCGCTACAATAACCAAACGGGTCAAAATGTTAATTAAGAAAGGTTTTATTAATCAAAGCGATGGAATTCGCTAAATGATCAAACGGGTCAAATAATATGAGAGATGATGGTTTGGTCATCTAAAACGACCAAACGGGTCGAATACCATGACAAATAATGGTTTGGTATTATAAAAGCGATGAAACTCGTTAAGACGACTAAACAGGTCAGATAAAAAAAAGAAGAGAAATAAAGTTTGGTTAAATAAAACGATTGGTTCGTTGTGACAACCAAACAGGTTGGAATCTAGTTTATGATATATGATATAAAGTGCAAGAACATCATTTTGATATAAATTTAGAGATAAGGGTAAAATCAGAATTTTTAGCTTAGACTGAGTAATGGAAATGTAAATTACTATAAAGTTATTCCGAGGAACTTCGGTGTAACCAAAAAAATGGTCTTATACGAGAAAGACCTGGTTAAATAAGTTAAATTACTAGAAATATACAAACGGGTCAAAATGATTCAGTTTACGAACTTAGAATTTGATGGTATAAATAATTAAAACAAAGATATATTAGTTATAAAAATAAGAAATACCATATTGCGAATATTTTCTGCAAGTTTTGGGTCGTGTTTTAAGTTATGGAACATGAAACGGATCGAACGAATCAACAAATAATACAACAGCTAAATTTCTGCAGTACATGCCGTCGGCGACGCCACATCTGGCCGTCGCCGATGCTACAACATTTTCCGACGGCTTAACCTACTATCTACGGTAGTCAAGTTCCGACGAAAAGAAGTAAAGGCCGTCACCGACGTAGCTCTCTGCCGTCGCCGACGCGGCTCCAATGTTCAAAAACTTAAATTCCTTAAATTTTTGTAAAACAAATTTAATATGTTTTTATTTGATTAGTCATGCACTAACTAATGGTAAATTTAGATTACTATGAAGGTCTTAAGCTATGTTGGATGAAGATATCAAGTCAGGAAAAAGAACCGAATACTTTTGGGCAAGCTTCCGCTTAATTATCCTACTTATGTAACATCTTTTGTATTTAAATGTTATGTTGTTTCTAAATGCCTATAAAGTTTAAACATTTTGGTATTTGAATGTACTTCAAAATTTTACTTTCTAAAAATAGATACATTATTTTATGTAAGTTACTTATTAAAAAAGTATGGGTTTTACAACTTGAATATAATTTAATATTATAACTATAAATATTCTGGAAAAATATTTATTATGATATAATATCAGTAGGATATCAATTATATGTGTAATTTATCTTTTAAGATCAAACTATGCACCGAATGGGCATTTTACACATAGTTTATAGATTATTTGGGATTGTTAGTTTATAACATGTACCTACTGGAAATATGTTTAAAATAAGTTTTAAAATCAGTAGGTAACAAGTCTTGGTCAATTAATATGGTTTAAAACCATACTATTCGCCGAAACGGCGCTTATGTCGTAAAATGACGTCTTATGCGATGTTTACGAAAACTGATGTTAAGGTCAGATTAAAATGTCCTAGATATGCTATTTAATATAACATATCAGTAGGTAAATGATTTACCTTGAAAAGATTTGATTACAACAATTTTATGAGCCACAAGGGCTAAATCGTCATTTATCGACATAATTCAAGGACCTGCTTGTAAACTCAGTTTATAATCTGGTTAAACATACCAAATAGTCCTACTTATAATATTATATCAGTAGGAAACTTATTTTCAAGTTCATTATCATTAAAACCTTGTTTTATGCAAAAATGGCATTTTTGTCAAAATGGCATAATTATGGAACTTGCGCATAAACTCAGATTCTGATTATGATTATGTAATACAACCTCAGGGGGTTATGCAACATAATATTACGATCATAATGCAACTTTAGATCAGTAGGTAACTAATCTAAATCGGGTCAGAATCGAAAGTCAAAGCAGAAGTCAAACTTCGCGACTTTCGGTTGCGAACCAAACCTAGAACTGAAATTGACGAGCCGAACATGTCCTTACATGTTCTAATAATTATTAACAACTTGTTTAAGTGTCAAAATAGGTTTCATAACATATATAAGATCAATTTATGATTTTTCCGAAAAATGGCCTGTTTGACTTTTTAATATCGTAACTTTGACCAGTCAATTGGTCTAGCAAACGTGATCTTCAGGAGGTGCCCTTTATAGGGACTAACACCTACCTTATTACGATCACTTAGCCATGTTCATTTCGAACTATGGCTGGACCATAATGGTCATAACCGAAATTCAAGGTGTTTTCCGTAAAACGCTTGACTTTTGGCTATAAAAGCCTATAAACGAAAATGCACAAGGAAGGAACACTTAAAAAAGGTTCCTAGAATGCAAGAGAACTAAGTTGGATGCTCCTTTCAGTTAGGAACTTCCAGAGAAGGGAGAAGAGTTATGAGTAAGGAAGGTGCAAGTTCAGATGGTGGACTTGAACACCTATTTATAGTTGGAGAACTCAAAGGAGGTGATGCCAGATGTTTAGGGGTGTAAAAGGGAGCTTACAAGTGTCCTAAAACGTGGCATAGCTGATTGAAAGTCCATTGTTTTGAAAAAAATGGTTTTTGGCAACATGTGTGGAGGCCAAGCAAAACTTTCTACAGACACAGGTCTCTCGCGTCCCGGGAGAGGCATAAGCCTTGCCTCTCGCGCCCCGCGAGCGCCCCATGTCAGATTTCAATTTTTGTCACATTTAGCCCCTCAACTTATTAAAACCTCCAAAGGCCTTCTAAAACACCCTTTGTGGCATATTTAGCCCTCACTAGCCAATTTTTGGCATACCCGGGATTATGCTCGGACATTGTCGAGTTCTCGGTTCGTTAAAAGGTCACTAAGTGGTATAAATTAACATGTTGACACTTTAATTCCTCTATTATTCAACTTTCACATATTTACAGAATTGAACCCTCTCGTCCAACGAATGGCACGTATGAGAGTTAGGACTTCGTAAAGGATCACCCAGAGGCTCACTATAAGCATGTTGACTCCGATATCACTCAGAGGCTTGGCATGTTGACATATCAGTCACTCAGAGGCCAAGTTTTAAGCATGTTGACATATCAGTCACTCAGAGGCTGTTATTTATGCATGTTGACATCGGACAGTCACTTAGAGACTCAATTTGAGTGTGTTGACACCTTTAGTCCTTATTAGTCTTTAATAGACTATATTTAAAATACAAGACGTGTCACTATACTATTGGACACGATTTTACAAGGTGTTACAAATGGTTTTCTTTCATTGTATTTTATATTTAACAATTAATAATAGAGAAATTCTCGATCATAGATATTTAACGGATAAATAATATTACACGTAAACAACGAAAATAGGTGTCAGTTCTTTCCTATACTAATAACAAAATAACACTTAAATCATCTATAAGACATTGGGGTGTGGTTTTGGAGATACAAGGGAGTAATGGCGGATCCAGAAACTTTTTTCAGTGGGTTCGTTTTGGTAGATTCTTACTAACTTTTTTCAAATCATACAAGGTTCTCACTGTTTTTCCCATTTTTTCCAATCCGAGTGGGTTCATGTGAACCCACAAAACTGGGTGGGATCCGCCGCTGCAAGGGAGATGTGATATGGATGGTTTCATGTCTTATTTCTCCTACCCACCCGTATCAATGATATGTCATGTTGGCTTTTCTAACATCCGGTGTACAAAACTAAAATATTTGATCATAATCACAAAAGATATAGCATATAAGGTAACTTATTCTTTCAACAAATCCTTTATCGTGTTTGCAAGGTATGACTTAAGAGCACATTGATACCTAGTTAAGTATATCATCTTAAGGTTGCATTTTTCCCTTTTTATCAAACTTTTCATTTTTCTTCTTTGTATCTTATTGAGTTAATTATACTGATGGCCCTTCTTTATTGAAAATCGACATATTTAAGTAGTAACTTTTTTCTAGAGTTAATTATGCAGCTAGTTCTTTATTAAAAACAACATATTTGAGTACTAAACTTTTTTTAACAGATTTGGGTTTTATGGTTTCGATTTTATAGTACTTTTGAGTTTTAAGGTTAATTGTTGTTAATTTATTTTGTTTAATTAGTGTAAAATGACACATACACACACACAAACACACACACACACACACACATATATATATAGGGTGAGGTTATTGTGAGAAAATTTAAAAGTGTGAGAAGGATAAGAAAGAATCTAAACCATTAGATATTTAATCTAATGGTTGAGATCATAGTGGTAATTCTGTAAATAATGTTGCCTATTAAACTAAATAATTTTCTAGATTAAGGGTATAAAGGTAAATTTAATATTTTTAAATTAAGAAACTAACATTAATACACATGCAAAGTTCCCTCCTTCTTTTTTAAACATCAATAACTTTTTATACATAACTCTTTTTTAAAAAAAAATTACACCATAATAACGAGTGTTTTTTATCTTTAATATGAGTACCATATTAATATACTTATGTAGAGTTATTTATGTTTTATATATTTAGGGTGTTATTTCTGTTTTGATTCTAATTAAAGTGTTGACTGTTGTTATATTAGGGTGTTATTTCTGTTATATTCAATGTTAGGGTGTTCTTTATAAGATGTGTGCCTTCAATATAACTGCTGTGGCGTTTTTATGAGTTATGGTGTTATTTTTGTTATATTTCTGTTCTTTATAAGATGTATGCCTTCAATATACATGTTGTGGTGTTTTTATGAGTTAGGGTGTTTTTATGAGTTATATTTCTGTTCTTTATAAGATGTATGCCTTCAATATATATGTTGTGGTGTTTTTATGAGTTAAGGTGTTATTTCAAATTCGAAAATCCCTACAATAACTGACAAAAATAGGTTGCATATATTCATTCCATAATTAGATTTTATTAGTTAAATTACACTTATACCCTTAAACTACCAAAATAAAAAGGGACAAATGTCACCTCCATAATCTTTCTTATCTTTCTCACACTTTTAAATTTTCTCACGTGAACCTCTACCTATATATATATATATATATATATATATATATATATATATATATATATATATATGGGTGAGGTTATTGTAAGAAAATATAAAAGTGTGAGAAGAATAAGAAAGAATCTAAACTATTAGATTGTTAATCTAATGGTTGAGATATTGATGGCAATCTTGTAAATAGTGTTGACTATTAAACTAATTAATTTTCTAGATTAATGATATAAAGGTAAATTTAAAATTTTTAAATTAAGAAACTAACATTAATGCACATGTAAGTTCACCCCTTCTTTTTTAAACGTCAATAACTTTTTATACGTAACTCTTTTTAAAAAAAAATTACACCATAATAACGAGTGTTTTTTATCTTTAATATGAGTACCATATTAATATACTTATGTAGAGAAAAAAATTACGTCTCACATGGATGTTTTAGTCCATCAAGTTTTTTCTATGGTTATACAATGGTGTTTTAATTGTAGGGTGTTATTTCTGTTCTTCGTAAGATGTATGCATTCAATATACTTGTTGTGGTGTTTTTATGAGTTAGAGTGTTTTTTCTTTATAAGATGTATGCCTTCAAATTTGAAAATCCCCACAATAACTGCCAAAAATCGGTTGCATATATTCATTCCATAATTAGATTTTATAAGTTAAATTACACTTATACCCTTAAACTACCAAAAAAAGAGACACATGTCACCTCCAAAATCTTTCTTATCCTTCTCACACTTTTATATTTTCTTACATGAACCTCTACCTATATATATATATATAATTGTCTGTTAGTACTTAAAGATGTTACATTCAATAAACCACAAAGACTATTTGTGTAATTAACTAGAAAATAAAATAAAAATTCAACTAATTCTTGCTACACCTTAAGCCACTCTCCGAAAAACAATCCACACCTTAACCGAAGCCTTCGGTACAACCCAATAAAAGACCTCTTGATGTTTATCGTTTTAGTTAAGTGGTTGAGGACGTGATCACTTTCAAGCATATGATAGTTTCTTTGTTTGTTCAGACTCAAGTGTTATAAATAATCGGCCGAGTGTTTAAGAGAATATTATGCGGTGTGTGATTTAGTATAAAACAAATTTTTTCGTTAGCTTGTTATATTTTATGTTTTTTTAAATATATTAATTAAAATAGAATATAAAATGTTAAAGCAATAGAAAGGAATGGAGGTGCTGAGTTCTTGGCTCACGATCAAAACGAATAACTTGGGTGTATAATAAAGCTAAAATTTATAGAGTTTTTCTTGAGAACAAGCAAATATTCAAGTGTGAGGATAGATGATATAAGCCCAAATGAACATGTTTTTAATCACTTTATACCCACTTTTTATTATGTTTTGTTAAAGAAATGTTTAAAAATAGGTTTAAATTAATTTATATTGGATTTTCAGGACTAAACTAACCCAAAATGAACAAAGGAATCAAAACTGAGCGAAAAGAGAATGAAATAGAAGAAAATGTCCAGACACGCCCAAGGCCTAGGATCCTAAGACTGCCAAATACATCCAAAAGACCACCGCGTGAAGAATAAAGAAGAAAAGCCCAGGCATCCCCCGTGCGTCAACAATATAAGACAGATAAACCTTATTGAAGATTTTGAAGACCCTGTGGGACCCAAAAAGTTGACCACGGGTCATGCCTCGTTAACCGGGAATAACCACTTATAAATAAAGGCCATTTCCATCATTTTTCTTTGCTCATCTTCTCCCCTCCTCTCCACTACGCACTTCTCTTCTACCCAACTATCTTTAATCATTGTAATAATTTGAAAATATTCAAGAATCATTAGTGTAATCAAGCTTTTTATGATTTATATATCGTTTTTCAAGTTTGGTAACATCTAGTTCCATGACCATTCTTGGCTAGATTCTTGAGTGTGTTTGGGGGAAACATACCCCTTTGATATTGAGTTAACTAAGGAAGATCATGGGTGAACAAGGTGTGTGTGTTAATTACTTTAACGAATTAAATAGTTTTTTGAAAATGAGTGAATAATAGTGTCGCCATTAACTTGGGTCATTAGAGTTTTCGCCTAATCCTTAAGATATACTAATAATCTTGGACGCTATTACTTGGGTCGTTAATGTTTTCTATGTCTATGTAGAGTCAAAACATGTCGACGCTTTTAACGGAGGTTTAAGGTTTTGGATGTGACTTCGGGTTGGGTAAGCTCTTGCGCTTGCACGGAAATAGCAACAAAGTGTAAAGAACTTAGTTTATATAAAAGTATCTACCTTGTCGGAATTGATGGCATACCGACGGACTCATGGAGACGAGTAATATAAATTCCGTAAACTATAAAATTAATTAATATTATACCCGATCTCGAGTGACATTTCCCTGCTTATTCAAAGCGATATGTTGAGTGTGTCAGGATCCTTAAAAAGGAACTACACAATATTATACATTAGAACACGCAGTTCCTTTTCTGATAATCGAGCCCTTGCAACCTCATGGTCAGAGCTAGTGAACAAAGCATAAAGAGGTTTGTTGATCCTAAACACCCCTTTTCCTATTATTAATTATTACCTTTTTATTTTCATGTTTATTTTTCTTTTGATCCATTTTTAAAACTATAACTTTTAGATTTAACTAGACGTTAACAACCACTCGGTACTAAAACTCCTGTATCCTTGGGCAACCTCGGTATCTTACCATCACTATATTTCGCCAACGGTGGGTGCACTTGCCCAACGTGAGTTACAGTGTGATAATATTTTATCGTGTTATTATAAATATTAAAACTTGAACTAGTGCATAAAACTATGAAAATTAACCATCTTTTTATAAGCACACAAAACCACGTCATTAACACAAGCGCAACTTGAGTGACGCCCACTGATGTTCTATAAGTAGTTAATTAAAAACATCTCAAATTATCCTAATTCTAGACTCAAATTATACTCTATACTCCTAAACTATACTAAACTACTAACCGACAAGTGGACCGATCAATTGTAGAATAGCATTAAGCAAGTCCGGATTATCAAACCCACAGGACTCTCTAATTACTATGACTACTAATTTAGACTCGATTACACACTACGTATATTTTAAAGGGGGGGTTTTTGCTAATAAATCTAAATCATCAATTTAACTAAAACTACTAAATTGGAATGACCAAACTATGAACTGCTAGGGTATTTTAGATTTTAATAAGGAAATAATGAACTAGTTACCTAGGTTGGATTTTTAGACTACTACTCCTTCAATTTAATAACAATTAATCTGGTTGAATATTTTACCGGGATCTTGACATATTAAAGTCTAGGTTTATCAAACAGGACCCCCGACCCTTCTCAGGAAAACACCTACAATAACCTATCCTTTATATTTGTTTACCGGTCCTAAAGATTTCTTCTCAGTTATCTTTTTAAATCAGTAAAGTGTCTAATTATTAATTACCTCTCAATAATCAACCTAGACCAACTACAATTTCTAGTTTAGATTAACTGATTTAATTATGACAAGGAAATTAGATTCGGGAATTTCTCAAAACCCTAACCTAACAATTTACCAAATTAATTCAGCCAACTAGTTGTTATTTCTCAATAAACAAGTTATGTATATGACAAGTTTGATTTCATAATTAACTCAATTGTTTCCCTGATTTTATTGGCCAATTTACCGACAACTTCACGAATTCCTAAGAACACGAAAAGTAACATAAACCTATTCTATGGAAGACATCCATCTAAGTTCATGTAAAACAGTCAAACAATCATAAAACAAGCAAGATCATGCAAATACTCTAAACTAGATAATTAAAGTTGTGACCTTTACTAATTAAACATTCAAACCATAAATTAAATTAAGTCAAATTAAAGTTTCATAAAATCCATCATCCAAAACCTAAGCAACTGAATAAGATCTAGCCTAAAAACATGTTTGAAATGCAAAGTAAACAAAGTTGATAACAAGGTAGCATGATCAAGCAAAACAAGGAAATCAAAGGTGAAGATTGGTATGATAAAACCGTGACAAACTCCGGCCTTGAACTCCCTTGATCACCAACACAGTCCTTGCAACTTAGATCCTCTTCCTCTAGCTCTAAATCTCCAGAAAAGTGCCTCTAATCAGCCTTAATTCGTCCAAGATTGTTCCCATATGAGTTTAACTTCAATAATGAGACATTTAATAACAACACAAGTCCACTTTCAATCAGGTTTCGAAACTTTCTGGATAAAAGGCCCTCTCGTTGTAACATTTGTGTAAAACGAGTTTCGAAAACCCGCGCCAAATTGTTAATCAAGTGTATATTTATGTTGTCTGGTTTTAGCGTTTTGTTTATTGTTTAATATATTAGAATTTAATATATATCATTAATAATAACAAATAACTTAAAATGATCTTAACAATATAATAACATAATTAATCAATTATTAATTAATAATAAGCACATAACTTAAAATATATTTAATAAAATAAATAAAATCCAAAAAAAGGGGTAAACCGGGAGTCGAACCGGGTCCCTCGGGTAATAACACACCATAGACACCACCGAGACACAGCACTATTTGGTTAGAAATTGAAATCAAGTTATATATATATACGAACCCGAATGAATGCCGGCAAGTTCAAATCAGCGAACCCGCCAATCTCGCCCTGTCTCTGGAATTCGGCTGTCATTTCCGCGTTAATCCTTTCCAAATCGGTGTCAATCCATTTTAATTGCAAGAATTCAATCAAATCGGTTTCTAAAACCGAAATCAAACCCCCCTTTTTCAATCTTTAAACATCGATCTAAATCCCACTCTCAAAATCGCTCAAATCTTTCTCCTCTAATCGCTTCATTGCAAATTTCTCTCGAATCACCGTTCCACTCACAGCCTTAACTCACAAGGGAAAACCCTTTATTTGGGGACCCAAGCAAGACGAGGCTTTCCAACTTTTAAAGCAAAAGCTTTGCGATGCACCTATCCTTACACTACCTGATGGTTGCGAAGATTTTGTGGTTTATTGCCACGCGTCAGGGCAAGGGTTAGGTTGTGTTCTGATGCAAAGAGGAAAGGTGATAGCCTATTCCTTTAGGCAACTCAAAGTGCATGAGAAGAACTATACCACTCACGACCTAGAACTTGGAGCAGTCGTGTTTGCTCTAAAGATATCGAGACACTATCTCTATGGCGCCAAGTGTGAAATATACACTGACCACAAGAGTCTTCAATATATCTTCAATAAAAAAGAGTTGAACATGAGGCAACGACGATGGGTCGAACTCCTAAATGATTACGACTGTGAAATTAAATATCATCCTGGCAAGGCAAACGTGGTGGCTGATGCACTCAGTCGTAAGGAATATGCCAATTCCGTTCATCTTCTATGTTCTCAAATTGTAAACGACCTCAAAGATCGAATTCGGGCAGCTTAACACACTTCGGTAACGGAAAATGGCGTATGTGATGAGCTGTCTTGTGGAGCCGAACTCAAAATAGAAACCAAATCCGATGGTATTCTTTACTACTTAAACCATATTTGGATACCCGATCGTGACAACCTTCGTGATTTCCTCATAAATGAGGCACACAAAATGCGGTACTCTATATATCCAGGAGCCGACAAGATGTATCAAGACTTACGATACACCTACTGGTGGCCTGGCATGAAGAAATATATCGCTATCTTTGTTTCCAAGTGCCTCACATGCTCCAAGGTGAAAGCTGAACATCAGACCTGAAATACCTGTATGGAAGTGGGAAAATATAACCATGGATTTCATTATTGGGTTACTTCGCACCTCCAGTGGGTATGGCACCATATGGGTAATCATTGATCGTCTTACTAAACAACTCATTTTATTCCAATTCGCGAGGACTTCAAGAATGAGAAGTTGGCTCGTATCTATATCAATGAGATCGTAAGCCGTCATGGTGTACTGTTAAGTATCATTTCAGATCGAGACGGCCGCTTCACTTCACGAACATGGCAAGCCGTACAATCCGCTTTGGGTACACGTTTAGACCTCAGCACTGCCTTTCACCCTCAAACTGATGGTCAATCTGAGTGCACCATACAAACCCTTGAAGACATGTTGCGAGCATGTGTAATAGACTTCAAAGGTAACTGGGACACTCACCTACCGTTAGTTGAATTTTCGTACAACAATAGCTATCATTCAAGCATATGGCCCCTTTTGAAGCTTTATATGGTCGTAAATGCTGATCCCCAGTATGTTGGCACGAAATTGGTGAAGCGCAAATCACCGGACCTGAGTTGATTCAAGAGACAACTGACAAAATCCTTCAAATAATCTTCTAGCAGCTCAAAGTCGTCAAAAGAGTTACGCTGATAAACGACGAAAGCCTTTGGAGTTTTGTGTTGGTGACCAAGTACTTTTAAAAGTATCACCGTGGAGGGGAGTGGTTCATTTTGGTCAGAAGGGCAAGCTAGCACCACGCTATGTGGGACCATTCAAGAGACTCGAAAGAGTAGGTCCTGTAGCATACAAGCTTGACCTACCCCAAGAACTCAACAGAATTTATCCCACGTTCCACGTATCTAACTTGAAAAAGTGCCTCGCCGACGAAAACCTCCATATTCCTTTGGAAGATATTCAAGTTGACGAATCAATGCACTTCGTTGAAAGACCAGTGGAAATCACGGATTTTAGTGAGAAGCGTTTGAGGCAAAGTCGTATTCCAATCGTCAGGGTACGTTGGGAGTCAAAACGAGGACCCGAGTTTACTTGGGAATGTGAAGACTCAATACGCGAAAAGTACCCGCATCTTTTTCCGGTTACAACTACTACTTAAAGTTCGGGATGAAATTTCTAAAGTAGGGGATACTGTAATATTTATGTAAAACGGGTTTCGAAAACCCGCTCCAAATTGTTAATCAAGTGTATATTTAGGGTCGTTTGATTTTAGCGTTTTGTTTATTGTTTAATATATTAGAATTTAATATATATCATTAATAATAACAAATAACTTAAAATGATCTTAACAATATAATAAAATAATTAATCAATTATTAATTATAATAAGCACATAACTTAAAATAGATTTAATAAAATAAATAAAATCCAACAAAAAAGGGGGTAAACCGGGAGTTGAACACGGGTCCCTCAGGTAATCACACACCACAAACACCACTGAGACACACGCACTATTTGGGTAGAAATTGAAATCAACTTATATATATATATATACGAACCGAATGAATGCCGGCAAGTTCAAATCAGCGACACCGCCAATCTCGTCCTGTCTCTAGAACCCGGCTGTCATTTCCACGTTAATCCTTTCCAAATCGGTGTTAATCCATTTTAATTGCAAGAAATCAATCAAATCGGTTTCTAAAACCGAAATCACCCCCCTTTTTCAATCTATAAATATCGATCTAAATCCCACTCTCAAAATCGCTCAATTCTTTCTCCACTAATCGCAAGTTTTCTCCGCTCAAAACACCCCCCTGTTTCACTGGAAATCGCAGTCTGTCGCCGGATTTAACTCGCCGGAAAACTCACTTCCGACCGGTAACAATTCTTTACCTTCTAATTCAGTTTGTATATTATTTCATGTATCATGTTAATCTTTTCGGTATAATAATCAAGTTTATTTGAGATTGAAATCAAGAACGTGTTCTGGGTAAACTTTTAAACAAAGAAGATGAAGTGAAGTGTGTGTATATATAATACAATTCGGATTATAATCGGGTTGGGCCGGGTGCAAACCAACTTCAGGACACGGGTTCGAGACCCTCTTGGTACGCGGTTTGATTGATTTCAAAAATCTTTTTAAATTACTTCAACAAGAAATGATTTAAACTGTAAATAAATATAATAAAAACCAAGAGTTTAACGGGTTAGACACCTAGCCCAATTGGTTGGGCTGGGTGCAAAACACATGAAAGGTCACGGGTTCGAGACCCTTGGCGCACACCGGTTCGATCCTGATAATCCTTTTTAAATTTAATTAATTTCTGAAATAGTCTAAGGAGTGTATTAATATAATTAAAATCAAGATTCTTTCAGGTTAGACACGTAGCTCAGTTGGAAGAGCTGCGTGCACGCAACCGAGAGGTCACGGGTTCGAGTCTCATCACACGCATGCTAATCCAACTATCGAACCGGTCTGTCATAGCTTGTCAGATTGACAAGTTTTTTTTATATATTATTATATTTTCTTATTTTATGGATTTATATTAATATTTAAGCTGAAAAATCAATTAAAAACGCTTAAAAATATATAATTCCAAAGGTTTTAATATATCAATAAAATCCCAAAAATAACTTAAAAATCTAAACAAAGGTTTTTAACCGAATTATTAATTTATTTGTCGACATATCGCGCTATTATTTTAGGCTAGTACTCTTTCGTCGGTTAAATTCCCAACTTGTGCGCACTCATCATCAACCAAGAATACGCACCCAATGTGAGTGAATCTCTACGAATTCCCCTTTTTAAACATGTTTTGGGGTGTATCATGTGTCGTATATTTTTTATTATTTATTTAAACACTTGTGCTAATATCATCTCGTGATCAAATGTGTATAGTTGTTGTGTGATTATGTGTGGTTACATTTTATCATTTCAGTGCAATCATTTCATTAGGCCCATCAGTTCCTCGTGGGATACGGGTTGAGCATCAGGTGCCTCATTAGATCAGCTCCGTTTGATTGAGCCTTGATCTCAAGTACATCATTCATCATGTCATATGTTCATTATAATGTGGTTTGTGATTAGTTATTTATATACATATGCTTACATGTGATTCATGCACAATTTTTATAATTCAACTATTTAAATGTTTTACTAAGGTTCACTCGCCAACTTTTGTTGACCCAAATCTTCTGTTTTACGCATGATACAGGTGAATAAGCTGAAGAAAGAAATATATAGGAATGGCCTTAGAAGATTAAACAAAGTTATTACGTTTTGAATAATCTTTTGGTTATGTTTGTGTTTGTATGAATTTGGTGTTTGAATATTTGAGTTTTAATTTCAATTTAATAAATATGAAACTTATTAGTAAATATCATGAGCTTTGGTGATAACCCAATCATGCCCCGACTTTTATTCCACTGCGGGTCAGGGTGTGACAGATTGGTATCAGAGCTTGTGACTATAGGGATATAGGATAGGTTATTAGACCCTATACTATAGTTGATTAGATTTTAATTGTTTATGTGTTAAATGCAAAATTCATGATGTTTATATGTTTCATGTTTATTTTCCCACACAAATATATGCAAGCACATCCACTAGTACATGTTAATATGTGATGTTCATTATCGTTCATATCTCGATAACATATCATGCCTACGCAAGCACACACCTCACTATTTCACAATTTTTATGATTTCTTTCCAAAGATTTTGCAACGTTTTCATGTTTTACAAATCAAATCAAAGTGAGTTTTCACGACGGGCATGTAGTAACTGGAAGGGTACGAGTACCGGTAGTCAGAACGTCCTGTCTAGGCCTGGCATTCGTATAATCCAAAATAAAGGACCAGTTTGCCTACCTGGGGACTAACGATGAGAGTACGAAGGACCTATTAGGCCAAAGCATGCTACACCAAATGTCGTGTGAACTAACCCCACTTTGAGTTGTCATTGTGTCTACACCTGGACACCCTCCGACCTTACATCTCGCAAATCATGTTTTACGATTTTTTTCATTCGGGTGATGCGAGTGTTATCAAGCTGACACCGATGTGAACCCTACAAAGCCTAATAGTCATGGGGGCCCACATGACTATGCAGGCTATGGTATGGGAGACATTTGGAGGCCCAAACATGAGCAAGCCCAATAGTCATATGGGGGCCCACATGAATATACATAGCCTTAACTTAGGAATAATTAAGGGAAAGCATGACGAGACGTTTCTGTCCTAGAAGCGAAATCAAAAAGCTAGAAGGCGAATTTTACTCTTTAAAGCAAAAGGAATGAGACCACACCTCATACAACAAGAGATTTATCGAGTTGAACCAGATGGTCCCCAACCTGTTCACTCCGTTATACCGTTTGATAGAGCACTATATTCGAGGTCTCCCCTCGAAAATTCAAGATTTGGTTTTAAGTACTTCTCCCGCAACGCTCGAAGCTGCCATGGAATTGGCTACTGAACTTACCGAAAATCGCATCCGAAATGGTGATTTCAAAGACGAGAAGAAAAAGACACCTGTTGAAGCTCCAACCCCAACCCAATTAGTCTCATCCTCAAAGTTCGCTGGTAAGAGAAAATGAAATGGCAAGAATTTAGCCGTCACTCGGTGCAAACCCTCCCATCACTGCTGCTCCAATCACACAAGTCGCCCCTCCAGCCGCACCATTCAAAAAGCCATACATTAGTCCACACCCAAAATGCAACCGCTGCCAATATCATCATCCCCCTAAGAACCCTTGCCAATACTGCACAAGTTGTGGCCGTGCAGGTCACACTATCCAAACTTGCCGTACACTACAAAGATCAAACCGTAATAAGCCTCAAGCCCAAACCAATAATCAAATGGTGGGCCAAGCCCAACAACCCTTACTTTTACCACCTGCCGAACCTATGGCTCAACCTTACTACTAACCCAACTACCCGATGATGCAACCTATAAGAGCCTGTTTCAACTGTGGTGATCCAAACCATTTCTGAAATACTTGCCCACGCCTGGTGAACATCATTAATGCCCAAGCCCAAGCAAACCCGGTGAACCAAGCTAATCAAGCTAATCCACCAGCTAGAGGAAGGGCTTTCAACATCAACGCCAACCAAGCAAGGGCTGATAACAATGTGGTCAACGGTACGTTTCTCGTGAATGGTAGTTGTGCATCCATATTATTTGATATTGGTGCGGATAAGAGTTTCGTGTCTTTGGAATTCGAATCTATTCTCGATCTACCTCGTTTTAGTCTCGCTGAATCGTTCACGGTGGAAGTTGCTGACGGAGAACCCATTATGTTAAGTTCGATTATACGTGATTGTACTCTTACCCTAAATGATCACGATTTCTCGATTGATCTTATTCCTATGAAATTGGGAAGTTTCGATGTTATCATCGGTATGGACTGGCTCAGCCAGCATCACGCCGAAGTAGCTTGCCATAAAAAGTTTATTCGAATTCCCCTCGCTGACGGTCAGACACTACGTATCTTTGGAGAAACTCCTTCAAAAGGGCTCAAATTTATGTCATGTCTTCAAGCTCGAAGATGTCTTCGCAAAGATTATGTCGCGTTTCTAGCTCATATCGTCAAGAAGGAAGGCAAGGAAAGGAAGCTCGAAGACATTCCAATCGTTAAAGAATTTCCTCAAGTTTTTCCCGACGACGTTTCAGGACTTCCTCCTGTGTGAGAAGTCAAATTCCAGATCGATATCTTGTACCTGGTGCTACACCAGTCTCAAAATCTCCCTATAGGTTAGCCCCATCTGAGATGCAAGAATTGGCTAGTCAGCTGCAAGAGTTGACTGACAAAGGATTCATACGTCCTAGATCGTCGCCTTGGGGTGCACCTGTTCTTTTGTAAAGAAGAAAGATGGAACTTTTCGCATGTGCATTGATTATAGAGAGCTCAACAAGTTGACCATCAAGAATCGCTATCCATTGCCCCGTATTGATGACCTCCTAGATCAACTTCAAGGTGCCACCTATTTTTCAAAAATCGACCTTCGTTCTGGTCATCATCAGCTTAGAGTGCACGAAGAAGATATTCCAAAAACCGCCTTTCGAACTCGTTATGGTCACTATGAATTCATGATTATGCCTTTCGGGTTAACCAAAGCTCCTGCTGTCTTCATGGATTTAATGAATAGGGTGTGCAAACCCTATCTAGACCGTTTTGTCATAGTTTTCATTGATGATATTCTTATCTACTCCAAGACAAAATCCGATCATGAGCGACATCTTCGACTTATTCTTACACTCTTGAGGACTGAAAAGCTTTATGCTAAGTTCTCGAAATGTGAGTTCTGGTTAAAAGAGGTACAATTTCTTGGTCATGTCGTTAATGACAAAGGAATTCATGTCGACCCTTCAAAAATCAAGGCAGTACAAGAATGGCAAGCGCCACGTACTCCTACCAAAGTTAGGTCATTTCTTGGCTTAGCTGGTTATTATCGACGCTTCATTGTAAATTTCTCTCGAATCACCGTTCCACTCACAGCCTTAACTCACAAGGGAAAACCCTTTATTTGGGGACCCAAGCAAGACGAGGCTTTCCAACTTTTAAAGCAAAAGCTTTGCGATGCACCTATCCTTACACTACCTGATGGTTGCGAAGATTTTGTGGTTTATTGCCACGCGTCAGGGCAAGGGTTAGGTTGTGTTCTGATGCAAAGAGGAAAGGTGATAGCCTATTCCTTTAGGCAACTCAAAGTACATGAGAAGAACTATACCACTCACGACCTAGAACTTGGAGCAGTCGTGTTTCTAAAGATATCGAGACACTATCTCTATGGCGCCAAGTGTGAAATATACACTGACCACAAGAGTCTTCAATATATCTTCAATAAAAAAGAGTTGAACATGAGGCAACGACGATGGGTCGAACTCCTAAATGATTACGACTGTGAAATTAAATATCATCCTGGCAAGGCAAACGTGGTGGCTGATGCACTCAGTCGTAAGGAATATGCCAATTCCGTTCATCTTCTATGTTCTCAAATTGTAAACGACCTCAAAGATCGAATTCGGGCAGCTTAACACACTTCGGTAACGGAAAATGGCGTATGTGATGAGCTGTCTTGTGGAGCCGAACTCAAAATAGAAACCAAATCCGATGGTATTCTTTACTACTTAAACCATATTTGGATACCCGATCGTGACAACCTTCGTGATTTCCTCATAAATGAGGCACACAAAATGCGGTACTCTATATATCCAGGAGCCGACAAGATGTATCAAGACTTACGATACACCTACTGGTGGCCTGGCATGAAGAAATATATCGCTATCTTTGTTTCCAAGTGCCTCACATGCTCCAAGGTGAAAGCTGAACATCAGACCTGAAATACCTGTATGGAAGTGGGAAAATATAACCATGGATTTCATTATTGGGTTACTTCGCACCTCCAGTGGGTATGGCACCATATGGGTAATCATTGATCGTCTTACTAAACAACTCATTTTATTCCAATTCGCGAGGACTTCAAGAATGAGAAGTTGGCTCGTATCTATATCAATGAGATCGTAAGCCGTCATGGTGTACTGTTAAGTATCATTTCAGATCGAGACGGCCGCTTCACTTCACGAACATGGCAAGCCGTACAATCCGCTTTGGGTACACGTTTAGACCTCAGCACTGCCTTTCACCCTCAAACTGATGGTCAATCTGAGTGCACCATACAAACCCTTGAAGACATGTTGCGAGCATGTGTAATAGACTTCAAAGGTAACTGGGACACTCACCTACCGTTAGTTGAATTTTCGTACAACAATAGCTATCATTCAAGCATATGGCCCCTTTTGAAGCTTTATATGGTCGTAAATGCTGATCCCCAGTATGTTGGCACGAAATTGGTGAAGCGCAAATCACCGGACCTGAGTTGATTCAAGAGACAACTGACAAAATCCTTCAAATAATCTTCTAGCAGCTCAAAGTCGTCAAAAGAGTTACGCTGATAAACGACGAAAGCCTTTGGAGTTTTGTGTTGGTGACCAAGTACTTTTAAAAGTATCACCGTGGAGGGGAGTGGTTCATTTTGGTCAGAAGGGCAAGCTAGCACCACGCTATGTGGGACCATTCAAGAGACTCGAAAGAGTAGGTCCTGTAGCATACAAGCTTGACCTACCCCAAGAACTCAACAGAATTTATCCCACGTTCCACGTATCTAACTTGAAAAAGTGCCTCGCCGACGAAAACCTCCATATTCCTTTGGAAGATATTCAAGTTGACGAATCAATGCACTTCGTTGAAAGACCAGTGGAAATCACGGATTTCAGTGAGAAGCGTTTGAGGCAAAGTCGTATTCCAATCGTCAGGGTACGTTAGGAGTCAAAACGAGGACCCGAGTTTACTTGGGAATGTGAAGACTCAATACGCGAAAAGTACCCGCATCTTTTTCCGGTTACAACTACTACTTAAAGTTCGTGATGAAATTTCTAAAGTAGGGGATACTGTAATATTTATGTAAAACGGGTTTCGAAAACCCGCTCCAAATTGTTAATCAAGTGTATATTTAGGGTCGTTTGATTTTAGCGTTTTGTTTATTGTTTAATATATTAGAATTTAATATATATCATTAATAATAACAAATAACTTAAAATGATCTTAACAATATAATAAAATAATTAATCAATTATTAATTATAATAAGCACATAACTTAAAATAGATTTAATAAAATAAATAAAATCCAACAAAAAAGGGGGTAAACCGGGAGTTGAACACGGGTCCCTCAGGTAATCACACACCACAAACACCACTGAGACACACGCACTATTTGGTTAGAAATTGAAATCAACTTATATATATATATATATACGAACCGAATGAATGCCGGCAAGTTCAAATCAGCGACACCGCCAATCTCGTCCTGTCTCTAGAACCCGGCTGTCATTTCCACGTTAATCCTTTCCAAATCGGTGTTAATCCATTTTAATTGCAAGAAATCAATCAAATCGGTTTCTAAAACCGAAATCACCCCCCCTTTTTCAATCTATAAATATCGATCTAAATCCCACTCTCAAAATCGCTCAATTCTTTCTCCGCTAATCGCAAGTTTTCTCCGCTCAAAACACCCCCCTGTTTCACTGGAAATCGCAGTCTGTCGCCGGATTTAACTCGCCGGAAAACTCACTTCCGACCGGTAACAATTCTTTACCTTCTAATTCAGTTTGTATATTATTTCATGTATCATGTTAATCTTTTCGGTATAATAATCAAGTTTATTTGAGATTGAAATCAAGAACGTGTTCTGGGTAAACTTTTAAACAAAGAAGATGAAGTGAAGTGTGTGTATATATAATACAATTCGGATTATAATCGGGTTGGGCCGGGTGCAAACCAACTTCAGGACACGGGTTCGAGACCCTCTTGGTACGCGGTTTGATTGATTTCAAAAATCTTTTTAAATTACTTCAACAAGAAATGATTTAAACTGTAAATAAATATAATAAAAACCAAGAGTTTAACGGGTTAGACACCTAGCCCAATTGGTTGGGCTGGGTGCAAAACACATGAAAGGTCACGGGTTCGAGACCCTTGGCGCACACCGGTTCGATCCTGATAATCCTTTTTAAATTTAATTAATTTCTGAAATAGTCTAAGGAGTGTATTAATATAATTAAAATCAAGATTCTTTCAGGTTAGACACGTAGCTCAGTTGGAAGAGCTGCGTGCACGCAACCGAGAGGTCACGGGTTCGAGTCTCATCACACGCATGCTAATCCAACTATCGAACCGGTCTGTCATAGCTTGTCAGATTGACAAGTTTTTTTTATATATTATTATATTTTCTTATTTTATGGATTTATATTAATATTTAAGCTGAAAAATCAATTAAAAACGCTTAAAAATATATAATTCCAAAGGTTTTAATATATCAATAAAATCCCAAAAATAACTTAAAAATCTAAACAAAGGTTTTTAACCGAATTATTAATTTATTTGTCGACATATCGCGCTATTATTTTAGGCTAGTACTCTTTCGTCGGTTAAATTCCCAACTTGTGCGCACTCATCATCAACCAAGAATACGCACCCAATGTGAGTGAATCTCTACGAATTCCCCTTTTTAAACATGTTTTGGGGTGTATCATGTGTCGTATATTTTTTATTATTTATTTAAACACTTGTGCTAATATCATCTCGTGATCAAATGTGTATAGTTGTTGTGTGATTATGTGTGGTTACATTTTATCATTTCAGTGCAATCATTTCATTAGGCCCATCAGTTCCTCGTGGGATACGGGTTGAGCATCAGGTGCCTCATTAGATCAGCTCCGTTTGATTGAGCCTTGATCTCAAGTACATCATTCATCATGTCATATGTTCATTATAATGTGGTTTGTGATTAGTTATTTATATACATATGCTTACATGTGATTCATGCACAATTTTTATAATTCAACTATTTAAATGTTTTACTAAGGTTCACTCGCCAACTTTTGTTGACCCAAATCTTCTGTTTTACGCATGATACAGGTGAATAAGCTGAAGAAAGAAATATATAGGAATGGCCTTAGAAGATTAAACAAAGTTATTACGTTTTGAATAATCTTTTGGTTATGTTTGTGTTTGTATGAATTTGGTGTTTGAATATTTGAGTTTTAATTTCAATTTAATAAATATGAAACTTATTAGTAAATATCATGAGCTTTGGTGATAACCCAATCATGCCCCGACTTTTATTCCACTGCGGGTCAGGGTGTGACAGATTGGTATTAGAGCTTGTGACTATAGGGATATAGGATAGGTTATTAGACCCTATACTATAGTTGATTAGATTTTAATTGTTTATGTGTTAAATGCAAAATTCATGATGTTTATATGTTTCATGTTTATTTTCCCACACAAATATATGCAAGCACATCCACTAGTACATGTTAATATGTGATGTTCATTATCGTTCATATCTCGATAACATATCATGCCTACGCAAGCACACACCTCACTATTTCACAATTTTTATGATTTCTTTCCAAAGATTTTGCAACGTTTTCATGTTTTACAAATCAAATCAAAGTGAGTTTTCACGACGGGCATGTAGTAACTGGAAGGGTACGAGTACCGGTAGTCAGAACGTCCTGTCTAGGCCTGGCATTCGTATAATCCAAAATAAAGGACCAGTTTGCCTACCTGGGGACTAACGATGAGAGTACGAAGGACCTATTAGGCCAAAGCATGCTACACCAAATGTCGTGTGAACTAACCCCACTTTGAGTTGTCATTGTGTCTACACCTGGACACCCTCCGACCTTACATCTCGCAAATCATGTTTTACGATTTTTTTCATTCGGGTGATGCGAGTGTTATCAAGCTGACACCGATGTGAACCCTACAAAGCCTAATAGTCATGGGGGCCCACATGACTATGCAGGCTATGGTATGGGAGACATTTGGAGGCCCAAACATGAGCAAGCCCAATAGTCATATGGGGGCCCACATGAATATACATAGCCTTAACTTAGGAATAATTAAGGGAAAGCATGACGAGACGTTTCTGTCCTAGAAGCGAAATCAAAAAGCTAGAAGGCGAATTTTACTCTTTAAAGCAAAAGGAATGAGACCACACCTCATACAACAAGAGATTTATCGAGTTGAACCAGATGGTCCCCAACCTGTTCACTCCGTTATACCGTTTGATAGAGCACTATATTCGAGGTCTCCCCTCGAAAATTCAAGATTTGGTTTTAAGTACTTCTCCCGCAACGCTCGAAGCTGCCATGGAATTGGCTACTGAACTTACCGAAAATCGCATCCGAAATGGTGATTTCAAAGACGAGAAGAAAAAGACACCTGTTGAAGCTCCAACCCCAACCCAATTAGTCTCATCCTCAAAGTTCGCTGGTAAGAGAAAATGAAATGGCAAGAATTTAGCCGTCACTCGGTGCAAACCCTCCCATCACTGCTGCTCCAATCACACAAGTCGCCCCTCCAGCCGCACCATTCAAAAAGCCATACATTAGTCCACACCCAAAATGCAACCGCTGCCAATATCATCATCCCCCTAAGAACCCTTGCCAATACTGCACAAGTTGTGGCCGTGCAGGTCACACTATCCAAACTTGCCGTACACTACAAAGATCAAACCGTAATAAGCCTCAAGCCCAAACCAATAATCAAATGGTGGGCCAAGCCCAACAACCCTTACTTTTACCACCTGCCGAACCTATGGCTCAACCTTACTACTAACCCAACTACCCGATGATGCAACCTATAAGAGCCTGTTTCAACTGTGGTGATCCAAACCATTTCTGAAATACTTGCCCACGCCTGGTGAACATCATTAATGCCCAAGCCCAAGCAAACCCGGTGAACCAAGCTAATCAAGCTAATCCACCAGCTAGAGGAAGGGCTTTCAACATCAACGCCAACCAAGCAAGGGCTGATAACAATGTGGTCAACGGTACGTTTCTCGTGAATGGTAGTTGTGCATCCATATTATTTGATATTGGTGCGGATAAGAGTTTCGTGTCTTTGGAATTCGAATCTATTCTCGATCTACCTCGTTTTAGTCTCGCTGAATCGTTCACGGTGGAAGTTGCTGACGGAGAACCCATTATGTTAAGTTCGATTATACGTGATTGTACTCTTACCCTAAATGATCACGATTTCTCGATTGATCTTATTCCTATGAAATTGGGAAGTTTCGATGTTATCATCGGTATGGACTGGCTCAGCCAGCATCACGCCGAAGTAGCTTGCCATAAAAAGTTTATTCGAATTCCCCTCGCTGACGGTCAGACACTACGTATCTTTGGAGAAACTCCTTCAAAAGGGCTCAAATTTATGTCATGTCTTCAAGCTCGAAGATGTCTTCGCAAAGATTATGTCGCGTTTCTAGCTCATATCGTCAAGAAGGAAGGCAAGGAAAGGAAGCTCGAAGACATTCCAATCGTTAAAGAATTTCCTCAAGTTTTTCCCGACGACGTTTCAGGACTTCCTCCTGTGTGAGAAGTCAAATTCCAGATCGATATCTTGTACCTGGTGCTACACCAGTCTCAAAATCTCCCTATAGGTTAGCCCCATCTGAGATGCAAGAATTGGCTAGTCAGCTGCAAGAGTTGACTGACAAAGGATTCATACGTCCTAGATCGTCGCCTTGGGGTGCACCTGTTCTTTTGTAAAGAAGAAAGATGGAACTTTTCGCATGTGCATTGATTATAGAGAGCTCAACAAGTTGACCATCAAGAATCGCTATCCATTGCCCCGTATTGATGACCTCCTAGATCAACTTCAAGGTGCACCTATTTTTCAAAAATCGACCTTCGTTCTGGTCATCATCAGCTTAGAGTGCACGAAGAAGATATTCCAAAAACCGCCTTTCGAACTCGTTATGGTCACTATGAATTCATGATTATGCCTTTCGGGTTAACCAAAGCTCCTGCTGTCTTCATGGATTTAATGAATAGGGTGTGCAAACCCTATCTAGACCGTTTTGTCATAGTTTTCATTGATGATATTCTTATCTACTCCAAGACAAAATCCGATCATGAGCGACATCTTCGACTTATTCTTACACTCTTGAGGACTGAAAAGCTTTATGCTAAGTTCTCGAAATGTGAGTTCTGGTTAAAAGAGGTACAATTTCTTGGTCATGTCGTTAATGACAAAGGAATTCATGTCGACCCTTCAAAAATCAAGGCAGTACAAGAATGGCAAGCGCCACGTACTCCTACCAAAGTTAGGTAATTTCTTGGCTTAGCTGGTTATTATCGACGCTTCATTGTAAATTTCTCTCGAATCACCGTTCCACTCACAGCCTTAACTCACAAGGGAAAACCCTTTATTTGGGGACCCAAGCAAGACGAGGCTTTCCAACTTTTAAAGCAAAAGCTTTGCGATGCACCTATCCTTACACTACCTGATGGTTGCGAAGATTTTGTGGTTTATTGCCACGCGTCAGGGCAAGGGTTAGGTTGTGTTCTGATGCAAAGAGGAAAGGTGATAGCCTATTCCTTTAGGCAACTCAAAGTACATGAGAAGAACTATACCACTCACGACCTAGAACTTGGAGCAGTCGTGTTTCTAAAGATATCGAGACACTATCTCTATGGCGCCAAGTGTGAAATATACACTGACCACAAGAGTCTTCAATATATCTTCAATAAAAAAGAGTTGAACATGAGGCAACGACGATGGGTCGAACTCCTAAATGATTACGACTGTGAAATTAAATATCATCCTGGCAAGGCAAACGTGGTGGCTGATGCACTCAGTCGTAAGGAATATGCCAATTCCGTTCATCTTCTATGTTCTCAAATTGTAAACGACCTCAAAGATCGAATTCGGGCAGCTTAACACACTTCGGTAACGGAAAATGGCGTATGTGATGAGCTGTCTTGTGGAGCCGAACTCAAAATAGAAACCAAATCCGATGGTATTCTTTACTACTTAAACCATATTTGGATACCCGATCGTGACAACCTTCGTGATTTCCTCATAAATGAGGCACACAAAATGCGGTACTCTATATATCCAGGAGCCGACAAGATGTATCAAGACTTACGATACACCTACTGGTGGCCTGGCATGAAGAAATATATCGCTATCTTTGTTTCCAAGTGCCTCACATGCTCCAAGGTGAAAGCTGAACATCAGACCTGAAATACCTGTATGGAAGTGGGAAAATATAACCATGGATTTCATTATTGGGTTACTTCGCACCTCCAGTGGGTATGGCACCATATGGGTAATCATTGATCGTCTTACTAAACAACTCATTTTATTCCAATTCGCGAGGACTTCAAGAATGAGAAGTTGGCTCGTATCTATATCAATGAGATCGTAAGCCGTCATGGTGTACTGTTAAGTATCATTTCAGATCGAGACGGCCGCTTCACTTCACGAACATGGCAAGCCGTACAATCCGCTTTGGGTACACGTTTAGACCTCAGCACTGCCTTTCACCCTCAAACTGATGGTCAATCTGAGTGCACCATACAAACCCTTGAAGACATGTTGCGAGCATGTGTAATAGACTTCAAAGGTAACTGGGACACTCACCTACCGTTAGTTGAATTTTCGTACAACAATAGCTATCATTCAAGCATATGGCCCCTTTTGAAGCTTTATATGGTCGTAAATGCTGATCCCCAGTATGTTGGCACGAAATTGGTGAAGCGCAAATCACCGGACCTGAGTTGATTCAAGAGACAACTGACAAAATCCTTCAAATAATCTTCTAGCAGCTCAAAGTCGTCAAAAGAGTTACGCTGATAAACGACGAAAGCCTTTGGAGTTTTGTGTTGGTGACCAAGTACTTTTAAAAGTATCACCGTGGAGGGGAGTGGTTCATTTTGGTCAGAAGGGCAAGCTAGCACCACGCTATGTGGGACCATTCAAGAGACTCGAAAGAGTAGGTCCTGTAGCATACAAGCTTGACCTACCCAAGAACTCAACAGAATTTATCCCACGTTCCACGTATCTAACTTGAAAAAGTGCCTCGCCGACGAAAACCTCCATATTCCTTTGGAAGATATTCAAGTTGACGAATCAATGCACTTCGTTGAAAGACCAGTGGAAATCACGGATTTCAGTGAGAAGCGTTTGAGGCAAAGTCGTATTCCAATCGTCAGGGTACGTTAGGAGTCAAAACGAGGACCCGAGTTTACTTGGGAATGTGAAGACTCAATACGCGAAAAGTACCCGCATCTTTTTCCGGTTACAACTACTACTTAAAGTTCGTGATGAAATTTCTAAAGTAGGGGATACTGTAATATTTATGTAAAACGGGTTTCGAAAACCCGTTCCAAATTGTTAATCAAGTGTATATTTAGGGTCGTTTGATTTTAGCGTTTTGTTTATTGTTTAATATATTAGAATTTAATATATATCATTAATAATAACAAATAACTTAAAATGATCTTAACAATATAATAAAATAATTAATCAATTATTAATTATAATAAGCACATAACTTAAAATAGATTTAATAAAATAAATAAAATCCAACAAAAAAGGGGGTAAACCGGGAGTTGAACACGGGTCCCTCAGGTAATCACACACCACAAACACCACTGAGACACACGCACTATTTGGTTAGAAATTGAAATCAACTTATATATATATATATATACGAACCGAATGAATGCCGGCAAGTTCAAATCAGCGACACCGCCAATCTCGTCCTGTCTCTAGAACCCGGCTGTCATTTCCACGTTAATCCTTTCCAAATCGGTGTTAATCCATTTTAATTGCAAGAAATCAATCAAATCGGTTTCTAAAACCGAAATCACCCCCCCTTTTTCAATCTATAAATATCGATCTAAATCCCACTCTCAAAATCGCTCAATTCTTTCTCCGCTAATCGCAAGTTTTCTCCGCTCAAAACACCCCCTTGTTTCACTGGAAATCGCAGTCTGTCGCCGGATTTAACTCGCCGGAAAACTCACTTCCGACCGGTAACAATTCTTTACCTTCTAATTCAGTTTGTATATTATTTCATGTATCATGTTAATCTTTTCGGTATAATAATCAAGTTTATTTGAGATTGAAATCAAGAACGTGTTCTGGGTAAACTTTTAAACAAAGAAGATGAAGTGAAGTGTGTGTATATATAATACAATTCGGATTATAATCGGGTTGGGCCGGGTGCAAACCAACTTCAGGACACGGGTTCGAGACCCTCTTGGTACGCGGTTTGATTGATTTCAAAAATCTTTTTAAATTACTTCAACAAGAAATGATTTAAACTGTAAATAAATATAATAAAAACCAAGAGTTTAACGGGTTAGACACCTAGCCCAATTGGTTGGGCTGGGTGCAAAACACATGAAAGGTCACGGGTTCGAGACCCTTGGCGCACACCGGTTCGATCCTGATAATCCTTTTTAAATTTAATTAATTTCTGAAATAGTCTAAGGAGTGTATTAATATAATTAAAATCAAGATTCTTTCAGGTTAGACACGTAGCTCAGTTGGAAGAGCTGCGTGCACGCAACCGAGAGGTCACGGGTTCGAGTCTCATCACACGCATGCTAATCCAACTATCGAACCGGTCTGTCATAGCTTGTCAGATTGACAAGTTTTTTTTATATATTATTATATTTTCTTATTTTATGGATTTATATTAATATTTAAGCTGAAAAATCAATTAAAAACGCTTAAAAATATATAATTCCAAAGGTTTTAATATATCAATAAAATCCCAAAAATAACTTAAAAATCTAAACAAAGGTTTTTAACCGAATTATTAATTTATTTGTCGACATATCGCGCTATTATTTTAGGCTAGTACTCTTTCGTCGGTTAAATTCCCAACTTGTGCGCACTCATCATCAACCAAGAATACGCACCCAATGTGAGTGAATCTCTACGAATTCCCCTTTTTAAACATGTTTTGGGGTGTATCATGTGTCGTATATTTTTTATTATTTATTTAAACACTTGTGCTAATATCATCTCGTGATCAAATGTGTATAGTTGTTGTGTGATTATGTGTGGTTACATTTTATCATTTCAGTGCAATCATTTCATTAGGCCCATCAGTTCCTCGTGGGATACGGGTTGAGCATCAGGTGCCTCATTAGATCAGCTCCGTTTGATTGAGCCTTGATCTCAAGTACATCATTCATCATGTCATATGTTCATTATAATGTGGTTTGTGATTAGTTATTTATATACATATGCTTACATGTGATTCATGCACAATTTTTTATAATTCAACTATTTAAATGTTTTACTAAGGTTCACTCGCCAACTTTTGTTGACCCAAATCTTCTGTTTTACGCATGATACAGGTGAATAAGCTGAAGAAAGAAATATATAGGAATGGCCTTAGAAGATTAAACAAAGTTATTACGTTTTGAATAATCTTTTGGTTATGTTTGTGTTTGTATGAATTTGGTGTTTGAATATTTGAGTTTTAATTTCAATTTAATAAATATGAAACTTTTTAGTAAATATCATGAGCTTTGGTGATAACCCAATCATGCCCCGACTTTTATTCCGCTGCGGGTTAGGGTGTGATACTCGTCGGCCGCGAGAGGGTTGAAGCCTGTCGATCGCGTCCCTCCGGATGATAACTATTACTCTCTCGCGGGCCACGAGAGAGTTGAGGTGTGCCGGTTGCGCCCCGCGACCGGGTTGCAATTGCTGTTTTGCGTTTTGTTTTCTCGTTTTCAATCCACTCACGTCCCTGCTCGGTTCTTTTCACCATTTTCGCTCGTTTTTCCCATCTTTCCAATCGTTTTCACTAACCAAGACCTGCAAAACGTGTTTGGATTAAAAGTAGATAAATTCTTGACAATCCGAAACGAAAACCGCGCTAAAATTATACAAACTCTACAAGATAAATGGATGTATTATTCAATACATCAAATATCCCCACACTTGCTCTTTTTTCGCCCTCGAAAAAGATTGTGCATAAACGGAATCATAACCAAACAATTACTCGATTTCAGAAATTACGATTATCTTCATTAGGGAACAAGATTTATGTTAACCGCGATTGCAAGTATTGGATCCACTTAAACTCAAAATTCGGTTCAAGCCTCTTATCATGTAAATTTAATTTAAGTGCGGTCAATCCAACTAGGGTCTCACACTAGAGTCCACAATATCCCTAATCCCGCCTCAAGCTTATGAACCAAAAGGAACGAATTATTTAAACCATTTCCTAACCGTTTTATACCAAAACATAAAGAATTTAAAATCAAGCAATTTTCTTTTTCTTTTTTTTTCCATTTGAGCATTTGATTTCTTTTTGCATATCTAACATAGAGGTTGTCTCAACTAGAGTCACCATCCCCGAGAGCGACAACGTGGGCTTCGATACTTAAAATTTCAGCTAATCCTAGAGGGATTCTCGATCAGAGTCACCATCCCCAAGGGAGATTCCATAGGCCTCGTCTACTTTTCAATTAAGCTCATTTTTCTAATTTTTTCTTCTTTTTACATGATTAAAAATTCTAAATATTTTAGCTTATAACGACATTCCTTATACTATTTTTGGCGGTTTCTGTTTCCCATTTCTCTTAGATGAGTACCCACCAGTAGACCGACAGTTAAGGTATATTAAGCTCAAAGAAAATAAGAACCAAATCGAGCCTACTCACATATCCCAAATTAGACACAAACTCACCCTTTTTTTCTCATATTATTATTATTTGAAACCGAATACAAATTCAATTTTCCTATCATTTTCCGTTTAAATTCATGCAAACTTCTTTTTCAAAAGACATTTTCGGATTTTTATTTTTATTTTTATTTATTTTTTTTAAATTCACTACTCTACTCTAACTATCTCATCCCCACACTTAAATTTTTGCATTGTCCCCAATGCAAGGACGAGACAACCTACTACTCAAAATAAGACAAAACCAAATAAAGAAAGAAAAACAATATACAAAAGGGAAGCAAATTAGCTGGTAGTGCAAAACTGTCGATGTGCCAGTAAAAAATAAAGATAAAGATCCTCGGCTGCTTCAATCCTCCTCTTCAGACCTTCAGACGCCTCAAATACCTGATACGGTTGCACGTCCTCCATCCCTGCAAACTGGCTTGAACCTGCCTGACCGCCTGGATGCTGAAAGTTAGACGTGATTCCCATATTCAGATTCTGCATCATGTATCGCATCCCATCTTCTAGCCTCCTCTGGCTAGCCTCGTGCATGCGCCTACTCTCTAACATGGTCTGGCGAACCTGCCAAACTGCGGGTCCACATAGCCTCGCAAATCCCCGAACCTAGTCTCCATCCTGTCATAAAGAGAATCTAAAGTCAGTGGGTCCGGGCGAGGCTCCCGAAGAGGATACTGTCGTCCTGGCAGTTCCTGGTACGTAACCGGCCGCTGATATCGAGTGGGGATGCCCGCTTGCATAGAAGATGCAGCTTCGGATCCGGGAGGCGGTTGCACTTGAGGTCCCTGGCGGAGTAGTATCCAGCTAACAGGCTCTTGGGTTGTCAGAATTCCGGCAGCCTGGAGGTCTCTGATGCTCATGACAAAGGGGGCGGGGCCTTCTCTCATTCTGTCCTGGGGGTATCTATCGAACACCCGTAGGCTCTCGGCCAAGCACGTAATCAAGGGTCCGCAATAAAGCCTTGCCCGGTCCCCCTCCACAGTTGCTTCATCGACCATGCAAATATTGTGGCCAGGTTTGCCGGCCGTCCCTACACCATACACATCAGACAAAATAAACTCACCTGGTTGACCTTGTTGTCCCCCTGCCCTCTTCCAACCAGCGTAGCGGCAAGAATCTTATGGAGAAACCGGTGAATTGGAACAGTAATATCACTCGCCACCATGTTGTTTGAGTATGGAGCAGAAGAGATTGTACCCCAAAATCTGGCGAGCTCGTCTGTCTGGACACTATGGGGGTGCCTCCTTTTGAAGACCCCCTGAAGGCTCGTGGCGAAGTCCGGTGACTGAACCTCCTCTTCCGAGTATATTTGCGTGGCCACCTCAAACTGTGGGATTGTTATCTTAAAAACTTGCCTCCCCAAGGCAAACGAGACAACATCATTCTCGTTGAACTTACCTTGTTGGTATTCGAATGTGGAGTGAAACTCATAAGTGATATCTTTGTATTGTCTTGCTCCGCAGTCTAGCACCCTTCAGAACTTGTCCCCTAACAACTGCTCAATCCGACCCCTCTGACCCAAATTATCAATCAAATCCCAATCAATTCTCCTGTAGGGTAGCAACTCACAAGTGACCAGATTTGAAAGCCTCTCCCACTCGTGGGAGTCTAGATCAAACTACAAAAGAGGACTGTCCACAATTCACGTACTTTGCCCGTGGGGAACACCGTCTCCCCGGTATCTAATTCTGCGTCGGCCGAAGTATGAAGGTTGTTGTGGCGCATCGCGGTGTCACCTCTTTGACGAGGTGTTGGTCCCCTTCTCTTTCTTCCAGCCCTGCTCGAACTGCCCTCTCGTGACATCTGCATAAAGCACAAGTAAGACCAGCACGACATTAGAAAAAAAGAAACCACATAAAACAAATGACTGTATAGCATTTCATTCGCGGTCATGGTCTGCAATTGATAAACAATTTACCTCATAATTTAAGATACATTTGAAAAGGGTGAAACATTATTAATTTAGTGAAAACCGAATCTCGCCCGAATGGAGATTGAGTACGGGCGAGACCGAATCTTACATGCATGACCATCCGAATGTTACTAGCCCCCTGAAAACATATCAAAAACATACAGCTACCCCCTCTCGGCACTTTAATTGTCCTCAATTAAACCGAAGTGCCGAGACATGAGCCCACATTGAGTGTAATTCTCAAGATAAAACAGTTTGAACATGGTGGAAATAACGGTTGATGATTTTAAAAATCGGATTTTTAGTAATAATGTTAACCAACCCTCATCCCCACACTCAATGTTGGACCGCACCAAACCCGCTAAGGACACCCTGCATGTACTTAATCTACGCACAAAATGTAACAAGTATCACCATCAATTCTCAAGTCAAACCCAATTTAACCCAACCCGCAATCTAACCGAACCAACAACTAGCATATTATCTAACATCAAAATACATGCCACAATGAGATATATGATGAAGATGTAAGCATATAAGTTGCGAAAAAGCATACCTTGGTGTAGATCTGTAGGAACTAGTGCACAAGTAAGACCATGTTGGAAGCAACGGGATACCAGAGTTTGGAAACACTCCCAGGCTAGATGGTAGGGCTCGTCAGGCTCCATTTGGAACAAATGGATCTGATCACGAAGGCAAGATGCTTTAGCGGGTGGAGAGTATTTCTTAAGGAAAGCATCCCGTAGAGAAGCCCAAGTAGAAAACGTACCGGGTGGTTGAGAGTCAAGCCAGATGGCGGCTCGACCCCCGAGAGAGAACAGAAAGACTTGGAGAAACAGGCATCATTGCCTGCACCCTCCATATTTAATGTATGACATAGACGGGTAAGGCGGTTGATATGTGCGGGCGCATCCTCATCATCACGACCGTGGAATTGGCAAGAGTTAGTGATGGCGGTCATGATGTAGGAAGGGAATTGCCAGGCTCGGTCATTGTTCATGGGGGGTAAGGTAATGGGTGAGTTCGCACCTGTGAAGCCGGTGGTGGCCTGTTGGTATACGGTCTGATTATTATTAGCTATGTGGAAGTTAGGTGGTGGCGGTGGTGGGCTTATGTTTCTATGGACTACACGGGGTGATGGAGAACCGGGTGGTGAAGGTTTAGGTGTAAAATCAAAGTCAGGCGGTACAAGGAACGGGATGAACTTGAAAATGTTGAGGAAGAAGCACTTACCTTTGGTGCGGGAGAGAATGGCGTGTCCGTCGGCGGCTTAGGCGGAGGTCCTTGCGAACGCGTGTGGGGCATCCACTAAACCGAAAACACGATAAACACGAGAAGTTAGCACAAACAATTCAAATATATACAAAAATAAATATTAAACTAAATAAATAACATAGACTCCTACGACACAAACGAATATAAAATAAACACAAGTGTAAAAGAAAAGCCTAAATGGAGTAATCAACGCAATTGCCAATGAGAGAGTCCTCGGCAACGGCGCCAAAAACTTGATGTTCTAATAGTAGTTAATTAAAAACAACTCAAATTATCCTAATTCTAGACTCAAATTATACTCTAGACTCCTAAACTATACTAAACTAGTAACCGGCAAGTGAACCGATCAATTGTAGAATAGCATTAAGCAAGTCCGGATTATCAAACCCACAGGACTCTCTAATTACTATGACTACTAATTTAGACTCGATTACACACTATGTATATTTTAAAGGGGGGGGGGGGTTGCTAATAAATCTAAATTATCAATTTAACTAAAACTACTAAATTGGAATGTCCAAACTATGAACTTCTAGGGAATTTTAGAATTTAATCAGGAAATAATGAACTAGTTACCTAGGTTGGATTTTTAGACTACTACTCCTTCAATTTAATAATAATTAATCAGGTTGAATATTTTACCAGGATCTTGACATATTAAAGTCTAGGTTTATCAAACAGGACCCCCGACTCTTCTCAGGAAGACACCTAAAATAACCTATCCTTTTTATTTGTTTACCGGTCCTAAAGATTTCTTCTCAGTTATCTTTTTAAATCAGTAAAGTGTCTAATTATTAATTACTTCTCAATAATCAACCTAGACCGACTACAATTTCTAGTTTAGATTAACTGATTTAATTAAGACAAGGAAACTAGATTCGGGAATTTCTCAAAACCCTAACCTAACAATTTACCAAATTAATTCAGCCAACTAATTGTTATTTCTCAATAAACAAGTTAGGTATAATGACAAGTTTGATTTCATAATTAACTCAATTGTTTCCCCGGTTTTATTGGCCAATTTACCGACAACTTCACGAATTCCTAAGAACATGAAAAGTAACATAAACCTATTCTATGGAAGACATCCATCTAAGTTCATGCAAAACAGTCAAACAATCATAAAACAAGCAAGATCATGCAAATACTCTAAACTAGATAATTAAAGTTGTGACCTTTACCAATTAAACATTCAAACCATAAATTAAATTAAGTCAAATCAAAGTTTCATAAAATCCATCTTCCAAAACCTAGGCAACTGAATAAGATCTAGCCTAAAAACATGTTTGAAAAGCAAAGTAAACAAAGTTGATAACAAGTAAACAAGGAAATCAAAGGTGAAGATTGGTATAATAAACCCATGACAAACTCCTGCCATGAACTCCCTTGATCACCCAGACAGTCCTTGCAGCTTAGATCCTCTTCTTCTAGCTCTAAATCTCCAGAAAAGTGCCTCTAATAAGCCCTAATTCGTCCAAGATTGTTCCCATATGAGTTTAACTTCAATAATGAGACTTTTAATAGCAACACAAGTCCACTTTCAATCAGGTTTCAAAACTTTCCGGATAAAAGGCCTTCTCGCCGGCCGCGAGAGGGTTGAAGCATGTCGGTCGAGCCCCGCGACCGAGTTGAAGTCCGGATGATAACTATTACTCTCTCGCGGGCCGCGAGAGAGTTGAAGTGTGCCGGTCGTGCCCCGCGACTAGGTTGTAATTCCTGTTTTGCATTTCGTTTTCTCGTTTCCGATCCACTCACGTCCCAGCTCGGTTCTTTTCACCATTTTCGCTCGTTTTTCCCATCCTTCCAACCGTTTTCATGAACCAAGACCTGCAAAACGCGTTTGGATTATAAGTAGATAAATTCTTGACAATCCGAAACGGAAACGCGATAAAATTATGCAAACTCAACAAGATAAATGAATGTATTATTCAATACATCACCCACAATGGCGCTTGGATCAAAACATTAATTCTTCAATCTTCTGTCACTTGAACAATGTATGGTATGCGACAGTCTTTTAAGTTCCAACAATGCTAAGTGAATACAGGGATGATTGTATAACCCAAAAAGTTATGGTAATGATTCCAATTGATGAATTATCTAAACTAGTATTAAGTCTCCCGTGTTGTAGTGACATCGTAAAACCGTTCCAAGTAGCACTGATGCCACAACACCGTCAACGACTACAAATACTAAAAAAGCTCGTAGAACAAATGAAAAAAGTTGAAAAAAAACATCGGACAAAAAGTAGACGTAAAGACGTTGAACCACACATGTCCATTGCGGCGTGTTAATGTGCAAAAGTTAGAGCGAAACGTAAAACATGGAAAAAACAACTTAGTTGATCAAGGGCACGCACGTTGTGAGGAGGCCTTTAAATGGGGAGAAAGTAGACGTAAAAACATTAAACCACACATGAACGTTGCAGCATGTCAACTTACAAAATTTAGACCGAAGAAAAATTCGTAAAAGATGAAAGTATAGGGGATAAAGTTGAAAGTGAAAAATGGTTAGATTAAGAATGAAAAATATCTTTTACAAATTTATAAAAGATGAAAAATGAAGGGGTTGAAATTAAAAAAATAACAACACACAAACAGGTACAACAAACAAACCTAGGATACAACCAACATTGCGTAAACAAGTTAGTAGTTAATAGTTAATTAATAATTAATTAATTAATAGTTAATATATATTATAAACTTTTCTAAATTAAGGGTCGGAGGAATAACTATGTAACAGGATTCACATCCCACCTTCTTTACACATCTAATCTTAAAAATTTAGGGATTAATATAAATAAATCATTTAAAGTACACTACATCACACTTTCTATAAAATAAAAAGACAGCAATTTAAAGAATACAAAAAAAACTCTCTATGTTTAGAGGCTAAAATTCAAGGCTTTATATTTTTTGAGTGTATAAGAAAGAACAAAATAAATTAAGATAGAAATAGGGAATAAGATGTGTGAAATTTTCATAAAATAAAGAACAGTTAAGAAATGTGTGCTTTTTAGTTAAATTATGTAGATGGAGAAGGAATAGTTAAATTATGTATAGAGAAGGAATGTGAGATGTGAATGCTCTAAGTATATATTACATAGTTGTACTTTTAGTTCATAAAACCCTAAATAATACTTTCCGAAGACATGATTATTGGAAAAAATATTCGTCTAAATGATTCTCATTAATTTTAGATGTGAATAATTATTATATATGAGTTTTATTTATGAGTTTGTGTTTTAGCATGCGGGAGTTTCACAATGTACTAAACGACATCTAAATCAGAGCTAAGATGAATGACATATTCGTATCCGAAGTTGAGTGGTTGAAATGAATTCTAAACTTTGTTGATTATAGTAGAAATTTTATCTTTCTTATATAATAGTTGTTTGTTTTGACTCTTAATTTCTTTTCGAGGAAGATTATGGAGGTTTTGATTATGTCTCGTAATTTTATTAATTTTGACATTAACATGTCATGAATATCAAATGAAGATTTCTTTATTTGTATTTTTAATTTTTTTTGACTCGTAATGTTGTTATAATTGTCTTTAAATAAATGAAATTAAAAATGAAGTTTTGGTTTGAGTATAAAAGAAACCTTGGGATCCAATTTTCAAGGAGAGAAAAAGAGAAGTGAAATTAGAGATAAAAGATAGATGAACTAGAGAAACCGTGTTGTCAACAAGTTTCATAGAATTTAGAGAGCAGTAAAACTCCTTAACCCAATGTAACCTCGGGCGAGTAAGCCATCTTTGGCAGTACATACTACTTCGGTTATTGTACTATAGGAGATGTTGTGTTCATCTAAGAGGATACATGAAATATGTTTTGAGGGACCATGTTGAACACGAATCCTCACCACAACCGTAAACAACAGTTTGTTCATTCTTGAAGTATGGAGGGCTGTGAGTTCCGGACAACAGTTGTAACAATTGCATTTGCCATTAGTACGGTCGAAGAGCGAAGAAGAGCAAGACAAAGGTGTGGTGTCAGTTTAAGTAATGTTGGATATCATGAACAATCATATGCAGAAGTAAAGTGTTTTATTGTATCAAAATCACAATGACAAGAAAATCACTTACATTTCGGCTTGATTTTGTCACCAATAGGATTTGAACCCTTACTACATCGAAAGACAAAAAGTTATTTCCTACTGCTCGGTTACTTTGGACGCTCCACTTGATGCTAATGCTGGTAGTTGCTACTGGGGTGGAGGGCCTACTTGTGAAATCTAATTAGTTATACTTTTGTGTACCAATTGTATTTTTAAAAGTTGTTCAAGTAGTTATATTATATAAAAGTTGATTTAATACATAAATGTTCGTCATAGAAATGCATACAGACAGTTCTTTTTGGTACTAAATCATAGTTTTAGAAAAGTTCACAGGTAGGAATTCAAACAAGCATCAATAATATCTTCCTGTTGCTTCCAGAATGCCAGCATATCATATGCAGTCAAATGAATGGACCCTTATACATTTAGCAAAGTATGGCCGACACAAAAAAGGGTGTCCGTTTGTCTCGCTCTCTAAGGCCGGTCCTAAGAATTCAGGTGCTTTGTCCGAACCCGAAAAAACATGCCCCGCCTTAATGAAATAGATACTGTTTAAAAATCAAATCAAAGTTTAAAATTATTAAAATTACTAATTTAAGTGTAACAATCAATAATTATACAATCCTAATAAGTCTAACAATCAATAATAGTAATACACCCAATTTAGGGCTACACATAAACATTTTTAGGGCTAAACACACCCAGTATAATAATTAATACATTATGTCACTATACGTAATAACATAAAAATTAAAAAAAACAAGTGTAACTGTGGAGATACAAAAATTATCTTCCTTTGAAACTTGTTCATTATACATAACAATTATGTTCCATTGAGTCATTGACCATTGTTTATTACTTCATTTGTTCTGTTAGAAGCATGTCCCACTGAGTCACCGACTAAAGTCTAAAGCTATCTACTATTACTTATGTACTTATTCTTGAATCTTTGTTAACCTAACTAAAAAAAATTAAAACAAAACAATAACATACCTGATTATTGCATGCCACTTCTACCTTTTTCTTATTTTTCAATGATTTGCGGGTTAATAATGGATTATCCTTTGTTAATTGGGTTGTATACTATACTTATTGGGCCCAAAGTAAGCTATAAGGTTATAGATGTATCAAAGATGGCCCATTAGTTTTAAATGTTCTAGATTTTTATAGAGTATATTTTTCGTTTTCATAATTTTAAACACACATATATATATTTTTTAAAACCTTGGAAATCGGGCCTCACCTGGGGTGCGGCTTGCCTACCCCAGGGCCGGCCGTGAAGCCCTCTAAATTAGAGTTCCAACCACAGCTGGATGAGCCAAGACCTTCTCTTGAGGTGCCGAGCTCACAATGTTTCCACGCGACCCCACTCGGTCCGTATAACCATCTGGGTGTATAAGTAGTTGTAGGTTCCTTGGTCATATCTTGCAACACAACCCACAATATGGTCGATAGGTAAGTTGAAGACCAAGTGCCAGTTTTTTAAACTGAGGTTGGTTGATATTAGTGACGTTTTCGAAGGCTATATATATAACCGAACATGCTGGTTGTTGATCCAGCCATGGTAAGCAGGTGGAGTCTTCTTGCAAAAAGTGGCCTGCTTGATCAGCGAGTCGAGTGTTTGCTAAAAGAGGCCTACTGGCAACATTTCTGGAAACAAGCTAAACGCTACAGGCTCTAGCTCCACAACTGAGTTGCAAACAAAACATTATGTCATTGTGGTTTCTTCAATAATTTTTGAGTTAATTATGTTTTTCGTTCTCGTGGTTTGTTGAAAATAACCATTACACTCCATTAGTTTAAAAATTGCCAAAACAGTACCAATACTTTCACTTTTTTTAACAATTACAGTCCACCTTCGTTAACCCTAGCCAATTTCCCATTAAACTTTTGGTGAAAAGACTAAAAAAACCCCTCATTTAAAAAGATATATATAAACAAATGATTTAATCATGTTGTTCATCCATGTGCTTTGTTAAAAATAACCGTATAATCCATTAGTTTAAGAATTGCCAAAACACTAACAAGGCCCGCTACGCTTTTCACCCACACACGAGGCCAACACCAGCTGCCGTGATGAGGCGACAAACGTGGGTTTAACACCGATAAAACTTGGAACCACAGTTGGTGACATGTCACTTGCATTAGGGCTACGTCAAGCCGGAAATAATAATAAATTTGTTTTGACCCATAAGTATTAAACATAAAACAAGTTCATGAATACAACCTATTAGTGTGTGAGTGTATTGGTCAGAATCCTTGATGAACAATGATAAACACAAACAATAAAACAACTGAATTCTGAAAGAACAATTGTACTGAATGTGATTGTGATAAAACAAGTGATTTGACAATCGAAACTGAAATAAATAAACATTATATATTCTAAACGAACAGACACCATCTGATCAACACAACCCTTTGGAATCAACGTGCCCTTGTGAGTCGCAATCTCTTCTTCTGTTTTAGCACCATTTTTGAATGATATGTTGCTTCTAATCATCGCATCCCAATCTTCTGAGGTTATATCCTTTGGTTCTTTTCACAACACACTTTTATAATATGACACATGTTATAATTACAAACATAGTATATACTTTACATATGACCCCTATATTTAGTTTAAACATCAATACTCCCCCTTAAACTAAATATAGTTTAAAGTAGGTCTTCAACTTGCTTGACTTGCAGTAGCATTGGTTCTTCTTTCAACATGAGATGAGCCTCTTCGTCCTTCTCTTTTTCCTTGTCCTTTCGCTTACTACATTTGATGTGGGTGAATGTGTACTCAAAATTTGGACCAAGTTTTAAAAGATGGAATTACCTAAAAGCTACACATAAACGGAAGTGTACCAGATGTGTATAGTATAGAAAGTAAGAACGAGTATCAAACCTTGGGAGTAGATGTGGTAAACTCGAAAACTCAATTTAAACCGAATAACTAGCTAAAATTAATATGGATTTTTAATTGTTTATTTTAATTAACTAACTAATAACCTAAAATTATACTAATAAGAACTAAGACAAAAACGAGAGCAGATAGAAAGCACGAGTGTAACCAATAATGATGAACAAACCACCTAGGCAAGAATCCCTAACTACATGCAAGACTTCTACGGTTAACTACCAACTTTTCTGATTTTACATCGACTACCCTCTCGTTAGAGAAAACAAATCTTATAGCAATTAGACAAGATGAATGTGACTCACACACAAAAGCCTAAACACCAACCTATGACGCGCAATCAAATAGTGGATGAAGTGCTAGATTGAAACGACTCGACCTACCCAAACCGAATCACACAACTATAGACGTGAAAAAGTAACTCACTTTATCAACTTTTAATTATGAAGCTAGTTTTAAATTGATACACCGAAAACCAAGAATCCTATAGACCCAAATAAATAGAAAGACCCCAAGCTATCGAGTGTCTAAAACTACCAAACAACGACTAAACAAACCCTAGAACTCTCAAATTATATTTCTATTCAATGGAATTGGATGCACACTTATGTCTACTGATTTTAATTGATTAAATTACGTATATTATCTCTAATAATAGGGTTAAAATGAGAATTGGCTAGATTGACGAATTAACTAGTGATTTTAACGTGTCTATGATGAATTTCTTTTTTACAAACACATCAATACTGAAAACCAATCAACTAATATTAGAAAACAATAGCACACATGATCATAATCAACAACAACTAAAAATATTTTAAATCAAACAGATAAACTTGGTAAAAAGTTGAACCGAACAAAGTCTAAACACGCAATTAGTTCATTAGAACTAGGTGCATAGTTACAGAAGTTTAGCCTCTAAACATGTTCAAAGACAATAAACAATGTTATAAAGTCTGAAACATAACAATCATCATAGATTATACTATACGGAAGATAAATCGAATAAAACAACTAACATGTTGTCATTTGTGTTGTAGTGTCGTTTAGAAGTCGTTTGGAGATCCAATGTTGTGTTGAAGTGTTTCATTTAACTTAGTTACATTATTCCTAATGCATTTACCAACGGACCAGACTTGCATTATTTATAAGATTAATTTCTCTGAACCCGGATGTCGTTATCTGAGTTAAATTAAGCCACGACCAAAATACAAATAATAACATTAATTGAAATTTGCGTTATCATTTATTACGCTTTGGATCCGGGTTGCGAGATGAGTCTTTTTAGGATCCTTTTTTGACGGATGTTAAAGTTTATGTTACATATTTTTTGTATTATGTAGGAAATATTATCTGATCTTGTGTAGAACTATATTGCATCATGTGTAGGTGATTATGAATATTTGCAGTTGCCACTAATAGTAGTTGTTACATGCTGTACATAGCCATGTATCATTTTACCTAGTTAAAAATCGACCAACATTTATTAAGTTTTCCTTATATTTTTAGGTATCTGGAGATTTGCTTTGGAATACCAACATGAGGGATCATATACATAAACTTGTTTGGAATGTCTTCATAAAACCTTATACGTACTTTTAAAGCAAAATGCATGTTCTTATTAACGAATTTAACTTGGGTGACAACAATTGGTAAGGAAGGTGGAATCTGACTTAGCATTACTTAGTACTCACTTGATCTCTTAATGAATTGTAGTCTAAATGTTAATTAACAAGTAAGAACAATAAGAACATACAATTCCCTTGAAGCCCCAAAGTATACTTCTCTAAATTGAGTTGCAAAGTTACAACTTTCAAGCACACATACAATGGGAGACTACAACTATACTTATAGGGGCTCTACACTAACAAACATAATTGGTTACAAAACGAGAATCAATCTACATAGTTGATTATGGGGTGTTAAGTGTTGGACACGAGTCACAATTATAATAAAATTATATATATAAATATAAAATTGTAAAGATACTCTTTTTACATTTGGGAAATTGTAGTAAATAAACTGTGTACAAATACAAACGAAAATAAATATGGACTACGACATATTTAAATAAATCAATTGATTCAAACCAATATCTTCAAAAGATAAAGTCTTCAACTTGATCTTTAGTAACGCATTCTTGTAGTCTCCTTAGGAAGATCTTCAAAAGATAGAGCAATCAACTTTGTGCTCGAACAAGGCCTTCTTGTAATATCCCTTGCTACAAGAAAGAACACACGATGTTGACGGTTGTGGCTGAGGCACGTGTTCAACACGTTTCCCTTAAAACAGATTTCGCGCCTCTACCAAAGACGACGCGTTTGTCTCCCAGTGTACAACAGCCGAAGCAGTTTGTACTGCCATAAATGGCTCACGCGCCCGAGGTTACACCGGATAAAATTATAGTATTTGAACTTGTGGAAAAATAATGATATGAAAGTGATGGAATCGTGTAGAGAAAACTTATCTCTCTATAATTCTCAACATATGCATGTTCAAGTCTTCACAACTTCTCCAAGAATTCTTCATACTTCTTATCTTTCTCTTGTAGTTTCTCATAAAAACTAAGAGTTGTGGGTAGTGAAAAGTTTTACTTTATTAGAAATTTTATTAGAGACATAAACTCTATAAAAACTAATAAATTGACATAAAAACTCTACTTAAGAGTTTATCATCCATATGAAAAGTCTACTAAATAATTATAATTTTATTAAATTATAAGTTCACTAACTTAATATCTATTCACTATATAAATTTCCAACAATCCCCATATGAAACCGTTCAAAACACATAAAATTTCCAATGGAACCTCGATAGTTGAGTATTGCCGGATAAGTAGATGTTCCCTTTGAACTTTCCGTTGTGAAGCATACTTAGTTCCTAGCGGTTTGTAGACGCGATGTCCTTGAACAAACCCCCATTTGTGTAGACGACAATACACTTCACACAAATACTCTCCTTAGCCGGGTCATCCCCTCATAGTTGTGTCCAATAATGGTCATGGAACACTTTCCAGGTTCTGGAGCGCTCTAGGAACTGTGCCCCCAATTCCATTCGAAGCGACCCCACTTCTCTCTAGCATAGGTGATTCTCCTTAAATCATTAAAAGTATCATGGTTACCATGATTACGCAAAATCATTTACCACATAATATGCTTAGCCTCACAATTTGTCACTGAATTCCATAGGAATGAACTAGGACGTATTTAAACACCCTTTTATCATTTAGGGGGTATATATAACCATATATACTAGCTTATGCATATCAGCTACGCCCCCACAGTGACCACCCTTAGGCATAGAATTCGTTGTCCTATTAAACTTAGATCTTGGAATCTCCAATCAACTAAGTTAGGTTTCCTTCACACACCCTTTTTCCATGGGCTTTAGTCTAATTCCACAACTTGATCTCTAATAAATCCTCAGGCTGTTGGATCCATAACATTATCTTTGTCATTGACAAGTCACTGAAGATAACTTTGCAGTTGAGATCAATTGTCATGACGTGTTCGTAACTCGAAAGTTAACATTGCTTATTGTCAATTTCTAAGACTATAACCTTAGTGGCCATCTGAATCTGGTTATAAAATTTGTCTTAGGATGATACATTTATAATTTAAGGCAAACACATATCCATTATGCACTATGACCTTTGTGTCTTCCACTTAGTCGTCTATTTGCAATGTTAGATTGGATTACAAAATCCTTATTGATAAAATATTATGGTACAAATGCAAGACACCCCCACATTTAAGTGTTATTGGATAACAACCAGATGGAGTAACGAAAACCATTTCTACATACCCTTATAGGGTTGTTCTTTTTTTAATGGATCCTCCCCCACATTTCTTGCCATTTGATCAACATTTCCGTAACTTCACTTATGACGACCTTTATACACATATGATTGAACAAGATCAACCTCATTGTATCATTGGATTTAATCATATTGCATTATCTTACATAAGCTGACCAAAGCAACACATGCCATTGTCATAAGTTTGTCACCAACTTAGAATGATTCTTATTCACCATATAGAATAAGCCTAGACAATGAGTTCTCCTCATTAGCTTTTCCGAAAAACTCTTATAATGAATAAAAATTCTCCCTCAACTTTGTCTTTACACTAATTATTTTTGTGTTCATACACATTTGAATGTTTAAAGTTAATTAGTCTTCGTCAAGATCCATAATTAACCAAGTACTAGTCTAGCATGCTTTACACTACAATACTTTAGCATGTGAACAGAAGATGCATCATTCTGATTCTTCACAGCCCTAAGATTATCATAATATCACCTTGCAACATTCATCCCTTGTTAAGACAAAATAATGAGACTTATTCATAATCCTAAAACATCAATATTTAGGAAGGTCTCACAAATTCTTGTATATAGCACATAGTGAAATTTTATCATTCAATTAAGGAACATAACTTGTTTACCTTTGATCTCCGACGCTTTACCATTGACTCATAAGTACTTAAACATAAGTCTTAATCCAAGTCCCTTGGTGAACACACTCATCCCTAACAAGATGAATGTTCCTCGTTTACAATCACTATTATGTAGAAGATAGAGTCAACTAGATTTACACTCAACAACATGGCATTCATAATTTTGCCATAAGTGATTTGCACACATCTATTGTCATTCATTAGGAGATATGTATATTTAGGATGCTCTCCCAAACGAAGGTAAAATTCCATATTCAAGTGGTAGACGCATCTACGTATAAATCTCGCAAGATTTATCAAAGGTATACAATAACAATAGTACTTCTACTTTCATATGTTAGAATTCAAATTTGTGAATTTTCCAAAGACTTATAAAGTATTTCAACATGAATCTCGTTTGTGTATTTCATCTCAATACACTCAGTACGTTCTCATTATTCTCTCATGATATGGTTATATGTTTCATCTTTGACTTTTAGTCAATGCAACAACTATCAAGTTGTTTATGTCCAAATATTTTCATATACTATCCGTTTAAAGCCATATTCTTTAAACAATGTATAGTTGACGTTATAATTATTTTCACAAAAATAATTTATACGTCACAAACATTAGTGATTTATTTCTTTTAAAAAATGCATGTGTTATATGAAGATATTGAACACAAATCAATAAAATACATTGGAAACTAAATCATAAGTGCCAAACACTTTTGAAATTTAAACGGAAGCATAGACAACATGTAGACATCAAATATCAAAGTGCTTTTATCTTCAACACTTTATAATCTGACAAAAATCTTCTCAACGATATCGTCCCATGGCATGTCTTGAGATACTCCCTCAATAAGACTCCATGCACTTGTAAGTACAAATTTCTCATTTCATCTTAAAACTTTAAACTTAGACAATTCTACATAAAATAACACCAAATTGTTACAAAGACTACATTTAAGTAGTGAACTTGAACAATTAACTTTGTTCACAACAACACCAAGTTGTTTTCCACCAAATAATATCCATGAGATTGTTACTTTGTTCACCAATGATACTTCTAGCAAGAGTAGCGAACCATTTGAATTATCAATATGCAAAACTTTGTTTTAAAAAACCACTCTTAAACATTTCCTTAGTTTTGCAATATACCATATTAATAATATCAATTAGGGTTTATGAAAACATAAATCAATATCCAAAATATCAAATGATTTTATATTATTTAGTCTTACTATGCATGTACTAAACGTTTTCTAACACGCATGTTTGAAAAAAAATTGTTATAACAGCACATATAGAATCGAATATTTACATAAAATATTTTCCAATAATAAAGTTTATAAAATAAACCATTTCACATCATTTTAGTGCACACATAGGCAATTAAATGTTTACATAAAACATTTCCATTCATTATGACTTATATAATGAACAATCTCTAACCTTGTATTTGTGATACACATTTTCTAACACACGTGTTAGAAAACTTAAGTCATTATATATATATATATATAAAACATGACCATTTGAATTTAGAAATCACAAATTAAAGTTAGTGATAAATCCCATACAACAACACCATCACTTTATGGTGATTTAGTTCTTGAAGCCAAACAAACATCAACTTCAATATATGACTTTTTATTTCTAAACCATACAAAGCATTAATTTGTTATATTTACTAAAATCAATTCTACAACAAATTACTTATATAAAATGTTTACATAAAATATTTCAAAGCATTTGTATTCTAACCATTTTTAACAATCATGTTAAAATGAAAAAAATCTAACGCGCACGTTAGAAATATTAACATTCCCACTAAATGTTAATTCGACTTGTTATAAACACATATATGGTTCATATAAATAAGTTACTTCTAATACACATGTTTAAAAATAAACAACTAAAAATTGTTTCCAAACAAACAATTTTCATGAATCGTTTCTAACATGCATGTTAGAAGACAAATGATTACAAAAATCATTTGCAATTTTTTTATAAACTATTTCTAACACTTTTCATGAACCGTTTCTAACACGCATGTTAGAAGACAAGTGATAACAAAAATCATTTGTTTTTTATAACTATTTCTAACACTTTTGTTAGAACTAAACAATTACAAAAATTGTTATAAATGTTATCAATAAATATGTTCTAACATATTTGTTAGAAATAAATGATTATAATAACAATTATCATACCAATAGGTTCTAACAAGCTCGTTAGAAATAAACGATTACATAAATCGTTATAAAACATATTAGTTGTATAAAAAACCCAATTCTAACACGATCGTGTAGAAATAAATGATTAAAAAATCATTATAAGGCTTATTTGTTAATAGAACTTAATTAGAGACATAATAGTCTAATCAAGTAACATAAAACTCTTATTTAAAGACATGAAAATTCTACTCAAGAGAATTTACCGTTTACATAAAACGTATGGTTTACACCCATAATTCCGGTCTAACACACAAGTTAGAGAAATTTAACGTTTACAAAAAATATATGGTTTACACTAATAAACCCGATCTAACATAAAGGTTAGAAAAATTAATGATTCCATAATCGTTTCAAAACTGAACGATTGAACCAAACTATTCGTTTTGTACCACGGTATAGGATTTAAGATTATAACTCAATCTCAATAAATCTAAACACAAAAAGTTGTACTACATACATATTTCCCAAAAAAAATATTTATAAGATCAAATCTCTAAAAAATATTTTTTTATTATAAATCCTTTCGTGAACCCAAAATCATTTTAAATAAGGTTTTAAGATTGTAGCTAAAATCTCACTAAATCTGTTTTAAGTTTGTAGGATATGAGTCACAAATATAATAAAATTATATATATAAATATAAAATTGTAAAGATACTCTCTTTACAGTTGAGAATTGTAGTAAATAAACCGTGTAAAAATACAAACGAAAATAAATATGGACTACAACATATTTAAATAAATCAATTGATTCAATATCTTCAAAAGATAAAGTCTTCAACTTGATCTTTAGTAACGTATTCTTGTCGTCTCCTTAGCAAGATCTTCAAAAGATAGAGCAATCAACTTTGTGCTCGAACAAGGCCTTCTTGTAATATCCCTTGCTACAAGAAAGAACACATGATGTTGACGGTTGTGGCTGACGCACGTGTTCAACACGTTTCTCTTAAAACAGATTTCACGCCTCTATCAAAGACGACGCATTTGTCTCCCAATGTACAACAGCCGAAGCAGTTTGTACTGCCGGAAATGGCTCACGCGCCCGAGGTTACACCGGATAAAATTATAGTATTTGAACTTGTGGAAAAATAATGATATGAAAGTGATGGAATCGAGTAGAGGAAACTTATCTCTCTATAATTCTCAACATACGGATGTTCAAGTCTTCGCAATTTCTCCAAGAATTCTTCATACTTCTTATCTTTCTTTTGTAGTTTCTCATAAAAACTAATGAAGTACATAGCCTACCATTTTTTACAAGAGTTGTGGGTAGTGAAAAGTTTCACTTTATTAGAAATTTTATTAGAGACATACACTCTAATAAAAACTAATAAATTGACATAAAAATCATCCATATGAAGAATCTACTAAATAATTATAATTTTACTAAATTATAAGTTCATAAAATTAATATCCATTCACTATATAAATTTCCAACATTAAGATCAATACAAACCAATGATCCTAAGAACATGATAAACCATGAAACACAAACATATTTAGACTAGAAACCCAGATTGAGTTAGTATAATAACTCTAGTTTCCATATTTTTGAATCCGACTTTGATAGGGTTGTATTTCTATTTAGATCAGTTGTACTGAAATTTTGGTTCACTATTTTTGTATTAACTATGTCTAGAATTCTAGAATGTAAAACCCCAAACGCATGTATTTTGTTTATATACTCAGATGTCTACATGATGCACATGTTGGCTAGAAATATGATGTCTGGTTTCTAATAGTTTTTGTAATATTGGCTCTATTAATTTAATGATAGTTTACGAGTAGAAGTTCAAACACACATACACATACACACACTAATATCTCTTTATTGCTTCAGACTTTAGAGTAATGGCAAGACAACTGTCCTTTAGCATTTCCAGCTATTGGTAGGCCTTATTTTAGAAGAATTTAATGGCTTAGCTAACATCATTTAAGAAATTCTAGTTCACATTGAGTCATGATATCTTTGGTGTTTGCATCTTTTCCATGTATCCAGTCATTAAATCTGGTAAGATTAGTGTGTGAGCTTCCACCTTCTGCGACTCTACTAGCAACCTTTTCTTTGAGATCAACGACCTTAGATTTGAATATTTTGTCACTGAGCAGCTGCTCCACTTTACTTTTTATTCCTTGTTGTGTAATAGTGCCTCCTTCATTTTCTTTCAACGGAAGGCCAATTTTCCAGACATCACAAATGTAAGTTTCGTTGTAAGGTTGATCACCAAAGTAAGGCCAACACAAAAAGGGAGTCCATTTGTCACACCCTCTAAAGTAGAATTCCAACCACAGTGAGTCATAAAACAAGCCACAGAAGGATGAGCCAATACCTTTTATTGAGGTGCCCAGCTCACAATTTTTCCATGAGATCCCACGCGGTCCATATAACCATCTAGGAATGTGGTTGTAGTCTCCTTGGTAGACCGGGCCACACAACCCACAAGAAGGGCCGGTTGGTAAGTTCAAGACCAAGTGCCAGTTCTTCAAATTGAGTTTGGTTAAAGTAGTGAAACTTGCAAATGCAATACAAAGAACTGAACAGCTAGTTGCTGATCAAGACATGCTAAGCAGGTGGAGTCTTCTGCCCAAAAATGGCCTACTTGATCAGCAAGTCAATTGCTTGCCAAAAGAGGGCCTACGGGCAACAATTCTTGAAACAGGCTAAATGCTATAGGCTCTAGCTCAACGGATGAGTTGCATGTAAACCATTCCGTTATTGTGGTTGATTCAATAAGTCTTACATGATTTTGAAAATGCACTTCATTGCTGGTTGAGTTGATAGAACGTAGCCACAAGAGGTTTCCAGGTTTTATAGGTGGCATACATTCTGTCAACCTAATCATCTCACTGTTTCGCGGTATGCCTGAGTGAAAAGTTCAATAAAGTTTCCAAGAGATATGTAAAACATTTGTACCTTATGGAATAAATAGTCAGAGCACTAAGATTAAGAATCTAACCTTTGTTGTTTATGACACCATCATCAATCAGCTTTGGAATGCTCAACACGGTGGCTAGTGTAGCTGTTGATGCAGGACAGAAGATTACTCTTCCTATTTCCATCTTCTTTGCAACTTGTAGAGCCCATGCCAACCAAAAATCAACAATAAGACATGTAACTTTGTTGTCATCTTTTTTGTTAATAGTCTCTATAAGTTGTTCCAACTTGGTAGGCATCGACTTCTTCCATCAACCTACCTAATTCATTTCTATCTTCCCATGGTTCTAACCCATCAGGGATGGAAACCATTTGCATTAGATCCTCACAACCATCGTTATCTAACCAATTCGTCTTTATGACCTTGTGAGTGGCCTCTGTGTTTATGACTGTAACTTTGGCACCTTGTTTGACTAGCAGATGAGGAAGTTCGGTTGCAGGAATTACATGGCCTTTTCTAGGGGCGGGTAGGAGTAGAACATGAGGTCTTACCATGATTTTGAAACGTGGTCGAAGTTAAGGTTCAATTTGTTGTATAACAATTTTTCTAGAAAATTTTTGTTGTTTGGACTTATCATTTTTCACATGTTGCCATGCTTAAAGCATCAATAGTTGTCATTTATGGTCCTTTTAAGATTAAGGAGGTATGTAACACTCTTAAGCATCAATATTGTCATTTTTCACATGTTGCTTAAAGCATCAATAGTACGTTGCCACGTTATTTTAATTCACTTAAACCAATTTCAACCGTGAAGGGAGGGGCACACATCTTAGAATACTCCATGTCAACCCTAGCATTCTATATTTATTAAAAATTTAAATAAAGCAAATAAATAAAAAACACGTATTGTTATTAATAAAAAACGAACTAAAATATTTAAAGATAAAATATATGAATTGAAATATGAATATTTTCAAAACTAACGACACGAAAAAGAAATAACAAAGACCTCCAATCATACCAATCTCATTAAAACTGTTAACATAAGTTCAATTAAGAAAATATTTAAACTTAAATGATTATAACAATATGGACAATTATAACTTCAAATTTTGTGTAAGTTGTGATATTAAGCCTTGTGGTTTTGTCACTTTACGAGTTACGTCCACAAAGTTTTTTTTTTCCATATCTGAGTCTTTCAGGTATGAAATCATGTCGTTGTCATCCACTTGTCTAACGTTATCCATTTTTTGATGATTGTGGACCTTTTTATCCCTTTCTACTTTGGTATCTTTTATTCACTTTTAAACCTTTAACATGAAAAACTTTTTTAATAAACAAAATAAATAACATACAATGCCAAATACCGCTTTCTCTCTCTCTACTCATTTTCTCTCTCTATGTTATTAAAAAATGTATAACACCATCCTCACTTATCTTCCACCGCCACGAGAACTCTCCTTACCTACATCACTGTTCACCTCCCCTTCCCTACACAGGGCACACAGGGCTGACTCAAAATATTTTAGCCCCATAGCAAATAACAAAATTGGAGCCTTTTTACAAAAAAGAAAAGAGAAAAAAATGATTACTATCCTCTGTTAGCACTAATACCCAAATGTGTTACATAATTGAAACCATAGAACCTGAACATGTTACTCAAAACTTTAGACCTAAATGTATTATTTTTTGTAAACCACTAGAAATCTCTATGGAATTAGCTCTTAATAATATATGTGTTAAAAGGTTGCAATTTTAGGAAAGAACATGAAGTTTATTAATTGGGATAAATTATTTCGCTTGGGCCTAATGTGGGCTGGAATGAAAGATGAAGCAGGTCACGAGGTTTTAAGTCGGTATTAGGAAGGATTTAAGGGAAAACGCATGACAAATTTCGAGGGAGTTGTTAGGCATGATTTCGAAGCCATCAACCTCTTGGCTGCTATGCTCGACTCAAAATAACAAAATTATCTTAGCCCTAAAGCAAATAACAAAATTGGAGCCCTTTTCGTAAAGAAAAAAATGATTACGATCCTATGTTAGTACTAATATCCAAACGTGTTACATAATTGTGCTAAACCCTTGAACGTGTTATTATTATTTTGCTAGTGAATAATTTGAGTGTATTCATGTGATTAGGCTTTGGTTAAGTTCTTCCTTATAAGAGAAGACTGGTCTTTGTTATTAAAATTATGTCTATTTAGCTTTTTAATTTAAGCTATGAAACAAATTATGTCTATATAGTTTTCAACTAGGTAAACAAACATATTGGAAACTTGTCGCCAATTGGAATGGCAACAATCTCATTTGTGAGGCCAAATCAGAAAATGGCCTCTAAGGTGAGTAAAGGTTGTCATTAAAAGCGTTTATGGGTTTAGAATTTTTGATGATCTTTATTGATTTACAATACCCTTTATATAGGGAGAGTACAATCAGTTAATAAGGAAACGATATACAAAAATATGCACAATAAATAAGAGATCATAATCTATTCCTAAAATAATATTCTGCTGTAAATATTCTTCGGCTAAAACTCCCCCGCACTTTGAGCGGGCGGAGGACAGACACTCAAGCTGGATCGAAAAGACCGGAAAAGTTGGCGAGCGAGGCCCTTAGTGAAGATATCTGCATACTGTAATGACATAGGAACATGACAGACACGGATCTGGCCAACACGAACCTTCTCACGAATAAAATGAATATCAATCTCTATGTGTTTAGTCCACTAATGTTGAACCGGATTGTTTGACATATATATCGCTGAAACATTATCACAATAAAACCACAGTAGCTTGCCGAAGGGGAAAATGTAACTCAAGAAGTAAATTTCGGGCCAGGTTGATTCAGCTATCGCATTAGCAACACCACGATACTCAGCCTCAGCACTGGAACGCGAAACAGTAGGTTGCCGTTTAGAGGACCATGAAATAAGATTGTCGCCTAGGAAAACACAGTAACCACTAGTTGAGTGACGAGAATCCGGGCAACCACCCCAATCGGCGTCCGAATAAGCTACCAAAGAATGAGTAGTAGACTTGACAACCCGTATACCATAGTTAATTGTGCCCTGTAAGTACCTAATAATCCGCTTTAGGGAAGCAAAGTGCGGTTCACGAGGTTCATGCATAAAAAGACATACTTGTTGTACCGCATAGGAGATATCTGGCCTTGTGAACGTGAGGTACTATAAAGCTCCAGCTAGACTACGGTAAAGAGTTGGATCATGAAACAAAGGACCATCCGAAGCACTGAGCTTGGAGGATAAATCAACTGGAGTAGTGCATGGTTTACATGCGGTCATAGATGCTCGTGCGATGATGTCTTTTGTATACTGAGCCTGATCCAAAAATAAACCTGTAGTATTTTGGGTCACCCGAATACCCAAAAAATGATGTAACTGGCCCAAATCAGTCATTGCAAACTCTCGTGAGAGCATGCGAATAATATTCTGTAGTAGCGCGTCAGATGAGGCTGTGAGGACGATATCATCAACATAAAGTAGCAAATAAGCAGTATGCGTGCCATGGGTGTAAACAAATAAGGAACTGTCACAGACACTACTGCGAAATCCCTTGGACAAAATATGATTTGCAAATCTAGTGTACCATGCCCATGGAGCCTGCTTTAAGCCATATAGAGACTTTTTCAGCCTGCAAACAAAATTAGGGAAACGGCGATCGGTAAAACCAGGAGGCTGATGCATAAACACTAATTCATTCAGTGTCCCATGTAAGAAGGCGTTCTTGACATCCAATTGATGGATAGGCCATGAACGAGAGACAACAATAGAAAAGACTGTCCGAATAGTAGCCGGCTTAACAACCGGGCTGAAAGTGTCCTCACAATCAATACCAACTGTTTGAGATTTCCCATTAACTACCAGCCGCGCCTTGTATCTTTCCAAAGATCCATCGAATTTAAACTTATGCTTGAATAACCACATACATCGAATAATCGACCGAACATGTGGGCATGGCACCAATTCCCATGTGTCGTTTTCCTGCAAAGCACTAAACTCTGCCTGCATGGCATGTAACCAATGAGGGTCGCCAAAGGCCCTAGCATATGAGGTGGGAACTGGGCTAATGGAGGTAGTATAGAGAGTGTGGTGAGATTTATACCGAAGATTACTCTTCCTATTTCCATCTTCTTTGCAACTTGTAGAGCCCATGCCAACCAAAAATCAACAATAAGACATGTAACTTTGTTGTCATCTTTTTTGTTAATAGTCTCTATAAGTTGTTCCAACTTGGTAGGCATCGACTTCTCCATCGATTCCATCAACCTACCTAATTCATTTATAGCTTCCCATGGTTCTAATCCATCAGGGATGGAAACCATTTGCATTAGATCCTCACAACCATCGTTATCTAACCAATTCGTCGTTATGACCTTGTGAGTGGCCTCTGTGTTTATGACTGTAACTTTGGCACCTTGTTTGACTAGCCGTTGACAAAGTTCGGTTGCAGGAATTACATGGCCTTGCGCAGGGGCGGGTAGGAGTAGAACATGAGGCCTTACCATGATTTTGAAACGACGTATGGTCGAAGTGAAGGCTCAATTTGTTGTATAACATTTTTTCCACACAATTTTTGCTGTTTGGATTTATCATTTTTACATGTTGCCATGCTTAAAGCATCAATAGTTGTCGTTGATGGTCCTTTTAAGATTTCTGGACTCTAGTCACATTGATATGGACATGCAAATTATGTGTACTGTGTACTTCATACGATAAATGAAATTATTGGTGTAATTTATTTGGTTGGCATATAAAAAGAAAAGATAAGGATGAGAAATAAGAAGATAAATATGGAGAGTTTAAATCATAATAGGTTAATTATATTTAGTCGTTTTAGGTTTTCTGGTTTATTTTATTAAAAACTATTTTAATAAACAAAATAAATAAAATACAATGCCAGATACTACTTTGTCACTCTCTTTCTACACTCATTTTCTCTCTCTATGTTCTTAAAACGCATAACACCATCCTCACCCATCTTCCACCACCACTACAATTCTCCTTCCCTGCATCACCGCCACCTCCCCTTCCCTACACAGCACCGACACAAAAGCCCAAAATTGAAGCCATTTTTGCAAAAAAGAAAAAAAATTGCTTAAGATCCTATGATTTGTATATGATCTATGTGTATGTAAAGTTATAGATCATAAACCTCAACGTTAGCAATCTCAAAGCTAAAATCACCTACATATAATATGTTTTTTAGATATTGTTTGGTATACAAGAATGATAGACCGAATAGAATGCACTATTGAGAGAGAATGGAAAAAATATGTTTGGTTGTTCAAGGTATTTGGAATCACCCATTAAATAAGACATTCTATTCAATCTAAAAACCTCAAATTTATTCCATCCATCCATCCACCCCCCTAGTTTTTTTCTCGTTTCATTCTCTCAACTTTTTTTAGTAGTGTAAAATATTAGATTTTTAAAAGTCTGACCCCACTTATTTGGATTTTGAGAGTCGATCTCCATTGATTTTTTGTTCAAGTTCCGTCACCGCATATAATATACATTTAGATAAAATAGTTAAAGAAACAAGTAACTCAAACATAAACAAATGTTGTCAACCAAGTAACTTATTCATACTTTATACTTATTCCTTACCTTCTAAAGTTATGTATTTCTGTTTTTACACGAATAATAACGAACAAAAACTCAATCAAATAAATCATATGCATTATGCGGCTCATAGCTTAGAGGTATCAAGATCTGGAGCAAGGGCGGTGTCAGGAGCCGTAGCATGGGCTATGGCTTAACCCATACTTGTAGTGTTTTTTTCCGTTTTTATACAAAGGATACACCTGAAAAGATACGAGGATATCTCTAACAAAAAATAGGATACTTGATATTACTAAAATCCTATTTTTTATAAGCCCAAAAGTTTTACAACTAGAAAACTGGTAGAATAATTAAGCCCGAATGATAAAATAAGCCCGAATTAACAATAATAGAATTGAAAGGAGGCCCTAAATATAATTGATAAAGTTAGCAGAAACCAAAACAATATTATATTTGAATAAGTGATCTTGCTCGTCTTATGGTGGAAACCGGAACACATAGTTCTTGTCATTTGGTTTATCGGGTAGTGAAGCTAGCCTTGGTTTTATCGGTTGCAACCGCAACCATTGAAAGATGTTTTTTTTTTCTAAATTGAAGCTTGTCAAGACCAATTTGCGCTATCGAATGGGCCCGGAATATTTGAACAATGCTATGGTTTGTGCGGTCGAAAAAGAAACTTTCGATAAAGTAAAAACGACGATGTGATGGAACGATTTCAAGCTATGAAAAAAGAAAAGGACATATCTATTAGGTATTTGTTTTACTTTATTGGTTTTCTTTAATTATTGTATAATTGCACTGTAAAAAAGTTCAGGATACCTCTAAATTAATGGGCTAGCTCCGCCACTGATGTGGAGATAAAGTGTCCCACCCCATGAAGTTGAGGTTTTAAGCTCTATTGTAGACAATAGTGAAGATTTAGGAAGGTGCCCGAGTTAGCTCGTCAAAAAAAATCATATACATTGCCATCCCAAAAAGACATGTCTTACTAACTTATGATGCATGTCCCATGTTAGGTTTATAAAGAAATGCATACAAACATATTTTTTTTATTAACTTATGAACATAGAAAAGTTTAGAAGAAGGAATTCAATGACCCATCAATAACTCTCTTTATTGCTTTAGATAATGGCAACACCAGATATCCAGTCGAATGAAAGGAAGCTTATACGTGTCCTTTATCATTTCCAACTATTGGCATGCCTTATTTTAGATGAAACTAATGACTTACCTAGCATCAGTCATGATGATCGTTGGTATCTGAATCTTTTCCATGTATCCAGTCAACAAATTTGTTAAGATTACTGTGTGAGCATCCACCTTTTGCTACACTACTTGCAACCTTTTCCTTGATATCAACAGCCTTAGATTTGAATGTTTTGTTACGGAACAGCTGCTCTACTTTACTTTTTATTCCTTCTCGTGTGATAATACCAGTTTTATCTTCCTGCAACCGAAGCCCGGTTTTCCAGATGTCACAAATGTATGTCTCATTGTAAATTGATCACCAAAGTATGGCCAACACAAAAAAGGGAGTCCATTTGTTACACCCTCTAAAATAGAGTTCCAACCACAGTGAGTCACGAAACAAGCCAAAGAAGGATGAGCCAAGACCTTCTGTTGGGGTGCCCAGCTCACAATTTTTCCACGAGATCCCACGCGGTCCATATAACAATCAGGGAAAGTAGTTTCAGACTCCTTGGTCAGACCGGGCCTCACAACCAACAAGAACGGCCGGTTAGTAAGTTCAAGACCAAGAGTCAGTTCTTCAAAGTGAGTTTGGTTGACAGTAGTGATACTTCCAAATGCTACATAAAGGACCGAACACGCTGCTTGATGATCGAGCCATGGTAAGCAGGTGGAGTCTTCATGCCAAAAATGGCCAACTTGATCAGCAAGCCGGTTGCTTGCTAAAAGGGGGCCTATGGGCAACCACTCCGGGAACAGGCTAAATGCTGCAGGCTCTAACTCAACAGCTGAGTTGCATATAAAACATTCTGCTGATGTGGCTGATTCAACAAATTTTACATGATTCTGGAAATTAACTTCTATGCTGTTTGAGTCACGAAAAGTGGCCCACACGAGGTTTTCAGGTTTTATAGGCGGCATAGCTTCTGTCAGTCGAATCATCTCACTGTTTCGACTTGGTATGCCTGAGTAAAATGTTCAATAAACTTTACACGAAATTTCTAGTACAATTATATTTAATTAAGTAAATAATTATATGACAATACAAATCTAACCGTTGTTGCTTATGAATCCATCATTAATTAACTTTTGAATGCTCATCGTGGTGGCTAGTGTAGCAGTTGATGCAGGACAAAAGATTGCTCTTCCAATTCCCATCTTGTTTGCGACTTGTAGAGCCCATGCCATCCAAAAATCAGCAATAAGACATGTGACTTTGTTGCCTTCTTGTTTGTTAATCGTCTCTATAAGTTGTTCCAACTTGCTAGGCACAGACTTCCGAATAGATCCCAATAACTTACCTAAGTCATTTCTATCTTCCCATGGTTCTAGCCCATCTGGGATGGAAACCATCTGCATTAGACCGTCACAATTATCCTTCTCTAATTGATTCGTCATTATAGCCTTGTGAATGGCGTCTGTGATTATGACTGTAACTTTCACACCATGTTCGACTAACTGGCGACCAAGTTCAGTTGCAGGAATAACATGGCCTTGCCCTGTAGCGGGTATGAGTAGAACATGAGGTTTTACCATGTTTTTGAAGCAAGGTTTGGTTGGTTGTTTCTAAGAATCACAGGTGCTTTCTATACTTGATTATTATCTCACTTTTATAAATACAAACTGGAGCATCCATCATGGTTGATGGATCAATAACTTTCATTAATGGTCGAATAAAGAAGGTGAACATCAATCCTTGTTTAATTAATGAGGAAGACTATTTTATCTGATCTATCTTAATCACATGCTTATGACACTAATAAAAATGTTATACTATCTTGCACAACTAGCGCCATAAACAAACCAAACATTCAACGAACATATCGTGAACCGTTTGGCAGAAAGTTCGTTTATGTTTGTTCAATTAGCTTAACGAACAACACGAACTTAACGAACAACACGAACAAAAAAATGAACACAAACAAAGGTCTCGTTCGTTTGACTGTGTTCATGAACGTTCGGTACTAAGTTCTGCTACATTCGTTCATTTTCGTTTGATTATATTAAAAAATTAATAAATAATAAACCTTTATCTAAACATACTAAAAACTTGAACCTCTATTTTTTTTCTAAGTTAGCTAAAATTTGGACATTCAAGACAGTTTTTAGGGTAATTAAGTCAAAGTTTGTTAAACTTTGAATAGTTATGTCTAAATAATTCTGGATAATTACGTCTTAGTTAGTTAAACTTGATTCGTCGTTCTTGGTAGTAATAGACTTCCTTTTGTTTTGATTTATCATTTAATGGTTGTATTTAACTACTTAAGTCCAGTTGTATTTAACTACTTAAGTCCAATGTTTAAGGTTAAGAATGTTTTTTTCTCTTTAAGTTAAATGTTTGTTTACGTTAGTTTTTATTCGTTTGCGTTCGAGACCAGTGTTTACAAACTGTTTGCAAACAACAAAATTTCCTAGCGAACAAGCATGAACGTAAACTTATGTTAGGCATGCGTTCGTGAACAGTTTGCGAACATGTTAATTTCCTTAACCAATGAACATGAACATGACCTTGTTCGTGTTTGTTCGATTCGATTACAGCACTATGTACAACTTGTATTTATTTTTCAATAAAAATTGAAGGGTGTATGTAGTATGATTAGACGTTAAAAATGTATTAAATACTTTCTTTTAGAACGTTGAAATGTTTTGATCCTTAGGAAATGAAAAGGAAAACAAATTGGCTTCTCGGATTAGGTCCATGACATGGTTCAAATTCTCAAGGGATTGGGTCACGAACGCTCACAATGGTTCGTCTCTAGCGTCTAGTGCATGTAGAAATCAAATATTCACAATCTTGTGATTTGCCATTGCATGTTGTTGCGTGTTCGAGGAATGCCAGTGCCCGATCTCATCTTAATAATCCAAAAGGTGATCCTAGTCCATACAACCCCTCAATTTTTACACTGAAAACCAAACAAAAGTACTTTGAGATCCCCCCCTTTGTACCAAAGTTGTATTCAACTTTGTAGTTATAGAAACAATTGTAAGCGAAATCCTTGCAATACTTACTAATTTCTCGTTGTTATCATGTTGAATACAATACACTCACGATGCTTCATTGTATATTGAGAAGCAAGTCGCCAACACGTTCGACATGCAAGTCAGAAAGACCAAAAGGGCTATAGAAATTTAAGGATAACTCATACAAGCAAAAGCGTACATGTTTTTATATAAATTTACACTCACTTTTTAATATGTTTTGGTAAAGAAGTATTCAAAATATGCCTATTTCAAGTTAAATTTAATTTTTAGGACAACACAAACCCAAGATGAAAAAACAAGTAAATCCAGATGAAAAACTGATAAAAGTGGAAATAATTGTCCAGACACGCCTTTCCCTCGCTAGACACACTCCATGCCTCTAATCCGGAAACTTCCAGACACCTCCAAAAGACCACCAAACAAAGCCTAGACAAGAAAAGTACAAACACGCCCAGTGCCCTGAAGCATTACCCTGTGTCTCGACACTAGATGATAAAAGTTCACTTCTGAATGATTGAAAAATCTGGGGACCCTCAAAGTAGACCACAACGCGTGCCTGCCAGATACACCTCAAGCCTCCCAAACCGGTTGTAGCAGGTCACTTGACTAGGAAAGGCCCATGCCATCCAGGTACGCTCCGTTGTGTCTCGAGTGCTCATATTTCTCCCCCTCTTCTACAGTACACATTTCTATTCTACCTACTATATCTAATCATTGTAATCATTAAAATAAACTAAAAAATCATTAGTGTAATCAAGCTTTTGATGATTACTATAATATTTTCAAGTTTGGTTCATGGCCATTCTTGGTTGAATTCTTGAACGTCTTTGGCGGAAATTTACCCCTTTAATAGAGAGTTAAATAAGGAAGATAATGGGTAAACAGTGTGTGTTTGTGTTAATGACTTTGGGTAATTAATAGTTTATTGAAAGAGAGTGAAATAATAGCGTCGCCATTGACCCGGGTCATTAGTATTTTGGCTTAACCCTTAAAATCTACCAATAATCTTGCAGTGTCATTGACTTGGGTCATTCATGTTTCTATGTCTATGTAGAGTCTCTGATGTGAGGTTAAAGGTTTTAGAAGGGACTTTGGGTTGGGTAAGCTTTTGCCTTTACGCAACGCTAGTACCAATGTGTAAAGGACTTGGTTTCTATGAAAAATGACTACCTTAGGAGAAGTGATGACTCACCAAATGACTCGTAATTTAAACCCCTTAAACTTTCTAATTAACTAATACTAAAGTGTAGTGGTATGTATTATCCTTGTTGATTGGTGTTACCATTAGGAGTTGATATCGACCTTGAGTGACATGTTCCTACCGATTCAAAGCGTTGGGTTCAGGTGTGTTAGGATTCCGACCTAGATATTGCACAACCTTATGCCTTAAGACACATATTTCCTCATCTAATAGTCGAGTCCTTGTTATCCCTGGTAAGAGATAGTTACCGAGCATTAAGAGATATGTTAATGCTAAACACTCCGTTTTGTTATCATTGATTTCTACCTTTTTATATTTCTTTTCATTTTTACTTTGAGCCATTTTTAAAATTGTTACTTTTGGTTTTGCCAAGATGCTAATGAATACTCGGTTCTAAAACTCGTTGTATCCTTAGACGACCTTATTATCTTATCATCACTATGTTACGACAAAGATGGGTGCAATTGCCCAACGTGAATCGTAGTGTGTTAGTATTTTATCGTGTTCTTATAAATATTAAAAATTAAACTAGTGCATAAAATAACTTAAAATATACCATCTTTTATAAGCATATTGCGACACGTCAAGTTTTTGACACCGTTGCCGGGGATATACAAAGATTTTTGGAAAAGTCCTAGCTAACGTCCTATTCGATTTAAACTTTCAAAAAAACTTGTTCGGGTCGAAACACGGGTTCGTTCTTGTCTTTTGTTGTTGGTAGTGCATGACCTCTACCCCCCTCAGGTGATTCAGAGCTATACCCATTCACCAACGAAGCAGAATAATACTTTCGTAGCAGACTTCGTCAAAGAAACAGACCCGGGGTTGAAGCAATGGTTGGTAAAACTAATGGTAGAGGAAAGGACCCTTATGGACTTTATAAGGTCAACCTTGGATAATTTTGGGGCAACAATTTCTGTTTCTGAGGTGAACATACATAACTTGTAACTAAGACCACCTCTTATCTCGTCCACTTTTAATGGAATACCCGACGAAGATCCACATCTCCATATTTCCAATTTCTTGGTAATATGTGAGACTTTTAAAATTAATGGTGTTTCGGAAGACGCTAGTAGACTCTGCATTTGACCATTTTCATTAAAGGGATTTATATATATATTTCCTCTTGTTAAGAGGGCTTTTTACAGATTTACCCAACATCTAAATTTAATTACATATATCTCCTTTTTCTTATGAAATTACTGATTTACCCTTTTAGTATTCATTTTCTTTAATCACTCTAATAATTTACCCTTTTAGTAATCCTTTTCTTTAATCACTCTAATAATTTCAAACAACGTTCCCCATGATCTTCCCCCGCTTCTCTTCGCAAACGAAAGCAACCACACAAACGACAACCCTACAACGACAGCAACAACCCTACACGACTTGGTGGTTTGCGGGATGTAACATTTGTCAAAAACGGGTTTTCCAAACCCGCTCCGTTTGTAATCGAATATCAAGTTATAAATGTCTCGTTGCGTATTTATGTCCATTTTAATTTTAATGATGCATAATTAATAAACAAACTAAACTATAAAAGTTATAATTGATAAAAAGTAAAAATAAAAGAATTAAAAAGAAAATGAGGCTGCCGGGACTCGAACTCGGGTCAGCCGGGTTTAACTCAAAGCCTTATCACACGCACATATAACCACTCCGCCACTTGTTGTTTTCTGTAAATGTTAGGAAACAATTAAATTTTATGGACTACCATGAATCAACCGGTTACGCCAACTGTACCCGAAATCGGTCACCAAACGTCCAAAGACGTTTGATTGATCGCGGTTTACTGAGTTTAACCGATACACCGACATCTTCAATCAATTTTGTTATGAATGAACTTGAATTCAAGAGTAAATCGGTTTTAATAACCGAAAACTTTCAATTCCTGAATCACTTCAATCATTTTCCTCTCTCGCGACTCAAACACACTCTGCAAACTTTCAATTGCATTTTCGCACAACTTTCAGTCCGCCGGAGAAGCTATTTGAACTCGCCGGACTTTCGCCGGAAAACCGTGTTTGTATATCAATTGTTAAGCTATTGTTAACTCAAACCCTGCAATCGGAATCAATTTCAGACGTCGATATCGGATAATTCCCGCTCGCCGGAAAACTTATGAAATTTTCTTATCTTCCGCTGTAAAACGGTATAGACATTCAAACCTTCTGATAACTCTTGTTTAACACTTCAATTCCTCGCGTAGCTAATCAAAACTGTTAATTTATTCGTTCAGTAGAAATCCGTAAAAACAGAGCCGACGACTTGCCGGAATTCTGAGATAAATCGTTCTCCGGTATGTTTACTTCTAAAAATCGTCTCTGTCATTTCATATTAGTCTGTTGAATGTTTGTCAATCGAATTAAACAAGAAACAATAGAGTAATCGCAGACTGTAATTTTGTAACGAAGAAGATGATGATAGTTTGATTATAAATTTAATAAAATCTGGATATTATCTCGGGTTAGACACACAGTCCAGCGGTGGACTGTGTGCACATACATATCACACGCCGCGAGTTCGATCCTTGACACACGTATGCTCTGTAACAAAAGTGTTTTATTTTTCTAACTGAACCGGATCTTTTCGCCGTTAAATGTTAAGTATAATAAAAATCTGTATATTAACCAAGTTAGACACACAGTCCAGCGGTGGACTGTGTGTAACGTTAAAGCACAGGTCCCGGGTTCGAGACCTGTTGACAGCACCGGGTTGATAATTAAAATCTTTTTTAAAAATAAATGAATTTTGAATAAACTGAATTAGTATATAAATATAATTAAAAACAGGATTATTTCGGGTTAGACACGTAGCTCAGTTGGTAGAGCTGCGTGCACGCGAACGGGAGGTCTCGGGTTCGAGTCCTGCCCGGCGCATACATACACACAATAAAACCGGTCAACAAGTCAAACGGTCAACGGTCAACGCAAAAGTCAACATATTTTTATATTTTTTATTATTTAATTTAATTTAAAAATCAATTAAAAATACTTAAAAATAATATTTTTAAGTATAGGAAATAGCCTTAAACTCACAAAAATATATCTAAAAATCCTATTAAAATTATTAATAAAATCCACTCATTTACTATATATTCCGTTATTATTTAGGTTAGTTAATTCTCGTTGTTCAATCCTTCCAACTCGTGCGCATCTCACCATCTCCAACCGAACGCACTCAATGTGAGTGAATCTCTACAAATTCCCCGTTTTAATCACGTTTTTGGGGTGTATCATGTGTCTTACCAATTATTATATTTAAATCATTATGCATACATCATATCATGAACAAATGTGTATTCAGCGTGTATCAACTGTTGTGTGGTTATTATTTAGATTTAATTTATTACGTTCAGTACATGCAATTTCATAGGCCGCCGCTCCCCATTACATTATGAGCGTTGAGCAGTTCCCCATTATATTATGAGCGTGAACCTGGCGTGCCAACATACGATCGGCTCCGTTTGATTGAGCCTTGATCGCACAGACATTTATCATTTTCAGTACATACATTTATCATAGGCCGTCCGTTCCCCATTACATTATGAGCGTGAACGTGATGTTGCCAACATATACAGTTTCATTCATGTTATAAATTCATGCAAGTTCACATGTTATTGTATGTTATGGTATGTTATTGTATGTTATAGTTTGTGGTGGTTATTGCTATTGTTTGATTATTTACATTTGCTCGCATATGACTATTGCACAGTTTTTCCTTGATAAAAATAACAAGAAACCAATAATAAATGTTTAACTAACAAGGTTCACTCGCCAACTTATGTTGACCCAAAACCCCCAATTTTTACACATGATACAGGTGAACCAGCTGCAGCAAGAAACACATAGGATTGGCTTAGAAGAATAAACTGATTTAGAGCTTGGATTGTTTTGTTTGGTTAATTTCCTTTGTATTGTATGGACATGTTTGGATTATTGAGAATGTAATTTTGACTTTAATAAATATGAAACATATTAGTAAATATCATGAGCTTTGGTGATAACCCAATTATGCCCGACTCTTATTCCGTTGCGGGTCGGGGTGTGACAGATTGGTATCAGAGCCATGACTATAGGGATATAGGATAGGTTATTAGACCCTTAGAGCCTATACTATAGTTGATTAGAAATTTTTAAGATTTTTGTGTGTTACATGCCAAATTTCATGATGTTATATGTTTTATGTTAAGTGTTACATTCAATGTTATGCAAGCATGTTCATAAGTATATATTATCATATAATGCCTATCATGAATCATATTCTCATAACATATCATAACCATGAAAACACACATCACATCATTTTCATGATTGTTTTTACAATTATTTTTTTTGTATTTTCAAATCTCATCAAAGTGAGTTCTCATGACGGGCATGTAGTAACTGGAAGGGTACAAGTACCGGTAGTCGGAACGTCTTGTCTAGCCTTGGCATTCCTATAAATCCAAAATAAAGGACCAGTTTGCCTACCTGGGGACTAACTATGAGAGTACGAAGTACCTATTAGGCCAAAGCATGCTATACCAAACGTTGTGTGAACGAACCCCACTTTGAGTTGACATTGTGTCTACACCTGGACACATTCCGACCATACATCTCGTAAACATATTTTTGTGGTTTTCATTCGGGTGATGCGAGTGTTAAATCGCCAATACTAATGTGAATCCTACCAAGCTAATAGACATGGGGGCCCACATGACTATACAGGTGAAGGTATGGGGGACATTTGAGGCCCAACATTAGCAAACCCAAAACATCCTATGGATGTAGTTGCATTATTGATATTTATGTTATTTTCATTTTCTTTAAGACACATGACACCTAAAAAGACTCCATAAACTCACAATTTTCTTATGTATGTTCCTGTAGATGTCGACTAGACAACGACGAGGGGGTAAAAGATCAGGAAGGTCTCACGAACGCTTGGCCACACAAATCGCGAAACAAATGGCCGCGGTGCTTCCTGATATTGTGGTTCAAGTACAACAAGCTCTCGCCACAAATCCCACTAATCCTTCCCAGCAAAATGACCAGAACATCGGCAACCCTCCTACCAGCAAGTGCTCATATAAACATTTCAAGTCTTGCGATCCTCCTAAATTTGAAGGGACCGAAGGTGTCACTGCTCTCCTCCACTGGTTTGAGGAAATAGAAAACACCTTCCTCAACTGCGATTGTCCTGAGGATCGCAAGGTACGATACGCAACCGGGAGACTATTTGGGGTAGCTCTCACCTGGTGGAATACTGAAAAGGGGAAGAGGGGAATTGATGATGCAATGGCCTTAACATGGGAGGAGTTAAGGGAAAGCATGACGAGGCGTTTCTGTCCTAGGAGTGAGATTAAAAAGTTGGAAGACGAATTTCATTCTTTGAAGCAAAAGGAGGGAGATCATACTTCCTACAACAAGAGGTTCTTAGAGTTGAACCAAATGGTCCCTAACTTGTTTACCCCAGTTTATCGCTTAATCGAGCATTATATTCGAGGTCTTCCCTCGAAAATTCAAGATTCAGTTCTCAGCACTTCGCCAGCAACACTTGAAGCTGCTATGGAACTAGCTACTGAACTGACCGAGAATCGAATTCGCAACGGTAAGTTTAAAGAGGAGAAAAAGAAAGCCCCCTTTGAGGGCCAAACTTCAAACCATTCCACCTCATCCTCTAAATTTGCTAACAAGAGGAAACGTAACACCAGAAACTTCGCTGTCACACAAACCAATCTCCCTATCCCTGCTGCACCCATCACCCAAGTTGCCCCTTCACCTGCACCATACAAAAGACCATACTCTGGCCCATTACCAAAATGCAACCGTTGCCAATACCACCATTTTCCTGATCATCCCTGCCAACATTGCACCGGCTGTGGTCGCGCAGGTCATACTGTTCAAACCTGTCGCATACCTCAGCGAACGAACCGCCACCAGCTTTCAACCCAAATCCACCAACAAATAATGGGTCAAGCCCAACAACCCCTACTATTACCACCTACCCAACATTTAGCCCAATCATACTACCAACCCAATTATCCCATGGTGCAACCAATGCGGGCTTGCTACAATTGTGGAGATCCAAGCCATTTTAGAAACACTTGTCCAAGGTTGGTGAACATTATTCATGCTCAAGCCCAAGCCAATCTGGTGAATCAAGCTAACCAAGCTCCTCCACCTGCAAGAGGAAGAGCTTTCAACATCAACGCTAATCAGGCTAGAGCTGACAGCAATGTGGTTAACGGTACGTTCCTTATCAATGGTAGTTATGCATCCATGTTGTTTGATACTGGCGCGGATAAAAGTTTTGTGTCCTTAGAGTTTGAACCCATCCTAAACCAAAATCGTGATAAGCTCATGGAATCCATAACAGTAGAAGTTGCTGACGGGAAACCGGTCTCATTAAACTCTATTTTACGCAATTGTACTCTCACTTTAAACGATCACAATTTTCTAGTTGACCTCATTCCAATGAAGTTGGGAAGCTTTGACATTATAATTGGTATGGACTGGCTCAGCCAACATCAGGCTGAAGTTGTATGTCGCGAAAAGTTTATACGCATTCCTCTTTCAAACGGTCAGACTTTACGAATCTTTGGAGAAACCTCGTCGAAAGGGCTCAGATTAATGTCCTGTCTTCAAGCAAAAAAATATTTTCGCAAGAATTATGTCGCGTTTTTAGCTCATGTCGTCAAAAAGGGAACCATGGAGAAGAAACTTGAAGACATTCCTGTAGTAAAAGATTTCCCGCAAGTTTTTCCTGACGACATCTCAGGACTTCCTCCCGTGAGAGAAGTCGAATTTCGTATCGATCTTATACCTGGTGCTACACCAGTTGCAAAGTCTCCTTATAGGTTAGCCCCATCCGAAATGCAAGAGCTAGCCAGCCAATTGCAAGAGTTGACTGACAAAGGATTCATACGTCCTAGCTCCTCGCCTTGGGGTGCACCTGTCCTTTTTGTGAAGAAGAAAGATGGATCGTTTCGCATGTGCATTGACTACAGAGAACTCAACAAGTTAACGATCAAGAATCGTTATCCATTACCTTGCATTGATGATCTTCTTGACCAACTTCAAGGTGCGAGCTGTTTTTCAAAAATCGACCTTCGATCGGGTTATCATCAACTCATAGTACATGAAGAAGACGTCCCAAAGACTGCTTTCCGAACTCGTTATGGTCATTATGAATTCATGGTCATGCCATTTGGTTTAACCAACGCTCCAGCTGTTTTCATGGATCTAATGAACAGAGTCTGCAAACCATATCTCGATCGTTTTGTTATAGTCTTCATCGACGACATCCTCATTTATTCAAAGTCTAAGTCTGATCATGAACGACATCTTCGACTCATCCTTACACTTCTAGAGAATGAAAAGCTTTACGCCAAATTCTCCAAATGCGAATTCTGGTTAAAAGAGGTACAATTCCTTGGACATGTGGTCAATGACAAGGGAATACATGTCGACCCCTCAAAGATCAAAGCGGTACAAGAATGGCAAGCGCCACGTACACCAACTGAAGTAAGATCATTCCTTAGTCTGGCTGGTTATTATCGCCGTTTTATTTCAAACTTCTCTCGCATTGCTGTACCACTCACGGCTTTAACTCATAAGGGAAAACCTTTCATATGGGGACCCAAACAAGAAGAAGCCTTCCAAACCCTTAAACAAAGACTCTGTGATGCACCAATCCTCACTCTTCCTGAAGGTTGTGATGACTTCGTGGTTTATTGCGACGCTTCAGGGCAAGGACTAGGCTGTGTTCTAATGCAAAGAGGAAAGGTTATAGCTTATGCTTCGAGACAACTCAAGACTCATGAGAAGAAATACACCACCCATGACCTAGAACTTGGAGCCGTTGTGTTCGCTCTTAAGATATGGAGACATTATCTCTACGGTACTAAGTGTGAAATATACACTGACCACAAGAGTCTTCAACATATCTTCAATCAAAAGGAGTTAAACATGAGGCAACGAAGATGGGTCGAACTTCTAAATGACTACGACTGTGAGATTCGGTACCACCCTGGCAAGGCAAATGTGGTGGCTGATGCACTCAGTCGAAAGGGTTATGTGAACTCCATTCATCTTCTATGTTCGCAAATCATAACTGACATTAAAGATCAAATTCGAGAAGCCCAACATGTTTCAGTAACGGAAGATGATATTCGAAAGGAGCTGTCCTGTGGAGCTGAACTTAAAATTGAAACTAAATCTGACGGTATTCAGTACTATCTAGATCGCATATGGATTCCTGACCACAACAACATTCGTGAATTTCTTATGAATGAGGCTCACAAAACGCGATACTCTATACACCCAGGAGCCGATAAGATGTATCAAGACCTTCGATACACCTATTGGTGGCCTGGAATGAAAAAGGATATTGTTGTTTTTGTTTCCAAGTGCCTTACATGTTCTAAGGTGAAAGCTGAACATCAAAGACCCTCAGGACTTCTGCTCCAACCTGAAATACCTGTATGGAAGTGGGAAAACATAACCATAGACTTCATTACCGGGTTACCTCGCACTTCTGGTGGGTATAACACTATATGGGTAATCATTGATCGTCTTACAAAATCAGCTCACTTTATTCCTATCCGCGAAGATTTCAAGAACGAAAAGCTAGCTCGTATTTATATCAGCGAAATCGTAAGCCGACATGGTGTACCATTAAGCATTATTTCAGATCGTGATGGTCGTTTCACTTCACGAACATGGCAAGCAGTACAAGCCGCTTTGGGTACGCGATTAGATCTCAGTACCGCTTATCATCCTCAAACTGATGGACAGTCTGAACGCACCATTCAAACTCTTGAAGATATGCTTCGAGCATGTGTCATAGACTTCAAGGGAAATTGGGACGCTCATCTACCATTAGTTGAATTTTCATACAACAACAACTATCATTCAAGTATCGGCATGGCACCTTTTGAAGCTTTATATGGTCGTAAATGCCGATCTCCAGTATGTTGGCACGAAATTGGGGAAGCTCAAATCACCGGTCCAGAATTGATTCAAGAAACCACAGACAAGATCCATCAAATTCGAAACAATCTTCTAGCGGCTCAAAGTCGTCAAAAGAGTTATGCAGATAAACGACGGAAGCCTTTGGAGTTTAACATTGGTGATCATGTACTTTTAAAAGTATCACCGTGGAAGGGAGTAGTTCGTTTTGGTCAAAAAGGCAAGCTAGCACCACGCTACGTAGGACCTTTCAAGATACTCGAAAGAGTAGGACCTGTAGCATACAAGCTTGATCTACGAGAAGAACTCAACAGGATTCATCCCACATTCCACGTATCAAACTTGAAAAAGTGCCTCGTTGATGAGAACCTCCATATTCCTCTGGAAGATATTCAGATTGATGAATCTATGCATTTTATTGAAAGACCAGTAGAGATCATGGACTTCGGAGAAAAACGTCTTCGACAAAGTCGCATTCCAATTGTTAGGGTACGCTGGGAGTCGAAACGGGGACCTGAGTTTACTTGGGAACGTGAAGACTCAATGCGCGAAAAATACCTGCATCTTTTTCCTACTACTACTACTTAAATTTCGGGACGAAATTCCTAAAAGTAGGGGATACTGTAACATTTGTCAAAAACGGGTTTTCCAAACCCGCTCTGTTTGTAATCGAATATCAAGTTATAAATGTCTCGTTGCGTATTTATGTCCATTTTAATTTTAGTGATGCATAATTAATAAATAAACTAAACTATAAAAGTTATAATTGATAAAAAGTAAAAATAAAAGAATTAAAAAGAAAATGAGGCTGCCGGGACTCGAACCCGGGTCAGCCGGGTTTAACTCAAAGCCTTATCACACGCACATATAACCACTCCGCCACTTGTTGTTTTCTGTAAATGTTAGGAAACAATTTAATTTTATGGACTACCATGAATCAACCGGTTACGCCAACTGTAACCGAAATCGGTCACCAAACGTCCAAAGACGTTTGATTGATCGCGGTTTACTGAGTTTAACCGATACACCGACATCTTCAATCAATTTTGTTATGAATGAACTTGAATTCAATAGTAAATCGGTTTTAATAACCGAAAACTTTCAATTCCTGAATCACTTCAATCATTTTCCTCTCTCGCGACTCAAACACACTCTGCAAACTTTCAATTGCATTTTCGCACAACTTTCAGTCCGCCGGAGAAGCTATTTGAACTCGCCGGACTTTCGCCGGAAAACCGTGTTTTCCATCAAATCAGTAAGTCTCTCAATTCTTTCGTTGTATATCAATTGTTAAGCTATTGTTAACTCAAACCCTACAATCGGAATCAATTCCAGACGTCGATATCGGATAATTCCCGCTCGCCGGAAAACTTCTGAAATTTTCTTATCTTCCGCTGTAAAACGGTATAGACATTCAAACCTTCTGATAACTCTTGTTTAACACTTCAATTCCTCGCGTAGCTAATCAAAACTGTTAATTTATTCGTTCAGTAGAAATCCTTAAAAACTGAGCCGACGACTTGCCGGAATTCTGAGATAAATCGTTCTCCGGTATGTTTACTTCTAAAAATCGTCTCTGTCATTTCATATTAGTCTGTTGAATGTTTGTCAATCGAATTAAACAAGAAACAATAGAGTAATCACAGACTGTAATTTTGTAACGAAGACGATGATGATAGTTTGATGATAAGTTTAATAAAATCTGGATATTATCTCGGGTTAGACACACAGTCCAGCGGTGGACTGTGTGCACATACATATCACACGCCGCGAGTTCGATCCTTGACACACGTATGCTCTGTAATAAAAGTGTTTTATTTTTCTAACTGAACCGGATCTTTTCGCCGTTAAATGTTAAGTATAATAAAAATCTGTATATTAACCAAGTTAGACACACAGTCCAGTGGTGGACTGTGTGTAACGTTAAAGCATAGGTCCCGGGTTCGAGACCTGTTGACAGCACCGGGTTGATAATTAAAATCTTTTTTAAAAATAAATGAATTTTGAATAAACTGAATTAGTATATAAATATAATTAAAAACAGGATTATTTCGTGTTAGACACGTAGCTCAGTTGGTAGAGCTGCGTGCACGCGAACGGGAGGTCTCGGGTTCGAGTCCTGCCCGGCACATACATACACACAATAAAACCGGTCAACAAGTCAAACGGTCAACGGTCAACGCAAAAGTCAACATATTTTTTATATTTTTATTTATTTAATTTAATTTAAAAATCAATTAAAAATACTTAAAAATAATATTTTTAAAGATAGGAAATCGCCTTAAACTCACAAAAATATATCTAAAAATCCTATTAAAATTATTAATAAAATCCACTCATTTACTATATCTTCCGTTATTATTTAGGTTAGTTAATTCTCGTTGTTCAATCCTTCCAATTCGTGCGCATCTCACCATCTCCAACCGAACGCACCCAATGTGAGTGAATCTCTACAAATTCCCCGTTTTAATCACGTTTTTGGGGTGTATCATGTGTCTTACCAATTATTATATTTAAATCATTGTGCATACATCATATCATGAACAAATGTGTATTCAGCGTGTATCAACTGTTGTGTGGTTATTATTTAGATTTAATTTATTACGTTCAGTACATGCAATTTCATAGGCCGTCGCTCCCCATTACATTATGAGCGTTGAGCAGTTCCCCATTACATTATGAGCGTGAACCTGGCGTGCCAACATACGATCTGCTCCGTTTGATTGAGCCTTGATCGCACAGACATTTATCATTTTCAGTACATACATTTATCATAGGCCGTCCGTTCCCCATTACATTATGAGCGTGAACGTGATGTTGCCAACATATACATTTTCATTCATGTTATACATTCATGCAAGTTCACATGTTATTGTATGTTATAGTTTGTGGTGGTTATTGCTATTGTTTGATTATTTACATTTGCTCGCATATGACTATTGCACAGTTTTTCCTTGATAAAAATAATAAGAAACCAACAATAAATGTTTAACTAACAAGGTTCACTCGCCAACTTATGTTGACCCAAAAACCCCCATTTTTACACATGATACAGGTGAACCAGCTGCAGCAAGAAACACATAGGATTGGCTTAGAAGAATAAACTGATTTAGAGCTTGGATTGTTTTGTTTGGTTAATTTCCTTTGTATTGTATGGACATGTTTGGATTATTAAGAATGTAATTTTGACTTTAATAAATATGAAACATATTAGTAAATATCATGAGCTTTGGTGATAACCCAATTATGCCCCGACTCTTATTCCGCTGCGGGTCGGGGTGTGACACGGGATTGCTTCATCTTGGCAGCAATCCTACAATACGGTCACAACATTACCGATGCAAGGGCTGATTCTGGATTCAAGAAAACCTGTGTTCGACGGAAACCTGCTTTTGGTCGACGACAACCCAACAGTCTGAGTTTATCTTTTATTTTAAAGGCTGATTTCCCAATCACCGTTGTGGCGTTATATGATACCAGGCACGCGGTTTCGCGCTCTTAAAAGAGGTGTACAAATCGGTTTTAAAAAAACCGTTTTTTATAAACGGTTTTTTAACCCAAACAATAACTGGCCCAACCAGTTTGGGTCTATTTAAAACCGGTTTTTTTAACCAGTGTCATAGATCAGACATACTAAGCGGTATATAAACCGCTGGTTGAAACCGGTTTCGGTTTTTTTCTGGTTTCGGTAAAACCGGTTTTTTTTTTGTACACCTCTAGCTCTTAATTACATGTGACATAGGGTTTATTGAAATTTGAAACCATTAGCTGTTTGATTCTATAATCATTACCATTTTTTATGCATGATTGATAATGTATCCATCAATATATTACGCCAACAATAAGCGCAATTGCCCAATGTGAAGTGTAGTGTGATAGTATTTTATGGTGTTTTTATAAATATTAAGACTTGAACTATTGAATAAAATAACTAAAAATATACCATCTTTTATAAGCACACCGCGATGCGTCAATGGCGATTATTCACTTCAAGTAATTAAAAAGTAGTTGAACTTACATATTAGCAACCGAAAAAAAAAAACTATGTTATAGCAATTTAGCAAACAAAATGACATCGTAGAATCTTATGGTATGCTATAGACCGTAGATGAACTCAATCCCAAGTTAGAGAGATTGTGATAAGACATGGTACCGGTTTTATGGTTTGATAAGAAAAAAAAAACTCTATAAATTTTGTTATTATTTTTATGGAATTAATTAAACTGCTGGAAAGTAAAGCTAATGTTTGAGAGATTCTGACAAGATATGGTACCGTTTTGTGGTTTGATAAAATAAAAAAACTATAAACTTTGTAATTATTTTATAGGATTAATTAAACGATTGGAAAGTAAAGTTAGATAATTGGCACGTGTCGAGTTGCAATTTAGGTAAATGGTTGAGGGAACGAGGCTTTAATCCAAGAGTTATGAGACAAACGATAGCGTAGTGTGAATTGTTATTGTAACAGGTAGATTGTCTTTTCTTGACTTCACTTTTAAATGCTTTAAATGTTTTGGATTGAATACCTATTAATATTCTGTAGTAGCACGCAATAGTGATTTATTACTTGTATGAGTTTTGTACGCTAGCAAATTGTGATTTTGTTAGTTATCATGTACCTATTATTACTCTTTTTACTTATATGTCTTTACTATTTGTTGCCCTTCATGTTATTGTTTGGACATGATTAGTGTACCAATGTGATATGTGATATATCGAATTCGTATTAGGGTTGCTAAGGTGACGGTGGTTTTATGTGCTTAGATGATTTGTAAGAGGTTGTGTAATGGAAAAACGTTTTAGATGTATTCTTTGAGATATATTGTAACTTAGAATTATCAGCGTAAGTTCACCTGTTTAAGCGTGTATTTCAGGCAGGTGTGTGGACTCAATTTACAAGGGTAAGGATCATGCATGACTAGTGGCATATATCGGGATTGATGTTTTGATAGAAGAATTCTAGTAGGATGTTCTATAAACATAAAATTATGTTTGCTGTAGATGTTTTGTTTATTTGTTTTTGTATTCCTTATATGATTTTGTATTGCTTTTGGACAAGGGTTTATTTTGTAATTCCAATAGTCACTCACCCAAATTTGGGGAGTGGCATTTTCAACCATGGATCATATTTACGAAACTGAACTCGATGTTTCTATGTTCAAATGAAACACCGCACAAATGGATGAAATAATTCAATATGCATCCGCATTTAACAACCCATAAAATTACATTATCAACTAGAGATGTTTGATTAATCTAAAGGGATGGTTTGGTATAGGGGCAAACACACACAGAGTGGGTCGGGGTCCCCGGACCTCAATCTATTTGTAAAAAATTAATAGATCTGATATATTAAATGTTTCAAGGACCCCATAGGTATAATTAGTTAGACTCTCTAATGTTCAAAGTGAAGCTAGGGAAGTGGTAAATCCCCTTGTTTATTACCAAAAGGTCACGAGTTCTACCCTCATAGAACGCCATTTTGGTTTGCTTTTTTTTTTCTTTAATCCAAATGAAAACAATGGTAAACACAATATTTTTTAAATAGCTAACCCATTGCTCCCCTTTAACAGGTAAACACAATATTTTTTAGTCTTATAACTTCAATTTGTTACTTGATTAGCCATTTAACGATTTGTGACTATGAATATGAATTAAGAATAACATGTAAATCTTTGTGTGCTAAGAACTTGAATTTAGAGACTGCGATTTAGATTCTTAGAACATGAATTTTAGGTCTCATTATGCAAGGATAATTGACTTCTTTTTAGAATTTGTGACTAATGTTTTAGGGCTAGTTCATAATTTGTGATTTTGTATTGTTTTTCTTTAATACGAACGAAATCGTATTTTATTGTGAGTTTTCTAATGTGTAATGATTATAAGTTTTTGTTATGATATAGTATTTTATTATGCTCCTTGGAACGACCCGACCCAAACAACGACCTATAAAAAAAATTTCTAACATTTAGTTGTGAAATATCTAAAAACCCAAAAAATGGACTCCATTAGGTCCGCCACTGGTTTGGTAGATATCTAAAGTCGAATGATTAAACGAGTAAAATAATAATTAAATGTATTTGAATTATGTTAGTATTTAGATTTATTAGTTTCTAGTTGTATAAAGATAAGTATCAATATGAATAGCAGTTCTAGTAGGATTAAATTGTTTTTAATATTTATAGTGTATGAGTCTTGTCATTTTTTTTGTTCACAAAAAGTTAAGATGAAAATAGTTGAAGATGAAAAAAAGGGAGGTGAATTTTGCACAATTAATTGTGATAATCCAGGAAGTAAGTTGAATTAATTCAACTTCAAGTTGGTGTAAGCTTTGCATTAATATTCAGTAACCAAGACTGACGAAGCAAATAAGCACACGCCTCGACTATTTTTGATAGTCGCCAAAGCAATTAGCAAACGAGCAGCAGAATGAAATAGGAAGAATCCGGGGTACTGAGGGTGAACAACCCGTCACTTAGACGACAAAGAAGATTTATTAAGCAAGGGGAAGATTGAGCAATCAAACCGTAGATAAGAAGATTCATTGCGCCTAACTTTGGGCCAATGTGCTCTAACCGTAGAGAAGAAAAGTTATTTGCTTGGTTTTGGAGTAAAACTCATGGTCAGAATCTTTTTGATATAGTTTTTGTCTGTTCAAGAAGATTAATTGTGGTTTCACTTTCAACAACAGTTTGTTCATTCTTGAAGTATGGAGGGCTATGAGTTCCAGACAACAGTTGCAACAATTGCATTTGCCATTAGTACGGTCGAAGAGCGAAGAAGAGCAAGACAAAGGCGTGGTGTCAGTTTAAGTAATGTTGGATATCATGAACAATCATATGCAGAAGTAAAGTGTTTTATTGTATCAAAATCACAATGACAAGAAAATCACTTACATTTCGGCTTAATTTTGTCACCAATAGGATTTGAACCCTTACTACATCGAAAGACAAAAAGTTATTTCCTACTGCTCGGTTACTATGGACGCTCCGCTTGATGCTAATGCTGGTAGTTGCTACTGAGGTGGAGGGCCTACTTGTGAAATCTAATTAGTTTTACTTTTGTGTACCAATTGTATTTTTAAAAGTTGTTCAAGTAGTTATATTATATAAAAGTTGATTTAATACATAAATGTTCGTCATAGAAATGCATACAAACAGTTCTTTTTGGTACTAAATCATAGTTTTAGAAAAGTTCACAGGTAGGAATTCAAACAAGCATCAATAATATCTTCCTGTTGCTTCCAGAATGCCAGCATATCATATGCAGTCAAATGAATGGACCCTTATACATTTAGCAAAGTATGGCCGACACAAAAAAGGGTGTCCGTTTGTCTCGCTCTCTAAGGCCGGTCCTAAGAATTCAGGTGCTTTGTCCGAACCCGAAAAAACATGCCCCGCTTTAATGAAATAGATACTGTTTAAAAATCAAATCAAAGTTTAAAATTATTAAAATTACTAATTTAAGTGTAACAATCAATAATTATACAATCCTAATAAGTCTAACAATCAATAATAGTAATACACCCAATTTAGGGCTACACATAAACATTTTTAGGGCTAAACACACCCAGTATAATAATTAATACATTATGTCACTATACGTAATAACATAAAAATTAAAAGAAACAAGTGTAACTGTGGAGATACAAAAATTATCTTCCTTTGAAACTTGTTCATTATACATAACAATTATGTTCCATTGAATCATTGACCATTGTTTATTACTTCATTTGTTCTGTTAGAAGCATGTCCCACTGAGTCACCGACTAAAGTCTAAAGCTATCTACTAGTACTTATGTACTTATTCTTGAATCTTTGTTAACCTAACTAAAAAAAATTAAAACAAAACAATAACATACCTGATTATTGCATGCCACTTCTTCCTTTTTCTTATTTTTTCAATGATTTGTGGGTTAATAATGGATTATCCTTTGTTAATTGGGTTGTATACTATACTTATTGGGCCCAAAGTAAGCTATAAGGTTATAGATGTATCAAAGATGGCCCATTAGTTTTAAATGTTCTAGATTTTTATAGAGCCCCAGTATATTTTTCGTTTCATAATTTTAAACACACATATATATATTTTTTAAAACCTTGGAAATCGGGCCTCACCTGGGGTGCGGCTTGCCTACCCCAGGGCCGGCCGTGAAGCCCTCTAAATTAGAGTTCCAACCACAGCTGGATGAGCCAAGACCTTCTCTTGAGGTGCCGAGCTCACAATGTTTCCACGCGACCCCACTCGGTCCGTATAACCATCTGGGTGTATAAGTAGTTGTAGGCTCCTTGGTCATATCTTGCAACACAACCCACAATATGGTCGATAGGTAAGTTGAAGACCAAGTGCCAGTTTTTTAAACTGAGGTTGGTTGATATTAGTGACGTTTTCAAAGGCTATATATATAACCGAACATGCTGGTTGTTGATCCAGCCATGGTAAGCAGGTGGAGTCTTCTTGCAAAAAGTGGCCTGCTTGATCAGCGAGTCGAGTGTTTGCTAAAAGAGGCCTACTGGCAACATTTCTGGAAACAAGCTAAACGCTACAGGCTCTAGCTCCACAACTGAGTTGCAAACAAAACATTATGTCATTGTGGTTTCTTCAATAATTTTTGAGTTAATTACGTTTTTCGTTCTCGTGGTTTGTTGAAAATAACCATTACACTCCATTAGTTTAAAAATTGCCAAAACAGTACCAATACTTTCACTTTTTTTAACAATTACAGTCCACCTTCGTTAACCCTAGCCAATTTCCCATTAAACTTTTGGTGAAAAGACTAAAAAAACCCCTCATTTAAAAAGATATATATAAACAAATGATTTAATCATGTTGTTCATCCATGTGATTTGTTAAAAATAACCGTATAATCCATTAGTTTAAGAATTGCCAAAACACTAACAAGGCCCCGCTACGCTTTTCACCCACACACGAGGCCAACACCAGCTGCCGTGATGAGGCGAAAAACGTGGGTTTAACACGATAAAACTTGGAACCACAGTTGGTGACATGTCACTTGCATTAGGGCAACGTCAAGCTGGAAATAATAATAAATTTGTTTTGACCCATAAGTATTAAACATAAAACAAGTTCATGAATACAACCTATTAGTGTGTGAGTGTATTGGTCAGAATCCTTGATGAACAATGATAAACACAAACAATAAAACAACTGAATTCTGAAAGAACAATTGTATTGAATGTGATTGTGATAAAACAAGTGATTTGACAATCGAAACTGAAATAAATAAACATTATATATTCTAAACGAACAGACACCATCTGATCAACACAACCCTTTGGAATCAACGTGCCCTTGTGAGTCGCAATCTCTTCTTCTGTTTTAGCACCATTTTTGAATGATATGTTGCTTCTAATCATCGCATCCCAATCTTCTGAGGTTATATCCTTTGGTTCTTTTCACAGCACACTTTTATAATCTGACACATGTTATAATTACAAACATAGTATATACTTTACATAATGACCCCTATATTTAGTTTAAACATCAATACTCCCCCTTAAACTAAATATAGTTTAAAGTAGGTCTTCAATTTGCTTGACTTGCAGTAGCATTGGTTCTTCTTTCAACATGAGATGAGCCTCTTCGTCCTTCTCTTTTTCCTTGTCCTTTCGCTTAC